>CM053766.1:140857530-141020514 GCA_028658305.1 Pachyuromys duprasi | reverse complement strand
GTCATTGTTCTAAGGACTATAAATTTCTTCTTAGAAATTGCTGACTACAAGTGGACTTTGATTTCTAAAGTGAGATCACAAACCATTTTGCCATTCAGTAGTTATAGATTAGCATTATAAGACAAGCACTGCTTAGAATTGGATAAAGTTTCTTCTTAATCATAGGTTAATAACATGCCAGCTTATTTAAGACTTACAAGTATCAAAAGAAGCCTAGGCATGTTGGTACATAACTATTGATCCCAGCACTTGGGAGGCAGAGGCCAATATCTGTGGCTTTGAGGCCAGTCTGGGTCTACATACTGAGTTCTAGGCCAGACACAGTTATGTAGTAAAACACTGTGTTATTTTTCTCTCAAAAAAAAAAAAAAAGCGGCTGGAGAGATGGCTCAGAGGTTAAGAGCACTGGCTGTTCTTCCAGAGGTCCTGATTTCAATTCCCAGCAACCATATGGTGGCTCACAACCATCTATAGTGAGGTCTGTATACAGAGTAAATAAATAAATCTTAAAAAACAAAAACTGGGACTGGAGAGATGCCTCAGAGGTTAAGAGCATTGAATGCTTTTCCAGAGGACCCAGGTTCAGTTCCCAGCACCCCCATGGCAGTTCACAGCTATCAAACTCCCAGAGCTGATACCCTCACATAGACATACAGGCAGACTAAATACCAATGCACATAAAATAAAAAGCATCAAAAGATTACACCTACAGAGATATTTGGTCTTTTGTTGGTTCATGTAGAAAGCAGGACTTAAAGGTATAAACATGTTTGCCCAGCCTTGCAATCTAGAAACCAGGTTGTTTTTCAGGAAGAACAAGAACTTAGCTAAAGGCATTGATTGACAAAGTCAGGATTGACAAACTAAAAGTTGTGTTGCTCCATTGACCTTAATTTCAGCTATGAACTGTATTCAGATTTGGTAGATGTCCTAGATCAGGAGCTGGCAAATGGCTTTATAGGGCTGAAGTCTTTGTCCTACTGTTCATCTCTGCTGTGAAACAAAAAAGCAACTGTGGATGGTGTGCACGCTTATAGGCATGGCTGTGTACAGGTGAAACATTCATAGGAGTAGGCAGCTGGTGATCCACCCCATTCCCAGTTACGGAAGAATTACTGTTCTTTAAATAAAATGTTGTTAGGCTAATTTTCTTTTGAGGGGAGTGTGTTTATAGAAATAATCTAGGTTTTGGATAAGTTGTTCAGTTGCTATACACTTTGGGTCTTTCTGAACAGAAAAGATACTGAAATAACTAAGACCAGCACACATCTATAATCTCAGCACTCAGGAGGCTGAAGCAGGCAGAAGTTTGAGAGTAGCCTGAGCTACAATGGTAGCAAAACCCTGTCTTTCAGGAAAAAAGGGGAAAGTTTTGTAAGGTGGATGGCAGAGCCCTGAATGTGTTTGGCCATGTGAACCAGTTCTTGAGGAATAGCTGAGAGGACTGACTGACCTGATCCCTGGATTGTTGTAACTCATGCAAGTGCATCTTTCTTTCTTGCAGGCCCTGGATTACTGTCACAGCATGGGGATTATGCACAGAGATGTGAAACCCCATAATGTCATGATTGATCATGAGCACAGAAAGGTATGGGGTTAGCAGTTTATCTTCAACACTTTATCCCTACACTCTGCCATACTCTATTAAAAAAAACGAAACAAAACAAAACTTCGCAGTTGAATGAAATAATTAAATGTACACATTTAAACCGTTCTTCATATTCCTAGGTGTATACTACAAAGAAAACAGTATAGTGAGTAACCCTTGATCTAAACCAGGAAGTCTACCTTCTGTCCGTGGTGGGTTTTTTGTTTTGTTTTGTTTTGTTTGCTTGTTTTTGGTGGTGAGTGTCGAGACAGGGTTTATGTGTATAACAGAGCCCTGGCTGTCCTGGACTCAGTCCGTAGACTAGGCTGGCCTTGAACAGAGATCTACCTGCCTCTGTCTCCTGAGTGCTGGGATTATAGGCATGCACCACCATACCCAGCAATTCTTGTCTTATTAAGTAACTGATTTGCTAAGAAATTCTTCTCATTCGCTGCCTTAAAACAACAAGTCTGTACAGGAATATATTATTTTCCCTGAATGTCATTAGATTTGATGAGAGAAATGAAAGCTCATGCTTGGGCTAAGTGTGGTGGCATATACGCTTAATTCCAGCACAGAGGCAAGGGGATCTCTTGAATCCAAGGCCAGGCTGGTCTACATTACAAGTTTCAGGACTGTATAGTGAGGCCTTGTCTCAAAAAATACATAAGGGCTTGTAGCTTACTAACAAACATGTTTCTGTATCTTTTATTTGGGAGCTGGAACAGGTGAATTTTTTTTTAAGTGCATGAATTAATAAATTTTCTACAATACCATGGTGGTGTATTCCTTTACTCCCAATACTCAGGAGGCAGAGGCAGGTGGATCTCTGAGTTCAAGGCCTGCCTGGTCTACAGAGGGAGTTCCAGGACAGCCAGAGCTACACAGGGAAACACTGTGTGGAAAAACCTAAAACGGTTTCTGACTTTTACAAATGCTTTTATATGCAAGCTGTAATGGCTACATGCTTTATATTTCAGGTTTTGTTTTTGTGGGTGTGTATATATACTTATTTCTGTATACCTAGATTTAGAAACTAGAGGTCAGTGTCAGATGTCTGTCATTCTCTACTTCATTTTTCAAGACAGGCTTTCTCACTGAACCTCTCTCTGAGCAGTGCCCTCTGTCTCTTCAGCCCCAGATTACAGCATTACATGGTATCACATATGTAACCCTGAGTGCTGGGGTCAGAGCTCAGGTTTCCATGTTTACACAGCAGGCAGGCACTTGATCAATGGAGCCATCTCCCCAGCCCTAAGCCCCCTCGCCCCCCCCCCCCCCCCCGTGTGCTCTGTTATAAAAGACAAGAGCCACAGTATGTGTGCGTGTGATGAGTGTGGACATGTGTGCACCATGGCACATGGGTAGAAAGACGAAAACTTTGTCAGTTTTTTTCCTGCTACCATGTGAGTCCAGGGTTTGAACAGGGGTAATGGGGTTTGGTGGAAAGTACTTTTAACCTGCTAAACCATCTTACCAACCTAAAACAGTGTCTTCCTACATATCTCAGGCTAACTTTGAACTCTTTATATAATAAGAGAATGACTTTGAACTTCTGATCCTTCTGCCTCTATATTCTGAGTGCTGAGATCACAGTGTATGTCACCATGCCTAGGCTGTGTGGTGCTGGAAGTTGAAGTCAGGGCCTTAAGCATGCTTCACAAGCATTCTACCAAGTGTGTCTGTATGCGCAGGCATATATGTGCCAACCTTGGGTTTTCTTTCTTTCAAGTCAAACATTTCTCTTTTTGTTCACTTTGTTTTTAGACAGGATCTCTTATTGGTACCTGGGGCTACTGATTTTGGTCCTAGTTAGCCAGCAAGCCACATAGGTCATTCCTCCTGTCATTACTTGCCCGGCGCTGGAGTTACAAGTTTGTGCTGCCTTGCCTGATGTTGTTATTGTTTGGTTTTGTGTGTGCTGAAGTTCAAACTCAGGTTCTTAACCTTTTACAGGAAACACTTTATTGTTGAGCTATCTCCCTATCCCTGACATTCAGTTTTTTAAGTTGCCCAAGCCTACTTCTTACACTTCTTACACAATGATTATTTGTAGTCATAGGAAATTTAGGTGACTTATTTATTCAGTTAATCCATTTTCTGACATATACCATATGAATAGATTTGGCTGGAGTGAACAAAGCAGACAAAAATGTTTGTCTCTAAAGTTTACATTTGAGTCATATATGGTGAGGAAAGTGACCATGCAAGCAACCTCAATTTTTGAGAGGCTGGACCAGGAGATTGGTTAATTTCAAGGATAGCTTGGTCTGCATAGTGAGACCCTTGTTTCAAAGAGGTATTGCGAAGGAAAAGAAGGATGGAAGGATCTGGGAATAGGCCGTGACAGGTCACAGAGGATACTGTAGTTTTAACTAAGAGGTGTATTGTAGTTAGGGTTTCTATTGATGTGATTAAAAAACATGACTAAAAGCAACTCAGGGAGGAAAGGGTTTATTTCAGCTTACAGTTTTCATAACACAGTCCATCACTGAGGGAATCTGGTGAACAGGTGAAAAAAAATTATAAATAGTTTTTTTCTAATACCCGTTCTAGCTCCCAAATAATGACACAGAGACCTATTACATTTATTAATAAGCTTTAAAGTATTACAGCTAAGCAGATATTTATTCTAACCTGTCTACACTGGTCTGGACTATCTCCCAGCTGTGTGCCCTATTACCTGTCCTCTAATTTCACCCTGATGCTCTGTTCCATCTTTGTCTTCATGACAGCTCCTCCTAGTAACCTCCCCGTTTTCCTCCTTCTCTCCTCCCCCAGCTCCCCTCTCTCTTTGTCTCTCTGTCCTAGTCCCCCCAGCTAAGATGGGAAGTCCCACCCTAACTCTCTTATACAGCTATTGGCTGATCAGCTTCCTTATTAACCAATCAGATGGCAGAACAATTTTTATACAACATTGAGACAGGAGATTCAGCAATAGTAATCCAACTTCAACCAGACCTCTGAGCACAAATCAACAGTGAATACACTGCACAAAGCCATTTCCCAATAGCAGGAGCTGATGCAGAAGCCATGAAAGAATGTTGCTTTAGGTCTGGCTTGATCTTGGATTGCTCAGCCTGCTACCCACCTACAGGTTCACCTTCCAGGGAAGGGTGTGGCTGGTAGTACCATCCACAGTGAGCTGGGTCCTCTCACATCAGTTATCAATCAAGAGAGTGCACCACAGGCTTGCCAGCCTGCCAGTCTGCTTCAGGCACTTTCTCAATTGAGGTTTCTTTTTCTCAGTGACTCTGTTTTATGCAAGTTGAAATAATACTTAGCCAGCACAGTGTAGAAGGATGTTTCATGGGGTTCTGTTGGAAAAATGACAATTTTGAGAGTGGTGGAGTGAGTGGCCACAACAATGCAATGTCAGGAAGAAATACTTGCCAAGGAGAAAAAGAGTTTTTCTGCCTGAGTAAGCTAATAATTGATTCTATGTCAGACACCAGCAGAGTGTCCTCTTACTTGATTTGGTTCTAACACTGACTACATATCAGATTCTTAAAACTTCCCTTTTAAATGCTGATAACAAACCCCAAGTTCTTCAAGTTCTTCTGTCTATGCTTCTGAACAACTAGCTATTACTTGAAGTTCACACAGACCTCTTCTGGTTCAATTAATTTGCTAGGACATTTCAGAATTTAAGTAAATGGATTTACTGGTTTGTTCAAAATTATTTTACAAATGACAACAGATGGAGAGGTGCTGAGGGCAAGGTTTATGGGGAGTTGTGAAAAGCTTTCATGCCATGGCCCAGCATGCTGCCGTCTAGGAACTGTCACATAGCTGTCCAGAAGCTCCTTGAACTCCCCTGTGGCTTTTCTTTCCATAAATGTGATGAAGTGTGAACAGCCAAGTAGCAATGTGGTAGGCTCAGTGGGAAAGCAAATGAGACTGGTCTGTTCACAGTCTTTCCGATATCTGTGTGATACAAGACCCATTTGAAAAGGGTCTCTTCATATATGGTCTATCCCAGAACACATTCATTCAAGTTTCTGTGATCTAGCTTAGAAAAGAAAAGAGAAACTCGGTTTCAGTTGCTTAACTGCAGGAGAAAAAGGGATGGGTAAAATGAGTACACTGGGGGTCGGGGGTGCTCTCCACAAACTGTGTCAGGTACTAATGCTGGGAATGTAGCTCAGTGCCTAGGAAGCCCTAGGATCCATGGCCAGCACACAAAGAAAAAGGCAAATGCCTTTCCAAAAAGTATGTTTATCATTTTAGAAACTTAGAAAATATAGGTATTGTAGAAACTAATTAGGCAGAAACATGGATGAAAGTTGAAATGTATGTATTGAAATCATAATATCGCAGTTCAGCATGGAGCAGCAACACAGAGTTGAGATAAAAGGACAAGAAAAGAGGTCAGAGAAAGGAAGAGAACCTCCAAGTTATGCATTGTTTGTAGGCCTTCCTCTGAAGATGGGAGCAGGGTCTGTGCAGAGTGGTGACAAGTAAAAAGCACCCTGCATGTGTGTTAAATAGCTAGTATGAAAGCGCATTGATGTCGCCGGATGCTGGCAAGAATGTGAGCACCTAGGTGAGAATACTCTATCTAGAGTTCTCTACTGTTGTAATGAGAGTAGTTTGAAAATGCTATAGTTATTTGTGACTTGTTCTCTTTTTTCCCTTTCAGCTACGGCTAATAGACTGGGGTTTAGCTGAGTTTTACCATCCTGGCCAAGAATATAATGTCCGAGTTGCTTCTCGATACTTCAAAGGTCCAGAGCTACTTGTAGATTATCAGGTAAGAAAAGAGTGCAATAAGGGAGGAGGGAGGGAACTACAGGGGTATATAAGGTGAATAAAGTGTAATTAATAAAGAATTTAATACAAAAATTTAAAAAGTGCAAGTACAGTGTTGTTCCTATACTTACTTTGCACATAATTTGTAGAAATTTGACCGAAAAATCAAATCCCTAGCTGTGTTTTTTTAGGCAAAGTGTGAGATGCATGAGTTGTCTCTTAAGTTAGTTTTAAGTTGTTTATTTTTTTAATGTGGTAATACTAAATTATGGTCCTAAGTTTACCTAAAGCAAAACCAGAAGACGCCCAATAAGAGAGTCTCTTGATCTCAAAAGGCATGTTGTACACACTTGTAATCCAGATTTCAAGAGGCAAAGGCAGAAGGATCAGTTCAAGGCCAGCCTAGGCTATGAGATTCTCTCTTTAAAAAAAAAAAAAAAAAAGGGCATAAATTGAACCTCAAATATAAAGAATATCCCACCCACCTCCACACCCATTCCAGTTGTGGTGGTTCACACCAATATCCTTGCACTTCGAAGGCTGAGTGAGGCTGGAGGATTACAATATTGAGACCTGCCTTGGGCTACAATATAAGACCCTGTCCCAGAAATAAGAAAAAAAGCAGGTAGGAGAGATGGCTCAGAAGCTCAGAGCACTTGCTGCTCTTGTAGAGGAGCTGCCTGCCGTTCCAGCACATACATGGCAGTTCACAACAGTCAGTTACTTCTGTCCTCCGCAGACACCCAGTACACATACACACACAGGCATACCAATGAAATCTTCAAAATTCTCTTTAAGTTTATTTAATTTCATATGTATGAGTGTTTTGTGTGATTATATATCTTGAATATCACATTTGTGCCTGGTGCCCATGGAAATCAGAAGAGAATATTTGGATTCCCTGAAACTTGAGGTAGAGATTTTTGCATGCCACCACGTGGGTGCTTAGACTCTAACCTCTGGAAGAGCAGTCAGTGCTCTTAACTGCTGAGCCATCTCTCCAGCTCCAAAATAATTTTACTTTTTTAGTTTTAGTTTTGGTTTTGGTTTTTTTTCGAGACACGGTTTCTCTATGTAAAAGCCCTGGATGTCCTGGAACTCACTTTGTAGATAAGGCTGGCTTTGAAATCACAGACGTCTGCCTGCCTCTGCCTCCCAAGTGTTGGGATCAAAGGCATTCCCAACACCTACGGCAGCTGGGAAAAAAAAAAAAAGATTAGCCCAGTGTTTTAGAACTTCTTAAGAGACCCTTTCCATACCCATTTTTGCTGAGTTACTTTCAAATGCCTTAAAGTTTTCAGGCTTAGCTCTAAAAGTTCCCATCTCTGGAATTATAAAGTATGTAACCTTGCTTTAGCATGGCCTGTAGTGGCATATGCTTTTTAGTCTCCACACTTAGGAGGGAGAGGCAGGAAGCTCTTTGTGAATTCAATGTTGACATAGTGAGTTCAGGCCAGCCAGGGCTAGTTAAGCACAGGTACCCTCTCTGAAATTGTTGATTAGGTTGGGTAGGCCCTCTCCTCTCTTGGATTTCTTCACATAATAAAATTGTAGCTTTTCCTCTACAAGTGAAAAAAAGCAGGTAAAAGTAGTGTTTACAGTTTGTTTTAAAACTGAATTGAGGGGCTGAGATAGCTTAGAAGTTAAGAGCACATGTTCTTGTAGAAGACCCAAGTTAGGGTCTCATAGCTACCTATAACTCCAGTTCCATTCAGTCTAATGCCTTCCTTGATTTTTAGGGGAAGGGGTACTTTCACTCATGTGCACACACCCTACTTCTACCATGTACACAAATACACAATTAAAATAAATCTCCAGGGAGAAATAAAACTGGATTGAAAGAAGGCCTGGAGTTATAGCCTCATGGTAAACCAATTGCCTCTCATACACAAGGCTCAAGGTTCCATCCCTAGTACTAAAGAAAAACCAAACAGGCTAATAACTGGGAGAAAGAATATATAAACAGACTGAGAAAAGGTAAATGTGTATGTTGTTGTTTCATTATAAGCAAAGTGATTTTAAAATTCTTCCTTAAATGTCTATTTTGTATCTAGAAGTGACAAGGCAGGGGATGCATGTGTGATAACAGTGTTTTCTTTAATACAGATGTATGATTATAGTTTGGATATGTGGAGCTTGGGTTGTATGCTGGCAAGTATGATCTTCCGGAAGGAGCCATTTTTCCATGGACATGACAATTATGATCAGGTGATAACATGTCACTCCCATTAAGAAATTTATTGACCTAGTATAAAGATGGCCAGATCTGCAAACTCATTAGAAATTTCAGTGGGTTTAGGCTATAGGGTATGTTCTAAGCCAGCTTGAGCTACAATGTGTAAGTAATTTAAAACCTGTCCAGATGAGGTTTGTGAATATTTGAGTCCTAGCACCTGGGAGGCAAAAGGCGTGCAGGCCTCTTGAGTTCCAGGCCATGCAGGACTACACTGTGAAATTCTGCTTCAGTCTCTCTTTCCATTCAAATTACCCCTGGAACCCTAGGCATGGTTGCTCATGCCTTTAATTCCAGCACTCAGGAGGAAGAGGCCGCAGATCTCTGTGAGTTAAAGACAGCTTGGTCTACACAGCAAGTTCCAGGACAGTCAGAGCTACATAGAGTGAACCTGTCTCAAAAGTCCATAAAAGAAAAAAAAAATTAAATGTAAAGTACAGTTGCCACACACATGCACCTCACCTGTCGAGCACAGCTTGTAATACGCACTAGCTGAGAATTTTTTACTTGTTCACCCAGCTTTATTGATCTTTGGATTAATACTTTGACAACAGCTAAGTTTAGCTAGAATTCAGAGTCAATCTCAATTTCTCCCTCTTTCCCTCCCTTTTCCTTTCTCCCTCTCACCCGCTCACACACACTCACGTTGTCTCTATAGTGTCTTGCTGTTGCTGCTTTGTAAAGGGAGCATGTAAAATGTCAGTAAAACACATGTACAGAGGTGGGAGTGACAGCTTAGTTGCAATGAGGGTTTGCTGCTCTTTTAGAAGACCTGGGTACACTTTCTAGCACCCACATCACTTGGCTCCTAACCCTGTAATTCCATTTTTGGGTGTTGATGATGTCCTCTTCTGGCCTCAGAGAGTGCAGCATACACGTGCATACACATGCATAAAATGCTTTTTTTTGTTTTAACTTTTTCCAAAAAATGAGGCAAGAGAGATGGGTCAGTGTTGAAAGCTCTTACTGATCTTGAGAGGACCTGGGTTCAGTTTCCAACACCCACATGATGGCTCACAACCATTTCTAACTTCAGTTCCAGGTGATCTAACTCTGTCTCTTGGCCTCTGTGGGCTCTAGGCATGCATGTGGTATGGAGACAAAACATCTATCTACATGAAATAAAAAGAATTCTTTTTTAGAAAAGAGAAAAACATTTTCTCCATATAAATTGAGTTTAGATGTGTATATCAATAGAAATATTGCTGGTACTTTGAATGTTTACTCATTGAAATTCAAGGAACCAAGAGAACCAGTGATATGCCAGGAAGACATCAATGCCTTATTCCTTTTGGGTAACAGACATTTTGTTTCATTTTTTGAGATAGGGTTTTTCTATTTAATTCTGGTTATCCTGAAACTCAGAGATACTCCTGCTGGGATTAAAGGTGTGTGCCACCAACAGCACCTAGCATAATGGATTTTATAAAGCCTTGCTTTAGTTAGAGACAATCACCTGGAGTTTAAAGCCTGCAGCCTTATATCAAGTGCTGTAGAGGGCTGAGGGGTGCACAGTGAAGAGTCCCTTTAGACAGCTCGTTGCCTGTCCAGAGGCAAATCCAGCAGTAAAAGCAATTGACTGGAGTAATGTCCGTGCGGACGTGTGACAAGTTACACAAGAAGAGACAGCATCATTTTAATTGTGATGAGGGAAAAGACCTTTGGGCACATTTCAAGGGGACAAAAAACAAAACAGGCAAAGTATTTGCCTTTGTCTAACATTTTTTAATTGAGTTGATTTAGGAATGTTATATGAACTTTACCCCTACTACTCACAAAAATTTGAATTAAACATTAGTGAGTAATATTTATTTGTAGGGAATATCAGTTTATTTAATCATTTAAATCATTTAGTTACTGATTTGATCATATAATGTGCTTATGGTTGTGGATTTTTTTTTTCTTCAACATTAGTTGGTGAGGATAGCCAAGGTTCTGGGAACAGAAGATTTATATGACTATATTGACAAATACAACATTGAGTTAGATCCACGTTTCAACGATATCTTGGGCAGGTAAGTCACCACCAAACAAAAAAATGAATCTGTATGTGTTTTTGGCATTTTGGATTCTGAAAATTGTCTTGTTCTCTTTGCCAGAAGTGCTAAGGTGTCTGGTTTGGTGGTGCAGGATGCTGTTTGAGCTCACTTGATAACATCATATAGAATGGCAATCTAACCAAATTCATTCACATAGAAAAGTTGGTGTGTGAAGATTATAGTCAGAGGTTCCTGTGAAGGGAATTTAAGTAAATGTAGGTGAAAATATAAGAATACAGTTAGATCTGACATCAAAATCTCTCCTAATCCAGTTTGCCTTCTTAAGCAGCAGGACTTCCCTAGAGAAGGAAGTAGACTGTTTTGCTGCCAGCTGCCAGGCAGGGATGATGGAACAAAATAGGAAGACACTGCCCACTTTACAGGAGGATGTACTTTCTGATGCAGAGGCATTTGTTTGTCTGCCAAGTGGCAGAATTACAAGAATGGAGATGGGTGAAGAGTACTGGGTGGCTCAGCCACCTGATTGCTGTACAAGAACATCAGCAATCTAAAAGTCACCTGAAGCATGTTTTTTTCCAAGGAGGAAGACCCTAGTTTCTCCTTGGTGCAACACTCATTTCCAGTTGCCAATTACTTCTCTCTGTAGATGTTATCCCTGTGTGTTTCTTGGACTTTGGTGCTTTTTGGTTTGCTAGGCTTCTGTACCTTGTGACCCATTTCTCATTTCTAATTTTGCCTTACAGACACTCTCGTAAGCGATGGGAACGCTTTGTCCACAGTGAAAACCAACACCTTGTTAGTCCTGAGGCCTTGGATTTTCTGGACAAGCTGCTGCGATATGACCACCAGTCACGGCTCACTGCGAGAGAGGCCATGGAGCACCCTTACTTCTGTGAGTCCAGTTTGTAGTCCTCCACTGCCCAGTAGACTGTGAGGCAGATGAAAATTTATATGTCAACAGGGTTCTGAACCAAGTGTTACAGATCAGATCTGGAATTTAGCTCCTATTAGTCTACTGAGAAGTTATTTAACCCATCATTTTCTTCAGATAAGGCACTGATAGCAGTTGCTGTGGCGAGAGGGCTGGGCATATAGGCAATGCTAGAACACTTACCTAGTGATGGTGAGACTTACAGTGTAATCCACAGTTCTACCAACAAAAAGAAAGGTACATGATGATGCCTTAATGTAATTTTATCATCTTTTAGACATGATGGTGTGTGCTTGTATTCTCTATACTTGGGAGACCTAGACAGGGGGTTTGCTGTGTCAGGTCGGACTGGGCTACATAGTAACTTCTAAGACAAGGTGGGTTATAAAGTAAGAATCTATCTAAAAGAGCAAAAGAAGAAACTGTAGCAGAGATTCTTAACTGTAGACACTTATTTTCCTACCAGTTCCCAGTGGCTGGTTTAACCTGGTTAAATAAGTCTTGATATGTCCTGGGCTATACTAACCATTTGTTGGACGTTGGAGAGAGCCAATGAAGTATAAAAGTCTTACTATTGTCTAAACCATTATGATTTATGGGTATATGGCCAGCTATGCTTCTGTGAGCGAAATGATGCTCCCATCCACTCTAGTCTTGGAATGCTGTTTGTTCAACTTTGTATTGTTGCCTGAATAATGCAATGATTTTCCAGTTAGTCCTATAGCCTGTTGCCACGTCCTCTGTAACTGAACACATAGCTGATTGGAGTGGAGTGGAGTCTGTGGTTATAGCACTGTCCTACACGGGCGCTCAGCCTCCTGCTCTGGAACAATTCACTGACGATAGATTGCTGTCTTGGCCAGATTATATTGGATTGTATACACTAAACATTCATTTTACTGTCTTCATTTTTAATTAGCTCTATAATGGATATTTACTCATCATCCTACTATTGCATTCACACTTGGTTTTTAACTGCAATTGAACAGGCCGCGTGGTTATTACGCTCTGTTTATTTGATTCATGGTGAAGGTAGTTGCTACTTTATGTTCTAGAGTATAAATTAAAGGCAAAGATTGAAGGTAGCTATTCTTATTTTTCCCCAGCTAGTTTAGTGCATCAAGCAGAACAGAACCTAACCATACCTCTGTTTTCTAGACACTGTTGTGAAGGACCAGGCTCGAATGAGTTCGTCTAACATGGCAGGGGCCAGTACACCTGTCAGCAGCGCCAATATGATGTCAGGTTGGTTGATTGGTTTATTCTCTTTTTAGAAAATGGAGTGGAAAGTCACTGTTCTTAGTTTCAGTTCCCTCTTTGTGCCTGATTTCTTGTATGCCTTTTTTTTTTTTTTTCTGTAAATATTGGATGTGGGTAGATGTGAGAACATTGGCCTGCATTTGTGTGGAAACCAGAGGTCATCCTCAGAGGTGGTTGTTCAGGAGCCATCCACTGTTTCATTGTTGAGTTATTTTATGTGTTCACCTGAGTATGTGCATGTGTACCACAAGCCATAGGCTGGGACCTACTGATTAGATTAGGCTAACAGCCATACAGTCCCAGGGGTCTATCTATCTGTCTCTTCCCCCTCCAACCCTAGGTTTATGTGGGTGTTGGAGATCAAATATTGGTCAGTTTGTATATATCTGTACTGCTAAAAGATCTGGGTATACTTACCGTGACTCTCTCATTGCCTTGTAAGATATCACTAGTATCTCTCAAATTCTAGTATTCCTACAGAAAATTTCTTGTAGAGTCTTGAATTCCCAACAAACCCATGAAGAGTACAGAGATGTCTGTTTGTTGTGATTGGTTTTATAAAACAGGGTCTTGTATAATTTTTCAGTCTTTTTATATTTTGAACCATGTACAGTAATTTCCTGTATTTATGGTTTTAGTTACTCATGATCCAAAAATACTATTTCTCTGGACTGTTTAGAGAAAGCATATTCATATAACCTTTGTTAGGCTTTTGTTGTTGTTGTTATAACTAGTCTGTGACTGTGTCTAGTTTATAAATTAATCTTTATTATAAGAGTATGTAGAAAAACAGACTATACATAAATATGTATATACATGTATGTATGTGTGTGTGTGTATATATATATATATGTATATACACACACACACACACATATATATAGTGTTGGGTACATTCCATGGTTGTAGGTACTCTGAGGCCTTGGAACACATACCCCACAGATGGGGGCAGTGTTCCTTGTATTTGGAGAGCATGTATAAGAAGGAACTGGCTAATTGAGGGCAAACTGATACGTAGTTGTGATAGAAATGAAGAAACTAAATGGAAATAAATTACCAAACACAGTTACCACTTAAAGGCAAGAATGCACCTTTCTTCACTAAGTGGCAATTGTAGTTTGACAGTTAGCTAAAGTTTTGTGCTGTTCAGTGTGGTAGCAAGTGCCCACACAGCTATTTAGTAGAACCTGAGTTCCCATTCCTTGTAGCCACGTTTCAAATGCTTGCTCACCACATGTGTAGCCAGAGGTCACCCTTTGAGAAAGTAGGGTGCCGTCACAGCCTTTGCACAGGCTGCCAGTGGTGTCTGTGCACACTTGTCAGGCAGCTGCCTGCTCAGCTCATTAATTAGAACTTACAATTTTAACTTGGATGTGTGCAGTTTAAACTTTGAAGTGGGCAAAGATGTGGCTAAGAAAGTCATAAAGAATTATTATGGTAATGTTTGGCGAAAATATGGCAAATTTGGTGGCTACAGTTGGTGAGCTTGGTGTCTCTGGCTTACTGTTTTCTCTCTTCTTTCAGGGATTTCTTCAGTGCCAACCCCTTCACCCCTTGGACCTCTGGCAGGCTCACCAGTGATTGCTGCTGCCAACTCACTTGGGATACCTGTTCCAGCTGCCGCTGGCGCTCAGCAGTAATGACCCCCATCTATATCCTGATGCCTGAGCAGAGGTGGGGAAGTCCACCCTCTCCTTGATGCAGCTTGCGCCTGGTTGGGAGGGTGAGAACACTTCAGAAGCACCGTGTCTGAACCGTTGCTTGTGGATTTAGTAGTTGAGTCATAAAAAAAAAAATTATAATAGGCTGATTTTCTTTTTTTTTTTTTCCTTTTTTTTTTTTTTAAACTTGGACTTTTCATAACTCAGGGGATTCCCTGAAAAAATTACCTGCAGGTGGGATATTTCATGGACAAAATTTTTCTCCCCTTCCAAATTCAATTCATTACCACTAAAGAACAAAGATAAACTGGCCTCAGTCCCAGCTGCTGTGTTTGGGTGGAGATTTCTTCCCCTTCCCACATTGCTCTCCCATATCATACACTCTTGGGAGTTGTATCTCATGCTGTTCTCCAGAGATCATAAAATGTATCTTATCAAGGGAGGTGGGAAGGAAAAAGGTAGAGAGGACCCAGTCCATTCTAAAACACTGTTCAACTGGTCACTTCATCACTTCTCTCCAAGATTGCACCTGTGGTTATTCTGGCTCTGGTGGAGATGGATCTGTCTTAGTTACATCAGAATGTTAAAAATCTACCCAGCTTACAGACAGATCCAAAAGCTTTTTTTCTGAATGAATCATGTCTTATTGGCCTAACCCTCAGTCATTTTAATTTTAGTTTAATTTAAATTTGTGGTACTTTCCCTTCTGGGCTCCTACTTTGGTCTTTCCCTTTTCATCTCCTGACATGCTGTACTTCATAGCTATAGGAGAGGGAAGGCAAAATCCTTTTGTTTTCTTTGACTTGGCCATTTTGAAGTCAGTTAGTTACTGGGCATAATTTATTGCTTTTTAAAAAAGAAATATACATATAAATTTCATGCTAGCATTCTTAAGAGCTAACGGGTGATGTGGCCATACTGGGTTCATTTTAAGCTTTGTACTTTTTCCTCCTCCTTTCTTCCCCTTTTTTCACATGCCATCTTGTGAGGAAACCTGCTCTCAGAGTTGTAAGTGTATCTGAGATGCAGCCGCAGAGCCACCATCTCCAGTGAACCAGAAATGGTGACCTGTAATTGTGGGAAACTATCAGTTCTCCTGTTACGGCCCTGCCATCCCTTACTGTGTGTATATATATAATACTTTGTCCTTCATATGTGAAAGATCCAGTGTTGGAATTCTTTGGTGTAAATAAACGTTTGGTTTTATTTATCAAGGTTAGATTTAAGTTCCCTGTGTAAAGGTCTCGCTGGGTGGGTGTCTCACATTCAAACCTGAAGGGACTACAGCCCATACCATGGAAGTTTCCCAAGGCCCCCATTTTTATACACCCCTTCGTTCGACCCATGGTACTGGGCAGGGCAGAGAGGCCTTAAAAAAAAGCACCACAAGCCAAAGCGTCTCTGGGGATTAAGGATCCTTTGCCATAAAACTCATTCTGTGTCTCAGCATTGCAGGGATTGGGGATAGGAAAAGTTGCCAGTTTTGTGTGTTTGTGTGTGTATAAAGTGGACTTTCCACTGTAATCCAACCACCTAAGTTTATCAGGTGCTTCACTGAGGAAGCCTAGTTTTTTAAGCACAATAGCAAAACATCAGCTCTGTATTTTCTCCTGTTATTTCATTACAGTAGCTGCCTGTGGGGACTAGGAAAAAAATCTTCCAACATATTTTAAGGCCTAAAATCTTAGTTCCCCATTCTCCTACCTTTATAGATTCATAAGCCTTTCTCACCTGGCACCATAGATAAAACATAATTGTTTGGGGAGTTGACTTTAACTTACCTAACTTTAACCCATCTTGGCTTTAGTAACTTCATCAAGGTGGCGGCTTTAGCGAACGTAACGATGAAGTAGAGGACGCTAACGCCTTTCTTGATGCTTCTCAACCGTAGGGAGCGCTAAAAAGAAAACTTTCTGACTGCAGTGATTTTCTTCTTTTTGGCCACTTGCAGTGACTATTGTACTTGATTCCTGTATGCCCTAGCGTGCTGTGAGGGTTACCATGCTGGATTTGAGCAGAGCTGAAAGCACCAGGTGTACCAGAGATGCGGTTTGTGATTATGTTTGCACTGGATGGTGATTTGAACAAGACACTTAGACTGATGATTTCTTTCTTTTGAGGTGGAGAGGAAGGTTGTAGATCAGGACTCCACACTCTTCTTACAGCTCAGAAATAGAGGTGTGTCTGAGGCTGGTGTGGACAGCTGCAGATAGCTGGGCCTCCTCACATTCATCAGATCTTTGCAAGAGCTGAGGGTGAATGCAGAGGACTCTGAAGTGCCACCTAAGAGCCTTTTAAAACAAATAGAAGTTTTAAAGAAACAAGGAGTCACTGCAGAAATGTGGAGAGTTTTAAAAGACCTGAATGGGTAGGGGATAGGGAGGGTCAGGGTTTACAGAGTAACAACTTCTGTGTTGTAAATTACCTCATCTGTACACCTTGTATTGGGACACTATTTCTCAGCACTTCCTGTGTCTGCATTGCTTAGATGACAGGAAATGGATACCAATATAAAGCAGCTGTGTTGGCAGTTACTCTGAAAGTGTTTTTAACTTTGTTTTGAAGTGTGCCCTTCCCCCTTTGAGTTTAAAGTCAGAATTCCCCTCCTTGATTTATGTTGTAATTGTATTGTAATTGGTATGACTGAGACATAACTGTGCTGGGAAGAAGTTGTGCCATGAAGGTCTTTAATTTTTTTTTTAAATAAAAACATTTAAATAAATGAAATGTCCCTGTAGCCTGAGCAATATGCTTCTCCAACCGACACCGTGTTTAATAAAGGATGGCATAGTTTCATGTGATTTGAATACTGGGTTGGTGGAGATGTTAGGTGGGGGAAATTGATATTGGTGGAGGAATTCTGAAGTCTGAGAGTTTGAGCATTGAAGTACAGTGGAAGGGAGCCAGGTATTCATTTCAACCCCTGTCACACACGTCTGTTACTAGGCACATCACATAATTCAGGAATTAGTTTCATCTGTTATGTGGGATTGAAGTGAGAATATATTTATGTCAAGTGCCTGGCATTTCCATTATTCCTTTGATCCTCTGATATGGAAGGTTGGTTCTTGGTCTCCACTTGTCGGCAATTAAGAGCACTTTCCCCAGAGGCCCTTCCCTCCTCAGGACCTCAGTGTTTTAAGGAAGGACAAACTAAATGAGTTGTCTGAGGCCTTGCTCATTGATGTTTAAAACTTCTGAGTGGTACTTAAATTTAAAACGCCTATGAAAACAGCTTGATTTAGGGGAAAAGTTTTTTGTGAACAGTGTTATAATTCCTATGGATAGTCAGCCTTGAAGATAACTCAGCTATAGAGGCTATTTTGCAGTCTTAGAGACCTGGACTGTGGAGCTGGTGAGCTTGTGGGAACATACTAGGCAGCTTAAGTACATAACACCATAAAGGGCCCACAAAGTGTATGAAGCAGGTAACTGACTTACCAGTACCAATTGAGTAACATCCTCACAAACAGACTAGCACCCATTTTGCTGTTATCCTAAATTTCTCATTTGCCTTAAATGTTCATTGCATTACAACTCCATCTTGTTGTGGTTTGAGATTAGTGGGGATTGGAAAGTTAGGTTTGGACACAAGAAACTGTCATGTAGTATAATTAGAATTGATGCTTTGAGCAAATCCTGAGAAATGTAGCTTTGTCATCACTGTCTACAAATTCCCACCAGCAGGTTTTCTGCCACACTTAGACCTGAGCGTGAGTGGTTCTTCCCAGTCAGGCCCTTGCCTGCCTTCCTGCTGCTGTTTCTCTCCTTAGTGCTGTAGTTTTAGAATGTCCCTAGTTGTAGGTGGTGTGTGCCACAGGGGCTGACTTCTAGGACCATTTCTTTCCCTTTCGTTTTTGTTGTTTTGTTTTTTGAGAAAGGGTTTTTCTGTGTAGCCTGGCTGTCTTGGAACTCACTTTGTAGTCCAGACTCAGAGATTACCTACCTTTGCCCCCTGACTGCTGGGGTTCAAGGTGTGCGCCATACTGTCCACCCTAGAACCATTTCTTGGCTGAGGAAGAAATTAAATTAATCAAAAGCCTTTGGGGTGACATTTACTGTTTTCGTCAGAAGTGAAGTCTGAAAACTTGTGTACCCGTGTCCCACCCGTCAGAAGTTTCCTTGTGTCTCCTGTCCCTTTCTCTTCACCGCTTGAATTTTCCTTGTGTTATTTTGTTGATGTAATTGTCTGTCCCTCACATGTGCAAGTCAGCTCCCTGGTGATCTTGTTTGTCTTACTAAAACTCTTTTTCTAAAATGTAGGTAGGCTGTTATCTCCCAGGAATGAAGAAGGCTGAATGAAATAAATAATGTTTGCTAAGTGGCTGGTTCCTCACTGCTGCTGCCATTCTTTTCTTCCCTTCCACCCACCCACCCACACATCCACACACATCCACACACACACAACATCCACACACACACCCATCCACACATACACACACACACACACACAATCATGGCAAGGGGTGTCTCAGAACCTTCTCCTTGGGTTTGTAGCTGTAATTATAAGCCACAGACCAGACTGGATCAGGACAAGAAAATGTTTATTTAATGAGCCCTAGTAAGTAAGTGACTAAAGACTAAGAAATAAGCCCAACTACTTTAGTAGACCTAAACACAGAAATTTGGTTTGGGTTTGGGTTTTTTGAGGTAGGGTCTCTCTAGTTCTGGCTGTCTAGAACTATTACATAGACCATGCTGACCTTGAGCTAACAGAGCTACCTGCTTCTGCCTTAAATGCTGGGATTAAAAGTGAGCCACCACACCTGGCTCAGAAACCCTTTTTTAACACCTGTATATAATAATATATAATTCAAAATGTTCTCCAAATAAGATAAGCATCACAAGGTACTTGGGTTCTGGAGCCCATGTTAACATAGGCAAATAAAAGAGTTTATAGCCTTTCTTTGACACTAGAAAAATCTAAGCACTTACAAGAAGTGACTAGCAGAACTGCAGGTGCCCTGCTTTTAAACAGTTTTCTCTGGTTCTGTGATTTAGTTATTTAACCTCCAAACCTTCACAAGTAAATTATTATTGTTAGACATTACCATCTTGGTGTATATTTTTTATATACCAGGATGTATGAAATTTTAACAGATTCAGAGGAGAGCAGCCACCCAAGATGAATCTTCATTCCATTGGGACAGGGCACAAGTCTTTAATCCCAGCACTCAGGAGCTAGAGGCAGATCCTGAGTTCAAGGCCAAACTGGTCTACAACAGTGAGTTCCAGGACAGCCAGGGCTATACAGCAAAACCCTATGGGTGGAAAGGTAGGAGAGTAAAGTAAAAAAGAAATAAAAAGCAGCTGTTGTATAGCCCATATGTTCAGATTAGATGCTAAGTGTAAGTGTCCACCAAAGTTTTAGGCTGTCATGGACTTGGATTAGATGGTGGCTTCTTATCTATATAGCTGCACAGTATGTATAATGTGCTATATAGCAGCACATTTCTAGAAAGGCTGGAAAGCTCTGAAAAACCGAGTTTTCAGAAGGTGGTGACAACATCTTCACTAGGAAAAAAACTCAGTTAAGCTGGAAAGGTGTCTACCAGCTCACCGTGCTTTCTGATTTTCCCAAACCCCGGGCCGACCCTTTTTGGCTCCTCCCACTCTTTCTGACTTTCTGCTACTCTGGCTGTATAGTCAGTAGGGATTCTTCTTGACCACTGTGGAATAACCCTTGCCCTGAGCCCTCCACATAGGCTCTTCCAGAATGGCCAGTTCGTTTCTTACAGGAGTATCCACAGGGACTGAGATACCTTAGTCAGTAGCATTTTTGCCTCACTAGTTTGACCCGAATTGTCTGGGCTCCTCTAAGGAAAAGAAAGGGAGAAGGGAACAACAGTAGCTTCCTAAAACTGCCCTTTTTGAGTCTGACTCTCTGCTGTACATAAAACATTTGTAGCAGAAGCCTGGAAAGTGGATATTGAACGTCTTATGAAAAGGCCTAAATCCTTCATAAAATCTCATATACTCAGTCCAAGCTGGCCTGCAAGTCTGTGGTGGTCTTGAACTCACATCTTCCTGTTTCTACCTCCCATGTGCTGATGTTAATCCCCTCCTCTTCCTCTTCATGTCCCATTCTGTATACCTATACCCATATCCTGTCCTCCAGCAGGGGTCCATCTGGCCTTCTCATGCTTGACTATCTTCGCAAAGTTTGTATTTTTATTATTTTTTGAGATAGGTTCTCCCTCTATAACCTAGGTTGCCTGGAATTTAAATTTGTAGCACAGACAAACTTTGAACTTGCCTGCAATTTTTTCTTAATTTACCAGTGCTGAGATTACAGTTATTTGCACACTACTATACCTGGCCTGGGTTTCTTTTGTGAGATGTCATTCAACAAATATGTTAGTGTTCTTGAACCTGGTCCTATTCTAAACGACTTGGAACAAGGTTAGATACAAGCTATACGAGAATCATATAATTTTTTAATTTCTTAGGAAATACTGGGCATTGTAGCTCATTATTGAAGCCTCGAGTGCTTAAGGCTCTGGGTTCTAAAAAGTGAATCAATTGATTAATTATGTAGGAAAATTAAAGACTTCCAGTCAACATGGTAGAAGGGTCTAATTTTTGTAGGCACTCACTTATTCCAAATACATAAAGCATACAGATAATACAATTTACTTTAAAAAATAGAAGGCTCATATTAAAGAAAGGAAAATTCCCACTTTTCTTAGGAAGATAGAATTTACCCTGAAGAACAAGTACATACTGAAGGCTAGGTATAGGTGAGCCACAGAAGAAAAATAGCACATCTTGGAACCTTTCAAGGTAGAAGCTGACGCGGTCCCCTGATACTTGTAGAGTCTACCTCTGGGGAAATATCTGGAAGAAAACCAAGTATTAACTATAATCACCTCTGGAAAATGGGGTTATGATAGCACAGGAAACTACTTGGAAAAACCTCTGAACTGTTTTCATGGCTTCTTTGTGTTTTTTGAGTAGTGTGTACAGCTAAAGCTGTGCCTTCAAGCAGCCCCTGAGCCTCTTCTGCTTGGTCATAACAAACTGTCTTTCTCCACTTTTTGTCTTGCACCCACACAGCCTCTTAGGGCAAGTGGTCTAAACTAGCAGCTGTGTGACAGGGTAAACCTCAGCTGAGTTGGTTCTCTCCCTTTGCATAAGGTTCGTGTTTGTTTAAAATGGTTCCTTCTGAGTAGCATGCCGAAACTAGCTGCCCCAGGCCATGTTCTCCATGGTGGACTGCCGAAGCACAGAGGCCCTGATGAAGTCATACAGGTGTGTGCCACCCTGTTGCCCACGAGTCATCAAGCTCACCATCAGTGAGACAAGGATGTATACATGTCATGTTGAGAGAACCACTAGAAGAAATGAGGCAAGAGATATGACATATAATCTTAGAAGGCAGTGAAGCATCAAGACCCGTACTGCAGTCAACCATGCTGTCTCAGAGAAACTGAAGGCCCTTTATATACAGTGATCACTACGGAGTGAGCAGTGTAGGTAATTTTAATCATTTGAAGTATCCTAAATCATATGCGGGTTGCACCTATAGTCATCCTTTGTCTCCAGGAAGGATTGGTTCTAGAACCACCACACACCAGATGCCAGAATCTGCCTAACCGAGAGCTCCTTCTGTAAAATGGCATTGTAGTTAAAATCTCGTACATTTCCCACATACTTGTAAGTTACCTCTGTATAATGTCTAAATACAATGTAAATGTTCTTGGTGTAGCCCTAGCTGTCCTGGAACTTGGCGAAATAGGTTAAACTGGAACTCAAGAGCACCTGCCTCCTGAGGGCTGGCATTAAAGAAGTGCACCACCAGCGCCCAGCAACTGTACTCTTATTTAGGAGAAAAATGACAGAAGTTGTCCTTGTTCAATCCAAAGCTAATAACTTCCTTTTAGAAGATTTTTCAGTACTCAGTTGAGTGGATACAAAACAATTATAGAGGAATGAATATATATATATGAGAAATCCTGCTTTTCGTTCGTTTTTAAAAGTTTATTCTTAACTGTGTTTGTGTGTGGATGTGTGCACATAAATGTGGCTACCTGCGGAGGTATTGGACCCTTAGAGCTGGAGTTACCAGGGGTATGGGCCACCCAATGTGGGTACGAGGAATTGAGTGATACCATTTAGTCATTGAGCTATCTCCAGCCTTCTGTCTGTCTTCAGGGTTTGAGCCCTTGCAGCAGTCCTGCATCGCTCTCCTTAGTGCAAGGAACTGCAAGTGTGCACCTCTACACCCGACACAATTCTTGTGTTCTAACAGTTGAAGTCAGTTCCAAGTTTGAGGGTTCCTGGCCAGAACAACATGAAGCTCTGCTGCACAGAGAGAGTCTGCAGTCTAGGAGGATTCTGTTTTGGGGGGAAATGGTTACATGTGTTTCTACTTTATAATTACTGGCTAAATAATAGGTTATAATTGGTAATTGTAAGAGGTTCAAATGTTAAAAGCTTTTAAAAATAAAATGTGAAAACTAACAAAAATGAACCAATTCTAAAAGAACGGGTTAAATGTACCATAAATCCATTACTGGGTCAGCTGTGAGGAGAATGTGCAGCCATCATGGAGCTAGTGAAGACTGATCTGACCAAAATCAGAATGTCACGATAAAGAATTGGTGATGGGAACTGTAGGTGTGGTAGTGACAGAAACAGGATAAGCGGTTTAGAAACACTGAACACTGTATGAGAAATAATAGCTAAAATTGAAAAAAATCAACATTTATTTCGGTTTTGACTTTTTATTGTTAACATAATAGACTATGTCCTTGTAATGCTGTATTACTCTGCTTAAAACATAAACTAAATTTTAATAAATGGATATTTATTTTTAATATACTCTTTCCCACCATTCCAGCTGCCAAAATTCCTCGTGCAGGCCACCATCCTAGTGTCTCGGTTGCCACAGCTGCTGACCATCTCTTATGTCATCCTGTTCCTTGACTTGAGGTTTGTCCCAAATTTTGCAGTCAGAGAACTCATTCAGAAACATGTCTCTTGCTTCAAAGCTTATCAAAGTCTCCCAGTTGCAGTTTGTGCTATTTCCCAATCTAATCTTGCCCTGCTTATAGACCATGCCCCAGTTGAAGGGTGGGAGGAATGTCCAGCTTTCTCTTCTAGGGCTTAGGTAATTGACTGGTTAAGTTTTCTGGAGAGTAGAGATCGAAGGTAAAGAAAAAGAAGCATGAGGTAGAAGCAAGCTAGCCATTGAATGGCAACTAACCTGAGCACGGGTGAAAGACGGCAGGAGAGGGTCCTGGCACTGCAAGAGTTACCTCTTTGCAGATGCTTAAAAAGTCGACTGTGAGAGAAAGGCTCACTGTCCTTTGTCCCTCGCACAAGAGCCCAAAACTGGAGGGTAAGGCACCAAGTACTCAACTGGAAGAAAGCAAAACCACCCCTCATCTGGGACAGAAATGCATACTGCGCCTGGAACTCCAGCTACAGAAGGGCTTAAGCACTAAGAAAGCCTCGTCTCAAGTACCAGGGACAGAGTGTCTGAGGACCGTGGACCCAGGACAGTGCAACAGTAAACTGACCTGACTTATCTAAGCTGGCACTAAAGGCCTAGCAGAAGGAAAGATGTGCATACCTGAAAATCAAAGGAGTTTCTGCTGTCCTACATGACAGATCAAACTTCTAACACTTTTTAGAGAGTAGATATGTGGTATACAAGAATCAGACTTGCACAAAGTAGACTCTGATGTCACACACTGAAGCAATCAGATAATGAATTAGAGGATATGACAGAGAATATAACAAATCAACTTGGAAGGTCAAAGGTGTAGAGACAGGGTTAGGGTGTAACTCTGGTAGTAACCCACCCCCCAATTCATAACTACCAGGTGAGTTTGAGGCCAGCCTGGTCTATAGCACAAGTCCAGAGCCAGGGCTACACAGAGAAACCATGTCTTGAAAAACAAAACAAAAATATGGCTAATAAGGTAAAGGCACCTGTTGCCAAAATTGAGTGTCACCCCCAGGGCTCATGGTGGAAAGAACCAGCTCCACCCAGTGTCTGACATGCATACCCAGAAATAAGAATTACCAGATTCTGGGGTTAAAAAAGAAAGAAATAGGGGCATTGAGGTGGACCAGTCTTTAAAGGGCATGCTGAGCAAGTCTAGTAGCCAGAGTTTGATTCCCTGGATCCACATGAGGGAAGGAGAGAACCAACTTTACAGATTATCATCTGACCTCCATAGGTGCCCACACACCCTATACACAGTAATAAGCCAGATGAAGTGGCACACCTTTAATTCTAGCACCTAGAAGGCAGAGGCAGGCTAAACTGCCAGGGCTACACACTGAGACCCTGTGCCAATACAATGCTAGGGTGTTGGAGAGATGGCCTGGTGGTTCTACTTGTGGCTTCTGCAGAGGACCCTATTGGTTCCCAGCACCCACACGGCTTCTAGCAGCTTCAGTTCCAGGGGATCAGAAACCCTCTTCTAGCCTCGGAGGGCTCCTGTACACATGTGGTGCATGTAAACATGCAGGCAAATACACATAAAGGAATAAATTATAAAAGTGCTAATGTAGAGAACATTAAAAAGTAAATTGATACATAGAGAGCACTAGGTATAGCATACATAAATTGCTGAGATGTTTCTTTCCTAATTTCCTACATGATAGCAAGTACTTTCACTTACTGAACCATCACCAGCCCTCCCTTCTGAATCTTAAGACTCCTCTCTCCAGGAGGAAATGTTACACTCAGTAAAAGTCTGGTGTGAACAGCTACTTAACCATCTTTCCCTTTCTGTACCTGAGAGCCAGACACTTCCTTATTTTACCTTGGTGAAGAGAGCTGGGGATGACCACAAAGTTGGGCCATCATTTTATGGTGCTAGGGAAGAGAGGAGTCACCAACTGATCGCTACTGAAGGCAAGGACCCAGAACCTGGCTGCCTCACTGACCCATACCATCATATACACTTTGACCCAAATAGCAGCTTATTCCCAGGTGGAATGACCTGGTTCTTTGTATTTCCAAGTGGGATGACTTAGTTCTCTGTAAGCACGAAGAATCCTTTATCCTCAGTGATGATACAGAATAAAGAGGAGCCAGGCCAAATTTCCATTTAGTATTTGTTTATTTGCAATAGAGATAATCAAATCTAGGGCCTTGGCATGCTCTAGCACTGAACTACCATATCCAACCCTTGGGTGTCATAACTGAATAATCACTGGATTACGGAATCTATGTAAATGTAAATCTTTAGATTCTTAGGAAGTTTTGTATAGTTTCGGGATCCAGAGATGTAGCTCAGTTGCCACAGTGCTTCCCTATCATGCATGAAGTCCTGCGTTTTAAATTCTAGCCTTCCGTAAACTGGGCATGGCAGCAATGCTATAATCCCAGCACTTAAGAGGATCCAAAATCCAAGGTCATCAGTTACCAACCAATTCAAAGCCAGCAGGTGGAGGAATGGCTCAGTGGGTAAGGTTGCTTACCAGCAAGTCTAATGACCTCAGTTGGATTTGATCCCCGACTCCTGTGATGGTTAAGAGAAAACCAACTCTGACCTCATTGTCCCCTGACCTCCACACACAATAAATGTAATTACAGGTATTTTTGTGTATGAATGTCTTGCTTTCATGTATATATGTGCACCACAGTCATGCTGGAGACTAGAGGAGAGCATCCGGTCGTTTGGAACTGGAGTTAGTTGTGAGCCTCCATATAGATGCTGGAAATTGAATCCTTATTTGACAGTTAAATTATGTGGTCCTGACTGGCCTGGAATTCACAGAGATCTGCTTGACTCTGCCTTGAGTGTTGGGATTAAAGGCATATATCACCATGCCTGGTCTTACATTTATACTTGTGTTTCAGTAACAAATGTGTACTTAAGTGATGTATGTGCATGTTTATATGTGCATGCATATATACATGCATTTTGTTTTGTCTTTTTGTTTGTTTGGTTTTGAGACAGGGTTTCTCTTTGTAGCCCTGGCTGTCCTGATTCTCACTCTGTAGATCAGGCTGGCCTCAGACTCACAGAGGTCTTCCTGTCTCTGCCTCCCAAGTGTTGGGATTAAAGACATGTGCCGCCACCACCTGGCTAGATTTATGATTTTTAGCCCATAATCCCAGCACTCAGGGAGGCAGAGGCAGGCTAATGGAGGGGCTAATGGGGGAGGGGGCTTAATGTTAAGTTGTAACCTTAAGCTATATTAACACATTACACATTTAAAAGATTTCATTAGAGCGAGCCCTAAGCAAGAGTTTAGTGGTGGAGCACTTGCCTAACATGGACAAGGCCCTGGATTCATCCTCCACACACACACAAAAATAAATTAATAGCCAACAAACCTCACTTCCTTTCGGCTAGCACCTATACTTAGCAATTTAACATTTGAACAAACATAAAAAGACACCTGATAAATGGTCTCTATGATCTTTAGAAAACGTTGGAATGGGCTGTGTTGAAAAAAAAAAAAAAGAATGGCCCCAAAATGTCACCATGGCAAAACTGGGAGACCGCAGTGTTAGCTGTAGGCACTGTTGCAAACAAAAACACTTGCTGAGAGAATTAGTGTGTCTCTTGAGTGTATAAAGTACTCTAGGGCTCTAAGAGCTGAGAGAGTTTCCTAAAATGAGTGAAGGAAATGATTCAACAAAGGAAGCCTGAGAGAAAGGAACCCAGTTTAGCTGCATCAACAACCCACTGCATCCAAGCTCACTTTGTGGAAACAATGAGAACCTGAGATCCTGGGGCCCCGAATTAATTCATGGCTTAATAGGTGTAGACAAATAAAAGGCCTCCAGACTGTAAAATGTGCTTATAAGTGCATTGAAGTATGGTGTTTTGGCTCTAAAAAAGAAAAAAAGTCTATATTAAACTCAGTCTGCCTTCATGTTTCATCACTGAGCCACAGCCTAGAAATGGGAACAAGGAAGTGATCATTATAACCTGGGAGATTAGGAATAACATTTTTAAAACGTCATCAGTGGAAATTAAAGAATCAAACTTGGGAAGGTCTAAATTTATTAAACAGTTTTTAAAATCAAAATAATTAGAGAAATCTTTTGCTTATGAAAATTCCATCAGGAGACGCTCTTTTAATTGTGTGTGTGTGTGTGCGCGCGCGGGCAAATGTGTTTGCATGAAGCCAGAGGACAATCTCAGTGTCAACCTCAGGAATGCCCATCCATCTACTTTGGCCTAGAGCTCACCTAGACTAGACTGACTGGCTAGGGTTCCTCTGGGAAGACCCTTTAGAATGATCTTGTGTGAACCTTGGAATGTGGGCCACAGAGAAGGTATATGGAAGTAGGAGGAGCCAACACCTAGAAAGGGGGAAAAAATAGTAGCACTGAGGCTAGAGGAGCTCACCCAACAATTAGACTCGTGGGAGCATCCTCACTGGAGATCTGGGAGGTGAGGCGATCCCTGGGGCTGACTTCTCTGCGGGGTGACTCTCTTGGGTATGAGTCTGTATCTACTCAGAAACAACTTAGGTGAGGAAGCACTCAAAGGCCTGATCCGCTTCGTAGTATTTTGACCAAAGGACCACTGCTCCCCACAACCATCTCCTTGACCGGCGACCCTTTCCCCGAGTGGCGCAGGCACAGCCGGCGGAGCTGCGCGCAGCGACCCTGCTAAACTGCGTGTCACCGGAGGTAAATAAAGTCCTCAGTAAGCGAAAGTCCGCGCATAACCGTGCAGCTTGGCAGTGTCCGGCCTCGTGATTTCAGCATTTTATTTTCATAACTATTTCACGACTAAAAGCAAAAAGCACTGGCAAAGTATGCTGCAGCAAGCACGCACGTTCCGGGTGCCCAGCCACTGCGCCAGGGCTTTCCGCGGTCAAACCGCATGCGCGCGCCCCAGCCCCGCCCACTCCAAGGCGCGGGTCACGTGGGGGCGTGGCCGTCTGCGCGCCTGCGCGCCGCGGGCCGACGGCGACCAGCCTGCCCGCGGCCAAGCTGGGCTTTACGACCGCGGTGGGAGCCGCGCCTCAGGCTCCGCCGCCAGCCGGGGCTCGGGCTGGGGCCCGGGCCCCCGGGGATGGCCTTCCGGCCCTCACAGGGCGACGGCACCGCCGGCCGCTGGGACCGCGGCTCGGGGAAAGCAGGTACGGAGGGCGGCGGGCTGGGGCGACGAGCGAGGGCCGCACAGCGGTCGGGCCCTGAGGGGGGCGGCGGCGGCAGATGAGGAGCCCGGCCTCGCCCGGGTCACCGCCTGCCACGTCCGCAGAGCCGACCGCCTGCGCTGGGCGGCTGGCGGAGCTCCGGCCTCCGCTCTGCACTCGTGACCCCAAAATTCCCTCTGCACGCGCACACACAAACTCATGGAAAGTCACCCCTGTCCAATTCCAGAAAGTCCCGTCCGTGAGCCCTTCGCCCCACATTCACTCCCTGCTCAGCTACTTTCTGGCCCTTTCCGGGCCACCTGTGTTAGTGTTCGGTTTGTGCGTAAAGCAGTGCTGTTTTCCGTACTCTTTCAGTCTAAACCATTTCTATGAAATCTTGGTTTTGTTATGCATGTGTTCTGGGATACGTTTTCCGTATGGTGACTGCTTTTTGGTGAAAATTCCCGTGCCAGGTGAGCTAATCTGAAGGCGCTGTCCTCTGACAGGTGGCGCGCATGTTAGAACCGACCCTGTTATCCCACCCACGTTAGGATGACGCTCCTGGATTCCATCTCATGTTCAGCTCGTTTTCTGTTATTTCTCTTTCCTCATTTGATACTGGCCGCAACTGAGGTTCGGCCTGTGAGCTAGGACTTTCCTGGGCTCTTCGTTATTTGAAATACCCTTTGCTGGTGTCTGTGTGACACCTGCCCTTATGACTTAATAGCCAGTGTCCCAAGTGAAATGGGTCTTGTGACCTTTTGCAGTGCAGCTGTGTCTTGGTTGCAAAACTTTGGGTGCTCCAGCTTGTCTGGATGGAAAGGGAATTCAAAGGATCATTCTTAGTTTAGCTTGGTTTTAAATATTTTGGAGAATTGGTGACCAAATTGCTAATTCTAGGAGCCCTTCTTTGTAGAACTCATGGCAGAATTGGTTTGTTTGTTTTTCTCCGTTTTTCAGGAAAGTATTCTTCTTTTTTGAAGGAGGCAGGAAGTGCTGGAAGATGGATCGGTTACCCTGAGCTATATGGCTAGGGCCCTTTTACAGTTACTTTCAGACAGGATCTTGATAATTTACCCTGAAACTTACAATCTTCCTGCCTCAGTTCATTTTTACATTACTACTTAGTGAATTCCTTCTAGTTCAGTTATGTTTTTGTTTTCTGTTTTGTTTTTTGTATGTTTTTCTAGACAGGGTTTCTCTGTGTAGCCTTAGCTGTCCTGGACTCACTTTGTAGACCAGGCTGGCCTCGAACTCACACAGATCCAACTGCCTCTGCCTCCCAGAGTGCTGGGATTAACAGGTGTGTGCCACCACGCCCGGCTTTGGTTGTTTTATAGAAATAAATTAGTACTATCAGAGGCAAAGGGCACTTGGGCTAATGTGTTTATTTGTTTGGTTTTTTTCAACACAGGGTCTCTCTGTGTAGCCTTGTCTATCTTTGAACTCGCTCTGTAGATCAGGCTGGTCTCTGTCTCATAGATCCTCCTGCCTCTGCCTCACAAGTACTAGATTTTTGTGGTTCACTATCCATGACTTATACAAACATGATGCTCAGCATACTTTTTTTCTTTTTCTTTTTTTGTTTCTCAAATAGGGTCTCACTCTGTAGCCCTGGCTGTCCTTGAACTCATTCTGTAGACCAGGCTGGCCTCTGTCTCAGAGTGCCTCTTCATGGGATGCCACCCTCACCACCCAGCCCTTTATTTATTTTACTGTTTCTTTTAAGATCAAGTCTCATGGAACCCAGGTTGGCCTTCAACTTATTGTGTAACAGAGAGTGGCCTGTGTGTAGCTTGTGCCTCCACCTCCCTGGTGTTGGGCACAGTTGTGCACTGCCACACCTGCTAGTGCTATTATTTTCCTTGGCTGTGTTGTTCCAGTACATGTGCTGTGGAAACAAGCACAGTGAGTTTTGGTTTTTGGAAACAGGGTCTCAATATGTAGCTTTGACTGGCCTGGAATTTCAGATGTAGACCAGATTGGCCTCAAGAAAGCTTTACAGCTTTAAACAGTCTCCAGAGGTTTTTTTGTTTTGTTTTGTTTTTTTTACACCTTTGCAGTCTTTAAACAGAAGTTAGATTGGATTTTAAAATGCTAACATTTCCCCAGAACCAGAAAAAAACAAACCAAAATAATATTCCTATAAATGTTAGCACTACCTGGGCATAGTAGCCCACACCTTCAATCCCAGTACTCAGGAGATAGAAGAAGGCAGATAGATCTCTGTAAGTTTGAGGCCAGCCTAGTCTACATAGAAAGTTTAAGCTAAACAGTGAGATCCTGTCTCAAAAATAAAATAGTGAGTAGGGGCTAGGGCTATAGCTTAGTAGTCAATTACTTGTTCATGTAATGTGAGGCCTATGGTTTATTCTCCAGTACTAGGGAGGGAGAAGAAAAAGATCTGCTTCAGTTGCCTTTATTAAAATAAGCATGTTAGGGCCAAGGATTTACCACACACTTATCTGCAAAGTACAAGGCCTTAGGATCCAGCCCCAGTGCCATGGAAAGAAATTACTGGAGAGTAGGCCAAAGTAGTGCCATTATCATTTCTTAATCTTCGATTGAGTCAATTACTTTTCAGGCATCTAGGACTTATTTATAGACATTGTAATATTTTGTAAAAGACCTAGGACGATCATTTACTTTATCATGGTGATGATAGCCAAGTCCTCATCCACAGAGATTTGGAAGCTATCAGCTTTGGAGTATATCATGCACCACTCCTCTAAGTAAAGCAGTTAGAATTTACCTTAAAATAAAATGGATAGTGGACATGCATTTTAATCTTTTCCTGAATACCCCAGGAGTGATATGACTTTCCTCTCCATAGGGGAAATAGGATGTTTGTGACTGAATTGTTCAGTGGTGACCCGGATGCTCTGTTGTGTGGGCTGGCCATTGGCCTCTGTGCAGTTCTCACACTTGTTTTTTCTTTCTGAATCACAATGCTACATTGCACGTTAGGTCAGGAAAGTGTGTGTAGGTGGTATGTGGAGTGGCATATGCAGGAATGACCTCCTCATCTACCACTAAGCTTTAAGCTTGTGACTGAGTGTGAAGCTCAGAGGACAACATCCATGAGTCAGCTCTCTTGTCACCTTGTGAGATCTGGTGATAAAACCTGGGTCATCTGGCTTTTGCCCTGCCAACCTACCTACTGGCAGGTAAGTCTAAGGAAGGCAGAATCCAAGAGGCCAGACAGCACTCCAAATCTAATTTGAGTACACTCCTCAGGGAAGCACCCAGAGCTATAAGGAAAGCCAGAAAAATCGACAGAATTGTACAGAATTCTGTAGTGAGCCACACAGTATGTGGTAAAAAGTAATGCCACTTTACTACTGGGCATTTTTTTTTCCAGAAGAGTAGAAACTAAGTAACCTAACTAATTTATTCTACTACACACATACTTATTGCGTTCTACAGGCTCAAAGTCAAGAGTCTTGGCCAATCTCAGTGGGCACTTCTTTAATCCCAGCACTCAGGAGGCACAGGCAGCTAGAACTACCTGAGGCCCGCCAGGACTAGTGAGACCATGTCTCAAAAACAACAGCCAGGTCTGGTGTCTCATGCCTTATGACCTCAGGACTTAGAAGGCAGGATTCAAGGCCAACCTGGTCTACAGAGCAAGTTCCAAGATAGCCAGAACTACATAGAGAGACCCTGTCTTGTAAACAAAAAGAAAACAATAACAAAAGGCTGAGAAGTACGTGGTTTGGTTCAGAGTTAACACATGACTGTGTCTTTGTCCAATTCTCATGGGAATACAGGGAACTGCAAACTGTGCTCTTTCCCTACATTGCCGAATAGCTCATTGGGAATGGGCAGAAATGAGGTTTTTTCATATTCTTGGTGAAGGGTCAATAAAACTTGGAAATGGCAGCTTCTCACAGGCAGTATTTGGGACTGCCACGCCAGGGCTCTTCCCTGTTGTATGTGGAAGGTGCAAGGGCACTTACTCACTGCAGAAGTCTCACATGGCACATCTACTGTGCTCATTGTTAGAGACTAACAGTTCCTGCTCAGCCTGCTGCTGAGGGCATGAAGCATACATAGCTCCTGTGGTAGGTAGGATACTTGTGTAGTATGTATAGGCCCAGAGTTCATTCTTAGAACTGCAAGAAACAAAAATTTTTTTCTTACTCTTCTTGATCCTCTTGGAAAGCATGCAGCCTTGTCTTCAAAGGACATAGCTCTGCAGAGAAAGTCTACACTGCCTGTGGAAAAGAACCCAACCTGAAGGTTAGGCACCCCCACTTCAGTCATAACTTCCTTCTGTTCTCTCTGTGCCTGATCCTTCCTGTTTCTTGGCCTTGGTTTGCTTACCTGACAACTCACTCTTTACCAGGAATGCTTTGCCTTCCAAACACTCTTCAGTGTGGCAGACTTTTCACAGGATTTCAGAATCAATTTCTGCCAAAGCCTTTCCTCGTTACCTTAGAACTAGTCTTTTCCCTGGGTCTTTGTCATTCTTCAGGGTTTTCAGATACTCTATGTAATAATTGTGTCTCATCCTGCTGTAAGCGTCTCAGGAGTTGCAAGGGAGTCATTGTTCATCCTTCACCTCAGTGCTTAGTACAGACTCATTGCATGATGGACCACCAAATGAATGGGAGGTGAGGAGGCAGGCACAGCTGAGGCCAGAGCTTGGTACCTCAGAGACTTTTGTCTGGGGAGGTCCTTTACTGAGAGAAAAGCCTGAATTTTTTTTTCTAGGTAAAGCAGCCATTTAATTTAAATAGCCAACCTGAGCCAGTCTTGAGAGGAAAGAGAACAGTTTGAATTTACTCTGAGCAGTTATGGTCACAGGCTAGACTTATCCCAGTAAGATCTCAGACACTGGTCACCCTCTGTGTTACTAGGAAGTATAACAACAGTCTAGCAAGACTACAGCTTTACCCAGGCCCAAAATCACTTGTTATTTTCCTGTCTGACCTCCAATTGCATGTGATTCCAAAGCTCTGCTTGTGTAGCTCATATGTCATAGCTTACACAGGTCGATCACCAGGACTCTTAACAACTCCAGTTTATGTGAGTAATGTCACCTTTGTCACGAACACAGTTGTCTCAGAATAGGACATTATTGTGGTTATCTGATCATTACCTCTTCCAGAGCCTAACATACCATGTGATGTTGTCACTTAAGTCTTAACCTTCTTTTAGTGGTATCCAACTTATATTGACCCTAGTGTCTTGTATCTAGTATCTGTTCTGTAGGTGTATGTATGCATATGTAGTTGGCCTGACCTACTGTAGTTTCTTTGTGTTCGTGACCTTACTGTATACATGCTTTCTTGATAATTATAATGTACTACCTTGTGATATTTGGTGCTTATGTGTTGAAATTCTTGTAATTTTTATCTTCTCAGTGGTGCAGGTATCTATAAAATCTAACAAGTCTCACCTGCAGTTCCTAAAAGTAGATGGTCTGCTTGAGAACCAAGAGGTACTCCTATTGAAATGGGAGAGTTAGGACAGGTGGAAGCCTCAGATACTTGTCCCGTCTTCTAGAAGTCTACTTTTGAGGCAGAAGCAGGCAGATAGCTGTGTGTTTGAGGCCAGCCTAGTCTACATGGCAAATTCCAGGACAACCTAGAGTACACTGAGATCCCATCTTTAGGAAAAAAAAAAAAAAGAAAGTTGAGCTGGGTATGATGACGTATGCCCTTAATCCCAGAACTTGTCAGGCAAGCAAATAGGCAGATATCTTGAGTTCAAAGCCAGCCTGGTCTACACAGTGAGTTCCAGGACAGCCAGGGCTACACAGAGAAACCCTGTTTCAAAGAACCCCTCCCCCACATATACACAGATGCTGCCCATAGCCTCCTACCAAATAAAAAGTAATTTTTCTTTTGTTTTTTGAAATAAGATCTTATGGCCTTGAACATGCTTTGTAGAAGAGAGAGGCTGGCTATGAACTTGTAGTCCTGAGTCTGCCTCCCAAATGCTGGAAATAAAGGCATGCTCCATTATGGCTGGCTTCTGAAAGAATCATTTCAGTATTATAAACTGGCTGTAAATAAGTCTCTTACATATGAATATGAGCTGCTTTGTGGCTGGGATGTAGCTCAGTTGGTAGAAAGCCTTGGGTGCTAGGAAGCCTTGGGTTCAGTCCACTGCACTGCATAAAATTGGGCATGGTAGCACAGACCCCTAATCAAAGCCCTTGGGAGGCAGAGGCAAGAGGACCAAAAGTTCATGGTCTCATTCTTGGCTACATGGAGAGCAAAAGACTGGGGCTGGAAAGATGGCTCAGGAGTTAAGAGCACTTAATGTAGTACCCAGCTTACACATTGCTGCTCACAACCACCTTAACTCCATTTTGAGGGATCTGAAACTTGTTTCTGACTCCACTGGCCCCAGGTTTCGATAGACAAAACACAAATATACAGAAAAGAAAAATAAATAAATCTTTTAAAATATATTTTTTAAAAAATCTGTAAGATGCTTAATATACCACTTTCTGATCACCTATGATGAATGGGACCTTTAAAATATTTATTTATTTTTATTTTATGTGTATGAGTATGAGTGTTTGCCTGCATATATGTATGTATGCCTGGTGCTTGCAGAAGTCAGAAGATGGTGTTGGATTCCCCGAAACTAAAGTTGCAGGTGGTTGTGAGCCACCTGGTGTGGGTGCTGGGAACTAAACCTGGGCCCTCTGGAACGGATTGTGCACATTTAACTGCTGAGCCATCTCTCCAGCACTGAATGTGGCTTTTGGGAAGCAGTTGACTTGCATACAATGTCATAACCTCACTAACTACCAGACATACTAGAAATCCACACTCCTCTGACATTTGACTTTTGTAAATGTCTCCCTCCTGCAATTCTGGTATTTTACTAGTTCCATTAGGTGAGGCTGGAGACTTGTATAAGGCTTTGTTATTAAATTTAGTGTTGAGGATGCCTCACATCAAGTACAGAGTCTCACACACACTCAACAAGTACTCTGCTGCCAAGACACATTCCCCAAGCCCAGTACTGAGTTTTGAATTATGTTTTTTTTTTTCAATATAAACAATTTTTTTTCAGTGCTAGGGGTTGAACCAGGATATCTAGTGTGGTAGGGAGGTCCTTTACCACTGTACTCCCCAGCCCATGCAAAATACTTATGTTGAGATGTCTATGCTGTGTGAAGTTTGAATAGAAAAAAACATTGACAGTAGCTGCTAGATATACCTGGTAGATACTGAATATTTCCTAAAACATGTAATTCCTTGTTACTTACATGGGGGTGTGGCCATAGTGTTTTATACATCTTGTGCCGAATATGTGTAGATTGTATAAGAAGCAAGCATGAAGACCAGGGCTGTCTAAGAGAAGATACCTCAAACTAAGTTAGGAGATAGAGACTAAGCAAAAAACTGCATATGCTAAGTGTGTGCGTCATCCTTTCCATGCACACTGTTTGTTTTTTTTCTCCAGACTTTAATGCCAAAAGGAAAAAGAAGATGAAGGAGATACACCAGGCTCTGAGTAGTGATCCCACGGATGTGGCCGCCCTCCGACGAATGGCTATCAGTGAGGGCGGGCTCTTGACTGATGAGATCAGGTGCCAGGTATGGCCCAAGCTCCTCAATGTCAACACGGATGAGCCACCGCCTGTGTCAAGTAAGAGAGCAGAATCCTGGAGTGGGGAGCTTCGACTAGGGACTGAAATATCGTTTAGCTGGAAGAGTTTATTAAAAATGCCTATCTTAGCTAGGTCTGGTGGTGCACACCTTTAATCCCAGCACTCAGGGAGGCTGAGGCAGGTAGATTGCTATGAGTTCCAAGGCAGCCTGGTCTACAAATTGAGTCCAGGACAGCCAAGGCTACACAGAGAAACCCTGTCTCATAAAACAACAACAAAAGCCCATTCTTTGGGGCTGGGAATATGGCTCAGCGATTAGGAACACTTGTTGCTCTTGCAGAGGACCTGAGTTCAGTTCCCAGCTCACATGTGGTAGCTTACAACTATCTGTAACTCCAGTTCCAGGAAATTCAATGTCCCCTTCTGGCTTCCAAAGGCACTAGAGAGAGAAGTCTAAGATTCCTTGGTGTTCCTGAACTCTTTAATTCTGCTAGAAGCTGTTACGTAACTACTCTGTAAGCCATGTAGTGAAGGGAGTTCTGCACTTGAGAACAAGCGCTGCAGAACAGCAGCCCCACTGCCTGCCCTGCCCCCTCTGCCCTCCTCTTCCCGAGGCATTTGGGAATGGTGCTGCATGTGCTGGGTCTTCTCTTGTTCATTTGGTAAATCTTGGTGTCCCTGGTGTGTGCCATATACTAGATGTGATTAAAATGACTCATGTGCTTAAAGTTTGATGATGTGGCACCAAGTAGATTCTGGGTTGCCACTTGTTAGGATTATTATGGGTGTTTGAAACTGGCTGCCTCAGAGCAGGGGCTTTGTGTCAAGGGGGAATTGGGTGCTTTGTCCTTAGATGTCATTCTTCTCTCACATTCTAAACTGCCTCTGTCTGATACTAAGATGAAGAAAGTATATGTGTGTTTGTGTGTGTGTGTGTGTGTATGTGTACGTGCACATGTGTGCATGAACTGTGGGTACATAAATCTTAAACAGGTTCCTCTGATAGCTTTCTGTGCGGGTTGTGAACAAAGTCAACACACAGCACTTGACTTGGGATGAGGGAAATACATGTTTGTATCTGTAAGCATCTCTCCAGCCCAGTTGATAAGCGCATTGGCCTAGGATGCACAAGGTTCAATCCTAGCGGTGCATAAAACTAGTTGTGGTGGCACATGCCTGTAATCATAGGACTGGTGTGGTACAGGAGAATCAGAGTTAAGGTCACACCTTTAATCCCAGCACTTGGGAGGCAGAGACAGGCAAATGGGTCTCAGAATTCGAGGCCAACTTGGTCCTCAGAGTGAGTTCCAGGACAGCCAGGGCTACACAGAGAAACCCTGGCTCAGAAAACAAACAAAAAAAAGAGTTCAAGGTCAGGGCTGGAGTGGTAAGAGCATTGGCCCCTCCTCTAGATGATACAGGTTCCATTGTCAGCACTCACATGGGAGATAACAACTGTATGTAACTCCACTTCCAGTTCCAGGGGTTTTGACCCCCTCTTCTGGCCTCCTTGGGCACTGCATGTATGCAGTGTACAGCCAACAAAATATGCACTTGAAATAAAACTAAATTATTTTTTTTTTGTTTTGTTTTGAGAGAGAGAGTTTCACTGTGTATTCCTAGCTGTCCTGGAACTCGCTCTGTAGATCAGGCTGGCCCTTGAATTCACAGAGATCCACCTGCCTCTGCCTCCCAAGTGCTGAAATTAAAGGCTTTCACCACCACTGCCAGCCCAAAAGTAAGTCTTTAAAAAAAAAATATGGAGGGAGAGGGCTCAGTGCGTGATAGCGGGGTGTGGGGGGTTATACCTAGTTTAATGGTACAGTGTGATGTTCGATGGCATTTAGCAGTTTCACTCCAGAGCCACTCCCATGCTCATGTTCTCAGCTGCTCAAGGACCTATATGTAGAGTTTCAGCGCTTGAATGCTGAGCACATACTGTGTCACATTCCCAAGTCTAGTCCTTCCTCATGGTAACCTGAGAGGTACATATGGACAAGAACAAGCTCTTTTTACAGACAGTGGGCAATTCTAATGAGGACAGTGGCAGTACATGGTTTCCCAAACCTCTTGACCTTTTTGCCCCTCTCCCATCCTTCCTCACATTGCTCAGGACAGTCTCTTCCCTCCTCTGTGCTCGTCAGACTTATATGAAACAACTGTGTTTAAACTAAACTAAAGATTACCTGTTAAATGTATCTTAATTGTTTTTTGTTTTGTTTTGTTTTTAGTGGCAGTGGGAATCAAATCCATGGCCATGGGCTAGGCATGCACTCTACCACTGAGCTGTGTCCCTGGCCTCCCCCTTTGACTATTTCCCATCCTTTCTTTGTTTGTTTCCCATTCTCTTCTTAAACTTTTATTTTGGGATGGGATCTCCCTGGGTGGCCTTGGTGGCTTCAGAAGTGAGGCAGTCCTCCTGCCACAGTCTTTCAAGGACAAGGATTACAAGTGTGTGCCAGCTCTGCACCTGACTGAGTAGCTGGGATTATACATGTACATGGTACTTAGATCCAGGTGTTATATCTTAAGTCACATTCTGTTGAGGAAAAGACTGCTTGCTTTGTGTGTCTTTTAAGTCTCAGCTATCGTTCCAGAATGTAGTGTCTATTGCTGTTTGCATGCTTTGTCGTGCTGGGCCTAACCTCTGGGCATCAAGCTTGCTAGGTTAGCTCTATGACTGAGCTATACCAGAAGCCCAAGAAGAATCTACTCCTTATCTGGCTTTGCAGACCTCTTTGCAATGACACCATGTTCCTCTTCCTCTAATAGGGAAGGATCTGCGACACATGAGCAAGGACTACCAGCAAGTGCTGCTGGACGTCAGGCGGTCCCTGCGGCGCTTCCCTCCGGGTGAGCAGATTTCCTGACTTGGCACATCTGGAAAGAGGTTTTCTGTCCCTTTGCACTTACCTTCTTGTGTTGGTACTTGACAAGGTTGGGAGTTTTCTTCCCAGCAACCAGAGACGCAAGTGCAGAACCCTGCTCTCAGGCACTCAAGTTGGTGCCTCACTGTGGATTCCTTGTGTCCCAGAGGTGGCAAGTGAGAGAAGTGCTTGCATCCTCGTCTGCTCCTGTGTACTGGAGGAACTTTGTAGGGATTGTCAGGGCCAGGGATTGACTTTAGAGAGCAGGTTGGTTTGGAATTATATCCTAATGGGAACTATTACTATCTTCATTGGTGAGTGTTACCTTACATGTGGGTCCCTTGGGATGAGGGAGCCTTTTTCTGCATGTCCATAGAGTATGTTTCTGAAATTGCCTCTTGCTTTCCAGGATAATGAAAAATGACTATGCTTTCAATTTTCATGATTGAGGGAACAGAGTAACAAACCTCTTCTGTATAAGCTAGCTTTCTTCCCCTTGTAACTTTACCTTGACTTTTGAAGAGATATGGTAGCCTCAAACTCTCTTGCCACACCAATTGAAGCAAGCTCTGGTTGGAACATGTGTGTTGTAGGCATTCTGCCCTACTTGGATCTTTGCTTTCTGGGGAGGCTTGTGAGGCTCCCACAGGCTGGTAGCCAAGTCAGTCTGGATAGGATACAACATACACCATGACCCAGTCTGCTTTTCCTATCTTGCTGGTCCAGTTGAGGTGATAAAGGGCAAGTGCCGCCCTGTTTTCCTCTGCATCCTTTACTTCTGTTGTTCCTTGAACTCACAGAGATCCACCTGCCTCTGCCACACGTGATTAAAGGTGTGCACCACCATGACAGGGCAAAACTAAATCCAGACAGAGCGCATGAGCGCTAAAGGAAATCCTTGATGCCTTTATGTCACCATGTCTATGGTGATCATCCTACACACTGGATCCTCCTTGGCATTTTAAACTGTTTTCACTCATGTCCTCCGATCTAGCCCGACCAATCATAAACCAGAAATTCAAACGGGACCTAGCTCTTTCCTCTCACTGCTTTGCTGGTTTCACTTACTGGTTTGCTTTGTTTTTTTATTTCTCTTTCCAGGGAACCGCTTTTGAAAAGGTGGAATTATTATGGACAAGGATAACCTTTGCTTTTGCCTTGAACTTTTATTGTTCAACTTCATGTAGGCCCTTACCTTGATGTTTTCTCTCACAATACCTACTTTTAACTGAAAGCTAAGAGCATAAGAAAGCTGTGCTTGGTGACATTTTTCTAAAATATTTCATGAGATCAAGGCTTGACATCTTCCACCTCCCCTAAGCACTCAATCATTTTCATTTACAATTCAGAATTCAAACTCAAAATTAACATGATTGCCCAAGGACCCTCTCAGATACCAGGCAGTTCAGCCTTCCAGTGCATACTGACCTGCTGTGCGTCATCTTTGTGAAAACCTTTGAGCAGGCCATCCACCATTGACTGTCAGTTTTCCACAGGGCGACATGTGCATGACAGTCAGTGTGCAGCTCCTGAGCACATTAGTTTATTTTTCACATGTTGTTTTCAGACTAAGACTGCTGAGCAGTAAAGGTCACCTGTTTCTTAGTGACAGTTTCTCCAATCCATACCGTAGCAAGAGTTGGCATTTTCTGGGTTGATTTTTAGTGAAGGAGTTGAAACAGATTATGACAGCCTTCCAACCTAAAACAGCTTCATGTTTGGGTGCTGTGATTTTTAACTCCTTTAACAGAGCCTTGAGATTCCAGTTCACGTTCAGCTTCAGGATGCCTTCTAGATGCAGAATTTGAACTGTCCAGCCTTCTCACCTTTGGGTGTCTTGACCTTGATACATAGACTAAGCATGATGTTCTCCTCTTTGAGCTCTGGCTTTATGCATAACAGGTTCATAATTCTTCACCAAAACAGATTCACCAAAGAGCCGCACCGTCGTGACTTACGTGCCCTGTACTCCAGAGGGGTCTCAGTAGGGTGCCCCTGCTTCCAGTTGTAGCTGGGAATTGAAACCATCTTAGAATATTGGCTTTGGCTTAGAGAAGAATACAGCAGTTTTAGTTTTCATATAACTCCTCACATAATTTTATTCCAAGAAGAAGGACAAAGAAGTCTCTAGATACTGATCTCCTTGTAGATTCATACATCGCCACATTAATTACCTGTTCTTTTCCTTCGATATGTACTGGAATTTTATCTCTGAACTATTTGAGGTAAACAGCCATCACAATTCCCTTTTGTCCAAAATCTCTAATCCATACAGTAGTTCATCTTTTACCATTTATCCTACTAATTGTTTTTATCAGAAAAGGAAACATAGGTCCTCTTTTCTGTTTTTGTTGTTTTTTTTTTTTTTTTTTTGAAACAGGGTTTCTCTGTGTAGCCTTGGCTGTCCTGGACTCACTTTGTAGACCAGGCTGACCTCAAACTCACAGATATCTGCCAACCTCTGCCTCCCAGAATGCTGGGATTCCAGGCGTGAGCCCCCATGCCCTGGCCATGAGTCCTCTTTTGACTCTCCTTTACTGTCAACAGTTGCTTTGTGTGCATAGCAGGCCAGTTACTCTATCACTTTCTGCTTATGTTGTTTTTGACTGTTTGCTCATAAAGTTCAGGGGCATGTCTGTGATACTGGTGACAAGAGATCCACTGATGTGCAGAGCTCGTGGCAAGCATGGCATCTTGGAGGCATGTGCTATTCTTTCCCCATGACTGGCCATGCTAAGATTTTACTTAGGAGATTTTTACTGGGGCCCTACTGTGTGTCTTCTATGCTAGATGCCATGTACATTTTGCAAGGCATTACCAACTTGTTTGTAATTCATTGTCTGTCACTGGACACTTTTCTCTGAAAAGCATTGCCAGCATTGCTAGCCTAGTCTCCTATCACTAGGCTCCTTGCCAATGCAGATGCTTCTTCTCTTCCCAGGCATGCCAGATGAGCAGAGAGAAGGGCTCCAGGAAGAGCTGATCGACATCATCCTCCTCATCTTGGACCGCAACCCTCAGCTCCACTACTACCAGGGCTACCATGACATTGTGGTCACTTTTCTGCTGGTAGTGGGGGAGAAGCTGGCAACATCCCTGGTAGAAAAATTGTCTACTCATCACCTCAGGTACCTGTGCATCTGGATGGGTATCACTATCCAAGGATAGTCAGATGTCTGAATAGTTTGAGCCCACTCCATTCACCAGCCCTAAACTGAATGTAGGACCTGACCAAGTGCATTGACTGGATTGTCTTCCCATAGGGATTTCATGGATCCCACAATGGACAACACCAAGCACATCCTAAATTATCTGATGCCCATCATTGACCAAGTGAACCCAGAACTCCACGACTTCATGCAAAGGTGAGTCTACATTTGTGTATAGATGAGATGCACATGGCAGCCCTGAACCTTGCTCTTTTTGCTTTCTGTTTCTTCACAAACCTAGCATGTAAGGGATAACAGCTCAAGGCTTGAGGAACTCATATCTGGTGGGTATGTTATAAATTCTTGGAAGGGTAAGGAGAAGCTACATGTGGTGCCATGTGCCCATAAGGAAGCACTTGGAAGATAGAGACAGGAAGATCAAGAATTCAAGGCCAGGGGCTAGAGAGATGGCCCAGTGGTTAGGAGCCCTTGTTACTCTTGAAGAGGACCAGAATTCAGTTTCCAACACCTACATCATGACTGCCTATAACTCCAGCTCCTTGGAATCCAACTTTTAGTTTCTGTACTATGTACATGTACATAGTAACACACAGACATATATACATACACAGAAAAGTAAAGTTTTATTTTCACTTAAGTTTTTATTTTTATTTATTTTTTTAAAGATTATTTATTTATTTTTTATACAGTATTCTGCCTGCATGTGCCTGCAGTCCAGAAGAGGGCACCAGATCTTGCTCTAGATGGTCGCGAGCTACCATGTGCTTGCTGAAAATAGAACTCAGGACCTTTTGAAGAACAGCCAGTACTCTTAACCTCTGAGCCATCTCTCCAGCCCCTTATTTTTATTTTTTGAGACAGGGTGTCATATGTAGTCTTGACCACACTGGAACTCATGTAAAGATCCTCTGCTTTCTAAGTACTGGGATTAAAGGCATGTGCCACCATGACCTGTGGTAAAAATAAATATTTACAAAATAATACAAAGAAGTCTATGCCATCCTTGGTTATGTAATGAGTTTGAAGTCAATCTGAGACACATGAAAACCTGTATTTAAAACAAACAAAAAAAAGGGCTGTGGTGGTATGCTTCAGTGACAGAGGCAGGCAGATCTCTGAGTTTGAGGCCAGCCTGGGCTACATAGTGAGTTCCATGCCAGTCAAGGCTGCATAGTGAAACTCTGTCTCAAAAAAACAAACAACAACAAAAAATTCAAAGTAAAAACGAAATAGCTTAGAGATTAAAAGTGCTTACTGCCCTTACAGAGGACCTAGGTTCAGCTCACAGCACCCATATCACCCGTATCTCACAACTGTTTTTCTTTTCTTTTTTTGTTTTGTTTTTTTGAGACAGAGTTTCTCTGTATAGCCTTGGTTGTCCTGGAACTCAATCTGTAGACCAGGCTGTCCTCAAACTCACAAAGATTCGCCTCTGCCTCCAGAGTGCTGGGATTAAAGGTGTGTGCTACCTGGCTTCATGGTTTTGGTGTTTTGTTTGTTTTTGTTTTGTTTTTTGGCTCGCAACTGTTCTTAACTGTAGTTCCAGGGAGTTCAACACCCTCTGGTCTGTGCAAGTACCTGTATAGTACACACAGCCACACACATACATAAAGATAATAAATCTTTTTTTAAAGATTACATTCATGAGTATGTGTGTTTTACCTGGACATATGTAAGTGGATTGCCTCCGTGCCTGATGCTCAAGGAGGAAACTAAAGTGTAATTCTCTGAGAGCAGGGCCTCCTTGTTCTGGATGGAGGTCTGTTATGCATTAGAAGAGCACCCAGTCCCTCTGATGAGGGAGCAGCCTTACCAGGCCACAGAGGAAGACAGTGTAGCCAGTCTTGATGAGACTAGATAGGCTAGGGCCAGAGGGAAGGCGAGGAGGACCTCCGCTATCAGTGGACTGGGGGAGTGGCATAGGGAGAAAAGAGGGAGGGAATATGGGGGGAGCTACAGCTGGGATACAAAGTGAGTAAACTGTAATTAATATTTTAAAATTTTTTAAAGATTTGAAGAAGAGCACCCAGGAAGATGAGGCAGCTGGGACACCTTAGTATTGCTGTCACATGCTGTTTGGTTTTCCTGGTGCTGAGGGTCTAACCCAGGGCCTTTTCCATGCTCGGCAAGTGCTCTACCAATGAGCTCTTTCCCCAGCCATTGTAGTGCTTTTTTTGTTTTGTTTGTTGTTTGGGTTTTTGAGACAGGGTTTCTCTTTGTATCCCTGGATGCCCTAGAACTTGCTCTCTAGACTGGGCTGGTGTTGAACTCAGAGATCTGCCTGCCTCTGCCTCTCCACCCCTTTCTGGAATTACAGACCTAGGCCACCACCGCCTGGCTTTGTTGTACATTTTTAAAAATTTGTGTTTTTTAAGTAGATGCTGAGTTCCTAGGTAGCATAATTTCCCAAGAAGTATATTTTCCAAATACTTCTTCCTCATCAGCTCTTGTGAACAAGAAGGCTCAGAGAAAGGGTAGGGATGAGCTGAGAGGTCACCTAACATCTGGATTTCCTTTGCTCCTAGTGCTGAGGTGGGCACCATCTTTGCCCTCAGCTGGCTTATCACCTGGTTTGGGCACGTCCTGATGGACTTCAGGCACGTTGTGAGGTTATACGACTTCTTCCTGGCCTGCCACCCGCTCATGCCCATTTACTTTGCAGCTGTGGTAGGTACACACTGGGAGGCAGTGACTAGGTTCACTGTTACCTGTCCAACTTGATCGGTGTTCTTGGGCTGGTGACCCATTTCCCTGTCTGAGAAGTGTTAGCAAATGTTGGTTAAGCAACAGACTTCCAACCCTTTAAACACCAGAGTGTCATGTGACTGTCAGTGACTACTGACACTCCTTCAGCTATAGCTAGGAGACATCATATGGGCACAGCTGACAGTTCAGTGTGCCTGCCAGTGCCAGGCTTCAGAGAGAGAGGCAGGCCTTGTGGTAGGCTTAAAAAAAGGAGTGTTTGGTGGAAGAGTGTGGGGCTCATGCCTAAGAGAGCTGTGTGGAGAGTAGCTCTTCAGCAGCTGTGAACATGAGCACTGCTGTCATGTTCTGAGGATGTCTGAGGGAAGCAAGATGGCTGTTAGGCTGTTCTACGGCTCCTCGAATCTCCTGTGATCCTTTTCTTCCTAAAGGAATGTCAGGTTGTTTCAAGACTTGGGGGGGGGGGGGAACACCTGAGCAGACAGTTGTTCTGGGAGGACTTAATAGATTTGGGCAATCTTTCACATTATAGGCAGAGTGGGATACAGATTTTGCCAAACCTTTGGGGTGAGTGCTCTCTGTTACTAAGACTTTCTGTGTATAAAGAAAGGTAAGTGTCCAGGACCTGTGGCTCTTGTATCTGATTCAAAGCCTACCTTCACCAGATCGTGCTATACCGGGAGCAGGAAGTCCTGGACTGTGACTGTGACATGGCCTCTGTCCACCACCTGTTGTCCCAGATCCCTCAGGACCTGCCCTATGAGACGCTCATCAGCAGAGCAGGAGACCTCTTTGTTCAGTTTCCCCCTTCTGAACTTGCAAGGGAGGCGGCTGCTCAGCAGGAGGCTGAGAGGTGAGGTGGGCGAGATGCTGCTGCAGCTGGACAGTTGGAAACCAGACTGGCCCTTGATGGTTGGTCATCTTGTCTAGAGGGTATGGGATTCCACACTGCAGCAGATTCTGTGCTGCAGGCCATGTCAGTCTTTGCCAGAAGCTCATGCTGAGTGAGCAGTGGCCTGGTCTGCAACAGGCTGCTCAGTGTTTTCTGCCCCTCTCTACCTTCTGCTTCCTTTCACAGAACGGCAGCTTCTACTTTCAAAGACTTTGAGCTGGCATCAGCCCAGCAGAGGCCAGACATGGTGCTGCGGCAGAGGTTTCGGGGACTTCTGAGGCCTGAGGCTCGAACAAAAGATGTCCTGACCAAACCAAGGACCAACCGCTTGGTGAAGCTGGCAGTGATGGGACTAACAGTGGCACTTGGAGCAGCAGCACTAGCAGTGGTGAAGAGTGCCCTGGAGTGGGCCCCGAAGTTCCAGCTGCAGCTGTTCCCCTAAACTCAGCTCAAGGAGCTTCTTCCTCACCTAGTGCCCCAAGCTTCCCCATTTCCAGAAAGAGGGTGGAATTGCTGTGATTAAAGGGTTTCTGTCAGGGGTGTCCTGTCTGCCACCCTTGGCAGCTTGTCTCTTGGCTTTGGTGGCTAGTGGCAGAGCTAGCTGCCTGACACTGGGCTTGGTGGACCTGCTTGCTCTCTGCACCTCTCCCCCTGTTGGAAGTGGCTCTGGAGCACCCGGCTACCCAACTCACTGCCTAGAAGAAAGCTGGGCCCAGAGATGCCCTCCTTACAGCACCGTATGTCCTGTGTATCTTAAACAAAGCAGGCAGGGGCTGCTAAACAAAGTCCAGCCTTGGAATGAAAGCAAGGGGAGAGAGCGCTAGCCTGGGAGCCAGCTGGGCCCTCCTAAAAGTGGCTTCATTAGCTGGTCAGAAACAGAGGAAGACATGAGCTGTTCTAGTTAAATTTTATGGTCCCAGCCTAGATTTTGCGTGCAGAGGAATGTTAATCATCTGGACAGTGTTGCTGTGTCTCCCTGTTCTTTCTTTACAGGCCATGACATTACCTACAAAGAGATTTTTAATACTATTTTTATGATTGTATACCACACCTAACATAGCAAGTACTCTCACTTTTAAAAGTTACTTATGTGTGTGTGCAGGTGTCCACAGAGGCCAGAGGCGGACTTTCTCCTGGAGCCTGGTGTGGGTCCTGGGATCTGGACGCTAGTCCTCTGGTGAAGCAGAAGCAGGAAGCGCTCTTAACTGCTGAGCCATCTCTCAAGCCTCTTTCATAGTTCCTTCATGGGAGAAGCTATCAGAGCGATGAGCTTCTACTGGGTTAACATTTACTTATTTTTGGAGGGAAGCCCAGGGCCTTACACATGCGAAGCAAGTGTTCTGCTACTGAGCAGCCCCAGCTTTTTTTTTTTTTTTTTTTTAGTTTTCTTTTTGAGACAGGGTCTACCAGTTACCCAGGCTGGCCTTGAACTTTTGATCTTCCTGCCTCAGCTCCCGATTATCTGGGATGGCAGTATTGCACCTGTGATATGCTCCCCGCTCAGCTTAGCCACAGTTGCTTTGTGAGCAGCCCCCTACCCCACAGTGCCACTTCTGTCCACTTTCCTTAGTTTCCACTAATTACCCACCTTGACCTGTCCTTTCGTTGATCTCCGCTGCTGGTCTCAAGCTGGGAGTATCCTTGGAAACTTGCCAGCATGTAGACAGGGTTTGGCAGGAACTCCACACCACCAGCCCCACTTACCCCTGGGCTCCTCCAGGAGAGGTGCATGGGATTCATGGGGTCACTCGGTCTTCCTAGGATGGCTTTGTTAAAAGTGAAGTCAGGTGTGTTTTATAGTAACTGGCTTAAAAACAAAAGTGCCTTTTGCTGCTTTAGAGTGTGTAGTGGGAAGCATCTGTGTGCTTCCAGTTTCCTCATCTTTCCTGGGCACTCTTCTCCAGTCCTGCCATGTCCAGACCCCACATGTGTCTCCTGCCCATCCCTTTGTCCCCTGTGCCTACTGTATGCAGTGGGACACTGCATGCCGGGCAGCCACAAAGCCAGAGCACATACAGGGTGTCCAGGCTGAGTTACACAAAGCACTTTAACAAAGTCAAGCTGGAGTGGTAAGTCCTCCACAACAGGAGCTCTGCCTGGGGTGAGTGATTCACCGGGATTAATTCAAGACAATTTTCCCAGGATGCAGAGTGATGAGATGACAAATCCTGTCAGTCTACCACAGGAGCGTGTCTATGCCTCTCGCCTACTTGAAGAGCTGTGGAGTGTGCTGGCTGAGGGGAGGGGCATGGGCCAGGGTCCAAGCCACAATTCTGCGTCCAAGCAAGCAGGTGGCACTGACTTGTGCTGAGCTGAAGAGTCTGTGCCCATAATAAGACTCCCTGCCACTGAGAAGAAACGTCAGTTTACCTTCAGGTATTTACTTAATCTGTAAAAAAAAAAACCACCAAAAAAAATGTGTAGCTGTTTTGTACAGAGCCCTGTATGGAATAAACACCCTTAAGTGGTTCCTAATCACTTGTCCTTGTACCACCTCTGCTGACCCAGAAATGGGCCTACTCCCAGGTTCTCACCAACTTCTACCCTGGACTCAACTGGGGCTTGGGCCTGCCAGCACAGTGATCATTTCCAGTTTTGTTTCACATAAAGGTGTAACTGGTTTAGGCCAAAAGTCCTGCCTCAAGCAACTGGCAAGGGTTAAGCCAGCTACTTTCCTGGCTTGAGACCTAGCTTAGACACAAGTGGTGAGCAGCAGTCAGCACTTGGAACAAAGATCCAGTGACCTCAAGTCACATCTGGGGTACAGATTTGAGAAAAAATTAGGAAGTCACATAATGAATTAGTTCTTTCAAGGTGTGATTTGGCACTAATCCAGCTTCCCACTATGGCTTCAGCGCTTACTGGATCAGTGCTTCCATGTGATGACTTCTCCATGGGGCAGCCTCCCACTCAGAAACAGGTCTTTTATCTGGGTGGGGTCTCTCTGTCTCCAACTTTTCAGGAAAAGAGCTAGGTTAGGAAGGCAGACACATGATTAACATTCTTAAGCAGAGGCAAGCAGGAGACTGACCCAAAATCAAGGCTAAGAAGCCAGCCTTCTGTCCTTAAATCCCTTTGTAGGTACAAGTAAGGATTTTTAGCAAAGGTGTTTTGAATTTTTTTTTAAGATTTTATTTTCGGTTATGTGTAAGGTGTCCTCCGAAGTCAGAAGATGGGATCATGTGGAGTTACATATTACACACGTGCTGGAAACTGAACTTGGGTCCTCTTGAAGAGCATTACATGTCTCAGCCACTGAACAGTCTCTCCAGCCCTAGCAAAGATGCTTTCCAAGTACCAATCATACAGGCGTGTCACCTTCACACTGCAGCTGCTGCGGGCACCATCATAACTAGGTGACAGGTGCAAGCCATGCCTAGTGTGCTCTGGACTTTGTTTTGTAGGCCTTCAATTCAGAAGGCCAACACTGAACCTACCTGAGCCTGTTGGGGAAGGCACACCAGCTCATCACGTCTAGTTTCTGTCTACTGAGAAACACCTGACAGTTGCTTCGCTCAGCTTCTAGCCTAGCTGTTCTCAACCTGTGGGTTGTGACCCCTTTGGCTAGGCCTCTGTCTCCAAAAATATTTACATTACGATTCATAACAGCAAAATTACATTTAGGAAGGAGCAACGAAAATAATTGTATGGATGGGGGCCACCACAACATAAGGAACTGTATTAAAAGGTTGCAGCATTAGAAGTTGAGAACCAGTGGTCTAGCCTTTAAACAGCCCTACTCCTGGCAGTACTGTGTACTCTTGTACACGGCAGCGGGGTCCCTTTTGGGACCAGCCAGGAACGTGGAGCTGGTGCTTGATTGATAGGCATTCTCTGTTGATCCTTGCTACACCACAATAGGCCACCAGCTTATGGTGCCCTTTGAGGTGGCAGCTGTGAGCCTTAAACAGGGGCAGAACTAATATGGAGAAGGGCCCAACCTCTGCTTACAGCAGAGGGCTAAAGAGCAGTCTGAATGGGAAAAGCCCTAAGTAGCCTCAGACTTACAGACTGAACACAAAGGACAAGTGGGAATTTGGTAACTGGGTAAGGAAGGGGACATGCCCGTTATCCCAACACCCTGGAGGCCAAAGCACGAAAAAAAAAAAAACTGCTGTGAATTCAAGGACAAGCTGGACTACACAGACCTTATCTCTTCAAATAAAAACTTTCCTTCTCTTTTTCAGGTTCCTTCTTGATCCCACTCAAAGCTATAGGTCCACCCAGGGCTCCACATTCCAAGGGCTGGAAAATGCTCACCCTGGAAAAGCTACATGACCCAGCATCTGGGGCGAGACTTCGACCACCACAAGTGTTGTGCTTATTGTTTCAGGCCACATTACAGGAAGACCGCTGCTATGTCAATCTCAGAAGGTGCTGAGTGGGTCAGAGTAGAGGGAAACCACCTGAACAGACATCAGAGCAAGGCTTTACCGTCTTGCCTCAGCTGTTAAAGCGGATGGACTACTACCTGCTCAGTTTCAGCAGTTCCTGAAACTACTCTGCTCCTCACCTTAGCTGGCCCAGAGAAGGGGAGAGCAGCCAAGTCTTTCCCCCAGTCTCTACTGCTGTCTTGGCCTCCCTCCCCAGCATCCCTCCAACCTCAAAATCCTTCTCTATACATTTAACCAGTGTGGGCCAAGACTGACCCTTGTCCCAGGAATTGGGCATCGTGGTGCAAGGTCTGCTACAGAGGTCCCAGAACTGAGCCAGCCTTATTCCCCCAACCACCAGGACCAACAGATCACCTCCAGGTGCTATTCCAAGCTTTCAGAGCTCATCATCCTGCCTGTGTGGTACCCATCTTGGAATGTTTGTTCCCTCAAACACAACACCGCTCCCCTTCCTGGAAAACCACTTTAATCCACTTATTCAAAGAGGGAAATGCAGAGCCGGATCCCCCATGGGCTATGTTTCCCGACCTAACAAATCTATCTAGGCCCTGAGGCCCAGAATGGGTTCACATCAGCCCTAAGAAGTGCCAGGCCTTCAATAGCAATAGCAGCAAAAGTGCCCAGAAAGCAAGGCAAAGGGTGAGGCTGTGGGTCCTCAGGGAACATGCTAGGTGAGAACAGAGTCACTTGGAGGCCCAGAGCCTAGCCAGCCAGGCCTTAGGCCAAGGCTGTGTTTAACGCTGGTGGCTAGTGAGGGTAGGGTGTCCAAGGGGACTGAGGTCTGTCAGCAACCTCTGGAAGCAACACAGGCAAATGGGACTGCGATAGCACCAGCTCAGCTGGGCTCTTGTAGCACAGCAAGAAGGCTGGCAGCGCAGCTCGGGGACTTCTTCTGGGCCAAGCTTAAAAGGTATGCTAGACAAACCAGAGCTAAAGCCTCTGTCCTAGCCCTGCTTGTTCGCTGCTATACATGTGGGGCTGGGTCAGTATGAGGGCCACCATCTTCAACTCAGTGGCAGTTCTGACAGCTAGGGTGGCAAGGAATTCCATTGACCCGGCAGCGGCAGCCCCCACTGGTGTCCCCTGGGCCCTAAAGGATACAGAGAAGAGGTCATCAGGATAGTAAAAACAGGCTTATCCCCAACACTCCATCAGCCCAAAGGCAGAGCCCATCTGAAGGTGCAGAGGGGCTGCCAAAGGCCCTCCTGCAAAGAACAGCCTCAGCCTCAGCAATCTCAGGGAGGCAGCATGAAGGCCTTTCAACCCATCCCAGCCCCTCCAGCATCCTCAACTCCATGATCTTCCCCTCTGGGCCAGCATCTGGGCAGAGGGAAAAAGTGCAGTTCCCTCCGTACCACCAGTAACGATGCCAGCTCTGACTCCAGCAACACAGCTCTAATACTGTCACCGTCTACGGGGCGCTCCTGACCTATGACACACACCCGCTGAGCACTTCTCCTGTACTTGTTTCTGACCATTTAAGACAGGCCCTTACTCTGTCTTCATTTCGTTGGAGAACAATCTGAAGCTGCAAGGTGGCAAATATGTGCCAGAGGAAGGGACTTCCCAACTTCAGACTAGCCCTGACTTGCTCTCCCCTCAAACACAACAGCAGGCAAGCCTTGCTGCACAGGCAGGTCCACAGTCTGGAAGGCCTTGAGCTCTCAGCATGAGCACAGTGCAGGCAGGAGGCTCCAGGAGCATTTACTGTGAGTCTTCCACACTGTCAAAGAGTGGCTTTTGATAACCTTTTAAACACTTAGAATGTAAAAAACTCTTAACCTCAAGCCCACCAAGGTGACACACAGTGCTATAATCTCCAGCACTCAGGAAGCTGATGCAGGAGGACTGCCACAACTTCCAAGCCAGCCCAGGCTACAAAATGAGTCTTTTTGGTTTTGGTTTTTTCAGACAGGGTTTCTCTGTGTAGCCTTGGCTGTCCTGCACTCACTCTGTAGACTAGACTGACCTTGAACTCAACTGCCTGCTCCTGTCTCCCCCAGTGCTGGGATTTCCTTGCCTGGCTAGAGACAGTCTTAAAAAAGAAACAACAAAGAGTGGTAGTGCACACCTATAATCTCAGAACTTGGGGAGACAGAGGCAAGTGGATCTCTGTGAGTTCCAAGCCAGCCTGGTCTACAAAGCAAGTCCAGAGAAAACCAAACACACACATACATACACAGAGAGAGAGAGAGAGAAAGAGGGAGAGAATGAGAGCCAGACAAAGAGAGGGAGAGAGAGAGAGGCAGGCAGTGGTGGTGCATTCCTTTAATCCCAGCACTTGAGAGGCAGAGGCAGGTACACCTGAGTTCGAGGCCAGCCTAGAGTATATTCCGTAACAGCCAGGGCTACACAATAAAACCCTGTCTTAAAAAACCAAGGGGAAAGAAAGGGAGGGAGGGAGGAGTGACCCACATCAAGAGAGAGAACTAACTCCACTAAGATGTCCACTGACCTCAACCACTCGGCACAGACATACACACACTCCCACTCCTGCGTTCTTTCCTCTCCTGCTCTCTCAAACATGCACAAAAACAATTAAAAAAAAAAAAATCAGGCCAGGCATGGTGGCACACTTTTAATCCTAGTACTTACGGGACAGGGGACAGAGTTGGAGGGTAGCCTGGTCTACAGATCTCTAGGTCAGCCAAGGCCACATAATGAGACCCTGCCTCAAAATTAAAAGTAAAATAATCCTTCCCTGTAAACTGTCCACAGTACACTGGACTTAGTTCATGCTCAGGTTTTGAGTCCCACTCCAGTATTCACACTACCCTCAGCTCACCAGTGCGTGAAAGACTCACCCCAGGGCCCCAGCGCGGCCCCTTGGTGACCCAGCAGATCTCAGTGTGGCAGACAGTGCAGCGGATCCAGTCACAGCCATCCTTCTTCTGCACCACAATCTGGCACTGCGGGCAATACATGGCCTCGCCCTGCTGCAGCATCACCTGGGAAGGGGAGCTACTGAGGCCCTGGCCTTGCCTCTGCACCACACTCTCCCTCAGAGCCCGGCATGAGGAGCCGCCACTCTGCCCCTGAGGGCTCCCAACCCAGACTCTTCCTGCAGCTCCACACAGGACACCCTAGAGGAAGACACCTTGAAAGGGGGGTTTCACCAGGAGGGAGACTGGGCCTCCAAGAACATGTGAACTCAGTCCTTCCTAAGAAGTGTTGGGAACATAACTCCTCATGCCAAGCCCCTGCCTTACCCTCAGCATCTCTGTTGTCTGCCGGGCAGCCACATCATTCTGAGCCCGAAGGGCCAAGTCGTCCTGATACTCCCTGCAATTCATGCCCTCATGGATGGCCTGTAGGGCAAGGGGCTCTGAGTGAGACGTTCCCCAGGGGCTTAGGCTGTGAGGGTCAGAAGAGGCCCACCACCAGCACTGAGCACCACCTGGCAATGCGTGTCATCAGTGAAAGCCCTCACTTTAGAAAGCTGACACCTGCATTACAGAAGACACAGGGTCCGGGGAGTAGAGCCAGGACCAGCAGTAAGAGCCTGATAGAAACGCTGTTTTAGGTCCTAATGGGCACTGTAACCCCTAAGGAAGCTCTGCCAGAGGCCCAGACCGCAGCCCCTGCAGCTGCCACAACCAGCCCCAGCTGGATGAACTCAAGGAAGCCACATGGGCCTCGTCGCACCTTGCAGAGCAGACAGTTGACACGGGAGCACACAGGACAGGTGAATTCATTGACATCGTCCTCAAAGAAGCACCAGCCCCTGCAGTCGGGGGTCTTGCAGTGGTAGCTCAAGGTGCTGCGGTTCTCCGCGATGGACACACTCAGGTCTAGGAAGCGCTGGTAGTCCTCAGGGGACAGGAGCTGCACATAAAGGGCTTTACTGCTGACGTTCAGAACACCCTGCAGATGCCCCTCTCCTACCAAATGGTCCCAGGAAACTTAGCACTTCAACCCTCCCCTGAGTTCCCTTTTTGCCCCTTTTCTTTTTTCTTTGTTTTGAGACGGGGTTTCATATAATGGAAGCTGCCTTGAACTGGTGTCTCTACTTTCCAAGGGCTGGTATTTATTACAGGCGAGCACACACATGGCTCAAGCTCTGTTCTTCACAAAGCCCTTCCAGCTCTTACAATCTCCACAGAGACAGTCATGATGGCACAAGCCTACCATCCCAGCACCTGGGAGGCTGTAGCAAGAAGTAGGCAAACCTCTGACAATGGATGGTCTTGAGGCCTACAGAGCTAAGTAACAGTGATGAACGCCTCCTCAGAACTGCGTACCTAAGGACTTTAATTGTGGACAAACAGACAACAGTTCAAATTTTATGAAGAAGAAATGAACACAAGCGATAGAGGAACAAAAAAGTTAAATTCCTATCCTGGAACCCGGAAGCCATTAAATCTCAGTACTTTGAAGGCTGAGGCAGAAGGATCACTGACAGTTCACTGCCAGCCTGTGCTATATAGTAAGACCTGTCTCAAAGACAAATCAGTACCCACATCCACTGCCCTCTGCAAACAATGTGGCAACATCCCAGACTAGACCATCTTCAAGTGGCCTCCACACCCAGTAAGGCCGCTTCACATAGAAACAGTGCAGTGTTCTAGGGAGCTGCACTTCCTTGCAGGAAAGGTAAGTAGAAAGCAGAGGTGTGAGAAGGCATGCCACAGAGAGCTGAAATGCTCTTTTAAGGACCACTGGCAAACACCAAAGCTAGTCAGTGAGAGAATCAGGCCTTTGTTCTGTATCTTGGCTGGATGGTATAAGTTACAGGTATCAAATTCACAACAATGCACACTTAGGCACACCTATAAAGGGGTACATTCTGTTGTGTGTGAACCACAGTAAATGACATTTACCTCCAAAATACAGCTTGGGACCAGTGAAGTGGTGCAGTAGGCAAGGGTGTTTACTGCCAAACCTGCTGACCTGAATTTGATCTCTGAGACTCACATGATTGAAAAGGCAGAATGGACTCTAGCCAGTTTTTTTCTGAAGCCCACACATGCTGTGCGGCACGCACTTGATATAGAAATGTAACAAAAGGAAGCAGCTGGGAGCAGCTGTGCACGCCTCTAACCCTGCACTCAGGAAGCAGTGTCAGGTGAGCTGTGAGTCAAGCCAGCCAGGACTACACAGTGAGACCTTGTGTCAAAAAACAAAATGTCATCTGCCAAGGAAGAGCGAAATAGGACAAAATGGTACTGGAGTATGTCTGGAGCCCAGAGTTGGGGGTGCTATTTCTCTTTTTCTATTCTCTCCATTATCTGCCATTATTAAAAGCAATACCACCTGGCCACTCTACTGACACCTGCCTCCTCTCACTGCCACACCTGAGCTCGGGGCAGGAGCTGGGGGCTTCTCAGGTGCTCTGTATGCAGCCCCTTGTATGAATATGGCCTTTGGTAGGGTGGCCTCCTCAAAAATCCTTGGAGACAGTGACAAGGGCCAGTGTCCTGCTCTCCAGACCACAAAAAGGATTCTTCAACAAGGCCCAGGAGCTGACACACTCAGAAGCTCCTCAGACAAGGTTAAACACGGCTACACTGAACATAGACTTGAAATTCCCCCTTCCCACCTCAGCAGAGCCCCTTGGACTTGGGAATCATCTGGTAACATTCTGGGGTTACTGCGAAAGACACATGGTCAGAGGAGGCAGGACTGATGGGAAAAAAGGGGACCTGTGCTTGCCAGGGGTCTCCAGTCTGAACCCTGGCCACTTCGATCCTGCTTTTTTAACTCTACGGTCAAACCCAGTGCTGTGCTTGCTAGGCAGTGCTCTACCTACTAGTCCTTAACTGTTAAAACAGCCTTGCTATTTACACAGCTCAGGCTGGCCTCAAGCGTTTCATCCTGACGTGACAGCAGTGCTGAGATGACAGGGAGTACCGACCCTTGAATGGCCATATTACCACAGGGTGTCAGCCCATGGCTCATGCTGGCCCCACAGGGGATCGGGGCCTGCGCATGCAATTTGCACTGGCTAATGGGTTTACAGCCAAGCAGTCTATGCACACATACAGCTGTGTTCAGAACACTGAAACCTCACTAATCACTGCCATGTGGGGCCTGCACAGCCTACATATGGAGGGGACTGACGTAGGTGATTATTCTAGACAAGCCCATTGGGACCCATCTCATACCACTGAGCAGACAAGCCAGGAACCAACTCCGGAGCACAGAAACCCCAGCTCCAACCAAGTGGGAACACTGCCTTGCAATTCCCCAACTGCAGTGTCTGAAGGCAACAGGCCTGGAGTGAGCGGCTGACACAGCAGCTGCACAAGCCTGCACACACTAGCAGCCACCACCTGTGCTTCCGGCAGAGGACACAGAGCAGAGGCTGAGTGTCTGACATGAGGGTGCACAGCCTGGCTGAGGCCACAGCTCCCATCCATCCTACCCTTACAGCCCTTGCCGCTCTGCTTCATCTGCTCCCTGCAGAGCTGCACTCCAAACGAACACTCTCGGGAAATGTCTGCCGGGAGATGCAGATAGTCGATGCTACTGAGCTGTGCCTACTGCCCGCTCAGGAAGCTCCCCGGGAGAACACCTTCCCTCCACCGGCCTTACCGCCCGGATCTCCCTCTCCAGCAGCTTGCCGGGGCATGAGTAGGTGCTGTCAATGAAGGGGCAGGATACCTCCGCCTCCTGGCTGTTTCGGATGGTGCCCTGCAGGCACTCCCTGGGGAGAGGAGGGTGGCAGTTAGGCTCATTCCAACCTCCTCAGGGACTACAGCCTTCTGATGGCCTGATCCCTGGGCCCTTCCTTCCCGTCCCCCTCAGCTCAACACCAAGGCCCCACTTCTGTCCACCTCACCATTCCTGCTGCTGTGGTATGGGGCACTGGCATCCCTGCCCAAGTGACTACAGTAACCTCCTCCTTGGTCCTATCTTCACCGTGCAAGCGCCCACTCTCAGCACTACAGTGGCACGGCTCAAAGGGGACCAGACCAACTGCTGCTCAGAGCTTTTGTCGCCTGCAGTGGCACAACTCCCCTGCCCACCACTGCTGCCATCCCTCTGCTCCCTGGTCTCTTCAGACAGTTTCCAGCCTCTGCTCCAGCATGACTTCCTTAGAGGCTGCCAGCTCCTCCCCAGCAAGGCTCACAGCCTAGTTACTTAGCATGTGGCACCCTATGCATTAACAGACTCCACATGGGAACATAAGCTAGAGGGCACTCCACCAGGGTCCACTATGGTGAATGAACATAACATTCCCAGCTCAAGGGTAGAAGGGCTACACAGGAGACCAAGGGAAGGAATACATACACTAAAGGACAGAATGCTATGGGCTGTCAGGGCTCAGCCCTAATATCTTTTCATATGCCAGGGCAGTAATAGGTAGTGAGGAAGGACAGTGGCTCCGCAGCCAGAATGCCTGTCTCACTTTTGAGCTTCTTGTAAGATGTGTGCCCTTGATAACATGGATGCTTAGATTCTCTGTGCCTCCCAAGCCTTTTTCTTTGGATTTTAAAGGTCTCATGCAGTCCTGGCTGGCCTTGAACTCACTAGACAGCTGAAGCTAGTCTTGAACTTCTGATCCTCTTGCCACCACTGCCTGAATGCTGGGATTTCAGGCATAAGCCATAACACCTCTTGCATAAATGGTGTTTTGTGGGCATCCAGTGAGATAAGGAGCAAGGTCACAGACACTTTGGCAAGCACTGTTGCTGGGTGGGAGTGGGACCGCACCTGCAGAAGGTGTGCAGACACTCACGCAGCACCACGGCCTCGCCGGGCGCCAGCACTGAGTAGCACACAGGGCACTCAGCAGGCTCGGTGTTCAGCACCAGGCTCCTCTGCTCCAGCTGCACGTGCTGCAGGTAGTTCCCCTCCTGCTGCTGCTGTTTCCGCTGGGCACACGGGCAGGGCGGGGCCACCAGATGGGTCAGGGTCTCAGTTGGTCAAGGAAGTGGGACAAGGCTGGGGTATCAGGGGGCCAGCAAGGCAGTAGTGGGCTGGGAATGTGGGCAGGCCAAGAAGGCCAGGTGAGCTACAGCAAAGTAAGGAGCTAGGTGAAGGGACAAGGGAGGTAGAGAAAAGGTTCAGGGTACAAGAGGGAGTAAAGGGTTCACGGGGCTGCTCGGGTAAGCAGGGTAAGGCTGGCAGAATGGTAAAAGGAAGATCAAAGCTGGGTCAGAGCAAAGCTGCAGGTAAGACTTGGCTAGGTATGGGGCAAGGTCAAGGTAGGGCCAGCTGTACTGCATCCAAAGGGAAAGAAGGTGGGAGGAGCATGCTCTTGGAGTGGGGCGCCCATGGAATCAGTGTTTGTCGTGGGAACTGACTACCCTCGGGAGGTGAGAGCATAGAGTCACTCCCAAGAAGCATAGGAAGGCAGTCCACGTGAGAGGAATGGGGAGGAGGTAGAGAACACAGTAGGAGCCAGGATGAGGCTCAAGGCCCTGGGTGAGGTTTCACTGAGATATAGTATAGTATACTATAGTATAGAATAGTATAGGTCAGGTATAGTATAGTTAGCATCACAGAAGAAGCACTGTCAGCACAGCCAGGGATGCTTATATGCAAGAGGGCAGGGGCGTCAAAGCCAGGATGCAGAGCAAGTGAAAGGCCTAGCTGTGCATCACACCAAGAGAATGAGGCTCAGCCACACAAGTGGCCTCAGAGAGAAACGGCTCAGTCAAAGGCAAGGTTATGGCTCAGCAATGTGCTCATGAGGAAGAGGCAGTGGCCAGGGGCACAGCTATGCAGATAGTTCCCTTTCTGGCTTAGGCCTTCCTCAAGCAGCCTGCAGGTGTCTGGCCCTGGACCTGGGTGCCCACCTGCTGGTACTGGCGCAGCGCCTCCTCCTCACCAGCCAGGCGTGCTCGCTCTTCCTCATCAGGCTGGTATGAGGCAGGTATCTGGTAGGTCTCAGGCCTTGCACGACAGCACATCTCACACCCAGGCCGTGTGGGTTTGTTGATGAAAGTGCAGCCAGGGCACTGCCAGCCCACCTGGGAAGAGACAGGCTGTGAACGTGGCTGGGGTGGGCAGGGAAGACAGGACACAGGTGCCCGTGAAGTAAGGCAGCTTACCGGTGGTGACTCTGGTGCTGCATCTGGCTGCCTCGGCTCCTGGTGGGCCCTGGGCTTGGGAAGGACAGGCTCCAAGAGGCCCCGTGGCTGCAGGGTGAGGTCCTTGAAGCCCAAATCTGCAGAAGGAGTATGTGTGATATACAAGTATCCACAAGTTGAGCCAGCCAGGCACACCCCAATCAAGGCATCTCCCAATTCTGCAGTGTTTCTAGTCTCCTCTTGAAGGAGGGTATCAGGATATCCCAAAGCCTCACTCATAACTGCATCTTCATGACCACCATCCCTTTTTTGTTTTTGTTTGTATGTTGTTGCTGGCTTTATTTTTTTTTTTTTTTTGGTTTTTTGAGACAGGATTTCTCTATTTAACAGAGTCCTGGCTGTCCTGGACTCACTTGTATCATTTTGTAGACCAGCCTAGCCTTGAACTCAAAGATCTGCCTGCCTCTGCCTCCCAAATGCTGGGATTAAAGGTGTGTGTTAACCCGGTTAACCACCATCCCTTCCTTTTGAGAGGAGGTGCTGCCAAACACTGACTCCATCATGCAGAAATGCCCGCCAAGAAGAAAGAGGCCTGAACATCTTCAGTCAGCACAATAGCCAGGGATCTGAGGGGAACAGGGCTGGCAGGGTCTGAGATGTGGCAGCTGAATGTTGTATCTTCTGCCACCAGGGACACTAGCTGGACAACTAGCAAAAACCCAAATGGGACTAACAGCACCGTGTCAGAGTCAAGCCAGAGAGAGGGCACAGTGGGCAAAGACGCCTGCCACCAAGCCCGCTGAGCTGAGTGTGAGCTCCTAGACCACATGGTGGAAAGAGAACGATGCCAGCACATCGCCCATTCTCCTTCCTGTGTACACTATGGCATGGGTATGGCTACGTACAGCATAAATACATGAAATGTTTAAATTATTATTTACTTACTTTGTGAGGGTTTTTTTTCAAGACAGGGTTTCTGATATAGTTCTTTCTGTCTTGGAACTCATTATGTATCAGTCTGGCCTCAAGCTCAGAGAACCACCTGCCTCTGTCACCCAAGTGCTAGAATTAAAAGTGTGTGCCACTAGGCCCGGCCCAATAAATGTAATTTTTAAAATTAAAAAAAAAATGCAGTACATTTAATGTAATTTCCTGCATTAGAAAGTTGTTCAGGGGGGGCTGGAGAGATGGCTCAGAGATTAAGAGCACTAGCTGTACATCCAAAGGTCCTGAGTTCAATTCCCAGCAACCACATGGTGGCTCACAACCATCTATAATGAGATCTGATCTGGTGCCCTCTTCTGGTCTGCAAACACACATGCAGGCAGAATACTGTATGAATAAATAAAATATTTAAAAAAAAAAAAAAAAAAAAAAGGAAAGTTGTTCAGGGGAACAAAGAAAACACCCTTTCTTTTTAAAGACACTATGTAAGTCTTCAGAGGTAGGCAATCCCACTTACAGTTACTTTTAAAATATTTCCTAAGAGTCTACAGCCAGAGGCAAAAGGAAGATAAACAAAAAACATAACAAAACAATAGCTAGGGCAACGGTAGCCTTTAATCCCAGCACTCAGGAGGCAGAGGCAGGCAGATCCCTGACTTCAAGGCCAGCCTGGTCTACAGAAAGAGCTCCTGGACAGCCAGCGCTACACAGAGAAATCCTGTCTCGAAAAACCAAAAAATAAAACAAAACAAAGAAGGAAAACGTTTCTCTACACAACTGTGCAAATTTTCTACAGGTCTAAAATACTGTAGTAAAAGCAACCATACTAAACCCTAGTTATATTACCAACACACACAAATAGAAACACAGAAAACTAAGGAACAGAAATAGGAATGAGCTTGCCCAAGGTCACAAGGCTAGCAAATGCCAGGCCAGGACTAATCAGTCCCTCTCCTCAGGTCAGCCATGCTCAAGAGTTCTACAAAAAGCTCCCCCTACCCCCTGACATCCACTTCCATGGGCAGGACCCTCCAGCACATCCCTGAGAGAGGACTTCACCTTCCAACATCCGCAGCTGCCGCTGCCGCTGCAGCTCCTGAGGGTTGAGTGAGGTGTTACGGGCTGACAGCAGGTACAGATAGGCACTGTCTCCATTCCGTCGAATGCCATGCGAATGCAGGGTCTCCTGGTCTCGTGTGAGCCTCTGTCCAACCACCCACTGCTGCAGGCTGGGTGGAAAGCCATAGTCCAGAAATACCTTGGGTGGAGGGAGGTTATAGTTTGAGCACTGTTTTCTGAGGCTGTGGAACTGCTGTTTGCGGGCCTGGCTGGCATAGTTGGGCCACTGAGAGCTGGCTTTGAAGGTTTGCGTCTACTCTTGCTTTTGCCCCAGTTCTATACTTCTTGGCCATATGAAAAGCCACAGCTGAAGTCAAGCACAGTGGCAGGTGCACACCTAATCCCAGAACTCAGGAGGCAGAGACACATGGATCTCTTTACATTTGAGACCAGCTTGGTCTATAAAGTGAGTTCCAGGTCGCTCAAAAGAGAGGGCTGGAGAGATGGCTAGTGATTCAGAGTACTTGTCTCTGAAAAGGACCTGAGTTTGATTTCCAGCATACTTGGTCGCTCACAATCATCCACAACCCCAGTTCCAGTACATCAAACAGGCACACACATGGAACAATACACACACTCAGGGAAATATTCACACATATGGAAAAATAAATATCCCCTAAAAATGTTAAGGATAGGGCAGAAGAAAAAAAAAAAGCCACAGTTGCAAGCTCCTGTCCTTCAGATGTCTGAAGCCCCTTCCTACCGTGACGCACTCCTCTCGACTGTGAGCCACAGCAAGCCTCTCCTTAAGTTGTTTCTGTCAGGTGTTTGACCACAGCGACATACAGGGGAACAGAGACGGTGGAGCCCGCTCCCCTCAGCCCCGCACTCACCATGTCCTTGAGGGAGGCCACTGTCATATCAGGGCGCACAGTGAGCCAGATGGTGACGGTGTGCATGTGCGCATCCTCCACGCTCACACAGAGCCTGTGGGAAACAGGGTGGGCAAGGATTTGGGCAAGTCTGCATGTGTGCAGATGCTATGTGCTGGTTAGGTTTTATGAACATATACAAGTTAGAAGAGAAATATCAATTGAAAAAATGCTTCAATCAAATTGGCCCATGGGCAAGCCTGTGGGGCATTTTCTTTCATTTTTAAAAATCAGTTTCTGAAAATATCTTACTCCATGTGTGTGAGTGTTTGCCTGCATGTACATATGGACATACCGCTTACATGCCGCTGGTACATGTGCAAGTCAAAAGATGTCAGACTCCCTGGAACCAGTTACAGGGCAGTGAGCCACCACGTGGGCGCTGAGAACCAACAGAACCTGGGTCTTCCACAAGAGTAGCAAGCCCTCTTAACTGCTGAGTCAACTCTTCAGCAGGGCTGTGGGCAAGTGCTCCTGGGCTGTATTAAAAAGCCATGTGAGCAGGCCATGGAGAGCATGCCAGTAGGCAGCATTCTTCCATGGTCTCTCCTTCAGTTCCTGCCTCTGGGTTCCTGCTTGAGTTCCTGACTTGACTTCCCTTAGTGACAGAATATGGGCTGGGATGTACGAACATCTTTCCTCCCCAAGTTGCTGTCGGTCATGGTGTTTACTACAATAGAAGGTAAACAAGAACAAACTGTGCAGACAGCCAACCTGGGGAGGGTCGCTCTGGATTCCCCACTCTGTATGTACCCTCCCAACAGGAAGCACTGCCTAAGCCCTTATCTGGCTCACATTAGTTTGAGGGTATAAGGAACACTGGTGCTGGGGATTAAACTCAGGGCCTTGCACAAGGTGAGCTTTCTACAGCTGAGCTGTGGGTGTCCCAGCCCTTTATTTTCATTTTGAAACAGGGTTGGTAAATTGCCAAAGCCAACCCTGAACTTGCCATCTATCTGTTTTTAGCACCCAAAAAGCTGTCACCAAGCAATTTTTTTTGGGAGGGGGGGGAAGACTTTTTTGGTTTGAAACAGGGTCTCACATTGGTTAGGCTAGCCTTGAACTCCCTATGAAACTGAAGATGCCCTTGAACTTCTGACCCTTTGCTTCCATCGTCTTGTGCTGGAATCTGGTCTGCCTTGGCTCCATCTGTTCCTCTCTTCTGCCAGATGAGCAGCAGCTGGTGTTGAACACACACCTGTGACATTAGTGCACTTAATCATTTAACCCACTTAATCCTTTCCAGCAGCCTGAGACAGGCCCTGCCACATCCTTTTCCAGACATAAATATATTGTGGCGGCCACACTGCAGGAGTAATCAATAACTGCCATAGCGACTTAAGTTCAAACTGCATCACTACCAATGATGTCTGACTTTGTATTCAGTGCTGGGCATTGAACTAAGAGTCTCACACACCCAATCACTTCACCATGGAGGCCACATGTTCTTACTCTAGTACATAAGCTTCGGTTTTCTCAAGGACCCTGCAAGCTTATTTTATTTTGTTCTTTTCGTTTGTTTGTTTGTATGCAGCCTAGACTAGCCTGGCATTCATCATTCTCCTGCCTCAGCCTTCTACATGCTAGCTAGCATTACAGATGTGTGCCACCATGCCTGGCTTCTGAAACATTGTTGAAAGATCAAAAAGCAACAAAAAATAAGAATGCAAACAAAGGCTGAACTGACCCCAGAGGAAAGCAGATAACCTCCAGCATGGGAGCACAGTCCAGCCATCTGAGACCTTGGAGGGCCACGGAAAACAGTGCACCACAGGGCAAAGGCAGCCAGGCAGTACACACCAGTGAGGCCAGGACTCAGGAAGTGGAATTCTGCGAAGGACAGCCCCAGGTCCCAAGGCAGCCTGGCCTATATAACAAGCCCTGTCTCAGCAGCCCCTATTCTGAAAAATACTCCAGGAAGTACCCAAGAAACTCTTCCAAAAAAATACTTTTGCTTTTTTTTAGACTCAGGGTCTCATTATTTAGTACTGGCTGGTCTAATGGACCATGTGGAACAGGCCCACCTCTGAGAGATTCACCTGTCTCTGCCTCTTGAATGCTGGGATTATAGGTATGTGCCATATGCATGGGGTAGAAAAATGATTCTGACACCCAATCATCAGTAAAACAAAAACAGAAACAAAAAGCAGAAATAAGCAGACATACAAAGATTCAAAGTTTTCTGTCCATGTTTTTACAGGAAAGGGGTTTTGTTGTTTTGGTTCTTGTGAGATATAGTTTCCCATGCACTCAGGTTGGCTCTGAAACTTCTCATCCTCCTGCCTCTACCACCTAAGTGTTGGGATTACAGGTATGCATTACCACACCCAGCTAAAACCAGATTCTAAACTGTCAAATTATCTTAAGAGTTTAGAAACATGAACATGCACATGTTTTAAACATGCTTTGCTCATTCTATAGCAAGCAATTCCATAATAACAACACTATGAAGCCCAAAGAGCAGTGGTTCTCAACCTGTGAGTCACAAACCCTGAGGGGATTGAATGACTTTTTCATAGGGTTCACCTAAGACCACTGGAAAACACAGATATTTCTTTACATTATGAGTCATAACAGAAGCAAAATTACAGTTACGAAGCTGCAATAAACATAATTTTATGATTGGGGATCACCACAACATGAAGAACTGTATTAAAAGGTCACAGCATGATGGAGGTTGAGATCCACCACCATAGAGCAACACATGTTCAGACCCAAAGAGGTACAAATGTTACTACAGGACCAGACCTGGTAGTTTATACCTGAAATTCCAATACTTCCAAGACAAAACTGTCTTGAGTTGAAGGCTAGCCCACACAGTGATTTACAGGCCTACTTCGACTACACAGTAACTTGGTCTCTAAAAACAAAAGGTAAATTAAAACAGAAAAATAAAGAGGGATGGCTCAGTGTGAGAGCACTTGCGCAAGCCTGCTGCCCGGAGCTCCTCCCCAGATCCTGCGGAGGGAAGGACAGAACTATCTCCTCCAAGTCGTCTGACTTCAACACAGCTAAGAAAATAAACCCTGTGCTGGCTTTGGCAGCAGACACTAAAACTGGAACGATACAGGGAGGATCTGCATGGCCTCGGCGCAAGATTACACCCACTGTACAGGGTCCCCTTTAAAACTGAACCCCAGCACAGGAGGCAGCCAACCCCAGAGCTCACAGTTGATTAGCGACTAGAGCTTCAAGCCCAACCTCCTACAAGAGAACCTGACAGTGAGGCCCTGGGTTCTATGCCCAGTACTGCAAGAAAAAAAGGATGACGGGTCCACAGAGGTTCAGGAGGCCCCCTTTAGTGTGAGCCACACTCACCTGATGTCCTGTGTTGGGGAGACCTCAGGTTTTACTTGTACCCTGAGGGGTACCCTCTGCTCTGCCAGCCAGGTGGCATACTTGATAGCAGCTTGTTCATCTCCGCCAGCCACTGCCCGGGCAAGGCTCAGGGCCATCTCCTCTGCTGAAGGCAGCACAGAGCAAGCAGGTGAGCACCAGTTTATGTGGAGAGGCGACCCTTGGTGCACCCATGTCCTCTTTCCCAGTGAGTTTCTGTATCTTCTGTACCACTTTTTAAAAATTCTTCTCTTTCTTGTAGAGGGGTATGGAGTGTGTTTTTCCGGTCTTCTCCACCCTGGCTCCCTGGGGTGCCCTTTCCTTTCATGCTCACAGAGTCCTCCATACTCCCTTCAAGTATCTGACAAGCATTTGTTTTCTTTCTTGCTTTTTGTTTGTTTGTTTTTTTAACTGTATGGCACCCACTGGTTCAGAATGTTGACTCTAACAGTGGTTAAGACAAATAGCGCCCTTCAATAAACCTCTAAGTTCAACAAGAAAATGAAAAATTTCAAAGTTTGACAAGAAAATCAGATGTGGTCCATTCTAGCAATAATTGAATAAGGAGGTCAGGAGAGACCTCTAGGAGTTATGAGAAACTGAGGAGTGAATGAAGGGTTGCTGCCATTCCAATATCAAATAAGGAAGACTGTCCAAGAGGCCAGAGAGTGGGCAAAGGCCTTGGACAAAAAGTGATTGGATCAGAACAGAAAAGTCAAGGACTGAAGGCATAGCTCAGTGATAGCACACTTGACTAGCACACATTGAAGCCCCAGGTTCAATCCCCAGTAGGAGACAGAAGAGGCTGGTGGGAGTGAATGCAAGGAAATGAGAGGTCATTAAAGGCAGTCCAGAGCTCTGGGCCTGGTTCTATTAGGAGGGCTGGGCTGTCCTGCAAACAGCTCAGTAGCTCTATCAATGTCCCCTCATATCTGGGAACGTATCTGGGTGGAAGGGTGAAAGAGAGAGGGATGTCCTATTCTGGTCAAACTGAAGTTTATTTTCCTACCAGGTGCTCCAGGGTCTATGCTCTGTGTTCACTGAGTCTCTGACCCCTATTTCTGATAGGTATTCCCTCCGCCAACGAAACGAGCAAAATTATAGCACATAGGCAGGCTTGTTTCGGTCAGTTCTTAGGCGGGTTCACCGGCCTCACAGGAGATGGTCAGTAAAATCTCCATGCAGGAGACAAAAAAGGAGGTGGGGAAGAGAGAGGGGAGAGGAAATGCAGAGAGAGAGAAGGAAACCAAAATGTCTGGATTATTTAGTGATGAGCCTCTGGGGGAGAGGAAGCCGATTCCCCGGGTAGAGGGCGGGGTATGCCAGCCATGCCCTGTAACTGAGGGATGCTGGGAGAACCTGGAGGCCAGGTCCGCTTTGGTTAAATAGGCACCTCAGCCGCTTGTCCCGCGTCTGAATCCCAACACTTTCTGCACAGACCCGGCCTAGAGCCCACTTCCACCAGCTCCAGTCGATGCCCACCTTTCTTGGTCTTCTCGTCCATCTGGCCTGGCTGCGTCCATCCCCTCAAAAAGGGCTGCTGCTCCCGGGAAACGCTACCTTAGGGTCACCTGGGAGGAAGCGGGAAGACAGCAGCGATTCAGCTCTAGCCAGCCTCGCGCGTGGCCCAAACGGTGTCCTGGGCCGCACTCGGGCAGCATCACACTGCCCAGGGCCCAAGACCCGGCATTGGGAACCGGTGAGGCCCCGCGAGGGACACAGAAAGCGAAGGAGGCCTCAGGACAAGCCTGCAGTAGGCGATGGGTAACCACGACCCACAAGCGCGAGACAGAAGGCTGGTCCGCGCCGGCGCCCCACCGTCCGGAACCCCAGCCCAGTGGCTCACGCTACCCGGAAAACAACGCGGGCAGCGTCCCCGGAAGTAAAAGTGGCAGCCCCGGAAGTGCAGCAGACCGAACAGAAAACTGTCCCTTCACCCGAGACTCTAAAGGCTCACCAGCTGGGTCTGGCGTCTAGACTGTTCCTGGCACTCACGCTCCACCATATGGTCTGGCGGACCAGGGACACTTCGTACGGATGCCAGTGACCGCCTTTTGGCCAACTACCAACTCCAGCCAGCTCTTAGCTCGGGAGTTGGGGGGTTGGGGTGGGGGACGGGGGAGGCTAGAGGGCGGGGCCTAGAAGGCGCAGAGGGTGGCTTGAACTCCTAAGGAGAAGTCGTTGCTGGTGTGGCCTCTGATTGTGCATAGCCTGCAGGCTCACCGAATCTCCAACACACCGATGCGTAACCTGTTTGCAGTACTGCAAACGGGTTTGCAGTTAAGGAAACTAGAGTGTTTGAATGTTTATGGCTTGCCCAAAGCCACAGTGCTCGAGTTTGAATCCAAACGTGGCGCCTTGGGGACTTGTCTCTTAATTGTTCACTAATGTTCTACTTGCCTAACAAAGGCTGGGAATTCATCTCAGCCACCACTCGTTTTAAGTTTCATCCCACAGATTAACAGATACAGATGGCCCCAGGATGGACAACAGAAACTCATCCTCTTCTGTGCTCACATCGCATCCTGCCAGACCCTGGCCTGTTTTCCCTCAGCTGGTCTAGAAGATCCTGTTAAAAATATCAGCAAAGGGGCTGGGGAGACAGCTCGGGGGGTTAAGTGCAAGCATGAGTTCAATACTTTGTGCCTAAGGCAGGAAGAGGTGGTGCTCTCTCCTTTAATCCTAGCACTTGGAAGGCAGAGGTAGGCGGATCTATGTGAGTTGGAGGCCAGCCTTGTCTCCAGAGTGATCTCCAGGACAGCCAAAGCTGCACAAAGAAACCTGTGTCAAGAAAAAACAAGACAACAACAGAAAACAAAAAACCTCAGTGCCTCTCAGCTGGGCATGGTAGTAGGACCTTGGTTTTGGGTTTTTGCTCTTGGGTTTTGGAGACAGGGTTTCTCTGTGAAGAGTTGGCAATGTTATGTTGTAAAGGCAATTCAGCTGGCCTGCCTTCAGTGTCCTGACAACGTCCTGTATCAGTACCTGTGTCCTCTGACATCATCTGGCCAAGGTACTTAGTGGCTGGCCTGTCACTCCCTCTTTCTCTCTTCTCTCCTGCGTTCTCCCCTTTCTCTCTCTTGACCGTCCCCTTACCCCACCATCTCTCTCTCTGTCTCTCCTTCCCTCTCTTTCTCCATCTAGTAAACCTCTTTCATATATCTGTTGTGTGTATCATTCTTAAAATAATAACAAGCTGTCTTGTACTCACTTGTAGACCAGGCTGGCCTCAAACTCAGAGATCTGCCTGCCTCTGCCTCCCAGAGTGCTGAGATTACAGGCAAGCGCCACTGTGCCTAGCTGTAAACCTCAAACTTACGGCAATCCTCCTGCCTCTCTTATTGGATTTATAGGCATATAACATTACTTGTAGCTCCAATATACATGTATATATGCACACGTGTATTTGTATACATATATTTTTATTATTAGTCATACCTTTTCTGCTCCTCCCATCAAGAAGGAATCCATTTTTCTGCCTACCACACCAAGCTGTGTGACATGCACAGCATGTGCATCAGACTTACCACTTAAAACCCAGAGACCACCACATGGCATGATGGCTGAGCCTGTGAAGGAGGCTGCAGGATTCATCAGTAGCTGCATAGAGCCTGTTGAAGGTGTTGGCTGCAACCTTTCAGTGCCCACTTACTTCCTACGGGCTATTGCCAGGGAGAAGCCATAGTACCATTCTGGGAGTATGGGGAATGATTAGGCACATTTTCCAGAAGCTTCTCAAGAAAGAGCTGTGGAAACAGCAATTTGTGCTTCTTGCAAGGTGATGATGACAGGTCCTGCTTGTTCTGAATGCTTTAAAGGAGCTAGGGAGACGACCCAGGGCATAAAGCACTTGTACGCATGAGGGGACCAGCATTCAGATCCCCAGAACCCCCACAAACACATTGGGAGTGAAAGATGGGATCCCCAAAGCAAGCTGGCTGACAAGGCTACAGGCTTTGACTAAGAGACACTCCTCAGCCAGGCATGGTGGTACACAGTCCCAGCACTGAGGAGGCAGAGGGAGGCAGAGCTCTTGAGTTTGAAGCCAGCTTAGTCTATAGGGCAAGTTCCAGGACAGCCAAGGCCACAGAGAGAAACCCTGTCTTTGGAAAAGGGAGAATGAGAGGCAGAGACAGACACACACAGAGAGAGAGGGAGAATAGACTGCCCGTAAGGAATAAGATGGAAGAGTGATTAAGGATGAGTCAAGATCTGTACCGCCAGCCTCTGCATGCACACAGGCACACACACGTACACACGACATAGAGAAAAGAAAAGGAACTCATTGGTGTCTCATGGGTTAAGTCCTATTCTCTGCCTTTTCAGATGAACAGCCTGAGGTATACAATGGTTAAGAAATTTGTAGAGGGTCCAACAGCTAGCATGTCCTGGAAGATTGAATTTGGGGCAGTCTGGCTCAAGTGCTGAGTTCTTAAGTACCACGATGCCCTTTTCTTTGTGTCATGTGACACATGCATCAGCTGTCTCCATGGAAAACAGCCAGGGTCTGAAGAGTCAAGAAAGCAGGCATCCCGCTAACAGCTCGGAGAGCCAGATCGGCCTGCCCTGAAACCACCGTGTTCACTGTCTATGCAAAGTATGTTCCTTCCTGGCTAAGCTGACGCCCCTTTAGGCTGAGGATGGAACCCAGAATCCTCAGTTTGTTAGGTGTCGTGCTTACACCCAAAGCTACACCCCAGCCTTCAGCTTGGAAATCTCCCACCTGAGACCCCGAGGTCTCTACAAGAAATAACACATACAGGAAGATCTGTGGGAGAGTCTTCTCACAGGCCACTTGGTAGGCACTGACATGATCTGGCTTTTATGGCTGTGTTGAAGGTAGGGAGAGTCGCCAAAGATGTTAGGAGGTGGAACTCTGACATACAGAGCTACACAGCTCTCTTTTATTAGGCACACAGTGAAAACACATACACAACCAAACAAGAGCCATCATACTGGTACAAAAAGTCCCCAGAACAGGGCCTGAGACTTTCTGTATGACAGTAGGACAGTCCCTCCCTGGTCCTTCCCCTCCAACCTTGGTGCTCCAGTTGAAGGTTACCAGTGTGAACTAGATCCTCATTCCACACCATTCCATGAGTCAGGCTCCTCTTGCGGAGTCTCATCATTTTGGCTTAAATCCTGCGCTAGGTCTTCAAGCATGTTCTGCCTGGAGGCTACATCCCAGCAACACAATCTCCTCCTGGCCTGACTTGTGGTCCTGAGGCACAGGGTGAATGAGGACTTTGGTCTTTGGCACAGAGATGTTCCCCTTGTTTAAAGGCACAAGATAGAAGGCAGCTGGGGCACTGATGAAGGAGACTGTCTTGTGAACAGAAGCCTAGCACCAGTCCAGAGAAGGCCAACCTTGATATGCAATGTGATGAGGGCAGACGGCAGATGCTGGCCGGGAAGCACATGGCACTGTGGCAACTGGACCAGCAAGGTATTTTTCTCCCCCTTGCTGTTTGCTGTTCCCAGCACCTAGAGCAGGGCTTGACACCCAGTGAGCATCACCCTGCAATGCCTGTGGGAGAGTACAGGAATGCATGAAGCAAACTGGCAGTTTCTTCCTCCAAAAATGCACTTAAGGTTTAGCTTGGCCCAAAGAGGCAGGAGAAAGCTTGTGCTCAACTCACAGCTCACAGATCAGGGGCCAGTAAGGTGCCCCTAGCCATACAGTCCTACCTCCTCTTCCTCATCCTCCTCCAGCCCTGGGCCATGTGGGACCACCTGGTCGGTCTCCCAGTGGCCAGACTGTGCAGGAGAGACGCGGCGGTGATCCTCCCTCAACCAGGGATGGAGCAGGATGCTGGGGGCCACTAGTCGCTCTAAAGGCTCCTTTCGGAGGAGACATCGGATCAGGCAGCGAGCTGGGGCTGACAAGCCCTCTGGCAGGGCAAAGGTCCCTCTACGGATCTTGCCAAAGAGCAGGGCTGGTTCAGAGTCCTGGAAAGGATAGTGGCCAGCTAGCATGGTGAAGAGTGCCACGCCCAGGCTCCAAACATCAGCTGCTTTGCCAGAGTACGATGGCCGGGAGCTGAGTATCTCTGGTCCCACGTAGGCAGGGCATGCGTGCTTGTCCCACAGAGAGTCATCTGGTCCAGTCATCACACAGGCTTCCTCCAGGTTCTCAAGCACCAGCTTCGTCCTGGGTCACGGACAGAAAGATTTAGGTCCTCTGGGAAAGCGGCCACTAAGCCATCACTCCAGCCACTGTCTTTTGTTTGGTTTTTAATTGTTTGGGGGGGGGTATTTTGGGGAAGTGAAATTTCACTCCATTGTCCAGGCTGCCTTCTAACTTACTATTGCCTTAGCCTCCTGAGTGCTGGAATTGTAAGTGTGGGCGACTATGCTCATTGAGCCTCAGTGTGTTAGTTTTTCATTTGGTTTGGTTTGGGCTTTGATGGGTCATGGTCTCTCTACATAGCCCTGGCTGTCCTGGAACTCACTGTGTAGATCAGACTGGCCTCAAACCCACAGAGATTCCCCCTGCCTCTGCCTCTGCCAGGATTTAAAGGTGTGTGCTCTTTCCCTGCCTTTCTTTTGCTATCGAGGATGAAATCCAGAGCTTTGCACATACTAAGCACATGCCATACCACTGAGCTATACCGTAGCTCTTCCTAAGTTACTCTGCTCTTGTGGACCTCACTTTCTCCACCTCTCAAATGTGCTTCTGGGGTCACACTCACCTCTCACAGTTGCTGAATACAAAGCGACGCAGCTTGAGGTCCCGCAAGACAAGCCCGTGCTGGTGGCAGTGTGCCACGGCAGCCGCCATCTGCCGGAAGAGTGCAACAGCCTCCGGCTCAGGGATGCCCCGCCGGCTGCGCACCAAGCTGTGCAAATCGCCGTGGGTCTTCGTGAAAAAGGTATAGAGGAGCTGAGAACCCAGCAGGACCTCTGTGGGACGAGCCACATGCTGGTGGGTGGGCAGCCGTGCATAGGGTGCCAGCACCGACTGGACATCGCTGGCAGGGTACACCTGGGGACAGAGCCATGAGTAAGCACAGCTAGGGACCTGGGAAGCCAGGCTGGCCTAGCAAAAGGGGACAGCCAACCCATTAGACACACTGTGACACACACAGTAGGCCTTGCTTGGAAAGTCATTGTCTGACATCCACAAGCCACAGGTCAGGAGGCCCCAGGGCCACAAGCAGCACATTTGGGACTAGGACCTATGCGCCTATCTCTGCTCTAAGCTGCCCGCTCTGTGACCTTATGTCTCAGAGAGTTGAAACCAGGGTGTAACCCAAACAGAAAAACCCTTCCAGAGGCAGACCACCACCATAAGCCCCTGCTCGCACATACCCAGCTCGAAAGCCTGCCTGCTGCCCCAGCTTGGCTATCTGGACTCACAACCATTGCCCCTGTTCACTTGGTGTCCACAGTGCAGCACAAGAAAGCAAGCAAACCATGTATTCCAAAGGAATATGAAAGTTTCTGGAGCTGGGCATGGTGGTGCAAACCTTTAATCCCAGCACTTGGGAGGCAGGCAGATCTCTGTGAGTCCGAGGCCAGCCTGGTCTACAAAGTGAGTTCCAGGACAGTCAGTGGCTACACAGAAAACCCTGTCTCAAAAAACCAAGGGGGAAAACAAAAAATGAAAAGGAAAATTGCTAGTAACCAGAATATGTTACATTGCAGTCTTGGAGCTCAAACCCAGGGCCAGTTTTTGCTAGGCAAGTGTGGGCTAGTATTTTAGAAGGAAACACCTATTTTAGAAAATGCAGGTGGGCCACTGTAGCACACTCAGAGGGCAGAGCCAGGTGGATCTCGAGTTTGAAGCCAGCCTGGTCTACACAGAGTAAGTTCCAGGTTAGCCAGAGCTGAATAGTAAAACTATGACTCAAAAAAAAAAAAAAAAGTGTGGACACACCTGATTCAAGAGAAATGACCTGAATGATCCAAAGACACCCATGGGAAAAGCGTTCCCATGTTCAGGGCATAAACAGTGCAAAGGTCCTGAGGCACGGAGGTCTCAACACGCCTTCAAAGGGCAAGCAAAGATTAGGGCGGTCAGAATGAGGAGGGAGAGAGCCATATAGGAGGGTGATGAGGCAGTTGGGAGATGTGCTCAATTGGGCATTACGTCCACACCTGGAAGGTGGATCCAGTACTACAGAGAATGAAAGGAAAGTTCAGAAAAGGGAGATGACTTGTTAGAAGCCACACCCGTGGCAGAGCTGATATGCCACTTTGTTGCTTTTGACTTTAAACTCATGCATGCTGTAAAATGTAAAGCATGTGATTAAAAAAAAAAAGCTAGGGTAGCATGGAGGAAATAAATATACAGACTGCTCTTTCTTCTTCCCCTAAAGCTTGGTTGGTCCTGCCTTGGTTCCTTTGCACATCTTTATTTTTGGGAGGAGGGGAGTGAGCTTTCTGAGACAAGGTTTCTCTGTGTCTCCCTGGCTGTCCTGGAACTCACTATGTAGGACAGCCTGGCCTGGAACTCACAAAGATACACTGGCCTCTGCCTCTCAAGTGTTGCAGTTAAAGGTGTGTATTACTACAGTTGACCCTTTGTGCCTCCTGCAGCCAGGACACACTGCCTTCAGATGCTCCTGCCCATGCCTCCTTCAACTCCTGACATGCACTCCTTTTATCATCTGCAAGGCCCTCCCAGACTTCCTTATGTGCCCCTGTATCCCTACATGCCTGTCTCCTCCTCACTTGCTTCTCCCTCCCCACTGACAGCAGCTTTATTTCCATAATGCTCACCATTTCTCTTCCAGTGTGTGCCTGTGCTGGCCAGAGGAAAGCCTCGAGCGTCATTCCTCAGTTGCCATCCTTTTATTTTCTTAAGATTTATTTTTAATCATTTGTGTGTCTGTCTGTGTATAGGTATGTGCACATGAGTGCTGATGCCTAAGGAGGCCAGAAGCCCTGGATATCCCTGGAGCTGTAGTCATATATGTGTTTGTGAGCTGCCTCAAAGTAGATGCTGGGAACAGAACTTGGGTCTCTGCAAGAGTTACAAGCACTCATCATCACTGCTCCACCCCTTCCTTCTCTCTCTCTGAGATGAAATCTCTCACTGACCTCAGAACTAACTCACCAAATAGTCTAGCTGGCCAACCAGTGTGCTCCAGAGGTCTGCCTGTCCCTACCTTCCCAATTCGGGATGACAAGTGTACAACTTCCCACCTCTCCTTTCCCCTCCCCTTCCCCCTTTCCTGTCTTTCCTGTCCTCACCCACCCACCTCATGGATTTGGATTCTGGGGCTCTCCAACTGAGCTACATCTCCACCCCCATGCTCTCCTCTTTATTATCTGTCCATGCTCTCACTAGACTGTCAGCTGAACAGCAGTAGCATTGGTCTAGATTTGTTTTGGTTTTGAGACAAGTTCTCAGTATGCACCCCAGACTTGCCTGAAACCCAGGGCAACCTTCCTGTCTCGGCCTCCCCAGTGCTGGGATTACAGGCTTGTGCCGCCACACCCTATCTGGGTCTGTTTCTTGGCCACAGCAAGTGCAGTTCGTGCATGGTGCATGAAGTCTGTCATTTGAGGAATCTAGTGATAGTCTACAAAGCTAGAACCCCGAAATCCTCTGGGATGCTAGAGGGGAGAGCCCACAGAGCATACCTTGCAGGTGTACTCAGTGCCTGTGGGGCAGTGCAGGGCCCGATAAGTGCAGTTGCCTTGCTCTCGTTCCAAAAGGACATAGGGCCCCAGCCGCGTTGCTGGGGCCACAGCCGGTGATAAGTCTGAGGCAGGAGGTGGGTTGGGGGGCAGCAGGCTAGGAGGCGGCCCAGGCTCGGGCCCATCTCTCACTCGTTTTAGGACTGGACACTCCGTGTCGACGTTGTTGTCCCCGAACTCCAACGGTTTCTTCCTGCAGGAAACACCAGCAGAAGCAACCGGAGGGGCGGCTCGCATCTAGAGAGAAGGGAAGAGACAGTTTGTCTTCCCTGCTAGGACCCTCCGAACACAGAAACGTCACACTGGGGTTTCCGAAGCTCCCAAATGCAAGGACTACTGGAGAAGGAAGCCAGGACGAAGGAAAGGCTTAATAATGCAGTAAGGAAAGCTGGGCATTGAGATGGACCTCTGCACCGCAAGCATCCGGGAGGCTGAAGCAGGAGAACGGCCGGCCTGGGCTGCATCATGATCTGCTGCAACCGCTCTGGCTCAGGGTGCCCCCAAACGGCGGAGTAAAAGGGCGAGAAAGTGAGAGCGTGAGAGTGAGAGCGAGCGAAAGTGTGAGAGACAGAGACAGACAGAGAGGAAAGAGAGAATGTGAATACGTCGGGACTCCCAATGCCCCTCTGTCTGGCTAGCCTCGGGGAGTCTAGCCTCTCTTCGCAGCTCCCCGCCAGGTACCTTGTCTTGCGGTTCCTCTCGGGTCTCAGAGCCGCCAGCGCCCGCACACGTGGACCGCCGCCCCTTCGCTGAGCAGATCGCGGAGTCCCCAGCACGCCCCTGCCAGACCCCAGCGTCCGCGAACTCAGCAGCAGCGGCTTCCGCTGCTACGGGGCTGCGGCCCGGGGAGGCAGGCTTCCATCCCCGCCCGGCTGATGTAAACCTGAGCTAATCTGATGCTGACGCCGGGCGACACCGGATTGCACCATCCGCGACCCGCCCCTGTCGCCGAGCTCGCTCCGCCCGCGGGTCGCATTCCGCACCCCCACCCCCCAGCTCAGCCTCCTGAAGTAGACCCGCAGCCACTGACTCTTCTTACGGTAATACTTTGCACCTATTTCTCCATACAAGAAATGGGAATGAGATTCCCGTGAAAAAACGAACAGACGCTGTTTCAAAATCGCGTTCTCACCCTGCTAAGGCCCTAAAGACCTGGGCTAGAAGCCCCACGCTCTGCATCCTGGGAACCTTCCCTCCAAAGCAACCCTTCCAAAGGTGCACCCAGCTCTGTTCAGAAAAGCCACTTCGCGCTCTTTCTGATTGGGGGTGTGGCTCTATGAGCTCTAGCCTTTCACTCCTAAGGCTCTGTTCTGTAAAAACCAAAGCCAAAAACAACCAAAGAAAGCACAGCTTCAGTTCCCTTCTCTATAAAATGGATTTAGAACGGTGCTCACTTCATATGGTTGCTGTGACCACTAGTAAGTTCGTGTATGCAAAAGTGGGTGTAATGCATACTGGAACCTCAGTTACTCAGAAGCCTGAGGCAGGAGGATGGCACATTTGACGTTGTAGCTCTGGTTTGCTTGGAACTCATAGTGATAGATGCACCTGCCTCTGCCCTGCGGTACTGGACTAAAAGCCTTGTCAAGCTAAGAGAAGGGCAGAAGCAGAGGAAGGGAGGAAGACTGAGGCTCAGCTACAGAACATTTGCCTAGCATGAACCAGGCAGTGAGTTCAATCCCCAGTAACAATAAACAAACAAAATGGAGCGTGTGGGACTCAGTAAATAGGACCTGGAGGGGGATAGCATGGCTCCAGCCACAGCTGCAGCTAGACACCGGGAGGCTAGACTACCCCATCCCTCCACCCTGGCAAAGCCCCACGGGCCTAGCGCCTTTCCTGACACTCTGATTTATGTCTTGATACTTGCGTTTGCCCATGTCAAAAACAATTCCTCCAGGAAGAGCTAGAGGGGGACCAGGACACCTTTGTTTCTCTGGTTCTGGAAGCCAGATACCAACTCTGGTGTGTCCCTCTCCCAACCCCCACAAACGCCAGAGGATTCTGGGATCCAGTCTGATCCTGTCCACTCAGTAGCTAGGGAAAAATGAATGGACGAATTTTCAGAAGGCAGGACAGGTGGAAGGCCCCGAGCTGTGAGAGACCAAGGATTGGGCACCAGGCATGAGCGAGGTGTGCTTACCACTGCTCACTGCCTGCCTGTTATGCCAGGAGGCCTTGTTCAAATGTTCAAGGTAACCACACTGACCACTCTCAGCCCACAGATCTTGTAAATCAGGAAAATAAAACCAATAACCACAGTAATTTAAAGTAGATCATAGCGCTAGGCACACACCTTTCAACCCAGCACTTAGGCGGCAGTTATCTGAGTTTGAGGCCAGCCTGGTCTACAGAGTGAGTCAAAACAGGCAGAACTACACAAAGAAACCCTGTCTCGAAAAAAAAAAAAAACCCAAAAGATTCAAAAATTATTTTTTGCTTGTGGCTGAAGAAAGGTAAAAAGAAATTCACTTTACTTGCCTGTTGTATTTAATCTATCGTATTTAATATACACTGAACATATTATCTCAACAAATAATCAACAAAAATGGCCAATAGAATTAAACTTTCTCATACCAATCTCTTGAGAATCTTTTTTTTTTTTTTTTTAGATCTTGTATGGTTTAGGTTCGTTCTTGCTATTACTGTTAGTTTGTTGAGGGCGGTGTTACGTAGCTGGAGCTGGCCTTGCTGGAGCTGGCCTTGGACTTCCGCCCCTCCTGTCTCTGCCCCTCAAAAGCTGTGGCGACAAGCGTGTTCCACACTGTCAGTTCAATGCAGCGCTACGGACAGTGCGCGTCAAGCAAGCGCTCTCCCAACTGACTGCATTTCCAGCCTCACTTTCTTTTTTCTCTAGTTTTCTGAGTGAGGATCTTATGCTGCCACGGCTGACCTCAAGCTCTCGGTCCTCCTGCTTGTAACTCTCACGTGCTGGGATTTCAGGTTTGCGTCACCACACTCAGCCTGGTTCAAAGGTCTCGTTATGTAACCGAGGCTGGTGTCTAACTCTCTTGAGTGCTAAGATTCCAGGCACCAGGCACCAGGCACCACTTCCGGCTCTCTAGTGTGTGTCTGACACTTCTTTTGAATCTGAAGGATCATGGGAACAAAGCTATTAATGGTTCAGCCAGGTGTGGTGGCTCATGCCTGTAATCCCAGCACTCAGGAGGCTGAGACAAGAGGATTGACATAAATTCAGCCTAGGCTACACAGTAAGTCCTTATCTCAAAAAACAAAGCAAACGTGAGCAGGCGAGATAGCTCAGCGAGGAGCCTGTCACCATGGCTGAAAAACCGTGGGCTGGATCCTCACAACCCACCTGATGTAAGAAGAAAACCGTCATCCGACCCCCCACACACACACATATTCACAAAGAAGAAATTTATAAATGTGTAACATACAAACACATTAATTATTTTACTAAAAAATAAAAACTGGAAGAGAAAGCTGGAATAGGTCATTGTCTTAAGAAGCTCCCGCTGTCCAGCTCTGGGACAGCGGTGCCCTGTGGAAAAACTGACCCTCAGAGAGCTGGGATTCGGCTCCACCTGAGGCTCTGCTGCGCTGGCAGTGCCTTGGGGAGAAAGTCTTACTTCAGAGTTTCTGCGTGTTTCACACTTCTCTCTCAAGAACTAGAGAGCAAAGCTTGGCTCAGAGGCTTCAGTGAGAACTGGATTGAGCAGGCATTGCATAATCTTGTTTTGCTCTTCTGGTATTTAATTCAATGCTGACCTCTTTCTACACCATCTTCTCTTTCTTCCTTTCTTTCTTCCTTCCTTCCTTTCTTTCTTTATTTCTTCCTTTCTTTTTCTGTAGTACCAGAAACCAAACTGGAGTTCTTCCCCAACCACTAGGCAAGACCCTGCCATTGTGCTTTGCGCCTAGTCCTCTCCTCTTCCCAATTTAAAAAAAGACAAAAAACAAAAACAAAAATACCCCAAAAGCTCGACACACCACCTCACTGAACTGTCCAGGCTGCCCTCTAACACAGCTGCATGGACAAAGCAATCCCAGACCTCGAATGTGCTATTCTCCTGCCTCGGTCTCTGGAGTAGGCGGGGTTATAGACACATGCCTCAGCCTCGATTAAGATGGATGTTTTGTTTATTTTTAAGTGCATACTATACTATTTTATTCTGTCTTCGTTTACAGGTGTGTGTGTGTGTTCGCACACATGAGTGCATGCGTGAGTGTGTGCTCCCACACTTGTACCACAGCCTCCTCTGTGGAGGTCAGAAGATGACCACCCACGGGTGCAGCCTCTTCCTCCAACCGGTGGGTCCCGGGGATTGAACTTACTGTCAGTTAGTTGGCAACAGCTTTACCTGGTGAGCCATCTCACCAGCCCTAACACAGATGCTTTATTTTATTATTGGTTTTTTGAAATACAATCTCATTCCAGCACTGGCAGGTCTGGCTCTGCACACCAAGCTGGCCTTAAATTCACACTGATCTACCTGCCTCTGCCTCCTAAGTATTGGGGCTAATGGAGTTTGCCACCACACTCAGCCTTATCATCTTTTTGAAGATATGTGTATGCGTGTGTGTGTGTGTGTGTGTGTGCCCGTGCATACTGGTCATGCTGAGTCCTTCATATTTCTAGGAATCCTAATTCCCTTAACTTCCAGCCACATTCACCGCCTGTCCCTCCTAGGACTGAACACATTGCTGAGTCATTTGACCCCTGTTCATCTTTTCTTCCTGTCTGGAGGCCATGGGAGGCCAGCGAAGCAAAGGGATTCTGTGTGTTGGATCCTGGCCACTGCCCAGCCCTTCAATTTCTGAGAAAAGCTGGGGGAGGGGCAACAAGTATTCAGCCAGTTGCATCAGAAAGCCTTGCACAAGACACCCTCCTGGATAGACACAGCCCTGCCACCAGCCTCTATACCACCCTGCTGCCCTTGGACCCCAGTGAGAAGTGTAAGCTCCCTGGAAGACCTTAAGACAAATTGGCCTTCAAAGAATGACCCGGGGGGGGGGGGGTCCAGCTCTTCAGAAGCGATGAATGGCAAAGTTTGGGGCAGGTGCTAGAGTGTTTAGGCTTTCTGGTAATTGCAAGGCACTCCTCAGAGAAGCCTGAGCCAGGCCTGGTGCCACATGCCTTTAATCCCAGAGAGAGAGAGAGAGAGAGAGAGAGAGAGAGAGAGAGAGAGAGAGACCGACCAAAGCCCAGTCCATCCTTTTTCTAGAGAAAAGGGACTAGGCCAGTGTCTTAGACATTGACTGAGCCCTAATCATTGACTCTGGTCATAGACTGATCCCCAAACAAACCCAACTCTAGTGCTAGACACCTTGATCACAGACAGGCGGGCATAGAAATGGGCACCAAGAGCCTGGCACTTGCTCCCTGCCCTGCTTGGTGCTGGTCCTCTCCCTGCAGTTCAGGCCAGCTCTTGCATTGGACATTCTGCCTGCTCCTGACTCACCAGAGCCGAAGAGGAAGGGTGAGTAGGAGTGGAGTCAGGGAGAGCCTCTGGGATGGCTGGGCAGGTGCTGAGTCAGTGCAGGAAGTACTGAGCTCTGAGCCAGGGGACGGTATGGAGAGTCCTGATCTGGAAGTTTCCCAGCGCCGCCATCTGCAAGGGGTTTTTGTTTGTTTGTTTTTGTGGGTTCCTGGTTGTTGCTGCTGTTCTGCTTGTTTGGAGCCACGTTCTCACCATGAGGACTGTCCTTGACTTTATGGAGATCCTCCGTCGTCTGCCTTCTGAGGGCTGAGATTTGTGATGCACCACTATGCTCAGAGTCTCATCCTGAACTTTAAAGAGTAAAGCATTCTCCTCCCCAGGTGGACCTGTTCACACCCAGGTACCTGCCCATTTATGACCATTTCCTGTTACCCATCCACATTCTTCTCTCCTAGAGCCCCAGAGTCTCCTGTCCCTTTTAATAAACGGGATTATGTGTGGTTTTGTCATTCATTTAGTGTTGCTCTCCCCCTCTAACTCAGGCGCCATTCGGCAAGTGACTGACTATCCATCCGTTCATCCATCTATCCATCCATCTTTCCAACACTTTGTAGCTTTCTTCGATCCGGCTCTTCTCCTGATGTCACCTGAACCTCTCTCATGGTTCAATCCCCTACTTCCTCCTCTAGCTCCTCCTCCCCTGGCTGGCAAGAAGTCTAGCCTTATTCTCTCCCCTGCTCTGAGACTGGCTGTAAACTGATTTACTGGCATACCAGGGGACAATTGGGGAGCAATGTTTACACAACATTGAGACAGGAGATTCTCAGGATTGCAACCAGATATGGGTGGTACAGAAATCAGCATTTGACTTACACGGTAACCTTATGCTTACAGGCCTGAACAGAGGCAAGTCAAGAGCTTTGCTTTTCAATGAATTGAAGCAAACCATTTGGGGGAAGCAAGAGCCTGTCTGGTTGGATCAATGGCCTAAAATTCAGGATGTCTTTGCTGAAGGTCCAGAGATGAAAGTCACAGATGTGAGACTTGGTAAGATTTGGGCTACTGAGTAGTTGCCTTCAGTCCTGGAAGGACTGAAAAAATGCAAAGTGAGCTGGGAAGGAAGAAAAATGGAAGGTAGGGAACATGGCCAGCAGAGAAGAGAGAAAGGGAACAGGGAGGAGTTGACGGTGTCAAAAGCAGTTGTTAGGGTCTCTAGAAGAAGAGAACTAAGAGAATGAGAATATATCTAAAAGCAGATGTATTAGATTGGCTTACAGATATGGTCTGGGTAGTCTCAAGTCTTTACCCTGGAGAGGCTGAGAACCTGGGAGCAGCGCAGTCCATGAGTCTGGATGCTTCGGGGATCCCAACCTGAAGCCAAATGCACGAGAACTCCTGGAGACTCATTGGTCTTCAGTCTACACTGGAAATTAAGAAAGGACGGGCTAAGATCTTAGTGAAGGAGTGTAACAGCAGTGGTGGCCGTCGTAATAGCAACAACAGGGTGAATGAACTCACCAGCAAGATTTGAAGGCAATGAGGCAAAAAGCAAAGGCTTTTTCCTTATGTCCTCTTTTTATGTGGCTCCCACTTGAGTGTGCTGGTCTCATTAAGGGTGGGTCTTCCCACTTCAAATAACTGATCAAGAAAATCCTTCCCCAGATGTGCCCAGTGGTTTATGTATTACTTGATTTCAGATATAGCCAAGTTGCAACCAAGGTTAGCTATCACAAGTCCATCCCTTGTCAACTTGACAGCCCAAACCATCACCTTAAGGCTATAACTTTCCCCTCTTTATCCTCATAGTTTCACAACTATATTATAATGGAAAATGCATTCAGTCCAACTTTAAAAGTTCCTGAAGTCTTTAATAATTCTAACACTCTCAAAGTGCAAAGTGTCTAACCTGTGAGTTCCTAAAACATAAAAATCGTGTTAGATACTTGCAATATACAATTTCACAAAGTAAGCATCCTTATCCTAGAGATCAAGGCATAGAAAGGAATTAACAGACAAAAATACACCAGAGAAAACACTGAATCTTGCAGCCCCATGCTGGCACCCAGAGCCTGAGAAGAAGTTCCAAACTCTCCCACATTCCTTCCACAAGGCAGTTCCAAAGGCCTAAGAACCACATGGCCAGATTTCTCACAAAACCCCACTTCTGGTACCAATTACTATCTTGCTGTCCATTCCCTCCCTACTGAAGTGCCTGGCACAGGAGTTAGTGCCATTAGAGTTTATGACAAACATCTTGGCTTACAGAGGAAGAAAACATGGCTGGGCAGATGCACAGTGAACAGTGAGTGAACAGGTGGATTGTGGGTGATGGCCGAATAGATTGGTGGGTAAGTTGTAGATGGATAATCTTCAAGATCGTAGTCTTTACACCAGGCCTTTAATCCCAGCACATGGGAGTCAGGAACAGGTGTGAGAGCAAGAAGTAGAAGAAATGAGTCTGGTATACAGTAGGTGCTCAGTCTTGTGAGAGTGAATGAATTAAAGGACAAGAAGAGGGCTGAGAGATGGCTCTCAGTTGAGAGTGTTTCATGAAGTTTCCTGAACCCACATCATCGGACAGCTCAAAATTGCCTATGGCTTCAGCTCCAGGGGATCTGATGCCTCAGGCATCTACAGGCACCCACACTCACATGCACAACCCTCCCACAGACACACACATACACAGGACTTAAAGTAATAAAGAGTAACCCTGAGGCTCACTGGCTAGCCAGTACAACCTAATCAGTGAGCCCCAGGCCAATTAGGGACTTCTCTACTTCAAAGGAGGCAAATGGTGTCCCTGCTATCTGGTATGTGCCTGATATCTGGTATGATATCTGCCAGGGTTGTCCTCTGGTCTCCATATGCATGTGTAAGCATGTGCAAGCACACTTGCACTTGCACAGTCATGAGCACACACACACAAACAGGAATGAATGAACTTACTCATTTAAGAATGGGGTGTCATCTGGAAGCTTAGTGGAGCTGTGAGATCCAGAAGGAGGGGCTGCCCTCTAGCATATGAGAGGGGCTATCTCCGAGTATCACAGTAGACAGTGATTGGAGCAGGACCCACAGCTTGGTTTTTCTTTTCCAGGATGTTCTGCCTGAGGCAACAGCTTAGCTGGGGGCAAGAGACCTATGACGCTTTCAAAAGTACAGATTTCAGGAGAGTTGATTATATTAGCATTAGCATTAATTATTAATTAATACTTTAATCTTGTAGTTTGGTTGAAACTATAAGGTTAAGACTTGTAAGCTCTCTCTCTCACTCCTGTCCCCAGCTCCGCTCCTCAGTCTGGACACAAACCATCTTTCCATGTTTCCTTCATGACATAAATTCTGTCTTGTTATGTTTTTGTTTGTTTTGGTTTTTGGAGGCAGGGTCTCACTCTCTAGACCAGGCTGGCTTTGAACTCACAGAGCTCTGCCTGCTTCTGCCTCCTGAGTGCCAGGATTAAAGGCGTGTATCACCATGCCTGGTATAAATTCCATTTGTTTCTTTCTTTACGCATATGGGCACATACAAATTGTTCTTCAGATGGCATCTTTCTGTTTTTAGGGTTTATTTGTGTGTGCGTGGTGCTTTGCCTACATGTATATCAGAAAGAGCAGCTTCTTGTGGGAAGGAGGGAGCCATGCATGCTAGGGGTGCAGGGGAAGCAGCAGGGTCTCTCTCTTGGCCATTTGCATGCCCGGTGCCCATGCCCATGGAGGCCAGGAAAGGACATCAGATCTCCTGGAATTGGCTTGCCAATTGTTTGATGCCATGTATGTGCTGTGAGTTGAACCTGCGTCTCAGGAAGCACAGCCAGAGCTCTTAACTGCTGAGCCATCTCTCCAGCCACTTTTTCAGTTTATTTTTTGAGACAGTGTCTCGTTTTGCCCAGGCTGGTCTTGAATTCAGGATATAGCCAAGGCCATTCTTGACCAGCCTCTCCAGCATTTGGAGTACAGGTGTGCTCCACCACACTCACTTTCTTCTGGTTTGACCAGATGTCTTGAGGACTGCTGTCAGTTCAGAAGGATCTTCCTGTGAGTCCTTGCAAGTTATAAACCCCTTCCCCCACCCCAGCAGGGACACACACATTACTCTCCCCTCTGTGACAGGCGCTCAGGATGTCCAGCCTTCTGTTGGACAAGCAAGGCTGGTGTTCACGCCGGTGCCATACAAAACCACTCGGGACCAATTACCGACACACAGCATCAAGTCAACCCGTGTTTGCACTTCAACAGGGTTCCCTCCACGGGGCTTGTCCCCAGCCACTTCTGCCCGTTTCCCCTCAATTTCCACAGTCTAGGCAGTTCTCCAAGCTTCGAATCTTTGCCAATTTGGAAAGATGGAAGTGTCTTTGTGACGCTTTTCTGGGGCTTTCTCTGGTTCTGGTGGGTGGGTGGGTGGATCTTTCTGTATTCCACCACCCTGAAGGCAGATGTGCAGGGCCCCACGCTGGTGACTGCAGCACATGAGCTGGGAGGAGGCACTGTGACCAGCAGAGGCCCTGCTGCTTCCTCTGCACGGGTTCCCTCTTCCTCCACACCAGTACACTGCCGGCTCCTCTCCACAGGAAGCCACTCCCTCTTCCTGTCATTCAACATTTCTTTGGCCCTGGGGTTCCAGAAGTATCGCAGGAGGCAGGGGAAGGTAATAGATTCTGAGGCGATCTATCCCACCCTCAGTTGCAGAGTGGTGAGCAGTGTGACAGAAATGGTTATCTCCATGGCAACTGCAGCTTCTAAAAGCATCTATGTGACTCTGGACCAGCCCCTTAGCCTTCAAGTGTCATGACTCCTGACTATTAAAGTCAGGCCAGTGATAAAGGAGCTGACCCTTGCTGAGTCACCTTCCATGCCTAACTAAATCTCTGGACTCTGGCTTCACAACATGTTCTCACCCTTGAACTTTCCAAGCTTTTGCAGAGTCTTTGCCCTGAGGTCCTGTCTTCCTAGACTCCTCCTCTTCCTTCCAAGACCCACATTTAAAGTTTACACCTCCGCCACCCTCTCTGCCCCTCACTCAGAGGACGTGCCATGGGTTGATTGCCTCATTTTGAATATCACCTGTTCCTCCTCCCCTTACTAAGCTCTAAGACTCTCTCAGGCCTCACACAGGTCTGGGGCCTGTAGGTGTCCATCCAGTGAAGGTTTGGGCCAGTGGATTCTAAGAGTTATGTGACTCCTCATTGTAGCTTGTCACTGCATAAGCTCTAGAGGCTAACAGTGTTATCTACCTGGAGGGAGCACCCTCGACTGGCAATTCCTCCTGGAGAAGTGTTGGTGTGGTGTGGCGTGTAGGAATCTGGAGAAGCAGAAGATGTGAGTGGACTAGGCTGCTGCAGCTCTGGAGAGGCCTCAGGCCGCTTTCTGTGGCTATAACTGAATGATGTAGACTGAGTTGTTTACAATGTGTGCTTCAGGTTTGGAGCCTACGAAGCCCAAGGGTGTGGCCCCACCCTGTGCTCTGTGGCTTTGGGCTAGGAGCATAACTATTTTTGTTCCAGCATAACTTGAGGAGGGCATCGAAACAAGTATGACATGAGATACCTTGTACGACAAAGCCACTCTGCTGTAAACCATGAACCCATCCCCGTGTATGAAGGGATGACTTCATTTAGGAAGGCAGAATCTTCAAGAAGGAGCTGGTCTGCTCACAAAAGTCCCACCTCCAAAGACTGCTAACATGTGTATTGGGAGGGGGTTAAGTTTCCAACACAGGAAGTGATCATAAGGCTGGAAAGTGGCTGTTATGCCAAGGAGTGGCTGACGGGAGAGATGGCTCGTGGTAATAAACATCCTAGGCTCTTCTGGGAGACCAGAGCTTGCAAGTAGCCCACAGGTGCTTACAACTCCAGCTCTGGGAAATCAAGCACTCTCTTCTAGCCTCTGTGGGTCCTCACATGCTCGTGAGTACACATATAAGTGCACACACATGTGACTGAAAAGTTGGAATGAGCTGATTGCAAGATGAAGTTATAGTATATAAATGCAGGTTTATTGGAAGCAGCTCTCTGCTACCATGCAGGAGGAACGGGGAAGAGAGAGAGAGAAACACATGTAGAGAGAGGAGAGAGAGAGAAGGAGAAGAGGAGGAGAGATACAGAAAGAGAGAGGAGAGCAGAGAGGAGAGAGAGAGGAGAGGGAACGAAATGTCTGGATTATATAGTGAGGGCCTCTAGGAGAGGGGAAGCCCCCTCCGCCCTGCAGCAGGTAGGGACTGAGGGGGATGTCTGAAACCAAACAACATGTACCTGTAAAGAAAAATTTAAAAAGCAAAAATAGGGGCTTGCGTGGCTATGGTGGCACATGCCTTTAATTCCAGCCCTCAGGAAGTTGAGGCAGGCAGATCTCTGTGAGGTTGAGGCCAGCCTGGTGGACAGAGCTCGTTCCAGGGCAGCCAGGGCTACACAAAGAAACCCTGTCTTCAAAAACAAGAATAAAACAAAAAACAACCAAAACCAAAAACAAACCAAAAAAAAAAAAAAAAGCAATGTAGGCTCAGAGAGTAACAAACCTAAGACCGTTGATCATTGTGCTTCCAAAGCTATGAAAGCACCAAAGAGTGATGTCATAGGCTTCTGATCTCAGTACATGGGAGGTAGAGGCAGGAGGGTCAGGAGTATAAGGTTATCCTTGGCTATACGGTGAGGCCAGCCTGGGTTACATTAGAGTCTGTGTAAACAAATGAAAGCACTTAGAACGAGCCAATGGACTGAGTGACAATTTGCAAATCTGTCTAAACCACCGAGGGCTTTGTCAGTGAGTGCTTAGAATTTGGGGGCTATCCCTGAGAACAAGCCATGTACATGGGCTGGAACAGTAGCCTCTAGCTGTGTGTGTTTCTCCTGTATTGGAGTCTCCTGGTGGAGAAGTCCATGCTGACAGTGTCAGAGATCTCTGAGCTGGGAAATCTTTTCCATACAGGTCTCAGAGTCTATGCTGAGGTGTTTGAGCTGGAAGAAGCTTTGCATGGGTGTTGGGCAGGGGCAGCAGTGGAGGCCTGGGAGGGGGATGCCCAGGTGGTGCTCTTGGGACACACGCCATAAAGACACAAGGCACACCCCCTGCTCCTCCAGGTAAATCAAACTCATGCTCACAGGGCTTAGGTCATTCCATATTCCGTGCGTGTGCGTGCATGCGTGTGTGCGAGTGTTTTGAGAAGAGTTTCACTACTGTAGCCCTGACTGGCCTGGAACTCACTGTAGACCAAACTGGCTTTGAACTCACGGAGATCTGTCTGTTTCTGCCTCTGGGGTGCTGAGATTAAAGATGTATGCCATCATACTTGGTCACTTATGATTTCTAACACAGCTACCTAGTGTGGGAACTCTCACACCTATAATCACAGTATTTAAGAAGGTGAAACGGGGCTGGAGAGATGGCTCAGTGGTTGAAGAGCACTGTCTGCTCTTCCAAAGGACCGGGGTTCAATTCCCAGCACCACATGACAGCTCACGGCTGTCAGGAGATCTGATACCTTCACACTAATGCACAAAAAAAAAAAATTATTAAAAAAAAAAGAAAGGGTGAGGCAGAAGAATTGCCAGGCCTCAGACCAGTCTGGGCAGTGGAAGGATGAGCTCATCATCTCTTAAAACAGCAGCAGCAGCAGCAACAAGAGATTTGTGAAAAAAAAAAAAAAAAGAAGAAGAATTAATGCCTCCCCCTATTCTTTCCTCTGTCCCTTCCCACTGGCCTTTGGGCATTACCTGACCTCCTGGGGCCAGCGGAGTGTTCACTGTCTGTAAACCCCTCCTCCACTCACACACCTACTTGTGTATGCACAATCAGATGCCAATTCGGCAACTCCTCCCCTACCAAACCAGATCAGGCCTGGCCCCTGCCCAGGTGTATGCCCCAGAGGACATCCTGTTTTTCTCTCTCGGCCCTGGGCACATGTCCCAGATCACGGATGCTTATGAAATCCTCTGAATTCTTCCCTCACTAGGTCCCTGATGGCCAGAGCTTGGCTTCGGTGAGGCTGGGACAGGAACCTCCCAGCCCTGCTCACACAGCCCCGCCCGAGACATGGGAGGAAGTGGAGTTATTGGTCCTAATCACTCTGCATGCCCGTGAGTGCACCTGTGAACATGGGCTCACAGGAGGAGGCGACAGGGATTGTCAGTGTAGAAACCCAACCACGGCCCATCTGTTCACTCAGATACACCCACTAAGCAAGGGAACACTGCAACTGACAGCACCAGGGCTCCAATCTCTGCCATTTGCTGACTGGGTGGGATCAGCCAATCAGGCTACTAGGAAACAAAAACGGCAGCAGAGAAAGGCTAAACGCACGGGGAGTGTGCTAATGTGTCTCAGACTCATCCTAAAACCTGACATGCAGGGGAGTGTGCATCAAGGAGCCTCCTGGGATGTAACATGCTTACTGAACTTACGTCTGACTTACATCAGCACACATGTGTCTGGGAGTTCGAATGGAGCCGCTGGTCACCTCCAACAGTGCACAGCACTCCATGGTGATCCGCAGAGGATCTCTGAGCAGAGGGTGTTCATCTAAATAGATACACATGGTACCTCTGTCTGAGGTCCTGGACAGGGGTGGTGTTTGAGGGAAGATCCCCACCCCTAGCAGGTTGGTGAGTCAGAGGCACAGGGCATTCTGGAATTGCATTTGTTTTCATTCAAGTTTCAAGCCCGCTAGCTATTTCATCTCGAGCAGGATGCTTACACGCGTATACTGTGCTGGAAAGAGTGGTAACCACAGTCAGGTGTATAGAAGGACAAAAATCTCTAGACTCTACTGAGGACAAAAGCTAGCCCAGTCAAGTGCCGCATATGTCACTATTATTAGTTATTTTACGTACAGAGTCTTACTATGTAGCCCTGCTGGCCCCAAATCACAGACGTCTCTCCTCCAAATACCAGGTTGGTCTGGAACTCACTATATGCATCCAGGAATGACCTTGAACTTCTGATTCTCCTGCTTCTACCTCTCAAGTGGGATGCTGTGGATCCAAGCCAGGGCTCAATGCTTGCTAGGTAAGTATTCTATCAACTACTACATGCTCCAGCCCATGAGCCGCTGCCTGAATCTCCCTGTCTGTCCCTGTGATATGACACTGCCTGACCCCTGACACTGTTTACCCCGGTCTTTTGTCCGGATCTGTTGGCAGGACAGTCCATTCCTCTAGCCTGCGAGTCCCTGGAGGGCAGGCTTCTGTCTGTGTCGTATCTAGTTCTAGTCTGTGTGGCTTGGCTTTCTCAAATTTATTGCTCCAGGTGCCAGGCACCAGCTTAAGCTCAACAGGTTTCCAAACAGTCTTAAGGGTTTGGTGTCCTTGTCCACCTTTTACTGTCAGGAGCCATTCTATTAAAGGGGCTCATTAGGCAGATGGGCCTTCTGGGTGAGGATTGGCATGTTTTTCAAGGTCTGTACCATGATGCACCCCAGCATTGCTTCCAACCTCTGACAACCCTGTCATCTGTGCACTGCTGCATCTCTCTAAGATCTGGTATGGTGTGAATTGTCCCTTTCTGGGTTTTTTCCCACTCTGACTGAACAAACTTCCTGCGGGACTTTATTGAAGATGAACTGCTGTTCAGATGAATTAATTCTTGATTATGGAATTCCTGATTTGATCCAAACAATTATAAAAGTTAAATTGTTTTAGAACTTCTTAAACAATTTTAGAAAGTTTATGGCTGCAATAAATACTTTTGTGGCCCTCCAGGTGCCTCACTAGGAGAGGAGACAGGCTTAAGGCAGATTTTTTAGCCTCAGATAGCCTTCACTCCAGATGACACCAGGAATCCTGGTATACACCGTAAATATCAGCAAGTTGATTTAAACTTCCTATGAACCCAAATCATAATGGGGCTACCTAGAAATGTCTAAATTAAATACAAATCTTGATGTCATTAAATACAAACTGTTCTGTTGTAACTCCTTAGACCTTGTCACCTTATGGCATTAAACACTATCATTTTAAATTTACTTTCTTAGAATGAAAGACAGATAAAATTATTGTCCTGAATACACTGTAAACTTAGAGATAGCTGGAAAATGTGTAGCCAGGTCAGTCTAATTGAAAAGACTATATTCTTTAAATTTTAGACCCTGTTAACCTTTAGGCCTTGTCAAACTTTGTCACTCTGAGCTCACTATGAACTTATGTAATGGATACATAGACAAGAAATGTTTAGTTTTCAAATATTAACATGTTGTATTTTAAAATGCATCTACTCCTCTGATTAATGGCCTTTTTGACTATAAGGTAATTCCTTCTCTGGGAGCCTTGTCTCAGGGTATAAAGCTGTGACCACACAATGAATATTGACAGAACCCCATTGTCAAGAGTCTGGGGAGTGGTGGAAGCCCGCTGAATGGAAGCCCTCTGGAATTCGATTCATCCATGAATTGTAAATATATTTATGTGTGTGTGTTTACATGTAAATATGTCCATCAGGTTGACTTTTTGTATGTGTTACATGAGTGTATGTTATTTGTCTGTCTATATATAAGGAGGTGCTTTTGTATCGTCCATTGAATGTGTGTATGAGTATGTCTGTATGTCTATATGTCTGCTTGTTTGTCTATGTGTACATATGGGCTGATACTATGGAACTGCAGCCTAAACTTGCTGCAGTTTCTGCAGATGAGATGCCAGCTGACGTCAACATCATCTCATATGTAAGCTTTTGGGAACTTGGTGAAGTTAGTTTTTTACTTCACCCGCCTTTTCCTTTGAGTGTGTATGCATGAATAGTCTTTGCTTGCTGTCTCTCTTCTTTCCTCTTTCTATTGATTTACAAACAAGTTAGCAGATTCATGCTAGAGACCAGCTCCACCACACAGGGTGAAGCAAGGTGGGTCGCGGCAATGGCCAACCGATGGCTGGAGTTTCTCTCTATACCTTAACTTTAAACTACAGTCTTTCAGGCTGGTAGCCTTTCTACTCTCCATATACACTTTAACTCTTAAATTTCCAGGCTGGTAGCCCTGCCATTTGGGGCTTCCTACATATACAGTTTAATTCTCTATGTATAGTTTAACTCTCTATATAGTTTAACTCCCAGGGGCAGCTGATCACGAGAGCCTCTAAAGGAAAAGACAGCAGAGTGTCTTAATCAGTTAAGCAAGAGGGCCCCTTTAATTCAGAATTCAAGTGGCCTCGGCCCTGCCAGTTTCTTGCTGTAAATACAAGGGGTTGTAAAAAGGAAAACCTTAGTTCCTTTTAACTTAATGGCTAAGCAGTGAACAGAGGCTTGCTGGAAGGTAGAGTTCTAATTAGGAAGGCTGATAAAACACTCTGGACTGCTTATCACTTACTAACTTAATAACTGAGAAACATGCAAAAACATACACATTTGGCAGATAAAGCAGGCAGATATTTATAACCCTCACACACACACGCACACATACAATCAATAAGGGAGCTCACAAAGACACCATCCTCCACATAGATCTGAACATACAGATATAAACATGCACACATACACACATACAATATATACAGACAATAGACACATTTTTGCATGACGCGGGTGGCCTCAACCCATGTTTAATTCTGTCTTAGGTTTTTATACTCTCTAATGCAAAGGTTCTCTATGTATGGAAAAAACTACATTATTCAAAAATAGATACATAAAAAGGGAGTTACAGTAGGGCTATTGATCCTAATATCTAACTAGATGCTTTGTTTATTATAAGTTTAAAGGAATGGTTTTATCTGTATGCTCATTATAAGTATATAATATGAGTATATAAGCAGAAGTTTTACCTTTTTCTTATTTTACATATACACTATGTGTTCAAAGCAACTTTTTTATGTCAAGGTTTTTCTAAGAAACGTGTCTGTCTTGTCTTGTATAGCTAACCATTTATTCTTTGTTCCTATATTCATATGGTCTTTCTTACAGTGGTGCACACCTGGGCCTTATCCTTGGACTAAACCTAGAATGAATGTATCTCCTTGATTAGTAAGTTGTTTTAATCTTGTTTTCCCTCTTGGTGTAAATCAAGTCGCGACACATGGAGATTCACAGAGCTCCTAGCAGTTTTTGTTGCCCTGCAGGAGGGTTTTTAAATTACTTGAATCAAGTCAGAAATTCTTTGAAATCATCATGGGGGTGGGGATGAAATCATCAATTTCTTTAAACAGCACTATGTCATGAAGGTACATCTTGAAAACAGTCTTCAGGAAATCTGCCCAACAGAGATAAGCAGTGAGGGTCTCTGCCATGCCAGATATATGAGACAAGCATGGAAAGGCAGGATAGTAACACTAAGCAGTCTTGAGGCAAAATTCTTGGGACCTTGCCTATACCAGGGATTTACCCATTCCTTAGCTATGCAAAAAACAAGTGGGCTGCCTCCAGGAAGCTCACTTGCTTGCTTCTGCCAATCCAGCATGCAATTGCTCCCAGCAGATTCAGAATCAAACTATCAGCCTAAGATAAGCAGGAAAAGTTTACTTTAGCCTGTAGAGGCCTCTGAAGTGGCCTGCTCCTGCACAGGAGCTAACCTCAGATCAAAGAGCCTCTTTTTACACCCCCCTGCAGTTTTGGTTAGAAGCCAAAACTTTTTACAGTCCTGGCTGCAGGAGAAAAGGTGACCTGCTTAGGTTTTCCTTCTTAGCAGCACTGTAGCCAGACCCTGGACCTAGAGAAGGAATCCTGGGCTCCCTCCCCTACCTCCTTCTTTCAATCGTATTGGGTTGCCTGAGCCAAGCTGAGAGAGAGATGGGCAAGTGGACTTTAGAAGACTTTAACATAAAACAATATCAGCAGCAGAAAGGCTGTGCCGGTGGTACATACCTTTAGATCCCGGCACTCAGGAGGCAGGGGAGGCAGGGGGTTGGGGACCCAGGCCAGCCTGAGCTACATAGCACGGCTATTGTCAGGAAATAAGACAAGGAGATGGCGAAATGGCTCAGTGGTTATGAGCGATTGTTGATCTTCCAGAGGACCCATGTCAGGCATCTAACAACTCCAGCTCCAGGGATCCAACACTCTCTTCTGGCGTCTGTGGGCACCCACACACCCACCCCAAACATGTAAAAATAAAATAAAACTTTAATAAGCAAGAAAATAAAAAGAAAACAAAAGCAAAAAGCAGGGTTCAGAGAAGTGGAGACACGCCCTAGGCTCACACAGCATTTAGCCCCGGCCTGTTGCCTCACCCTCCCAGGTACTAGATGGGAGATTTTGGAGAAGAGTCTAGAATAGAGACAGTCACATCTGTCTCTCTAGCTGTTGAAAGCCCACTCCCCTTTCCCGCCTCCACATCTTCCCCACCTCTGTCGGCTCTAAGCTCCTTTGCTCCCTGCCCTGGTCAGGTCCCCAGAAATAAACCTCTTTATTCTGACTGGGGATAAGTTAGAGGCATTTCTCTGAACTAATTTAGTCCCTGGATTTACAGGGCTGGTGAGAGAGGGCTGCCTGGAGGTGTGGTAGGGTTGAGAGCTCCAGCTACCTCGCCAAAGAGGCAGGGCAAGGCTAGAGCTGTGACTCAGTAGTAGAGTGTTTGCCTAGAATGCCTGAGGTCCTAGGCTCAATCCCCAGTCCCGGGGGGTGGGGGAAATGAAAAAGAAAAGAATTTAGAGAAAGAGAAAGAAAGAAAAGGAAAAAGCAAAAACCCACCTCTCTACAGCTTCCATCTCAGGTACAAAAAGCCTTCAATGCAGTGGCGGTTCCATCACAGGAACACCAGGGGGCGACCTGTATCAGCTCTGTCTCCTGTCGCTTAGGTGCCCCTCTCCAGGAGCTCCTGGCACAAAGCCTTGTGTTGTCTGTCCTGAGGAATGTTCAAGGTCAGAGCTCCTTGGTTCACAAGCTGAGCATAGCGGCACCTCAGCACTGCCCCGCAGGCAAAGGCAGGAAAATAAGGATTTACCTATCAATTTGGGTAGAAGCCTGGAAACCCTGCCCAAGGGGGAGGGAAGGAAGGGAGGGAGGAAAGAGAGGGAGGGAGGGAGGAAGAGAAGGAGGAAGGAAGGAAGCAAGGAGAAGGGAAGAAGGGAAGGGAGACAACTCAATGTGTCTCAGTACTGTTCTTCACTACTGTAATAGTACTGTACAGTAAGTACTGTAATAGTAGGAAGATTAGAAGTTCAGGGTCATTCATGTGTGTGGAGTTCCAGGCCAGCCTGGACTACAGGCTGAGCGCGACTGGCCTGGCAGGGGTTGGGGTGGGATGGAGAGAAGGGATTAGGGGTGTTTGGCAGCCTTTTCTGGCCTTCACAGGCACTGCTTGCCTTTGTTACACAGGCATACACGCAGGGAAAAAACACAAACACACGAAATAAAAACAAATGAATAAATAACTCCAGCTCTAAGGGACCCTACACCCTCCTCTGGCTTCTGAGTACACACAGAGACACATCAATAAATAATAAAATCAAGTCTTTAAAAGAGAGTGGGTTCGGCTGGAGAGATGGCTCAGAGGTTAAGAGCACTGTCTGCTCTTCCAGAGGTCCTGAGTTCAATCCCAGCAACCACATGGAGGCTCACAACCATCTATAGTGAGATCTGTTGTACTGGCAGACATGCAGGCAATATACTGTATATATAATAAATAAATATTTTAAAAAAGAGAGAGAGCGGGTTCTTATAAGGTCTAACACTCGGTGCAATAAATGTGAACAGTAACAGTCAGGCGGAGGATCTCTGTGAGTCCCAGGCCCAGCCTGGTCTACATAGTGAGCTTTAGGACAGCCAGGGCTATGTAGAGAGACTCTATCTCAAACAAAACAATAAAAAAGACACAAGACAAAAACAAGACAAAACAGAAAACAAACCTACATTCACAGGTTCGAAATTTAAAATAAGTGCGGGACTGGGTGTGTGGCTCAGAGGAGGATGCTCTCCTGACGGGCACGGGGTCCTCCCCGGCTTCATCTGATCTCCTGAAGGAGGCCAAGGCTGGAGGCTTAATGTATGAGCTAGTCAGTAAGCTCCCATCTTTCCTGAAAATGGTAGGAAAGCAACGCTCCACCCTCTTGCTTTTTCTAATGCTATGCTTAGACCTCGGTCCACATGGGCACATGAGGAGCCCGCTCGCGCAGTCTGCAGGGTGCGCATCTCAGAGCGTTTCCATCGCCACCGAGTGCCTGCTGCGAGGGCCTGTTCTCCGGTCTCAACACGAAGGGGCTAACCCACACACGCATCTGCACACACGAAAGGCTACACCAGTTCTAGTCTTAGCTTCCTAATGCCTTTGAACATCTAAAATGTGGCCATCCATAGTCTGGGGTCTGAAATTGGGTTCCTGAAGCGCTTCTCAACTTTTCTAATGCTGCGACCCTTTAACAGTTCCGCATGTTGTGTGGCCCCCAACCATAAAAACAATTTTGTTGCTACTTCATAACTGTAATCTTACTACTGTTATGAACTGTAACGACCCCTGTGAAAGACATAGACCCCCCAAAGAGGTCATGACCCATGGGTTGAGAACTGCCCATCTAGGCGAAAGGAAGCAAAAATGGTTTATAGCGACTATTTATTGAAAGCCGAGGCAAGATGGAGGATCTGAGAAACAGGGACCTGGAGGGTACACAGCGCGGGGGGGGGGGCAAAGGTGCTGGGGATTGCTTGAATCCTCTTTCTGCCCCCAGGAAGCCCTGAGGGCCTGCGGGGGCTGCCAGAGCCAGGATCCTCCGCTGTCTTGCAGCGCCCTCTAGCGTCCTACAGGAGGACGTGCTGGGCCGGCCATAGAAAGAAGAGGCTGGGGCCCCCAGGAGCCAAAATCAGGCCCAGTGGGCATTGCTGTTTAGGGGATGGACTTTGAGGGGCAAGGACATTCCACTTTTCCTAATCCCTGGATATATTTTTATTACCTTCCTTTGTGAGTGTGTGGGGGGGGCGGGGGGAGCGGCTATCAGAGGACCAACTGAGGGGAGCTGGATCTCTTCTTCCACATTGTAGGCCATTTCGCCAGCCTGGAAGTTTTTGGTTGAGTTTGCCCCTGTCCTGGGAGCCTGAGACTTGATTGGAGGTGGGGAGGGGCACTATGAGGGTCCTAGAGAGCTTAGCACTACTGAGAGGAAGAAGTCAGGCCGATGAAAGCAAAGAGAGCCAAGGAGGGAGGTGTCTGACTTCTCCAGCCTACAGACTTACGAGTGCCGCTGGGGCTTGCTGGTCTGCACGGAACACTGCCCCAATGGGCTGGTGGGAGTCGAGGACCAGGACTGACTGCTGGCCTCATGGAAGACAGGCGACAGCTGCTCAGGCTCATCCCTGAAGACCTCCACAGGGCCGTCAGCTTCACTGACCAAGGGCTCTGCCTTGATGTCCTGGCTCTTCCAACCTGAGGTGGCCAAGAAGAGGCAGATGGCCAGCAGGATCCCGGCTGCCCCGCACAGCATCGCTCCTGCCACGCGGCAGGTGATCAGGGCTTGGTTGTAGTCAGCTACTGGGTCATCCATCGGTGAGAACTTACTCTCATTGACAAGCTCTAGCTTGGGGGGCACCGCATAGCCAGTGGTCAGGGCTGCCACACCCAGCAGGAGAAGCAGGGATGCCAAGGACACGGTGATCTGAGGAGAGGCAGACAGAACAGCAGGCAACCAGGCTCAGCTGGGGCCCAGGGTCGTAGGATCATGAGATGGGCATCACAGAACACCCTGTGGGACCTGCCAGGGCTGGGGGCAGAGCCCAGGACTGTGCACGGAAGGGGCGAGCACTGTGCCGCTGCGCTACACCTCCAGCCCCCTTTGAATTTCAGTTTGAGACTGAGTCATGCTAAGTTAGCCAGGATAGCCTGGAACTGTCTATGTAGCCCGCAATGGCCTTGAGCTGGCCTCCTAAGTACTGGAATTACAGGCACGCATCACCATACCCAACCCTAGTGATGGACAGCCTTGGGTTCTGTCTATCATTATTTGGATCCCATTTATTATCTGAGAGTGTATGTGTGTGTTGTATTGTGTCGTGGGTGCAATGTAGTGGTAAGGTTGGTGTCTCCCAGAAGCCGTCTTGGTTTTTTGAAACAGTCTCTCACCAGGACCTGGAGCTGGTTTATTAGGCCAGGCTGGTTGGCCAGGAAACCCCAGAGATCCTCCTGTCTGTCTCTCCAGCAATAGAACTAAAAATAATTTTTATTTGTTTGTTTGTTTACAGGATCTCTCTCTATGTAGTTCTGGCTGTCCTAGAACTTGCTATCTAGCCCAGGCTGACCTCGAACTCACAAAGTTCCGCCTGCCTCTTACGTGATGGGATTGGAGGCACGCACCACTGTACCCAGCTCCACGTGGCATTCTTACATGAGCACTGGGGCTTGAACTCACATCCTTGTGTTTGCAGGACGAACACTGTACTGACTGAGCTACATCCCCAGCTCTATTTGGCACTCCTATTGGGGTACCTACATCTTACCTCATGATCCTTTCCACCTTCTGTCTCTTTGTTATGTTGATGCTCACGTAGCCTCAAGTCTCATCTCAAACCATTTCTCTTCTGCGATACCTTCCAGGATACTTCCAGCTTGGGTGGGTGTCTTTCCGCTAGTCCCTCGGTGCACCCACCTCCTAACACATTAGGACATGGATTTGGGTTCTTAGGTGAGTGATGTCTGCCTGTTTTAGCGGACTGAGCCGTATGAGCACAAAGACTGGATGTGTTTGAACTCACTAGGTGTCTTGGGCTCAGCACAGTACTAAGCACCAAATGGACCATACATATGAGTTCTTAAACTGGGAGGTGAGGAGATGGCTGAGTTAAGCGCCTTCCATATGAACACGAGTACCTGAGTTTGAATTCTCAGCACTGTACAAAAAAAGCCAGACTTGGGGCAGGGCATGGTGAGGCATGGAATCCCAGAGGCTGGCTGACTTCTGTGAGTTCTGGGCCAGCCAGGGCTACACAGTGAAACGGTGTCTGAAAAAAGAAAAGAAAAGAAAAGGCAGGTGGTACACATCTGTAACCCTAGTGCCACAGGGCGGAAATAGGCAGATCCCAGAGCTCACTGACCAGCCAGGCTAGCCAATTAATTGACTGCTGGATTCATCGAGAGACTCTGTCTCAAAAGGTAAGGTGGAGAACAATAGTGGAAGACATCTAACACCTACCTCCACTGTGGGCACACACATGCACGCACACACACATGCACAAAGGTTAAAGAGAAGAAGGCTGGACAAGATGGCGCAACGGGTCACAGCACTCTCTGAGAAGCCTCACGGCCCGAGTTCGATTCCAGGAAGCTGCTCCACAGGGCTGTCCTCTGACTCTGGCACACACGTACACACATCGTTCACATACACATCTTGCATATACATATGACAATAAATGAGTAAAAATTTAAAGAGAAGGTGGGCATGGTGGCATTCGCTTTTAGTCCTAGCACTAGGGAGGCAGAGGCAGGTGGATCTCTGTGAGTTTGAGGTCAGCCTGGTTTACGCTGTGTTTACACCGTGCATTCCAGAACAGCCAAGGCTACACAAAGTCTCAAAAAACCATAAACAAACAAACAAATAAATAACAAAGAGTTCCTAAATTCTGTGTCTTCAAGAGCCACATGCAGTGGCACACACCTGTAGTCCCGGCATTCAGGGAGGCAGGGCAGATGGATCTTTAAGAGTTCAGGGCCAGCCTGGTGTACAAAGCAAGTCCAGGACGGCCAAGGCTATGCAGAGAAACCCTGTCTCAAGAAGAGAGACACAGAGAGAGAGAGAGGTGTTAGCTAAGTCTGGTGACACTTGTCATCAGAGGACTGAGGCAGGAAGATGGAGAGTGTAAGGCCAGCCTGAGCTACATAGTGAATTTAAGGCCAGCCTAGGCAAATTAGTGGGACCCTGCCTGAAGATAAAAAGTAAAAAGAGGGCTCATGTTGGAAGTTTGTCCAGGAGGTTCAAGTGTAATCCCTCATAAGACACACCTCCTCTCTTCCCCACTCCCTCTGTGTGTGTCTCTGTCTCTCTCTCTCAGGCACACAGGCGCGCGAGTGCACACAGACACACACACACACACACACACACTCATGCACTCCTGCCTCTATTAAGTTCTGCCTGAAATCCTTTGGTCAGGAAGTCTTCTCTGATTATCCCGGGTCCTGAGGCCTTTACCGGTCCGGACATCTTCTGCACACCTGACCTGACGTTGTGCAGGCTGTCTCCTCACACAGGTTAGCCTTTCCTCACTGTTAGTGGGAAGCCCTTTGAAAGCAAACGAGGGACCCTCTGCTTCAGTTTCTCTATGGGGGCAAGTAAAGAGCTACACCCCTCAAAACAGCGACTGACTCACACCTTCGGCTGTAATGAGCATCAGCTCATTCTCACGTCTCTCTGCTGCTGCCAATGGTGCCGCCCAGTGGGAAACCACAGTATGTAGGCGGTTCCCCTCCAAAGTCATGGTAATTAGCATAGAGCCAGCAAGCACTCAGACTTCTGGGAACAAGATGCTTTCATCCTTTCTTTCTTTGATTTCATTCATTCGCTTATTAACTTATCAATTAATCTAGGTATTTCAAGACAGGGTCTCACTCAGTTGCCCAGGCTGACCTATAGCACGCTATTTCTATTTCAGGCTGATCTTGAACCCTATTCATTTTACCTCAGCCTCCCAAGGTGCAGGCCACAGTTTTATAATGCATCCCAGAGTGGCCTTCAGTTAATTTCTGGCTTTTTCTAGGTTGACCTTTCTTTCTTTTCTAAACAGATGTTAGCCCAGCCTGCCTCAAATTTGTTATATAGCCAAGGACAACCTTGAAACTCTGGTCCTCCTGTGTCTACCTTCCTAGGGCTAGGGTCAAAGTTGTGAACCCCTACACTCAGCTTATGCAGGGCTGGGGATCAAACCAGGCCTTCTTCACTGAGGACCTGAGTCACCAAGGCCCCAAACCCACAAGAAGTGGAAAGAAAAAGTAAACTGACTCTGTAGATTTGTCTTCTGACCTTGTGTACACCTGCATTTACATACAAGTACCTATTCATACACACACTTACGTGATGTCTTTTTTTTTTTTATTTTAAATAGATTTATTTATTTATTTTGTATACAGTGCTCTGCCTGCATGTGTGCCTGCACTCCAGAAGAGGGCACCAGATCTCATTTTAGATGGTTGTGAGCCACCATGTGGTTGCTGGGAATTGAACTCAGGACCTTTGGAAGAGCAGCCAGTGCTCTTAACCTCTGAGCCATCTCTCCAGCCCGTGATGTCTTTTTTTTTTTTTTTAATGTTCAATGTATTTATTTTATGTGTATGAGTGTTTTGCTTGAGTTTATGACTGTACCCCACAGGCATGCCTGGTGTCTGTGGAGATCAAATGGGCATTAGATTCCCTGCAATTGAAGTCATGGGTGATTGTGAGCAACCATGTTGGTGCTCTCTAAGAACAGCCAGTGCTCTTAACTGCTGAGCCATCTCTTTAGTCCCTGACAATAATGTTTTAATTTAAAAAAAAAAAAGCTGGGTGTGATGGCGCATGCCTTTAATCTCAGCGCTTGGAAGGCAGATTACTGTGAGTTCGAGGCCAGCCTGATCTACAAAGGAAGTCCAGGACAGCCAAGGCTACACAGAGAAACCCTGTCTCAAAAAACCAATTAAGAAAACAAAACAAAAAAAAGGTCCAAGAGTGAGCACAGCAGCATGCATTTGAGGGGCACTACAGAAAAACAAGAAGCCAATGTGTTGTGTGGACCGCTAACACAGGGAACACAAAGACTGAAGACTAAAGAAAAGCTGGTAACCCTCAGCCCTTGGTTGGATCCAACTTTGCCAGAAGCTATCCGACCTCTGGTCCCTTCCAGAAAATGAACTTTGTTGTTGAAACCTATTTAACTTTGTATTTTTGTCACTTGAACATGTGACTCCTGAGCACCCCATCACCTCTGCTCTATCCATGCTCTGGGCCCCGATCCAGTCCCACCTTCTCCCCAAAGCCGCATGAGCCATCGCTTTGGCCTTACCTTCCAACACAATGAGGGACAGGGTGGGTGGTTACACTGGATTAGGGGTCCTTCGGGGCTGTCGCCGAGAATCATGCAGTCACTGTAGAGGAGACTAGGGTGGGCCTCGGCCCCATGCCAGGTGCTTTCCTCCACATTGCTGCCACAGGAGCGACTACAGCTCATCCTGGATCCCTGTGGGCAGGAGGTGCAGTGGCAGAAGGAGGTGAGCAGGAGTTGCCAGGGTAGCCCTCTCACCCCTGAGTTGGAGGCCCCCTCACCACTCCTCGACAGCACTAAGTCACGCCACGTCACCCTCGAAGCCCACTCCGCCTTTCAGCATCCTCTGTCTTTCCCTAAGTCCTTCAGCTTTATATCGGGCAGCTGTCTGTCCATCTGTGTGTTTTCTCTGCAGACCATCCAGCAGCTGGAATGTAGCTCCAGAATCTCACTGTTGGATTGAGGCCCAGACCCACAACTTCCTTGATGTGACTTTAGACACTCATAATGACCTCTTAGGCTTGTCTTGTCCATAAAATAGGGCTAATAATGACAACTGTTTCGTTCAAGGGGCTGCTGTGATTACTTCTTAAAACGTACTCAATTCTCCATGAGATGTGCATAGATGTGCATGTGAACATATGCAGAGGTAAGGGGAAGTCTTGGGGGAGTCAGTTCTGCCTTTTACCCAGTGAGTCCTCCTGGGGATTGAACTCTGATCCTTAGTTTGGCAGCGGCCTGTGTCTTTAACACCTGAGCCATCCTGACAACCCCCTTTACTGTTTTTGTCGTTGGCGTTATTTCCTTCTTCAACTTTTGGGGCTCCTTTCAGGGTCCTTTCTGGGGTGATTTTCACAGGCGATGCTCACCCAGCTGGGCAGGGGTGCTCATGTTGCATGGTCCTAAAAGCCTGGGGCAGACTTTCACAGCATTTACAAGTTCAGGAATTTTGAGTTCAGGGACCCTCAGAATTAAGGGCTCTTGGTCCTTTTGACTACTAGATTTCCAGGGGAGACCACTTAGGGACCCACAAAAGGACGCTCTGAGATCTCAGGGATGGGAGGGACCTATGTCCATCAAGGGGCTGGGAAGGACCTGGCTCTTTCTGCTGTCTATTTCCTGTCCCATGTCTATTTCTCAGTTCCATGTGCAGCTTCAAAGGAAATAAAACAGGTGTACTTGTTCTGAAGGGTGAGGTGGATCTAGCATCCTTCTCACCTTCAATCAGTGTGATCCCAGGATTCCTGCATGAACACACACACACACACACACACACACACACACACACACACACACACACACCGAGGAGGCACACATGTCTACAGGAATGCTGAGGGGCTCTCCACTCCCCGCACAATTCAAGCGAAGGAAGAAAATTAAAGGGGGAATAAAAAACCGAATAAAGCCAGAGAATGATAAATGGTGGAGGCCAAGGCGTAGCAATGACCTAAAAATGAAGGCTAGATGACAGGACTCAAGAGACGTGGCCAGAACAGAGACCGCAGGGTCCGGAGCTGGGGACGCTGTTAGGGAAAATAAATACGGGCTGGAAGGCTGTAAGAGATTCCATAACCAGAGCATAACGTCGAGGCGGGGAGGGACACAGGGACAATGGGCCAGTCAATCCCGCCCCTGTAATTCTCGCTTGCCCTGCCTCGCAAGGCAGAGGTTCGGTTCATCCTGCTGATACCGGAGAAGGAAGGTGACCTTGACTGTGCCTCCCCTCCGCCTGGCCCCTCCTCCTCTCATCTTAGGGTGGTCTGAAGTAGGTCTGGGGGTGGGGGTGGGGAGAGGACAAGGAGCGACAGGATGCTGAGGAGCCCGCGGGGTTGCCATGGAAACATCCAGGAGTGTGTTCCTAACCTGCAAAGAGAGAGACTTGATGAGAAGCGAGCTGGAAGAGAGAGAGGCTGCGTGGTCGGGGAAAGGAGGCTGTAAGAGATTCCATAACCAGCACCGGCAGGGACCTGTCTCGAAGGAGACAAGCCCGTGGGCCGGAGGAAGCACAGAATCTCTCCGTAGGGCCCGCCCACTCCAGCGCAGCAGGAAAGAAAGCCCTCCTTGCTGGGTGTCTAGTGTAATCAGGAACACCAGCCCGGCTCTCTGACCTGATCATCTCTGGGGCGACATAAACTGCGTACTTTCCCAAGAGGGAAACTGAGGCACAGCGGAAAGAGAATGGGTCGTTAGAGAGGGGCGGATGAACTCATCCTTTGAAGCCTTTACCCAGTCTAGGAACCCTGGGGTGTCGAGGCCCACAGTGCCAAGGGGGTCTCTATCACCTTCATTTCCCCAGAGCATAGGGTACAGACGTCCCACCTCTGGCCGGACATAATCATACTGGAGATGCGGGGGTAACGTGGGAGGCTTCTAGGAGCAAGGGAGCCTGCCGGGCTGGGGTCGGGCCTCACGGAGCAGGGACTGAGCTCACCTCTGGGCCTGCGTCTCCGGAGCCAGCAGAAGCGGTCAGAGCTGGAGCAGAGCAACGCAAGTTCGCTTCGCGCCTGCGCCGCAATCCCGGGTGGGGAGGGGGGGAGTGGGATGGGAGGAGGTGATACTGAGTAGAGGGGAGGTGGAGGTCCCTCCGACCCCATAGGCTGGCTCAGCAGAGTTGTAGTTCTATGCAGATCCCCAGTCTTTGTCCCTTCCTGAGTTCCCGTCTCTCCTTCCTGAGGGGCTCTTTATGTGTCTCTCCTTGGGCACCTTTCTAGTGCTCAGACTGCTCAGCCACACTCCTATCATTCCTCCAGCCGCCTCTCACAGGAGACCGTCTTCCCTTGGGCCTCTGTCCCCTCACTGTATCTCCAGAGCCTCCTCTGGGTCTCCATCCCTCTCGGTACTCCCAACGCGTACAGAAAACCAACACCTGGGCCCAAGGCTATAGCTTTCAGTGGGAAGAGTGCTTGCACAAAGCATGCACGAACTGTGGGTTCTACCCCAGAGGTGGAGGCAGGAGGATCAAAAGTTCAAGGTCACCCTTAGTTATATACCTAGTTCAAGGCCAACTTGGGCTACATGAGACCCTATTTCAAAAAACGAGCAATAACTGGGACCACCACAATCTCACGGCAGCCTGGAGGTGCATTCAACAATGAAGGCTGAGGCAGGAGAATCTCCAATCTGGGCTGCATGGCCAGACCCCATCTCTAAACAAGAAAGCCTGTGGGTCCTGAGGTCCTCTCAGGGCCTTCCTCTACAAGGCCTTGGCCTCTGCAGCTGCCATCACTGAGTGCCATCTCTCACTAACACCTCTTGGGAAGTCCTCCCTGCCACCATGAGAGGCCCTAATCTCACCAACTCCCTCTCCTCAGAGTCCACCATCCTTGCCCTTTCTTCATGTCTTTTCTCCTTTGGGTGTCCCCGGAGGCTAAGCATTAATTGCTCTTACTGTGAGATGGGAATCGGGATAGGGAGGAGGTGGTCCCTGGAAAGGACCTTCTCTGCTTCAGGAGGAGTCCATGGCACAGCTTCTCTTATGCTCCATACGTCTGGTGGGCAACGCTTGTCAGGGACATCGCCTTAGGGAGTCAGCCTTCGCCAGGCCATCAGCTTCATGGCTTGTCATGTGTTCACACATTCAATGAGTGTTCCTGAGAGAGTCATAGTATTTCTCTGAGCTTCCTCAGACACCTTTGCTCAAACATGCCTTCATATCTTGAGCATGTGTGGTGCTTTGCATAAGAGTGGCCGCCATAGGCTCATACATTTGAATGTTTAGTCATATTTGAAAAGTGGCCTTGTTGGAGTAGATGTGGCCTTTTGGGGGAAAGTGTGTCATTGTGGGTGGGCTTTGAAGTTTTTTGTTTTTCTCTGTCTTCATTAATTTATTGAATCACTTTACAGCCTGATCTCAGGCTCCTCCCTTCTCTCCTTCCAGTCCCACATTCACATCCTCCTACCCCTAATCCCCTTCTCTTCAGAGAAGGGTACCACACTGGCACATCAAGTCTCAGCAGGACTAAGCACTTCCTCTCCCACTGAGGCCATAGGATCCAAAGGCAAGCAACAATAGTCAGAGACAACACCCATCCGCCATCCCACGCCAATTGTTAGGGGACCCACATGAAGACCAAGCTGCACATCTGCTACACATGTGTAGGGGGCCTAGGTCAACTCAGCCCACGCATGCTGTTTGGTTGGTGCTTCAGTCTCAGTGAGCCCCCATGGGGTGGGGGCTTTGGGGTTTCAAAAGCTGATGTCAGGCCCAATCTCCCTGCCTCCTGCCTGGGGGTCAGAGACTGCCCCCGCTCCGTGTGCTCTGTCCTGCTCCCCATCATGATGGAATGGACTAGCCTCTGAAACTGAAAGCAAGCTTCCAATGAAATGCATTCTTTTTCTAAGAGCCACCATGGTCATGAGGTCTCTTCACAGCAACAGAACAGCAGCTAAGACAGCATCTGTTTTGTTGCTTCCTGTGCTAGACGGACATAGAGATAAGTGTTCCATGTGTGATTGCACTAGATGCTTCTTCTTTAGTACCACACCCCAAGCTTTCCAAGTACTTTACTGTGTCAGTATTTACTGAGCATAGACTAATAATAGCCACAAACAAATGGTGGTCATTATGTGTGAAGAGCTTTGTATGCATTACAGTACTTACTTAACTCTCTGTGTATGTGTGTGTGTATGTTGGGAGCACCCTCACTGGGAACAGGAGAGAGGGAAAGGGAGGGAATTTGAGGATGGCTGCTTTTTATCATAGTGGAATGGATAAATTTCTGGAGGTAATGGGAAGATAGGGTACCAAATGCATTGGGAAGAGGGGCTAACCTTGAGCCAGGAAATGTATGACGATTTATACTAAATGCCAGTTTGATAAGATCTGGATTCACCTCCGTCCATGTCCAGACCAACCTCTGGGTGTGTCAGTGAGGGATTATCTAGACTAGGTCAATTAACTGAGACGGGAAAGCTCACATTAAGTGTGGGCAGCACCATTCCATGGCCTGCTCTCGGCTTCCCAAGTGTGGACACCAGGACATCTGCCACCTCAGGCATCTGCCACCATGATTTCCCCGCAGTGGAGGACTGTGCTGTAAGAGGCTGAGCTGAAATAAACCCTGCATTAAATTGCTTTTCTTTGGCGGAGGGGAATTCAGGTATTTTGTCACAGTAGCCTATAAAGTAACGAATACAAAAGCAGTTTTCCGGTGTATTGCATCCTCTGTCGCTGTGGGAGAGGCGGTGGGAGGCGTGAGCTGAAGTTAGGTGAGCAGGCCCAGCTTTGACTCTTGCTTCTGCCACGTGCAGCTCATCTGGCATCACCGCTCTGAACGTCATTCATCTCTCAGAGGTATTCGTCTCTTAGTTTGAAAGAATGAACGAGACATGGCTTACAGCAGATATTCAGTGCTGGGGCAGAGTAAGAATATTGTCAATCTGTTGTTACCATTGTTGCCCCTTGTTGGTACTGCTCTGTTTGCTTATTTCTAGAGACAGAGTCTTACTCTGTAGCCTGGAACTCCCTGTGTAGATCAGGCTGGCCTCCAGCTCGCAGAGATCTGCTTGCCTCTGCCGCCCACATCCTGGGATTAAAGGCGCATGCCACCTCCCCTGGCTGCCCCTTAGTTTGTTTGTTTGATATCTTAGTATGATATTTTATGTGTGAGTGTTTTGCCTGCGCGTATATCTGTGCAGCCTTTGCTCTTGAAGGGGTCCTGAGTTTGGTTCCCAGAACTCACCTCTAATGGCTCACAACTGCCTGTAAGTCCAGCTCCAGGGGGTCCTATAACCTCTTCTGGCCTCCTTGGATTTTCCATACATGTACACAAACACATACACAGAGGTACACTAATTTTTTTTTAAGCAGGGGCTAAAGAGATGTCTCAGTGGTTAAAACACTTTCTGCTCTTGCAGAGGAGCCAGGTTTAGTTCCCAGCATCCAGATGAGTCACAACCATCTCTAATTCCAGATCCAGGGGATCTAACACCTTCTTCTGACCGCTAAGGACACCAGGTGATGCACATATGTACACCTGCAGGCAAAACACCATACACATAAAAGAAATAACTCTTTCAAAAATTAAAAATTAATCCTTTGCAAAGGGGAAGTGAAGAATTGAAGCAATCAATCACAGCAATGGTGATGAGCATCACTTATTGCTGAGGGATTTTGTCTTGCTTGTTTTTGGGTTTTGTGAGACTCAGCCCAGGCTGCTCTTGAACCAAAGATGACCTACAACTCTTGATTCTCCAGTCTCTACTTCCCAGCTAGCTAATGAGGCTGACATGAGCTCGTTAACCCGCAAGACATAAATCTGAAGATGATTATGATAATCATGATGTGGGTGAAAATGGCTAAGACGGGCAGGATGTGGCACTGCAGTCCTGTAATCCCAGTGCAGGAGAAGTGGAGGACTAGGACTTGAAGGCCAACTTCCTTCCATGACACACCAAGTTTGAGAACAGCCTGGGCAAGGGCTCGAAACCAAGCAACCCAGAAAACAGGGGCTAGCTGACTCAGCGGATAATGGCTTGTCACACAAGCATGCGGACCTGAGGGCAGACCCGGAGCCCACGGAGAGTGGAGGTGGTGCAGAGAGCATCTGAGCTCCAGGCACCCCTGCCAGGGATCCCTGGGAGCGCACGGGCCTTCAGCTAGTCTGGCGTGTGCAGTGGCAAACCGCACAGAAACCCTCTCTTAAACAAGGTGGAAGGCGAGGACAGACATCCAAAACACCACCTGACTGCTGTGTACGTGCACAAGGGCACACATGCACACACATACACACATCACACACCACACTACAATAACAACAACAACTAATAATAATAATAATAATAATAATAATAATAATTAAAGTCCAGAAAACGAAAATGTTGTTGTGGGGGCCAGGGAAATATCTCTGAGTGTTTAAAGCACTTGCAACCAAGTCTGATGACCTGAGTTTAATCCTTGAAACTCACATACTGGAAATAAAGAACAGACTCCTGCACGTTGTCCTCTGACCGCTACATGCATGTTATGGTACATGTGCACTCGTATAAGCATACACACATACACAAACAATAAATAAAATGCAGTTTGTTATACCGCAGCACACAAAGGCACATGCCCTATTTCATAGTCTCTTCTCTTTGAGCCCATGCTCAAAGCGAGCCCTCTGATGACATCTCATCCATTCAAAGTAAACAGAAAAGATGGCGCTGGACTGAGGATGGCCACCACTCCTTTTTGTTCCTCTCCCTTTCCATGTAGAGAGCATTTTCCTTCCCATGAGACCCTGATTTGGCTTCATGAATGCTTCACTAGCATAATATGGCAGAGGTCATTTGTGTCAGCTCTGAACATGCGTTTGTAGGGGGCAGTTTCCTTGAACCACTCATGTGTGAGAAGCTTCCCGCTGCCTCTTTGTCCCCGGTCCCCATGCTAAGGAGCCAGGTCACGTGGAGAGGCCTCATGTGGACATGCCCCAGTTGACAGCCTAGACTCCTAACTCCCAGCTGGTACCAGCTACTGCACTGGGCGGTGTCATGTGAATAGGCATCTTAGATATCCCAGCCCTCACATGACCATCCAACCAAGTCCTGAAAACCCATGGAGCCTTGGCAGAGAATACAATGGGTTTGTCTCCAGCTACCAGGTTGTGAGAGGGTTTGTTAGAGAACAGCAGAAATACAAAGCCAGACAGGCATGGTGGCTCATGCCTGTAACCCCAGCATTGAGGAAGTTAAGGCAGGAGAATTTGTTTAAGTAAGACCATGTCTCAAGTAAAGAAAGAAGAAGAAGAATCTTCATCAAAAAAAGCTTCAGGCAAAGCTAAAGAGATTGCCCTATAAATGGGTACAAACACACGTAAAAGGTTTTCTTTGTCTGAAGCAAAGCACTGTAGGGCTCAAATCGAAGTAAAAGGTTGGATTTTAAAGATTTTGAGGGAGAGAAAAAAAAGCCTGTAAAATTTCTGAGAGGGATCAAATGATGATGGGCTGAGATCCCATCAACCACGTGGCTGTCCTCCTCACAGCTGCTCTTGGGCTGAAGTCTGTGGTAAGAGAGCAAAAACTTAAAGCAGATAAGCCCTGAAAAGCGTAAACTGGCATGGTGTGTGTCAGCAGCTACTCAGGAAGCTTGGTGGAGGGATGACTGGACTCCAGGGATTACAGGCTAGCCTTTCGGTACTGTGATGGCAACACCCAAAAAGTTTTGCAGGCATGTCTGTTGGTGTGTTTGATTTTTGGTCCTGGGAATAGACCTAGGGTCTTGCAAATGTTATGGAATCTAGGCCCTGCCCTACTCCCTTGGTTTTGGTTTTAGTATATGAAACCAACATGGGTTCAATGATAAGAAACCAAAGTAGCCAGCAGTGATTAGTACACACTTTTAATCCCAGCACTCAGGAGGCAGAGGCAGGCAGATCTCTGAATTAGAGGCCAGCCTGGTCTACAAAGTAAGTTCCAGGACAGCCAAGGCTACACTGAGAAACCCTGTCTCAAAAAACCAAAAATAAAAGAAACAAAGAAGGTGAAGTTGGGGTGAGTGAGATGGCTCAGTGGGTAGAGGCCCCTACTGCCAAGCATGATGTCCTGAGTTTAGTCCCTGGAGCCCATATGGTGGAAGGAGAGAATCTCCCTCAATCTTTCCTTGACCTCCACACATATGCCATGGCATGCATACACTCACACATAAATAAATAGAATTAATTAGTTAGGAAAGAAAGAAAACTAAGTTTTTAAAGAACCCAACTGACAAAGTAATCACAGCATGGACTAAAAAAGCCCAAGAAGTAAGTTTATAGAATACCAGGAGTCCTCTTAAAGAACAAAGCATGTGTGAAAAAAGCCTTCTATATGTAATCTTGGGAAACACATGTATGTTATGTAAATAGTCTAAAAAGGGTCAAGGGTCATATGACCCATAGCTTCTGTGTTTTGTTTTGTTTCCTCATTTGCCTGTACTGTTGTTTTTTTCCACAAACCTTAATAAAATTGTCCTTGAATTGTCTTTTTTAAAAAAAAATGTATTTAATTTTATGTGTATTAGTGTGAGAGTGTCAGATCCTTTGGAATTGGTGTTACAGACAGTTGTGAATTGCCATGTGGGTGTTGGGAATTGAACGCGGGTCCTTTGTAAGAGCAGACAGTGCTCTTAACTACTGAGCCATCTCTCCAGCCCCTTGAGTCTGTTTTAAATTTATTGGGTAGGTGTGATGGTGAATGCCTCTAATCTAATCACTTGGGAGGCAGAGGAGGGTGGATCTTTGAGTTCAAGGCCAGCCTGATCTATAGAGTGAGTTCTAGAACCATAGAACTACACAGAAAGACCCATCTCAAAAAACAACAAAAAATGATTAGACTTTTAATACTTTGTGTGTGGCTTGTGTGCATATATGTGGGTACATATGCATGTACATGTATGCTGGTCAGTGTGCAACAAAGTCAGTTCCTTTTTTTCCACCCCATATGGAGGTCCCAGGGGTGAAACTTGGGTCTTTAGGCTTGGTGGCGAGTGTCTTTATCAGCTGAGCACCTCATCAGCCTGTAACATTTATAAAAGTATCCATTTTACTTTGCATATGCATTTGTGTATGTGTGTATGTGCCATGGCATGTGGAGGTCAGAGGCCTACTCAGGAGGCATCTTTGACACTGTAATAGGACTGGGGAGGTAGCCAGGCCTAGCTGGAACACATGATGCCCTGGGTTCCATCCCTATTACCACATAAGCTAGGCATGATAACACATGCCTTTCATTCCATCAATCTATAAGTAAAAGTAGGAGGGTCAGAAATTCAAGGTCATTCTCAGCTGCATATCTAGTTTGAGGCTAGCCTGGGGTACATGGGACTGTCTGAAACGAACAAACAATAGAAGACAAAAGAAACATATATTAAAAAAGCTGTGGTGGGCGACCACACACAGTTGAATTGTTGGCAACAGTGAAAAATGGAACACTATGGGAAAACATTACAGTGAGCCAGGCCTATTAGCACCGGCCTGCATTCCCAGATACACTGGAGGCTAATGCAAGAGGATCAGAAGTCCAGCCTTGGCTACTTAGTGACATCCTATTCTTGTTTTAAAGCATTGGCATCATTTTTATTACACTTATTTATGTATTGACTTTGTGTGCCCATATGCCATAGTGTGCATGGAGGTCAGAGGACAAATTTCAGGAGTTACTTTTGTATTTCTGTTCTTTCTTTCTATTTATTTATTTATTTATTTATCCATCTATTAATTAATTAATTAATTTATTTATTTATTTAATAAAACGGGGTATCATGAGCCAGAGAGATAAAGGCCCTTGTCATGAAAGCTTGATGCCCTGACTTACATCCTTAGAACCCAGGTAAAGGTAGCAAGAGAAAGAAGACCCTACAAGTTGTCCTCTGACCTCCATGTGCATGCTATGGCATGAGAACACACATACATCATACATATAGGCACATACAAAAATAATGAATCATGCACACACAATAATAATAGTAAGTTGCACACATACAAAAGAAAAATGGTATGGCTGTTGGAGGCTGGATGCAGTGTTGGCGTGTGAATGTAATCCCAGCAATCATGAGGAGGCTGAGGCAAAAGGGCAGAAAGGAAGAGAGCTATACAGTGGGGCCAGCTTGTGTGGTGAAACACTAACATGAATAGTTCTGGGAGCTGTGCAAAATAATAATAAATAAAATTAAATTAAAAAGGCTGCATTTAATGCCACTGAGTTGTATTGAAAGATGGTTACAATGTTAATTTTTGTTGCATGCATTTTCACCAAATTCCTAAGAGTTATTGGTGCTTAAAAATGACCCTAGGACCCCGGTGATGTGGCACACCTGTAATCCCAGCACTTGGGGAGGCAGAGGCAGGTGGATCTCTGAGTTCGAGTTGGGATCAAAGGTGTGCACCACCACTACGCAGATAAAAATGTGCCTTAATCATAAAAAAGAAATAGAGCAAGAGCTTGTCACGGTATGAGTAAATCTGTCAGTTTACTCCAACACATACAAGAGAAGGGAGAAAGCCCACAGGAGCAGGTGACAGGTAAGCTTTCTGAGACGAAAGCCAGAGGGGCGGCTCTTTCAAGTGACAGAGCGAACGCTGTGCTGACCTCCAGCCCAACCAAGCCTTTCTCCATTTTGCTGTATCCTGGTCTCTACAGACTCCCTTGGCTTTAGGTTTTTTGGAGCAGAAAGAAAAGAACTTGACATTTAGTTAAAAGGAGGCCAGAAGCAGCTGAGGGCCAGGAACCTCTAAGGTTGCTAAGAAACCAACGTCTAAGGAGGGTGAGAGGATTGGCATTCACAGCCACGCACGCTGGAGGAAGCTAGCGGGCCAGGTTTGTCTGCAACAACCCCCCCCCCCCCCCCAAGGACTCCTAGAGTGTCAGGCTGAGCATGTTCTTGGAAGACTTCTAGTCCAACCACCCAAGTGCACAGCTAAGGAAACTCATGTCTCCAATATTCTTAACAGCAGTGACAAATGGCATGGCAGTGCCATCACCAGGGAGTGCCCAGGTGTGGCTGAGGGCAGTTTGAAAATAGATCTAATGACTGAAGATGAGTCTACAAGAGTGAAGGAACCAATTGCAAAAAGGGCTTGAACTAAGGCCAAGAACTGGGGCCTAGGAAGGTCTGCATTCTCCAAAGGCCCCTGGACGGCAGCGTGGAGACCCCTGATAAAATCCAAATACCTCAAGATCCTTCCTGCCTCTGCCAGCCCGCCTCACCTGTCTCACACTACCTCCTTCCTAGCCATTTCTGGGCCCGACACTCCTTTTGGGCCATGCCCTTTGTTTTATCCGAATTGTTTTCTTCTGCCCTCCCATACTGCTCCATTTGCTGCTTCCTAACGACCTGCCTGAAACCTTAGTGTGAATAGGTTTTTTACTGTGCTGAATTCAGATAGGACAAAGCAGAGTGGCTTGACCCAGCCTCATGATGGCTGAGATTTCAGAGCTGTCAGGGACAAAAATGACTCTAGGCTGGAGCTGTCCCCAGGTCTCTGCACTTGCACATCAGTAGCAGGCCTCAATCATCATGGTCTCTTTTTTTGCTTCGTCATGTGACAGCCTCAGCATTAGCCTTTCAACATAGTGGCTCCGAACAACCTTACCCTGGAAACCCCGAAGTATCCCTACTGCTATATCCTGGTCCTTACAAAGGACAGCCTAGACTGACGAGGAAGTTCAAGGGAGGATGTCAGAATCTGTAGTCATTCTCTAAAAGTACCACCTACTGTAATTTCAGGTCACAGGGTTAAGGGACCTGACCATGCCCTATCCTGAATCTGCAGTCCACTGACTCAGTTACTGTCATCAAAATATTTTAAGCCTGGGTTTATGTTTTTCTCTTCAGCTCAGGGAAGACCATGCATATCTGTCTTTTTCACTTTTGTATACCTAGGATTTAAGACTCGCCTGGCTAAAGCACACCGAAATGTGGGTGTGCTTTATGTAGGAAATGTGGAGGCTAGGGGCAGGCTTTGGCTGCTAGACTGCACGCCCAGCATCCATGAACTCTTCAGTTCAAGCCTCAGCAGTATATAAACCCGGCATGGCAGTCCATGTCTATAGTCCCAACCTTCAAGAGTGCCGCCTGGGCTAGACACCAACCCTTTGTCCCAAAAGCCAAAGGGGAGCTGTGTGTGATGGCACATGCCTTTCATCCACACACTCTGGAAACAGAAGCAGTAAGATCCCTGAGTCTGAAGACAGCATGATCTGCACAGTGAGTTAGCCGGGGCTATGGAGAGTCTATTTCAAGAGACAAAATAAAACAAGCCCCCCCCCCAAAAAAAACACCCACCCACCCAACCAAAAAACACAAAACCAAAAACACCCTCCAGAAATGCCACGGACGCTTGAGGTCAGTTCCTTGGAGACCTGACCTTGACCTCCACCTTCCAAACCTTTGTACTCCTCACTCACTCCATGTCCCCAGACCCCCTATGAGCACCAGTCTTCCTCTCTTCAGATCAGCATCTGAAATGTTAGGTCCCTCTTCTAGTCCTAACCCCACCACCCTGTGTGGGATACCAAAGTCTTCGAGTGGAGAAGACTAGCCCAGCAGCCCAGCGCCACTCCAGATCATATTAAACACGCTCAACCAAGCTCACCTTTTGTATGCCTTGACCCAGGAAGAACCCACGACTAGCTGCCACAGCCTCAGGGCTGGAGTGGAGGGTCTAATGAAGGCGGCGCCTCTGGAGACATAGCTGAGGCTTCCTGACTGCCACTGTTAAGCCAGTGACCGAATTCCCTTTGTCAGCCCTTAAACCCTCCCCAGTATAAGGCTTTTCCAAAAGTAGACACCAAGACTGAGTTTGGGTGTAAGATGTTTATTAGGATGAACACCTGTGGAGAAAAGAGGCAGGAACTGCAGGAGGCCTAACAAAGCCTGCCCCATAGGCACTCAAACAGCCTAGCTTAGACACTGGGGCAGCCCTGTGAGGGGGAAGGGTGTGGCCTTGGGCAAGCTCATGTCTGCCAAGGGCTGACCTTGCAGGAGGCCACTCACTGCCCCAGCTTCCCATGGCCTAGGAAGCCCTTCCTTAAACTACTGTTTGGCACATACCCTGCCCTCCCTTTCTAAACGCTACCTCTTCATGATTTCTCCCGTTTGCTTCCAATCAGAAGCATCCAATCTTGACTTATAGGGAATATGGCCTTTTCCTGAGCATTGGCAAACAAAGCATCAGGGGAAAGGTACACAGGACTGAGGAAGGACAGTTAGACCCGCCTGAGAATGCCTATGTATGCCGGGGCCTTGGCCCATGCTCTTGTGAAAGTCCACTGCTGACACATTCATAAGATAGCTCAGTGCATTTCCTGCTATGGCTGCTTAGTGGGGACTCTAAGATGACTCTCCATGCTTCCCCAGCCTCCTCCTCTGGAAACAAAGCAGCACGATTTATGGAGCATACCACATTAAATGCTGCTGACCTCGAGCATAGTTTCACTCTGAAAACACCATTGTGAACCTCACAAGACACATGTCTGGTAGAGCTGCCGTGGAGCTGGGCTCTGAGCAACCTCGATTCCTAATCCTCATTAAACAGCAAAACAGACCCCCTTTGGTCAGTCCTGCCTGCACACCTTCCATCTGACCTAAAAAGACTTAAGTATTTGCACGGGCTTATATTTTGCAACTGCAATGACTTGTTTCCTACATCTCTTGGGGAAAAAAAAGTGCCTATTAGGCTACAGTGGGCTGTCACCCCACACTGCTGTTGACACCACCGTCCACTCCTCCCACTTACGGTGCCTGCCTGGCCACTGTCAAGAGGAGTTTGCCATCTTTAATGAAGGCAGGGCTTCCTGAGCTGGAGGGCAAAGAGGCCTAACGAGACATCCAGGGCTCCCTGCACCAGCCCATACTCTAGGCACTGGAAGCCGGCCAGGGGTGGGAAGCACACACATGCAGAACCACAGGGCGAGGTCGGGGCAAATACACTTTATTCAGTCCTGGCATCAGACTGGCGAGTCCTGCTGTGGGTGCCAGCGCCCCAGAGGAGGGATCCCCTCCTCTCCGCTACGAGACTAGTTCTCCAAAGACCACAGACAGTGACATTTCTTCACTCACATGACGTATTCCGTTTTTTTTTCATTGTCTTTTTTGTTACTTGTTTTCTTAAAAAAAAAAAAAGGAGAAAAAAAAAGAAAGAAAAAGAAAACAGAAAGAGAAAGAGAGAGCGCAAGAAAGGCCCAGAGCCGGAGCACCAAGCTTAAAGGAGGCAGCTGGTGGCGTTGTCAGCGAAGGGAACGCGTGGGGCAGAGACCTGCAGAGACCCAGGGCAGGGGTCGAGGACTCTGGGACCGTTTGTTCCTGAGATTTGTGTGTGTGTGAATGAGTGTGTGTGAACCACCCAGAGGGTGAACACACGCCGGTGAGATACAGGTAGTGAGGGCAGAGGGAGGGTGAGGAGGCCGGAGGGGCGGGGCTTGAGCAGGAGACCAGTGGAGCAGACTTGGCACCCGGGCAGGGCTCCGGAGGGCAACCGAATCTCAACACAGCTTCCTCCCGACTACAGCAGTGCCACCTCCACTTCTCACAAGGGCAGACCGAGGTGCAAATCACCCCGTCCACTAGCCCAGCTACCATCCCTAGTCGCCCTGGCCTGGTCTCTCCTTAAGCCACTGTTTGGACTCGGGCCTCATTCCTGCCACCCGTCTGCTGGTATGCCTGTCCTAAACCCTAGCAACAACGTGCTTGAGTTTCTCCCACTGAATACTGCAGCTGTGGCTGTTGAGACTGGATTAGAGTGATTGGAAAGGGCGATGGACTTAGGGAGGAGCCCAGGCAGAGAGGATGCCCTGAGCTGATAGGGCGCTTCCCGAGGAGGGGGGTTTGAGGGGGCAGCAGGAACTCTGTCCCCAGACTGGTAGGTGTCTTGGTTCTGAGTTCTCTTGGACAATCCCATCTTGGTGGATTTCCAGACAAAGACCGAATTCCAAATTCCCACTTGGGAAAAGGAAATTTCCGGCGACCAAGATGGGCTGTAAAGGCAGTCACGCGGTGGAGGGTGGTGGTGGGCGTGGGTGACCCCATCATAGAAAAGGGGTTGACACTTGCAGAGTTTAGGGCTAGCTAGTTTCTATCTCTCCCTTTGAGTGCGCTTCCCATTAAGGCAGTGATGCCCCGTTGGGTTGAGAGGAAGCCACAGGCTCCGGGATCAAAGGATTTCTTAGATCACTCTATAATCGCCCCCTCCCTTTCGGAGTTGGCGACCGAGGCCTGCAGCTCAACTGGGACCGGCCCCTCCAAGAAGCATCAAGCATGCGCAAGAAGGGGATGGTTCAAGCTGAGGGGTGGGGCCTCGAGATCCAGGGGGAAAGGGATGGCGCCCTTCCCCCAAGAAGAGGAGGGGACTAGGAGGAGCGCCGGACAGCCAGACTGCAGCGCCCCCCTAACCACCAAGGCAGGCCCGGGTGAAGGCGGAGGGATTCTGGAGCAAAGGGGCGTGCCGTCGGGCCACGAGGAGGGGCGTGTGCAAAGTGGGGGGGAGGGGTTCAGGTATGTAGGTGGAACAGGAGGTGTATCCGAGGGGGGGCTGGCTGCTGGTGGCTACGCGGGACAGGACTGGATGGGGAGGGGCTTAGATGTCAGGGGCAAAGTGGGGGTTGGGCTGCCTTGGGGTGTGTCTGCGGGGGAAGGGTATGTCTGGATCTGTGGGGGGGGATGGGCACGACTAGGAGGGGGGAGGCTGCGCGGGAGATGGGGTGCCAGCCTCGGCCTCCGAGGGGCCCCAATACCTGATTCCTGTATGTAAACAGCTGGTTTGGGGGCGTGCGCGCCCCGCTGACGGTGGGCTCAGTAGGTGAAAACCAGGTCGGCGATACTAGACGGGCGCCAGTCCCCTGCGATCATCTCGGTAACCTCAGGGGTGCAGTAGTCCGGGAATTCGAAGTGTGATGTGCCCGAAGGGGGCAGCAGGTCCGGGTCCCGGTCCAGGGCGCTGCAGTCCAAGCCGGCGGGGCCCGGGGGCATCCTGGACAGAAAGCCCAGCGGCTCTTCCCCCGACGCCACCGTCTCCTCCTCGCCCTCCTCTGCCGTGGCCGCCTCCTCCTCCTCTTCCTCGGGCTCCTCGTCCTCCGACAGGGTCGGGGAGGCGGCGTTGGCGGCCGCCCCCTCGCCGGATGGCCCCTGCGCGCGCTCTGCAGGTCCGCGGGCGGCGCGCCCCGCCGGGACCATCCTCCACAGCTCGCGCCCGGGGGTCTCCAGCAGGCGTACCTCCAGCAGCTCCTCCTCTTCGTCCTCGTCGTCGTCCTCCGGCGCCGGCGCGCCGCCCCCCAGAGGCCCTCCCGTCGCTCGGCGGCCCCCGCGGCCCGGCAGCTGTGGCCCGGGTTTCAGCCGGCTGCCGCCACCGCCGCCTCCGGGGGGGCGGGGCCGCGCCTTGGCGGGCGCCCCCTTGCTCTTCTTGCGAGGCCGGTACTTGTAGTCCGGGTAGTCCGCCATGTGCTTGAGGCGCAGCCGCTCCGCCTCCCGCACGAACGGGATCTTCTCCGAGTCCTGCAGCAGCTGCCAGCGGCGGCCCAGGCGCTTGGAGATCTCAGCGTTGTGCATGTCGGGCCACTGGTCCATGATCTTTCGCCGCTCGTGCTGCGACCACACCATGAACGCGTTCATCGGCCGCTTGATGTGGCCGCTCGGGGTCTTGCACCAGCCCGGCTCGCGCGCCCCCTCGGCGGCCGGCCCGGGCCCCGGGGGCGGCGGTCCGCCGTCCCGCTTGGCCCGCGCGCCCCGCTGCTGCACCATCGCGCCGGGCCCGGGCCGCTAGACGCCGCCGGGGGCCGTCCGCATCCTCCGCGGCGGCGGTGGGGGAGGAGGCAGCGGCGACGGAGGGGCGGCCCCGCCCCGCGGCTCGGCCCGGCCCCCGCGAGCTGGGAGCGCGGCGCTCGGGCCGTCTGTGCGGGGGGCGGGGGGAGGTCAGCGGCGCGGGCTCAGGCGGGCTCGGCGCGTCCCCGCCGCCCCGGCCCGGGAGAGCTCCGCCGCGCGCCGCGCATTGTTTCGCGGGGCCGAGAAGTCGAGCCTCGTGGGCCCCCGCGGGCTCCGGTCGCGGCCTGGCGCTCCTCCGCGGCCCTGCGCGCGCCCGCCCGCCCGCCGCCGCCGCCTTCCAGTGTCTTTCTCCCCGCGCGGCCCCGGAGGCGCGCGCGCTCCCCTCCCTCCCGCCGTCTGCGGGCCGCTGCGGCGCGCGCGGGGCCGCCCCGTGTAAACACCGAGGTGCCCGTTCGGGCAGCGGCCGGGCCACGCCTCGCGCTCGGTGCAGCGTCATCCGTTGCTGGGCAGAGAACCCGGTATTTGCATCTCCCAATCGCTGGCTGCCTGGGCGGGGCGGTCTCGCGCCTGGGATGTGGGGGGGGAGACGGATGAGATCGGTTTCTTTTCTTAGGATGGGGGCCCGAGCGAAGGGGGGATGCGGGACGTGGAGCGCTTCCCATCTGTCCCTCAAAGCTTTTCCTCTCTCCGCCTTGCTTTTGCGCGTTTAGGTTAGTCGGTGACACCTGCCGCCAGGTAGGACTCCCTCTTTCTGGGACACCGATGGACTGACGGCCAGGGGCGCCCTGGTGGAGGGACCGAGACTTGGAAAAGGTTTTCTTTCACCTTGTGGCTGAAGCCCCTCCCTACCGCACACTGGGTCCAGCCACAAGAAGGCTTAACAGATGCTCTGGGGCCCAATAATGGTTTTTATTTTTGTTTTTAAAAATCCTCGGGGGCACTAAAGAAACCCCCCGGGGACTAGAATGCCGCTTTCTAAAGACAAGCCGCACGACGCGCGCTGCCACCCTAGCCTGCCAGGCGGTCCCAGCACGCTCCCTAGCGCACCGAGGGGCAGGGCCACCCTTCGCTGGGAGCCGTGCCGCCTTGTGCGTTCCCTGCACCCCGGGCGCGTCCTGGATCCAGCCCAGCGCGCGCTGCTAGTCCACTCGGGGCGGTTGGGCGCCTGGCCCCGCCCAGGGCGGAGCCTTCCTGGGGGCGTGGCCGAGAGGACCGCAGGCGGCGCGTGGCGGGGAGGGGCCGCGCTCTCCAGGCTCACCACGTGTGAGCCAGTTGTAGCACCACCGGGCGCGTGCAGCCCTAGGGGGAGGTCACCTTCATGGCGCCTGGGCTTGGCGATGGGACGGGGCGTGGAGGCCTCGCCCCTCTGCCCGAACTGGGAGGGGTCCAGTCAGTGTCTGGGAAAGTGACCTCTTCTTTAGTTTTGTGGGCATGGTTCAGGGTGGGCAGCGAGTAGTATAGACCTCACTCAACTCTGGGTGCGGCGAGGGCCGAGTGCGAGGTGGAGTAAGCGAGGGCGGAGGTACCGCTTCGGGGTGCGGGATGGTGATCGGGTGGGGCGATGGATGGAGACTCCCTCGAGGGAGAGGGCAGCTCTAAAAGGCACCGAAGCTGGAAAGGCTCTCGCTCTGCTCCTGCCAGCCTCCCTACTCTTTATAGGAAGCTGGAAATCACTGCATTTTAATCTCCCCAACTGGGGCTTGGGCGGTTCTTTGTTCCGTGGAGTAAGCCTTCCTGCGTTCACTTCCCAGCCCTCCGCTTGCTTATCTTCCAAGTGCAGATAACGCAGTTTTTCTTTGGCTCAGTGGTCTTACGGATTAAGTGGGATAATGTATGTAAACACGGTCTTGACGCCTAGTAAAAAGTACAAGTTATCTGGAATTAGATTTCTTAGTAGTTACCTAGGTCACCAGCAGTACACAGACACCAACTTCGTGAGAAAAATATTAGTGAGCTTTCGATGAAGTTTTAAATAAGTACTTTTGCAATTTACTAGTCAGAATATTTAAAGTGGGGAGCCAGCGAGATAGCTTCGCAGTTACAGTCACTTGCTTAAGCTGATATCCACAGCTCCCAGAGAACTGGACCCCTGCAAGTTGCCCTGTGACACGTGCCCTCAATTCTCATTCTCTGTGTCTCTTTTTCTCTCCCACTCAGGCACAAAACAGGTGAATACTTTTGTTTCTTTTTAGGTGCCCACTAGCTCATGTCTTTACTGTATCCAGACCCTTCTGGCTCAGGCTTTCCACTGGTAGGACCAGCACATTGAGTGATTTGAGTTTGAGCCACTGTTTGGTCCAATTCTGCCAAATGTCCTCAAGGTGACAGTCAAAAGTCCAGAAGGTGCTTTTGAGCCAGACCCTCCAACAATGCTCCCACCATCTGCTGGGACTTTTCCCAGCCTCTTCCAAATCGCTCTCTTGTCCTCTAAAGCCACACTGGCGTGGTAATACCCAGCTACCACCGGCCGGGCCTTTGTGTCCTACACATCCACCTGGTTGAGTGCCACCTCCAGCGTGAGGGACAAGGCCAGGTGGCTGTGGAAGAGGGACACACAGTCGGTGAGGCAGAGGAGTTCTCCAGACTGTGGGAGCCAGCAACAACCCGTTGAAGGACCCCAGCCAATGTTTTTAAAAGAGTCATAAAGATTGCTTTGAGCCGCTCTACAACCTTTTTTTTTTGACCCTGTAGCTGCACTACATACTAAGCCCTGTGATGGATACTGCATAGCTATCCATCATCTGGCAGAATCTGGTCCTGGGTTTGGGGGTAGGGAGGCAAACAAAAATTCTGCCTTCTCTATTACAGGTGCTAGGACAGACAGGACAGCATGGGACTTCCATGGAGAGAAATGTAATCACCTCCCCCCCCATACATTTAAGCAGTATGTGAGCCTTTCTAAACGCCCCTAAATGAGAGGACATTTAACATGCAAGACACTGAATTAGAAGCCAGGGCTACTGAAGCACAGAACTGACTCCTATTTTATTTCCTGGATGGGATTGGCCACAGAAACATGGCTATGTGGAGATCCGTGAACAACAAATGGCGGTTGTTTCTCTCCTCCAGCTGTGTGGGTCTTGGGGGTCCTCTCCCTTGCTGGGGCCCCTTCTTAAGGAGCATTAGAGGGAACAGAAAGAAAAGATTGAAATTTACAAGAATGAGTGCCGGGGACTGAAGGGATGCTAGAGACTGGGTGCAGGCTCAGATCTCAGGATCGGAGCTCTTCATAGATCCTTAGGAAAGTACAGCAGTTGAACAAAATGGCAGGTGGAAAGGCTGGGGATGGATGAGGAGTAGGGGTGAGGCACTGAGAGATTAGGGGATGGAATGTCCTCAAGACCAGAGTGTGGGAATAGAATAAGGAATAGAATGAGTTTTGTGTGCAGCTGGGGCTGGGGCGACAGTTTAGTAGTTAAACCTTAGACCCCAAATTGTGGAGTTCCCAGGCAGAAAATTCCAGTTTTAGTTGTGGGGTAAAATAATCAGAATTGTGTTTTAGGAAGATTAAGGATCATTTAATCCTTAATGAAGGAAAAAATTAAGAGTTTTCAAATTTCTTTTTTAAATTGAGTATGTGTCTGGGTATGTGCATATGAATGCAAGGCCCTGAGGGCAAGCGAGGTTGGCTCTAGTGAACTGCCTGACATGGTTGCTAAACACTGAGTCCTTGGGTCCTCTACAAGACTGGCACATGTTCTTCACTGCTGAGCCATCTCTCCAGTCCCCAAGTTAAGGGTTCTCAGAGGGATGAACTAGAGAAGGGAGGTTTATGGAGTTTGCTTCGTCTCAGAGTCCCAGAGTGCTGCTCATGGTCAACTTCTCAGCCTCCCAGGAGTCCTGGAGCACTTCCACCCTGCCCAAGGGGGATAGGTGCTGAGACCCCTCCAAGTTTCCCAGAACACACGACTTTCCCAGTGTAACTAAGCACGTGCCTTATTGTGTCGATGACTTTTGTAAGTGGAGGCATAACAGTGAAACTAGTGTTCATTTTTTATGCACAATTTCGTTTTGTTGTTGTTTCGAGTGTTTCTCTGTGAAGCCCTGGCTGCCCTGGAACTCACTCTGTAGACCAGGCTGGCATTGAATTCAGAGATCTGCCTGCCTCTGCCTCCTGAGTGCTGGGATTAAAGGTGCGCACCACCATCACCCCACACACTTTTCTTTTTTAAAGATCCATTTATATGACGGGTGTATGCAGACAGATGCCCACAGAGGCCATAACGTAGCTCAGTTGGTAGAGTGCTTGGAAGGAATGCGTGAAGCCCCGGAGGCTCAATTTTCAGGTCCCTGGCACCACACAGGTGTGGTGGAGCACTGTGAAGGCTGAGGCAGAGGGACCAGAGGTTCAAGGTCCATCTGCTGTACAAGCTGCAGACAGCTGGGCGGTGTGAGATCTTTCTGGATGGACACATGAATGACTTGTTTCGAGGAGTGGTGCCCTTAGAAGTTGGTGGACACTTTAAGAGGTGTAGCCTAGGGGTGGGTCTTCTGGCCCTGGAAGGAGGGATCTAAACACCCATCCTTCCCAATCTTTTGAGGCAAGCAAGGTTTTCATTGTTGTTTTATTTTGCCATGTCTATCTATCATGCCATGCTCTCTGGCTTCCTACAGCCAAGATCATTCAATCATGAATGGAAACCTCACAAACCCTCAGTTGAAAGAAACCTGCTTATAACTTATTTGCTTCAGGCAATTGTTATACTTACTAAAAGCTGATCTTTTTTTTTGCTTCGCCCTCACCTGTTTCCTTGGGATGTTTATGGACAGGGACCCTGCTACGCCAGGAGACACACACTTAGTGGAGTGCAGAGGTGCCACAGTGTGTGAGACCATTCGCTGCCCTTCCAGAGGGCCTGAGTGTGATTCCAAGAACCCAAACTGAGTGGCTCACAATTGCCTGTTAAACTCCAGTTTCAGGAGGATCCTGCACTTCTGACCTTGGCAAGTACATACATTCATGTGTGCATACCCATATCTATCTCTATGTATACATAATTTTTAAAATGTACACACATTTAAGGCTGGGGAATGCATGAGGCCCTGGGTTTAATCCCGGGCCCAAATCAAAATAACAAAAGGTGCAGTATGTGTTCTCTAAGTGAAACAGGGTGAGGCCAGCCTTGGATTCTGGCTTGCTTTTGTTTATGTGTTCACTGTTATACTGTGTGTGTGTGTGTTAGTATTCTGAAACAACCTTGCTTCTGGTTACCTAGCAACAATGACATCATCTTGTATCGCCCAGCCAGGTGGCCACACCTGGGGGCGTGGTTAGTAATTACCTGACCTATAAAAGGACCACCAGACTCGTGCTCTCTCTCTTACTCCTCTCACCCTCTTATTCCTCTCACTCTCTTACTCTCTCTATGGGGTGCCCTACCCCTCCTCCCCCTTCCTCCTCTCCCTTCCCCCATCATGGCCCATCCCTGTTCCCCCTTCTCCCTTAATAAACCCCTTTCATAGAAAACCTGTTGTAAGCCTCATCTTATTTTTTATTTCTAACAGTGTGCATGCATGTATGCCATGGCACATGAATGGAGGTTAGAGGGCGTCTCTTCTTCCAGAATGTGGGCTCCAGGGATTAACCTCTGGTCTTTAAGTTTGGCAACAACATCTTAGCCTGCTGAGCCATCTCACCAGCCCCCATCTTTCTTTTTTAGTATATTCAGCTCCTTAACACCTGGGACTTTTAAATAGTCACCATGTTTAAATGGTATCTTTAAGTAGCAGTCATTAAAAAAAAAAGAATAATGCTAATATGATAATTTCAAAAAAAATTACAGGTATTATTAAAAAAAAAAAAAGCCAGGCAGTGATGGTGCCTGCTGGTAATCCCAGCAGGCTAGAGGCAGAAGCAGGCAGATCTCTATGTGTTCAAGATCAGCTTCCTCTACAGAGAGAGTTCCAGGAAAGCCAAGGCTTCACAGAGAAGCCCAGTCTCTGGAAAAAAAATTCCAGGTAGTGAAAATATCTTTGATTGAACTTTGTATGTGTAATTAGCTCAGTCAAAGCAAATACTCCAAGAACAAGAAGGGGAAAAAGGGGGCTGGAGAGGTGGCTCAGCAGTTAAGTGCACATGATGCTCTTCCAAAGGAAACCAGGTTCGAAGCATAGCATATATATGGTGGCTCACAAATATCCAAAATGCCACTTTAGGGAGGCAACACTCTGACCTGGCCTCTGTAGACAGCAGGCACACAGACATACATTCAGGCAAAACTCATATACATTAAGAGGGGGAAAAAAGGTGGCGCTCAAGACCAGCCTTGTCTTCATGTTGAGTTTTAAGCCAGTCAGGCCTACGTATTGAGACCCTATCTTTAAAAATAAAATAGAACTAAAAGCCAGCTGAGCTGGGGCTCTGTAGTTCTGGAGCTTGTTTAATATAAGTCACAGCCCAGTGGTCCATCCCCAGCACAACAGAAATAAACAAAGACTAAAAGAAATTCTAAATAAGTACATGAAAGCCAATTTCAGTATTAAGTATTCAAATTGTATAAAAATGTCATTTTACTAAACAGTAGAAATAGAATTTTAATAAATTATAAGTTGTGTAGTTACACTTTACAGTTTATTTGCTTTTTTGGTCCTCTACATTTTCAAGCAGAGGGCCTAAAGGCACTTGCCATCAAGTCTGATGACCAGAGTTCAATCCCTGGGACCCACATGGTGGAGGGAGAGGACCAGCTCCTATAAGTTATCCTGTGACCTCCCTCCAGCCTGGCACAGTAGCATTCTTTTTCTCCCCCGCCCTCCCCCAAATAAATGTAATTAAAAAAAACTTTAAAAAAGCATAAATACTTCAAATGGCCACATGAAAATACAGGATGGAAACATCTCAAAATCAGATTCTTTTGTTTTAGAGCCGATACATTACTGCTGTTTATTCTGAGTCTGCTGTGTAAACTCAGACTTTCACAGTAACGTCAGGAGACATGCCTATCCTGGAACCAAACGTGTGCTGAGAGGAATTTTCCTCAGAACCAGTGCATGCAGCTGCCTCTGGCTTCTGGGGTGTGGGGCTGACTGTGTGACTGGAGGGCTGTGAAATAATGTAGATAATAATGTAGGGCTTGTAGAATGTTTCAATAATAAACTTTAAGCAATTTTACAAATATGCTAAAATTCAAGGTAGATCATCAGCTTGTTCTTTTGAGAGAGAGATATTTCTGGCATGGTTCAATAGCTGAGGTCGCATGGCATTTATAAAAAGCAGACTCTGTTTCAATATTTTAAAAAAGATTTTTAGGTGTATGAGTATTTTGCCTGCATGTATGCTCTGCACACAACATGTATGGCTGGCACCCAGAGAGGATAGAAGAACTGGAGTCAGAGACAGTTTTAGACAACCGTGAGGGTCCTGGGAATTGAACCTCTGTCCTCTCTAGAGGACCAGCAAGTACCCTTAACTGCTAAGCCATCTCTCGTGCTCTTGAGTCAGTTTTGTTATTTTCTGAATTCTCCACAGACAATGTACCCATTATCCATACAGCTACTTGGTACCCGACTGCACAGCATTTCTGTACTGCATCCTTCTCTGTGCCCCGGAAGGTCCATAAGATTGGAGGATACATCCGGCTTTCTTTTCTCACTATGGTGAGTCCCAAGCACCTAGCAGAGCTTCACGCACTGTAGGCTTCTAATGTGTGTTCAGAGAAGGAAGGTATAATCAACTAGTGTGGACATGACTGTGCTACATCCACGCCAACTGTCTGACTCCCAAACAACCATCTTCCGTTCTAGCCTAGTTCTCTGGGACATCCAGGAAGAGAAGACAAGTATATTTGGATTCATGATGCACCCTGGCTATCCTGGAACTACTTAACCATATGGCACAGACAGTCCTTTAACTCAGAGATCCACCTGCCCTTGCCTCTTGAATGCTGCCATGAAAGGTGTTCACCACCATGCCTGGCCCTTGAATGAATTTCTTCACTTAAAACATTTTTTTCAGAGACTGCACAGTCTGGGTGGCTCAGCTCAGCAGGTGGGTAAAGGCACTTGCTGTCTGAGGATATAAATGTGATAACCTGAGTTTGATAATCCAAACACACACAAAGGTGAAACGAGAGAACCAGCTCCGTCCTTTGACCTCTACACATACTGTGATACTTGCATGCAATTTTATTTTTTTTAAACTATGAAACCAGACATGATGCCTTTAATCCCAGCACTCATGATGAAGAGGCTGGTAGCTGAGTTTGAGGCCAGCCTGGTCTTTATAGTGAGCTCCAGGACCGTCAGGAGTACCTAATAGAGAGACTATCTTCAACCAACCAACCAACCAACCATCAGAGATTATGATAGCGTATGTGTGTCACAAGGATGTGTGAGTGTGTGTGCATATGTGGAGGCCAGAGGTCCGCATCAGGTGTCCTCTGTGGCTCTGTACCTTATTTTTTAGAGATGGTCTCTAAAAGAGAACCACTGCTTTAGAGTATCAGAACTGTTACGTGGCTTGTTTCAAACAGACTGACTCACCTGGCCTGGTGGCTCATGCCTGTGACCCCGCACTTGGGAAGCTGAGGCAACAGGATGAAAGTAGGGCTTGAAGCCTGGGCTCAGCCTGAGCTCAAGTGAGAACACGACGCAACAGATAACAAAACTTAAAAGATCAAGCAAAGAAGAAATGAAATTAAAAGAAAGAAAAGAGCCGGTGCAGCGGTGCACACCTGCAATCCCAGCACGCAGTGAGGCAGAGGTGGGCGAGTTCCAGGCCAGCCTGGTCTACAAAGGGAGTCCAGGACAGCCAAGCCTACCCAGAGAAACCTGTCTTGAAAAACCAAATAAATAAAAGTAAGAAAAATCTAAGTTTCTTGAGGTAGGTAGCAGGATCATGCTTGTAATTCTAGTGCTTTAAGACTGCCTGGCTAAAGAGATTCTACCTCAAAACGAAACTAACACTTTTTTTTCTTCCATGGATTAAGAAAATTTATCCCTCAGTTTTAATATGTCAGGAGTTAGGCTGGATTCAATAAAAGCCAAATACTAATTAGGCCAACATCTCATGAGCCCGGCATCAAAAAGCCCAGTGAGTCATGCCCCCCAACCATGCCACATGTTAGTGAAGGCTGGCCTACAGGGAGACCCATGATATTTCCTGATCTTCCTGCCTTCACTTCCCAAGAGCTGAGAGTAGTCTTTCACCACCATGCCCATCTTACAATTTGTATTTAAAATAACAAGGAAGAGGGACTAGGTAATCCAGCACTGGAGAGGCCGAGTTAAGATGATTGCTGTGAACTCACAGCCACCGTGAGCTACATAGTGAGATCCTGTCCCAACACGCCTAAATAAATAAACATGAACAAAGAAAGACGAATTTCTGGATCATTTGGGAAAGAAACTGCTGTAGCCAGGGTTCATCAAGCGCGTGGCCCGTATGTTCACTGCCTGAAACTGCTTTAACGGAGATGCGCACGCACTGTCTGATTTTCTAATACAAAATACGGCCCGATAGCACTCGGGCTGCAGCTAGCAGAGGGGCCTTTCTCCAGTTCCTTCCATCTAGAGAACTCCTTTTTAAAAAAAAAAAAAAATCAAGCCGAAAGGATGCCACTGTCACTGTTCATTGGCGGCGTCCCTGGGCAGAGGGCCGGTACTCAGTTGTGGGAGCCTGCTGATTGGTGACCTGCACTACGGGGCTTGTTGCCCATTGGCTGAGTCGCTGGAGCGTGAGTTACCGGGCCACCGAGGCCCGCGCCGCCGTTCCCATGGCAACCAAGGCTTGGAAGAGGGACTTAGAGCTGGGTGCCGCGCCGGCTCCCGCTGGCTCCCCGCGCCGGGGGCAGGGCAGCCTGGAGAAGAGTACTGGGGCCCCACTCAGGGTCTTGAAGGGACACTTGCTACCACCTGGGGAGGGGGCTGGACGAGCCATCCTCAAACAAAGAAAAGTGGCCCCTAACTCTACCTCCTTGATCAGCGGCGTTTTGAACCCAGAACCTGGCACAGGTTAGCCCCCAGTTCTCCACTTGAGAAAACGATGGAGGAAGGAAGAGGTGCCTGAAGTTGAAGGCCGTTAGGCCTGGTGTGAGGCCGTACCTGCCCTTGTGGACTCCTAGCGCCAGGGTTAGGTCAGCCTTGGACAAATACACACATGCTAAGGTGTGGAGCAATGGGCGTCTTTCTGTGTGTGTGGAACTCTGGAGGCCACTGCTGTGGCTCCGGTTTTATTTCTCAGGCTCGGGGCTCTTCTGGGGGTTTGAGATTGGTGTCACTCACCGGCCTCTCCAGGGCTGGGTGTAAAGGCGTGCGCCACCGCTGCCCAGCCACACCCGGCATTGCTGGCTGAACTCAGGTCTTCATGCTGGTCCAGCACTGTGACAACTCTAAACTCTTCCCCTCTTCCCAATCGCTAAATCTCTCTTGATCTTGCTGCTCTCTGTGTATCTCCACCAACCGTATTCAAGGCATCATTTCCCACCAGGTAAACTGTACTCAGCTTCTGGTTGGGTTTTTCTTTTTTTCTCTTTACTGGATACTTAAAAACTCTTCCCTGGGCTTGTGGCTGTAGCTCAGAGGTAGAGGGCCTGCTTAATCTGTGTTCAAGCTTCGGTACTATAAACAAAAATATCCCAAACAAGAACGTACCCCATATTATATTACTTCCCAGCTTAAAAATCCTTCAGTGACCCAGTTTTAGACTTAAATTGCCCCCCCCCCCCGCTTTGTAGCTCAGGATAGCGTCAGATTCAACATCCTCCTGGAGTGCTGGGGCCCATCTGGCGGGGATGAAGATGTAGAGAGATACTTGGTGCCTTCCTTTGGCTATGAGGTTGTTTCAGAATATTTGATCCTACTGTGAACCTAAAATCCTGTTTCTTGTTTGGTGTGGTTGAGCCCTATCACATACTTTTAATACAAGAACTTTCTGTTCACTGTAAACAGGTGATTATGGTGTGGTTCACCCAGCTCTAGCACACACCTTTAATCCAAGTGCTTTCTGTACAGCAGATTTAATAAGGTTAACCCTAGGTCAAGAGACAGAGCAATAAACCAGGGATTAAAGAGTAGGAAGGACTTTGAGTGGAGAGGAAAGAGCTTTTAGCTCAAGCTCTGGCTTTAGCTTAGGCTTCAGCTCCCCAGTTCCCCATCTTTTAGGGCTTTGAGCTAGGAAGCCAATGACCTTGGGTTTTTTGGCCTTTTCCTCCTGGGCTGTCAGTTGTACTAGTGAGCCTTTTGGGTTTTTTTCCATCTGGACCTGAGCTGAGAAGGAAGGTCAGCTGGGTGCATTCTCTGCCTCTGCGAGCTAGCAGGTTTTCACCCAGCAGCATCTTTACTGGTAAATAGAATGGTTGGGATTTTCATTAAAAAAACAAAAACAGAAACCATGAGGTTATATCAACACAGGAAAATCCAAGAAATCTGACTTTCCTCAGGAGTCTCATGTTGGGAAAAGAAGACTGACCAGCGGTGCCAGCCAGATGGGGAGCTTGTCTGCAGGATGGACCTCACACAGTCCTGACACTGGCAGCCATCTTATGAGACCCACTGGAGCACAAAGTGATAGGACAGCTTTATCAGGACTGCTCAGTCATGTCTACCTCTATTCAAAACCAGAGCTTATGTTAGGTCCCAAAAGATGGACCTGACCTCTGCGTTCCTCTTCTTAAAGTGGCCACACTGAATAAATCTCTTTTCTCTGCTTTTCACTATTGTTCAACTGCCTAATGCCGGATGACTGGCTCACCCCAGCATGTTCCGGGATGCCAGGGCCCAAGCTCTGACCCTCACATGTAGTGGGGACAGGATTCAGATTTCCACCATTTTACTAGAGGCATTGGTGGTGGGTGCTTGAACCCAGCAAGCGGCCTGCCCCTTGAGAACTGGTAGCACTCCTGGTACCTCAGCTCTGTGGTGATCTCAACGTCACTGTTACCAAGCTCAGGGACCATCATCCATGTTTAATACCTACAGCATGTACACATATCTGGGCTGGGGCACTGGGTTTCACTTGTTTTTAGAATCTTCCCACAATTGCTCTGTTTTGCCTAGGTCAGCAGCACTCTTCTTCTCTCTCAATTCACCTCCTTTTCTTGTCCTTTCCATGTCACTTAAGGGTATTTTTGGTTTGGTTTTAAGACAAGATCTCACTATGTTGCTCTGGCTATCCCAGATCTATGTGCAAACCCGGCTGGTCTCTGCTTCCCCAAGTGCTGGGATTAAAGACCCACCTAAGGTATTTTTTGTGGGAGGTTACCTTTGACCCCAGTCTGAAGCAGCTTTCCTTGTCCAACAGGGACTTCTCCCTGAATGCATCTGTGTGACTAGGTTACTGCTGAGCTCCAGAAACCTTCAAAAGGCCCTTTACAAATGTTGAAGTGGACAGAACAGAGCCCTGACTGGAAGCCCCGAGACAAAAATCATTGTCCTTAGATAAGGCCTCCTAGCCCCAACATCTCCTGGCCTGTCTCCAGCCACATATGCAACCCTCCGCTGACCTGAATCCTGTCTGTACCCGGGTCATGGCAGGCGAGCAGGCAGACAGATCTCCTCAGCTGGGTGCGCTCTGCTGGCGCAGTGCCTGCTACTGGGTTTCTCTTCTCAAGCCCCTTTGCTTCTTCGAGGGAAGACCTTGATTTGCTTCAGACAGGTCTAGACAGGTGGGTTTGTTTTGTTTGCCACGGCAAGTGTCTGAAGTGTGAGCTGCCGGCTTGGTGACCTGTCCACCCATCTTCACCATAGCCCTACCTAGCAGATGGCTGCTCCACAGAGTGCTACGCTAGGCCATTTGCGGCAGGGACAGGCTCTGGAAAGCTAAACAAACGCACTGGTCCGGCAGCCTCCTTGAGGAATTGCAGCTCAGGGGCTGCGCTCCGATGGGAGAGGAAGCTGGGGGAGGTTTGGTGTGTTCCAGCCTGGGCTTGGACCGTCTGTAGGAGGCTCTGGCGTGCATCCCGAGGGGGATGGGCAGGGAAGCTGTTTCTTCCTCGGGATTCCAGGGGGCGGGGGAGGGGCATCGAGCGAAGCCTCCTTCAAACACCAGCTCCTAGGCACACAGCCTGCTGGGAGGAAGGGGGTGGGGAGCATGCTGAAAGCCTGCTTTCTTTAGGAGGCCGCAAGCACTGTCAGGGGGAGGAAGAATATGGGGGGCGGGGGGAGAGGAAGAAGGGGAGGGAGTTACTCCGGAGGAATGACTCTGATGGCTTTTCGATCCTGGAAGGAGAGGAATTGAACTGGCTAAAAAAGCAAGTTCCCAACAGCCTCGCAGGTCCTAGCTTCAGGTCAGTTCTGCAAAATCCTCAAGTCGCCAACTCTGAGAATCCGTATGCTGGGAACTTTATCTTCACACACCTCAACGCTGGAAGCCCTTCAAGGGGTTAGCGGCAGTTAAGCACGGCATACGGGTCCGGAGACCTGGCCTCTATTCTTCCCACATGCTAACCTCATCCTCACTGTGTTGCTAGTTCCAGTGGTGATCTGCGCGCGCAGGCGCAAACACACAAACATCTGTTCCCAGTAATCTCAGCGCATCCAGGAGGTCTAGGCAGAACTCCGGAGCTCTACGTCAGGCGAGGCGGTAGGCGCCTGCACTCGCCATCTCTGAGTTCCATGACAGCCCCCGCTACACAGAAACACTGTTTCAAAAGCAACCTCCCCAAACCTGAAAAATTCACACAAAAAAAGTTTTAACAGTGAGCTGAACGCAAAGCACTGGGTTTTAGGTAACTGCAGAAAGCCTGGCTACCGATGCCTGTAGGTTAGAGAAATAGAAGGAAGGGTTTTGACTTCTGGGTTCTGCAACTTCACCTAACGCTTCAGGAAAACAACACAGTTATACGAAAGATAAATATTTATTCAGAACAAATCTTAATTGATTTTACATTCTAAGCCACAAGGAAATAGCAAAACAGTAAAGAAAAGACAAAAACTGAAGAAAAGCAGTTCACTGTCTTTCACTTTAACTTGCTAACATTTCGTTGACCCAGGCCCTCTGTCGTTGGCCTGTTTCCCCCAAGAACATTTTACAGTTCACTCATGATTCTGGCTTAAAAACACCTTTCTTTCTCCTGAGGGTCAGAGTTCCGTAGCTTTTTTAGGGTTCTTTAGTAGCTGAGGCAGAGGTGCAAATGTAAACATCTGGTAAGTTTCTCTTCTGGGGGCACTGTTTCTCACGGTGGCAGTGGAAGGGGAAGGCCCTGGAACGTTTTAAGATGCGGTACTCTAGGGACTGATCCGCAGCCCAGAATGTGTTCCACGGTACCTTCCCTAACCCCAAGTGGCAGGACAAGCTTCCTCTCTGCTCCTTCCGGGGATGGCTTCTCAGCACTGTGCTGGGCCCATCACCATGAAGAGAGCAGACTTCCTTGGCCCACCAACGTGGAGGAGATTGCTGTGAAGTGAGAGGTAGTGGGATGCGCACCGGGCTTGGGGTCAGAGGACTCTACAATGGGCTATGTGAGGCACCACTCGCTGTGTACTTGAGCCAGTCACTGAGCTTCTCTGGGTCCTTTCATCTGCTGGAAAACACCCTTCCAGGAGGCAGAGGTGAGAGAATCACTGCAAGCTTGAAGGCAGCCTGTTCTGTGAAGCCAGCCAGTTCCAAGCAGGTTGAGGTGAGGCACACTGACACCCTGTCTCAAAACACAAAACCAAAAGCAACCTCTCCCAAAAAAACTCCCCCAAACAAAAGAAAAACAAAACAACCACCTCTGGGGTCTTTTCCAGCAGGAAAGCCTTGGCTCCACCATCCCATAGAAATATGGCTTCTGAGCCACCACAAAGAGCTGTCACAAAGTAGGTACACTTTTATGCCAGAGAGGCCTTTGACCACCGTTCAGAGCTTATTCAGATTACACACTTCTAGCAACACTGATTTCACAAAGTCTGATACCACATAGAAGCAGCAAATGAAAAGGGCCCAGCCGAGAGCTGCAAATGGTAGACACTGACGTTCTGACTGACAGAAGCCAGTCAGCAACGTTTTCGATCCAATAAAACACTTGATGGCCTGCCTATCCCGCGTTGGGCCCTGTACCCGGGGGCTGAGGCAGAAGGATGACCAAGGCAGCCCAAAGGGCAAGAATCTTCTAAGGAGGCAATGTATGAGGAGGGAGGTAGTATACAGCACAAGGTGTGGTGTGTGTGTGTGGGGGAGTGTCGACAACACCAAAACAAATGCAAAACGGGAGGAAAATAAGGGGGTAGGGACAGGTAACATATCTGCTCACTACAGTTCCCATAGTCCTTACTGGTAAAATTCACCATGAACAGGCCGAAAAGGCGCGCACACGATTTAAAAAAAAAAAAAAAAGGCATACAGAGAATGTCTCTAGTAGGTTTTAGAAATATCTCTGTCCAAGACGATTTAAAACAAAACAAAACAAAACGGTCCTAAGAAAAAAGTTTTGGCACTTAAGAGGGTAAGCTGGCTGTGTGTCCACAGGCAGACGCGCGTTCAGTGGCCCGCCACGCCGGTGAGCTGAGCTGCCACGGAATTGTGAACCGCTTTGGGACACTGGGCAAAGGCGTGTCCTCTCTTGCCACAGAGGTTGCACACGATGACCTTCCGGCAGTAAGGGCTCAGGTGCCCCTCTTCCCCGCACCTGAAACACCTGTCCTGAGTGCAGGTACCGCTCATGTGGGTCCGGGATCCACATTTAAAGCACGTCTTGGGCTGCCCCTTGTACCAGCTGTAGCCCCTCTCGGCTCCCAAGAAGAAGGCCCCGGGCAGGTGCCTCACTCCGCCCTCCCCCTGGCGCAGCTCGATCTCGCACTTGTACTCCCCGGTCCAGATGCCAAACCTGTCGGTCACTTTGACGGGCACGGCCAGCACGTCGCAGTGGCGCTTGAGCCAGGTCACGATGTCCTCCACGTCCACGGTCTCGTTCCGGAAGAGGATGAAGAGGGTCTTCAAGCTGGACTTGCTCCGCCCCAAGACCACGAAGTTCTCCCAGCAGTCCTCCACCTCGCGCTTCTCCTCGTAGAGGCGGAGAAACAGGGCCAGCTTGTCCGCGGATCGGAAGCTCACGTCGAACTCGCGGCTGCCGGGGATCTGAATGACCGCGTAGATGTCGTCCGGGTCCATGCCGATGGAGCGCAGGATGAGCGCGCCCACCACGAAGTCCCGGGTCGGGCAGGCACTCTCGTCTCCCTGGAAACAGATGCGCACGAGGAAGCGGCCCTTGCCCGGCCCGGCGGCCGGCGGCTCGTCCTGGGGCGGCCGCTCGGCCGCCTCCTCGGCCGCGCCGGGCCCGGCGGGGGTCGCCATGGCCGCCGCCGCCTCGGCCTTCTTCCGTCGACTCGGGTCCCCCGCGCCGCCCGCGCCCTTCTTCCTGCAGGCGTCCGCCGCCTCCCCCGCAGGGTCTCGACGGCGGCCCTTCGGGTCCCCGCGCCCGGCAGGTGGGAAGTCGCCGGGGTTCGGGGCGGCCAGGCCCCCGGGGCCGCCGAGCCCGCCGCCCGCGTCGTCGCGCCGCCGCGGCTCGCGGAAGTCGCCCTTCTTCTCCGCCAGGTTCTTCACCACCTGCGCCCAGCCCAGCTTCTCGCGGGCGCCCTCGCCGTCCTCGGCGCGGGCCCCGGGCCGCGCGGGCCGCGGGAGCTGCGGCCGGCCCCGCTGTGGCTCCTCCTCCGCTCCGCCGCCGGTGGCCATGTTACCTCTTTCCCAGCATCCTCCACTCGCTCCCGCGGCCCGAGAGGCCCGTGGCGCGCGCCCGCCCGCCCGCCTGCCCGGGAGAAGGGCCGCGGATTGCGTGGGCCGCTCCCCGCCCCCGCTCTGAAATTCGACGCCTCTGGCTTCCGCCCCCTTGGAAGCCTCCTGCGCTCGGGTCTCGTGCTGGCCGGAGACAGCCCGGGCCCTGGCCGCCGCCCCTCTGCGGAAGGCCGCGCCGTCCTCCCGCTGTCGAGGTGTTGGAGTTTCGCGAGTAGGCCTCACTTGCATTCCGGGAGCGGAGCTTCCCGCCTTTCCCAGACTGCGAGGCGCTCACTGTGATCGCGCTCATCTTTTGAGTGTCCTTTCTGTTAAAAAGCAAGAGAAATGGTGGCCCCCAAACAATACATTTCCCCCACCAATTTTAGGTTATGAACACTTTCAACTATACAGAGAAGTTGAACTTTACCATTAACTTTTCCTTTTTTTTTTGAGCGCTGAAGAGAGGGATCATTGAGGCGGCTTACAAATGACTTCAACTCTAGCTTTTATGGAATCTGCACACACACACACACATAATTAAAAATAAAAATATGTTGGTATGGTGGCACATGCCTTTAATCCCAGCACTTAAAAGGTAGAGTTGAGGCAAATCTTGAGTTCCAGAGCTACGTAGTACTTTAAGTATTGTGTGCATCCATATTTAATTTCTACAACACTTGTATTCTTTTGCTAGTGTTTTATTTTGGTCCATTTACAAGCATAGTACATTACTTATATTTTTCAAAACCTGTAGGGGCTAGGCATGGTAGCATATGTCTATTCTGGGAGATAGAGACAAGTTCAGCTAGATCTACCGAGGGAGGGCTAGGCCACGCCGGCTGTGGGAACACAAAACAGGAGGACAGGATGGGTTAGGGGAGTAAGGTTGCTCTTGCTGCCACACATGCCCTGGGTTCCATCCGTCGGACAAACGTGGTGGAAGGAAAGCACTGACTCACCTCCTTAGAGGTGTCATGACAGGCACACACAAAGACACATTAAGCATGGAAAGGAAGCAACAGGCCTATGGGACCCGCATCAGGTCAAGGTGCTTGCTGCACAAGCCTGGAGGCCTGAGTTGGATCCCTGGAGAGAAAAGCACAAAACTGTCTCCTGGCCGCCATACTTGACATGCCAGGCAAGCCCACACGTGCCCATGCACAATAATAAACGTAAAACCACACATGACCTCTGCTCATTCGGACAAGAATCCTATATTAAATGCTTTGTAAGTGCCCCACAGTGTACTAAGCACTCTCCAGGCTTTATCCCATACACTTGTCCTCCATAAAACAAATGCTGTAACTATACCATTTTATAGACAAGAAAGCAACCCAACCACTTGGCAGAGCTAGCAGACAGACCCATGTGTAGTTTATCTTAAGTTTTTTCCAGACAGGGTTTCTTTGTGTAGCCCTGGCTGTCCTGGAACTCGCTCTGTAGAATTCACAATGATCCACCTGCCTCTCCCAAGTGCTGGGATTAAAGCTGCCACCATCATTGTCTAGCTTTTTCCTTCAGCTTTTAAAATTTACTTTATGGGTATGTGCCTGAGGGTATGTATGTGAACCACATGTATGCAGGTAGTCATGGAGGTAAAAAGAGGGCATCAGATTCCCCAGAACCGCAGTTCCAGGTGGTTATGAGGCACCTTATTGGGTTGCTGGAAATCAAACCCAAGTCGTCTGGGAGAACAGCCAGTGCTCTTAACCACTGAGCCATCTCTCCAGCTCCAGGACGGGTTCATTTTGGTTTATAGCTCAAGATCCAGCCCATCGTGGTGAGGAAGTCACAGTAGCAAGGCCTTGAAGCCGCTGATCTCACAGCAAGCACAGTCAGAAGCAGGGAATGCTTGCTAGCAGGTCACTTTCTCCGTTCTAACAGTTCAAGACCCCTGCCAGGGAGAGTGTGACCAAACTGGGTGGGGCTTCCTCAATTATCCTAATCAAGATAAGTGCCCTGAGGCCAATCAAACTGGGCGGGGCTTCCTCAATTACCCTGACCAAGATACTTTCCCACAAATGTGCCCTGAGGCCAGTCTCGTGAGTCATTCTAGAGCTCATTAAATTGACAATTGAGATTAACCACCCACATATAGAAGAACTGGGATCATAAAGTGGTGGGGAGTCAGGCTTTTAATCCCCGCACACAGGAGGCAAAGGCAGGAGAGGCGGACCTCTGAGTTTGAGGCCAGCCTGGTCTACCCAGCTAGTTACCGAACAGCTGGGGCTACACAGAGAAACCCAGATTTCAAAAAAACAAAGCAAAAGTTAAAAGCAAAGCAAAGCACAGCTGCAATCAGGGCGGTTGTGCTCACTATGGTGGAAGGCACCTGCTACCACTTGGGAGACTCCCATTGTTTATTTTGCATAGCAGAGAGCGGGGTGTGGTCAGTTACAGAGAGATGTCTCCTCCGGGAGCAGCCTCAGGCTGTAAATATCCTGGAGGACTGAGGCCAGCAGAGGGCTTTGCCAGTTCACTGAGCCATACCTGGGGAAGGCCTTGCCACCATGGGTTTAATGCACCGGGGTCTTTGGTATGGCTGTGCTCATGCCAGCACATTCCCTTGGGACTTCCTCTGTGCTCCACAACACAAAAATGTTCTGCAGTTTTGTTTTTCTCGTTTTTGTGACGCTCTACCTCCAGCCCTCTGCAGTGGCTTTTAAGATTTATTGTATACAGTTGTGTGCCTGCACACCAGAAGCATAGAGGGATTGGGAGACACCACGTAGTTGCTGGGAATTGAACTCAGGACCTCTAGGAAGAGGAGTCAGTGTCCTTACTTAACCGCTGAGCCATCTTTCCAGCCCCTGCAGTGGCTTTTAAAATGTATTATTCCTTTTTTTTTTTTCCTGATACAGAGTCCCATGGAAACTAGGATGACCCCAGACTCACTATATAGTTTAGGGTGATCTTGAGCTCCTAATCCTCCATTGTCTGCTTCCTGTGTTCTGGGATTATAGGCATACTCACCATGCAAAAAGTAAAAAAAAAAAAAAAAAAAAAAAAAAAGGCTTGAAACTCCATTCTCCTGCCTCAGCTTTCTTTTTTAAAGGGTTGTTTTATTTTATGTATATAGGTGTTTTGTCTGTGTGTGAATGCGCCCATATGTGTGCTATGTGCATGCCTGGTACTTGCAGAGGAGGGTGTTGGATCCTCAGGGTCAGGAATTCTAGAAGTACAGATGCTAGTTAGCTACTGTGTGAATGCTGGGGATCAAACCCAAGTCCTCTGCAAGAGGCCTGGAGCCTTCTCTCTAGCCTATTGCCTCAGCTCTCTTCCTTCCTTCCTTCCTTCCTTCCTTCCTTCCTTCCTTCCTTCCTTCCATCCTTCCTTCCCTTCTTCCCTTCCTTCCTCTCCTTTCCTTTGCTCCCTCCCTCCTTCTCTTCCTTTCTATTCCTTTCCTTTCGCTTTCTGTTCCTTTCTTTTCCTTTCCTTTCCTTTCCTTTCCTTTCCTTTCCTTTCCTTTCCTTTCCTTTCCTTTCCTTTCCTTTCCTTTCCTTCTTTAAGGTATGCATGACTGTGCTTGATTTAGAATATTTTTTTTTTTAAAGTGTTTACCACTTTCCCCCCAACTCTGAAAAGACCTTTTCTTCTTAGCCAGATTGTGGGGGGTGGGTGGGGTGGGAGGACACTTTACACATGTGATGGTCAGAGGACAACTTCTGGGAGTTCATTCTTCTCATTCTACCTTGTGAGTGCTGGGCTAGAACTCACATTGTCAGGCTTGGTGGTCAGCACCTTTACCGGCTGAGGATTGCACCAACGTCTTGCCTGGCTTAATAGTGATTAACTTCTTTTTACTGGTGGTTGCTGAGGTACAATGAGCTTTATAAATGGGGATAATAGTGATAACCTCATTCCTCTAGAGGCAGTCAGACATGCCTTGATATCCAGGACACTCCATTTAAAACATTCTCTCTCTCTCAGTTTATTTATTTGTGTATTTAATTAGTCTATTTGCATGTATGCCTGAATGACAGTAGAGAGCATCAGACCCTATTATAGATGGTTGTGAGTCACCATGTGGTTGCTAATAATTGAACTCAGGACCTCTGGAGGATCAGCCAGTGCTCTTAACCTCTGAGCTATCTCTCCAGCCCCTACCCCCCTTTTGAGACTGGGGCTCATGTGGTTCCTATAGCCCAGCTCTGTAAACAAAGACATCTGGAACTCCTTGATTCTCCTCCTCCATCTACAGAGTGCTGGGATTACAGGTGAGCACCACCATGGCCTGCTAGCACCTATGATTTTTAGAGGGTGGAAGAAGTTAGGAGCTTTGCCCTAGTGTTGTACAATAACATCCTTCTGTGGAAGTTTGGAGAGTTTTAGATCATTTATTCTTTCCCCATTGTTTTTAAACGGTAGTGTTTTTGTGATGCCGATCCTTGATTGTCAACTTAACTACAATGTAAAAACGAACTGAAATTCCGAACTGGAGGGATTTTATTTTTACTTTGCTTAATTTGAAGTAGGAAGATCCACTTCTAACCTGAATCTTGAGGCAGGAAGATGCATGTTTCATCTTGGCCGCAGCTTTTGCCGGCAGCCCATATAAGGACACAGAAAGAAGCATTTGCTCTTCGCCTGCTTGCTCTCCTCTTGCTAACAAATCTGGTTTTTTTTTTTTTTTTTTTTTTTTTTTTTCCTGGCATTAGAGCCTACTTCTTCGGGATTCCAGTGCCTACTGAAGACCACCCGAGACATTTAGCCTCGTGCGCTCAGCAACGTCTGGATTCTTGGACTGTGTTGGTAGCTAGCCATTGTTGGATTAGTTGGATCACATCCTGTAATAATAGCAGAGCAGGAGGTCTCTGTGGGTTCTAGGTCAGCCTGAGTTACATGGTAAAAACCAGCCTAGATAGACTGAGGGATGGATGGATAGATAGATAAAAATAAAATAAAATATAAATAAAGCCTAGCTTTCCCCTCCCCTCTAATTTATCCTTTGCCGGTTTCACACATGCTTATAGCATACTGTGATCATATGCACCTCTCAATTCCACCCCCCCCCTCCCGGGTCCTCCCTCCCATCCATGCTTGGACAGTGGGCTGGCTTGATTTTGTGCTGGTCAAGTATCTTTGAAAGAATGGGAGTATATAGGATTTAGAGTGGAAATGTAGGAACTGGTCTCAGGTGGCGATTAATCCTTGGATGTAGGACGTGTGTGTGTGTGTGTGCGCGTGCGCACGCGCGTGTGTGTGTTCAGTGCTCAGCGAGATGAACACGTTATGTTTCCTAAACTGCACGATATTCTTGATGAAATAGGAAGCACAGTCAGGAATGAGGACGAGGAAGCAGGTGATGCAGGATGAAAGTGGATATTGGTAAAAGGAAAGACATTTGAAACCAGGGTGTGAACTCTGTGGGTCCGCCACATTTCTGCCTGGCTAGGTTAGTCTCCCTCTGTGTTCCATAGTTGCGTTTCCTTGGAGACCAGACTCTGCTAGAGGAAGCGACTGGTTTCTTTGGGATCCATTTTGAGACAAGAGGTGGCAGAAGCCTAACGGCCCGGACCCGGGGGAATCTTTTCCCCAATGGCTCAGAAGTAAGGAGAGGATGGGCGTTGGGGAGAGGGGAGGGCATGCGCGGGCTCCATGCCTCAGCCTTCGCTCTCTAGGCGCCAGCTCTCTGGCGTGCTTGGTAAAGCGAGGCTGCAGGATCCGTCTGTGGGCTGGGGATGATGGGAGGTTCCCCCGCCCACCCTCTACTCTTTCCCTAGGAATGACTCTAGGACTCGCTCCTCAGGGCCCAAGTTGCAAGTATTGGTGAGTTCGGGAAGGATAGGGCGGACTGGGGGGTTGTGGGGAGGCTCTTCCTCCGTGACCCTGTGTTCCACCTGCCCTCAACTCCCGCGGTGGTAATAACCAAGCTGAGTGCCACGCCCTGCAGCGTGTACCTAGTCAGAACATAAGGATGACCGGAACTGTGCGCTGATTTCGTCGCTAGAGGGTGGGCCTTATTTTCTGTTTCTTCAGGGTATTAGCACCTCACATGTCCATGGTTCTGGCTACCTAGTAAACACAAAACAAAACTATGGTCAGTGCTCAGGAAACCACTGAAGGCCTTGCTCATACTTCTCAGAATTCTTGCACTAACCCAAGGAGTTGGCATGTGACATTAGGTTTACTTTACAGATGAGAAAGTCAAGGCCTAGAGCTCAGGTCGCTTGCTCTCAGATAGAGATAAACTGAAAAGGGTGAGCTGGCGTTGAACCCACTGACCCTGTAACTGACTGTGTCACGTATGGTGGCATTGTGTTCCCTAACAGTGGTCAGAGAACTTGAAGCTGCCTCCCCTCCAACAAGCCAAAGGCAACAACAAAAGCACAATGAAGACTGTGACTAAAGTTCAATCAGGTGGGCAGAGGCTCTTGGGAGCACGTGGGTGTTGGGGACAAGTTAGAGTGGCTGCTTTTGGTCACCAACACATCATTCATATTATAGCAGGCTAACTAATGTGACAAATAGCTTTCAGTTTTCAGTATATATGAAAGTTAGATATGAAAGTTCGTTTCTCGGGAATGCATTTGTAGGTGTGTGGGGAGGGCCTGGTCCTGTCCATACAGTGATTCAAAGGTCTAGGCTCCTTTAACCCCGTAGAGCTAATGTTTGGTAAGTCCTTGAGGACCTGTGCTGGCAAAGAGGGACAAGAAAGCAAGAACAAGGGGACCCAGACCGGAAGTAACACGTACCATTTGTATTCTGTCCCGGGGCTGTAACTCCCATCACATGACCATGCCTGACAGAAGTTGGGAACTGTCTGACTCTATCCTCAAGAGGGGAGGACACAGTCTGGGGAATTAATAGAAGCATTTCTATCACATCGGTGTTAACCTTTCCAGGGAAATTCTGAGGTCTTGGCTCAGGCAAATGTGAGTTTGGCATCTTGGCAGTGCTAATCACTCACTTGGAAGAGTCTTTTATCTTTCCAAACTTTAGTCATCTTAATCGGGAAAAAATTATTGTTATGTATTGTTATGTATATTCTGGTAATCCTTCCAGCATTCAGGAGGCTGAGGCTGTGAGTTCAAGGGCAGCCTGAGCATAGAACAGACTCTGTGTTATGTAGCTCTTTCCTCTTAATAGAAACACCTCCTCCTTCCTCCCCTCCCCCTAGAGGGAGAAGAAAGGGAAAGTTATAGGGCTCAGGGAGTAAAGGAAACTTATAAGGCTCAGGAAATACCTTGAGCAAGAGTCACAGGAAATTCCTTAACCAAGAGTCGCAGGGCTGTCCTCTAGTATTTACGAATAATTACAGCTGCCCAAAGAGATAGGGCAGAACTGCCTGCAAACAAGGCTCTCCAGGAACACAGTTGTCATGAATTTTCACCCATGCTTGGGTGGGCTTTGGGGATGCAGCTGCCTATGGGCCACCTGTGCCATCTGTGCTCCAGTACTTAACCCTTAATTCCTACTCCTTCAAGTAACCCAGAAAACTCTGGTTCCCGTATATATCTGGTCTGTTGTTTGGGACACTAAATGTTCACACCTCCTCAGGAAAGCCATATTGCACCTTATTTTCCCCAAGCACTTCTTTGAAAAAAATGTATGTATGTATGTATATATATATATTATAATATACATATTTTATTTGTAAATTTATTTGAGACAAGGAAGGTTTCATGTGTAAAACAATCTGGCCTCAAACTCACAGAAATCCTCCTGCCTCTGACTAAATAACAGATATTTTGGAACATCCGTATTTGAAAAGGTGCTGGGGAGGGGATTATGAGTGAGCATATGCTGGCTATGGAAGCATTAGGACCTGAGTTCAGGTCACCAGCACCCATGTAAAATGGGTCTATAACCACCGAGCTACGTCCCAAACCTCCCCTGCCTCTCTCCCCCTCTCTCAATGTGTACTGTTGTTTTGCCTGCCTGTATGTCTGTGTGCCACCTGCATGCCTGGAGGTCCCGTGCTGCAGTGGACGCTCTCACGCTCATCTATCCATGGGCAGCAGTAACTGGATTTAGTTATAAAGACATGAAGTTGGGAGGAAATGGGGGCTATCTTGGAGCAGCTGGGTAGAGGAGGAGGAGGGAGTGAATATGATAAAACACATTATATATGTATGCATTTCTCAGAGTAGATGAAAATCATCACGCACGCACGCATACATAAAGTCAGTTGTCCAAGCTAGGCTTGGTGACACAGGCCTATAATCCTAATTACTCAAGAGTTTTCAGGAGGCCAGCCAGTTAAAGGCTTTCCAGGGAAACTTAGCAAGACTCACTCTTAAAATATAAAGCAAAGAGAGAGAGGCTGGAGAGATGACTCAGTGGTTAAGAATATTTGTTGCTCTTCAGGAAGACATAGCTCTGGTTCCCAGACATACAACTCACAACCACTTGTAACTTCAGTCGTAACTTCAGTTCCCGGGGATATGACACTATCTTCTGGCCTCCTGGTATATGGCCTCCTGGTATATGGCATATGGCAATCAGGCATACTCATATCCGAATAATGAAAATGAAGAATAAAAACTTAACCAAAAACAAAAGCATAAAATGAAAGAAAATGAACTAGGCATGGTGGTGCACTCCTTTAATCCCAGCACTCAGGGAGGCAGAGGCAGGCTGATTGCTGTGAGTTCGAGGCCAGCCTGATCTACAAAGCAAGTCCAGGACAGCTAAGGCTACACAGAGAAACCTTGTTCAAAAGAGAGAGAGAGAGAGAGAGAGAGAGAGAGAGAGAGAGAGAGAGAGAGAGAGAGAGAGAGAACACAAATTTGTACAACTTTTAGAAAAAGGCAGAACAGAAAAATCTTTGGGGCCTGTGACTAAGTGGAATTTGTTAGATGTTGCACCAGCAGCTCAATCCAGGGAAGAAAAATAGCTATAACTAGAGTCCATTCTAGGATAAAAAAGTTGGGGGGCTAGCAAGATGGCTCAACCTATTAAAGTGCTTTCCAGAAAGCCTGATGGCCTGAGTCATCCCAAGGCCCCGCATGGTGGAAGGAAAGGCCCCTTCAGAAAGCACTCTCTGTCCTCTGCACATGCACACTGTGTATGCAGCCTTCATGAACTGTCACCCATGCTGTGGGGGGGGCTGTGAGTTACCCACAATTCTGTAACCCCATCCTCATCCTCCCGTAAGTGGCCCCAGTGAACTCACTGGTTCCCTAAGCTAGACTTGAGTGGAATCATTCCTTTGGTTGGTCGTCAGTGCCCTGCGTGGGGTGAACGGGTGTTTGTTCCTACCCCCCTCCACCCCACCCCCAGGAAAAGTCATACAATATCCCATGCCGGGAAAGAAAAACTGGATCATGTGTACATTGCTGGTGGTTCACAGAAAGACGTAGCACTCTGAGGTGAAATACATGTGATACTTCTCTACAACTTAGTACTTTTACTCTTAAAAAGGATTATCAGTAATTTTGTGTGTGGGCAGAAGCACACACCTGTATGAAAACACAGAGGCCAGAAGATGGTGTTGAGTGTCCTCTATCACACTCCACCTACTCCTCTAAAGCAGGGTCTCTCTTTGAACCTGGGGATCAAGTTTTCTTTGTTTTTGCTTTCTGAGACAGGGTTTCTCTGTGTGGCCTTGGCTGTTCTGGCCTTACTTTGCTGGCCTTTCTTTGCTGGCCTCGAACTCACAGTGATCTGCCTGCCTCTGCCTCCCTGAGTGCTGGGATTAAAGGCACCTTTAAAAAAAAAACTAGTCTGGAAGCCAGCAAGTTCCAGTGGTATGCCTGTCTCTGTAGCTGGCTAGCTAGACTGGCTGGACTGGCGAGCTTTGGGCTCAGGAGAGAGGTTGCCTCAGTATGATAAGGTGGAGAGCTAATGAAGATGACACTTGATGTCAACCCCTAAGTCCCCATGCATGCTCACACACATACATCTGGCCCCACACGTGCAAACACTCCTGCACATGAAAAAAAATCCAACAAAGTACAAACAAAAAAAATAATAATTCCATATATCTGACACCAGACTTGGACATGTGAGTAATCTTGCATTCTTCTCAAGTCCCAATAGTTTAGTTTAACCATGCCTGTGATGCACTTGAGAGGCAGAGGCAGGAGGATTAGGAGAAAGCTATCTCTGGCTACACAGTTCTTCCAGGACCAGGCTGGGCTGCTTGAGGCTCTGTCTCAAAAATCTAACAAACAAACAAAACCATTCCTGTAGTTAGCAAATATGTAATAAGAGTAACTTATAGGGGACCTCTTCCAGAGATCCTGGGTTCAATTCCCAGGACCCACATGGCAGCTCGCAACTGTTTGTAGCTCTGACCCTGACACGGACATACATGCAGACAAAATACCAATGTATATAAAATAAAAATGAATAAAAAAGAGTAACTTATCATTTCGTACTTAATACTAAAATTTCCCAGACAAAGGATCTTAATCTGTTACATACTTAGCACAGTATAATAATTGTCTGAGGCTGGAGACACGCAGCTGAGCAGTGGTTGCAGGTTGGTTCAAAAGTGTCTGATAGAAAGCACGGTTTCTCTGTCACCACCTCCCTCCCTTGCCTTGCAGCCCAAGCTGTTCTCTAATTTGTTGCTCTTCCAGCCTCTACCTCATGAGCCCGGGGACAGCTGTAATCATGTTGGGCAGTACTAAGGATTAACTTCAGGCTCTGTACATGCTGGGCCAGTACCGCACCAGCTGAACTATATGCCCAGCAGGGTTCTGAGTATCTGCTCTCTCAGAGCCTTCACTCTCACCCGCCACTCACAGTATTGCAGTGGCCAGCCGGAGTTCTGCGCAGCTGCTGTGGTCACGGGACAGAACAGGAACTAGGAGCGTTGAGCATCTTAGGGCCACAGTGACTTCTCACCCAACCTTCACCACCCACTTAGGAGATGGACATGGTTGTTTGGACCTTATGGGAGGCACTGAGGGACAGGAGACCACATGGCCTTCCAGGTGACAGTGACAGAGGCCTTTCCTGCCTCACCTGACCTTTCTGCCAGCCAGGAGGAGAGAGAGGGGGTTTGTGTTTGTCTGACAGCCTGTTTCGCAGTTTCTGCCCTTAGCTATATTAGGAGCCGGAAGAACATGGATGGGGGTTCTGTATTTTATTTTATTGTTTTATATATATATATATATATATTGAGACATAGTCTCTCTATGTAGTCCTAGCTGGTCTGGAGGCTCAGGACTCTCCCAAGTGGGATTAAAGGCATGTACCACCATGCATGGCTGTGGTAGGGATGCTGGTAGCAGTGGTTCTTGACCCCCTTTCTAGTTGATAGTAGGGTCACCCTGGTTTGTCTTGTTGTTTCCATCGAGTTCACCCTCTAGGGACTGGATTGAACCTTGAAGGGAAGCTGAAGTTTCATATCTGGGGGGAGGGGTCCTACCCCTGGCCATCTGCCCTTGCTAACCATCTCTCTGTCACCCTCACGTCACTGCATTCTCCTGTGCTTGCCCCTCCCTATAACAAGGCCCAGGGTGGGGCTGAGGGTTTCTTTGTGGGCAGCAGTTTTATCTTTTGTGTCACATGGTAAACCCATAAAGGAGTGGGACTCGGGGCTGGGCCCAGCCAATTGCACTCTCTAGGACCTGGCCCAGGCCTGTGTCCACCCTCACACTCTGTCTCCCTTTTCCTACCGTCTTCAGCAGCGCAGCCCCAGAGTTCTGCAGAGATAACAAACCTAGCAAAGAATGTCCGGGGACTTCGAAGGAGGGAGCAAGTGCACCATGGGAAGACGCATGCCAAAGTGCGGCTGATGAGGGTAAGGGGGCTCCGGGCAGGAGCCGGCGCGCAGCTCTGCTGAGGCAGCACTGGTCTCCTCCACACAGCAAGGCCATGGGCACACTTACCATCCTTATTTTGCAGGTGGGGAAAGGAATGACTTGTACCAGGTCACACATCCAGAAACAGTGGCATGGGGGCCAAAACAGTTAAGGTTAGACTGTCATGTTTAGGCAGAAGGAATTAGGCTTTCCTTAACTCTCTGTATTAGAAATGTAATCCCGTGGTTGGCCTCAGTGCTGGCCAGCACACTGCCCGTTTGGGAGTGGTGGCGTGCCGGCAAACCTTTCACATCAGCTGAGACCATTGCAGCCAACGAGTTTTCTCATCATGCTTTCCACCACCCCCTTTCTGAGGTAACCCAGGCTGGCCTTGAACTCACAAACCTCCTGCCTCTGCCTCCCAGAGTGCTGTGATATAGGCGTGTGCCACCATGCCTAGCCTTGTTATACATTGTTTTATGGCTTCTGTGATCACCTCAACCATATTTTTAAGCTTCAAACAAAACAAGACAAAACTGGTCTCACTATGTAGTAGAGGGTGACCTTGAACATGGTGAGTTCCAGGCCAGTAAGGTTAAATGGTGATAATCTGTCTCAAAAATTAAAAACACAGGAAGAAAATAAAAAGGGAAAGCATCTTTGCTTTGAGACTGCTTTTCCCTCCAGCCATCATTTTGCCAGATGGCTGCCCTGTGTCACTCACTCGCAGGAAGACTTGCTTCTGATGATCTTTTCCATCCTGACTGCAGGAGGGTTTCTGTGGTTGTTTGATACACAGCATTCGCGCGGACATTGTTGCTCTTCGTGCTGTCCTGTGAGCACTGAGTCTGTCAGTCAGCAGGCCCTGACTGGATACCTGCTGTGTGCTGGCCCTGCTCTGAGCATGGGCATTTGCCAGGGCTGGGCTCTGGCCTTGGGGAGCCAGGTGATTAAGCACGTGTATAAAATGTGAAGTGAAAAACCAGAGGACAGCCTTTGGGAGGCAGGAGGACAGTGAGTTCAGGGCTAGCTTAGACTGCAGAATGAGAACCTGTCTCAAAAAACAAAGACAAGAGTGGCAATAGCAAAGAAATGTGGTGACAACGCAGGCAGGAGGAAAGCAAGACCAAGAGTGGAGGCTGAGGGGCCGGGAGAAAGTGTCGGAGGCCGTTTTCGATAGGCTGGTGGGGAATGAAGGAGTAGTGTGTTAGACCCCAAGGAGTGCAGGGTGAAGAGCACTGTGCCGGGTGTTGGAGATGCAGCCACGGACAGGGTGTAACTGTGGGACTTACACGTCCCTTGAGACACACAGCAGCAAATGGCGCCCGCCATGGAAGAGCCGCCCTCTTAGCTGTTCCAGTGTCTGCTCGGGGCCCCATCGTTGTCCTTGCGCTGGTGACACCGCCACGGCGGAGCAGGCAGAGCCTGCCTTCTTGCTGAGACTTGCTCCTGGAAGGAGCCCAGCAAGAACGATAAGGAAGGGCCTAGCGTGGGAGGGGAGTCCTGGATGAAAGCAGGTTGGGAAAGGAGACACAGCTACACATTGTAGTTGCGTGATTACATATTGAGGTCAAGGTCATGCAGGAGACAGCACCGTCCCGAGTTAGATCTGTGTTAGACAAATCAGTGTCTAGAGCAGAGGTCAGAAAATCCTATTTCTGAGTCACTAGGAGTGTGTGTGTGTGTGTGTGTGTGTGTGTGTGTGGGGTCTCGGTATATTTAGGTTCAGTGTTGCCAGGGACTTGAGAGTGACTTTTTTTTTAAACAAGATTTTGGGGGTCTAGAGATTTGGAGGCAAAAACCGGAGTGGCTAGTGGCCACGGACAATAGTTCTGTTCCGGGTGTCCTTGGGTCCGCTGTGGAATCTGAACTTCTGTAAAGTGAGAATAATAACAGTTCGTGTCTCCCAGGCTTGCTGTGAGGTAATGCAAGTGCAGGACACAGTGCAGGACACAGTGCCAGCACGGAGCAGCTGCAGGGCACTGTCAGTGCACGGGCACTGACGTTGGATCGGGTACAGAACACAGGGGCTGAAAACCAGGGCAGATGGGCTGGGAATGGGAGTGTAGAGCCAAAGAAGCCAGCCCCAGCTGCTGCTCGCGCACAAGCTGAGCTTGCCGCCATCGCCCCAGTGGCTGTGTTGGAGATTTTATCTCATTTCTAAGTGGCAGTTCACTGAGGCAGCAATTAGCTATTAGTTGCTTAGAATGAATACCAACTAGTTATCTGAGGTTAATTAACTTGTCCGGGTTCCCCCAGATGGCAAGTGGCAGACGTGGGACGGCCCTGTCCTAGTCCCACTCTGGGACTAGTCCCTCTCCTGGCTGCTTTCTCTTTTGAGACAGGGTATTTCTGTGCTCCTTACACTGGCCTGATTGGCCAGGTGATCCTCCTGCTTCAGCCTGCGCAGCCATGCCACGCCTGTGCCACCAGGCCGGGGCTTCTTGCAGCACGAATCCCACTGAGGTCTTGAGGAAGGATAAGGGAAAGGCAGACATGGAGACTGAAGTCTGGCTTCCTAGTCTCAGCACTGTCACTTCTGGGCTGTGTAACAGCGTCATCCAACCTCTCTGAGCCTACACTCGTGAGCTGGAGTGTGGTTCCCATGTGTCATTTGTAGAGCAAGTCACAGCACATCACTGGTCTTATGTACCTTACACAAATCACTGATTCCTCCTGACCCCCTTTCCACGGGGGTGTCGCACATAAGAAAAGGTTGGTGTTCCCTCCTCCTTCCCTGCCACCTCTGCCACCTTCTTACCCAATTGGGTCGTTCTCATGTGCGTTCTCTGTAGTTTTCACTGATTCGAAGAGGACTTTGGTAGTAGGGCGAATCCTTAGCTACTGCATGTTTGCTAATTAGATGGTGATGAGCCCCCAACAGTCGGATGCATTCTCCTCTCAGAGATGTGACAATGGGGTGGGGAGAGAGGCACGTGTGAAAAGATAACTGTGTCTCCACTTCCAGGTGCTCTGACCTACCGGGAATGGGGAGCAGCCAAGCGCCAGCATTTACTGCGGGGGGCCGGCCGCAGGGGCAGGGCGGGTCCTCAGGCCCCGGCAGGTCTGGGCACACAGACAGCAGCACTTTCCTCCCTGCCCTTGTCTTGCTTCCCTAGTTGATGCTTCGAAACCAGCGGGCCACGCTCCAGGAGCTCTACAACCACGAGGCCTTCCTCAGCAACCTCAACCAGGAGCTGATCAACTCCATCCAGAACATGGAGGAGAGACTGGCCGGGAACGTGCGCTCCATGCTGCAGCAGCAGGGCGTCCTTGGGGTGAGTGGTTTCCTCGGCTACGCCCGCCTCCTTCCCGCGCAGGCGCGCCCTCTGCTGGCCGTTCCCAACTCCTGTATGCCCTGATGCCTCTGATATAATACAGTGCCACCCTTCATTGCCACTTATTAGAGGGGAGGCCCGCGGCGTGTGCATTGGAGCTTGGAGTGGACTGCAGTAACAGTTCAAAAGAGAGGCTGTAGCTGTCACACTTGTGCAGTAGAAAGTATTTGGTGCTGTCACCACTGCCTGCCAGATGTCTGTAGTGAGAGCAAATGTTTTATGTACAGTCAATACAAACCTCACAACAGCCTGATGGGGTGGGCACTATTCTTGCCCTCATTTTACAGATGAAGAAATGGCAAACAGAAGGTGGGGTAACTTGCTCCAGGCCACACAGAGGTAAGAATCAGAGGCAGGGTTTGAAACCAAGGCAGCCTTAACCCAGGATCTGTGCTTTCCTTGCCCTGATGTCATTGTTTTTAGGACAGTTGATTGAGTCTACTGTTACCTTGCTGTCTGGAGCCAGCTCTGCTGTCATGAAGCTCAGTGTGGCATGTAGGCCCACAGAGCATCCTCCTGGTGTTGGGCTGAGAGGGCGGGAAGGTCCCAGGGACAGAGAGCCTGGGCTGGAGAAGGGCCCAAGAGCGGGTGAATGGTTCTCTCCTACTGCAGGTGGCTCAGAGCTAACCTGGGCTTTGAGATGCAGAGAAGGGCTCAGACTCTTTGGCAGCTGGGTTGGTCCCACAGGCTGCTATAGGAAGATGCTGGGGTGGGCAGCTTTAACAGTAGGCGAGGCTGGACATCCAAGGTCAGTGGGTCAGCAGGTCGAGCTTCTGTTGTCCCCTGTCCTATTTTTGCAGATGGCCTTATATACCTTTTCTCTATGTGCACAGAGTGCTGCTGTCTTGTGGGGACACATCTGTCCTCTCTGCTGAGGGCCTTCCTGTGACCTCATTTATACTTATCTGCTTCCCTAAGGGTCCTAGTTCCAAAAGTTCTTATACCTAGGAAGCTTTGATGGTCAGAGTCCATCTATCCATTTATTTATTTATTATTTATTTTTCCAAGACAGGGTTTCTTTGTGTAGCCTTGGCTGTCCTGGACTTATTTTGTAAACCAGGCTGGCCTCAAACTCACAATGTTCTACCTGCCTCTGCCTCCCTGAGTGCTAGGAGTAAAGTTGTTGAGTGTCATCATGCCCGGCTCACAGTCCAGTTTTAACAGAGATCAAAGCCACACAGTTCTTCAGCCCAAGGAAACTTCTTGCACACACACACAGCCTTGCATGTGGAAGCCGTTAGGTGGTAGTGTTCATCAGGACCTGTCCATCTGCTTTATTGAGACAGGGTCCCTGGAACCTGAGGCTTGTGTATCGGGTGATGCTGGCCAGCATGCCTCAGGGATCCACCTGTCTCTATATCCCCGTGACTGGAATTATAAACCCACAGCATCACTCCTGGCTTTATAACATGGGTCCTGGGGGTTGAAGCCAACCGAACCATCTCTCTAGCCCCTGGACAGTTTTGAACCATCCTGGGTACACGTGTGGGCCCTTGGGAGCAGCCTTTCGGTTAAGCCTTCCCTTTAACGGGGTCACAGGAGGTTGCAGTTAGCATTGGGCATGTCCTGTACTGGAGGTGAGGAGATTTGGGGACCTCCAAGGGGACTTCTGACTCAAATATCAGAGCATCAAGAAGACTTCCTGGGGGAAAGCCATACTGGGGGAAAGCTGAAGTCTGCAGAGGTATGAACTAGTAGAGGTTGGATGGACAGGTGTTGTAGGCAGAGGAAACAGACATGGGGCAAGAGGGAGCAAATGGAACACTACGGATGGCTGGACAGCCCAGTGTGAGTGAGGGATACGTGAAAGATGAGTTTGTCCCCGGCCAGATTGTGGAGGGTCTTTTCAGCCGTGGGAAGGAGTTCATTGAGGAATGGATGGGGAAATGTCAGGTTGCTGGTCCTGAGAGTGGGGCTGTGGAAGCGCTCAGTGGCTCCTGCCCACTGTGAGCCGGAGAGCTGGCGGAGGCTGGGGCTGAGCTGACCTCACCCCCTCCGTAGAATATCATTGACGTCTTGGAGTACTCAAACAAGAGGCGGTTGCAGCAGATGTGGTCTGAGCTTGAGGAGTGGAAAGAAAAGGAAGAGCGCAAGACAAACAGTAAGGCGTGACTCCCGGGCCTCTCCTGTTAGCTCCTGGGGAGTGGCAGCTCCGTGCCACCGCCTCTCTGGCTCTACCAGGCCTGTGTGCTGCCTTCTAGGGAGGGCACATTGTTGTGATCTAGAGCGAGTAGCTCAAGGACGAGGAGCACACAGTGTTTGCCCGTCTGTGGCTGCCTACTCACGGCAACCTCCTGGGAGGCAGGGACTTCTCTCACACTTTACCCACGGGGAGACAGGAGCTGAGTGAGAGAACGTACCTGCTTTAGGCTTTGTGGCTAGCAGTTGGAATCCAGACCTAGCCTGGTTTCCTATCAAAGTCCCTCTGAGGTGAGGCCGTGTCTGGGACCTGGGTCTTCTGGCTTCCATTGCTCTCAATCTGTGGGGGTTTCCTTCTCTCTGAACAGGCTAGATGCTGGGGAGGCATTCTGTGTGCGTATGTGTGTGTGGCTTGTGCTAGGCAGTCTGAGACCCTAGGGATCTCTTCCATGGAGAAAGGCAAGCTAGACATCATCTTTCATTCACTTACATTTTTGAAATAGGGTCTCACTTTGTAGCCCAGGCTGGCTTGGAACTCACTTTGTTGCCCAGGCTTGCCTTGAATTCTCAGCATCCCTCCCACCTCATCCTCTCTGGTGCTGGGATTACAGGTGTGAGCCATCATCTGCTAGACTTTGTCTTAATCCTGCCAAGGATCATGTCTTGGGCATCACTGTTGCCCTGTCTCCCTGCTCTTGCTTTCTCAGGAGCATGTGTCTGAAGATGCTGAGATTCAGTTAGGAATACTCTTTGTGAAGACCAAGTCAGCAGAGCTGAACTGGTCCAGGGATCTTGCACTTTTTCCGGGGTCTCAGATACTAGCAGCTTCAGCTTTCCCCACCCCCTGCCTTGTGTGGACATACCTCAGCCCAGATCCCAGCCCATTGGCCAAGGACAGCTGGGTTTCGGGGGTCTCCTGGGAAGGTCTTTGGAAGGAAGGCCCAGATATCTGCCCTCTGAGCTGTCCCTCCCTTCCCCACTCTGCCCCTCCCCAGGCCTGCAGCAGGAGGTAGACCAGCTGAATGCTGAGATCCAGAAGGCCCAAGAGGAACTGTCTTACCTGAACACTTACATGGATCATGAGTATTCTGTCAGGTCGGTTGAGATCACCAACCACATGCGCCAGGTGCAGCAGGCAAAGGACAGCCAACAGGTAAAGGAGTCCCCGGCCCTGATACCTGGACCATGCAGAAGGTATGAGTGGTGGCCAAGCCCTTTCTACTGCTTCCCAGAATGAGCTGGACCACCTTCGGGAGATGCGTCAAGTGGTCCTGTCCAAGTTTTCCGACATGATTCAGGAGAAGAAGAAGAAAATCCTGAGGTCTCTGGTGGCGGTGAGTAGCCAGGTGCTGGCCTGGCCCTCCCAGCTTCCCTGTCAGTCTCGGGTGCCCAGGGACATGCTCCTCTCTCTCCCACAGGAAACCCAGAAACCCCACGAGGAAACGCTTGTGCTGAAGAACTGGAGCATCCAGCGCCTGAAGGGGTCCGTGGTCTCGTTCAAAGAGGTGAGGGCACTGGGAAGGCCATGCCTCTTTGAGGGAGCTGTGGGTGAGCCTTGGTTTACACTGACCTGGTCCTCAGGAGGGGCCCTGCTCTGGCGTTGGCCTTCTTCCTCAACTGCACCATCGTTGCCACTAATCAGTCATCTCAAAAGGGATTCATGCTGGATCTTGCCTCACTGGCCACCATCGCAGGCTAAGACCCGCTAGCACCAGCACATGTCACCTACACTAACCCCTGCCTTCCACCCTTGGCCCACAGTCAGAGTTAGAGAACGAGGCCCTGCCTTCTCTGGAGTGAATGTGGATTTTACACACTTCCTTTCTGTGTCTCTCCTCTCAGCTTATTGAGCAGTTGAAGAGAGACATACCGGTATTAATAGCAGAGGTGGAGCAAATGTACGCGGAACTCTGGAACCCCCGAGAGGTCGTTTTTCAGGACGTTCTGCTTCAGAGACCCAAGTATGTAGTCTGGGCTGCCATGCTAGGCTAAGCAGGCCCGTTCCCAGGGAAGGCAAGAGCCTCGGCATGGAGGGAGGAGCCCTGGGTATGTGTCTATTCTGCCACTATCCTAGACATAGCTTTTTCTACCCATCTGTGGTGTAGCTGAACCAGGTGGTTAGGTCCAGGGAAGACACAGGGACAAGGGTAGAGGGCATCTTTTCTGCTTGGCAGGTTTCTGTGCTCCAAGAGGGGAAATGTCTTTCCTTCCAAAATTAACCCTTGGCCTGATTTCTCCAGGATTAGGCTGTATGGTAGGGTCAGGTGGTAGGGCAGGAATGGGCCAGACCTCTTGATGACACCACTCCAGGGCCTCGTGTGCTGGCAGAGCCCTGCATTTGCAAATTATGGAGTGTTTCCTGTTTGTCTCCCTGTCTCCTCTTAGGCCTTTCCTTCTCTTCGGTCCTACCCTCACTTTGTATTTTGAGGCCGAGTCTCTCTTTGTAGCTTAGGTTGGCTTCAATTATTGATTCTCCTGCTTAGGCCTCCTGAATGATAAGATTATCATGTGTTTAGAGAGTTTCCTTCTGGGAGGGGGCATTAAGCAACACCTACCCACTAAGCTTTTAACAACAAACCAACATTTGATTCCACCAGAGTTCCTACTGGGGAACCAATGAGCGCCCTGGGCTTACTTTATCCCGGGGGACGGGTCACTGGCAGGTGTCTCTGTGAATCCAAATCAGCCACATGGTGCAGCCTGCATCCAGAATGGGTGATCGCTCCCTCTTACTCTACTCTTCCTCAGTCTATAAACTCTAGCTGGGGCCACAGGTATGGTTGGGAGGAGAAGGTAGATGCTCAGCTGAGGGCCCCATGACCCCCAACCCCCAGCTCCCTCTATCTGTAAGAGGATACCACCAGGCAACAGATTGAGCTGTGATGATGTTCTAAGCAGGCACAGCCAGATGTGTGAAGACGGTGGCCCAGAGGATAGCCCTGTCCAACACGGTGCCTTGTTGTTCTTGCTGGTTTGTTCTTTTCCTTTCCCCCCATGTTCCATCTCCCTTCTTCCTTCCTTCCTCTCTCTCTTTTTCCTTTTGATTAATGCTGTTGAGTTTACGAAATACCAGGGAGCTTGCAAATGAGTGTAACCCTTGGCTCTGCCACTGGAGCCTAGAGGAGGAGGACAAGACATTAGGAGATACTGAGAGGCCCATGAGCCTGGAAGAGCTTGTCCCAGGGCAGTGAGTCTGGGGCAGTCAAGGAAGGACTCCCTGAGGATGTGATGTTGCATGAGTCCCCGCTCCCCTCTGATCTTGGTCCTCTGTAGGGGTACATTAGTTCTGTCAAAATAATTTCCTTCCCACTTTTGGCCTGTGTGTGTGTGGTTGCAGGTTGTGTTTTGGGATAATGCCTCCCCAGCAAACACGAGTCCTGTAAGGAAGCTGGAGGTGTGTTCCCTCTGCCCCAGTCCTGCTGCCCCAGCTGCCCCCTCACCGTCTCTTCTGCTTCCTGCCAGGTGCACTCCAGACATGGCAGTTGAGCTCAACATTCCAGCTCAAGAGCTCTTCCTCTTCTAGACAGCAGCCTGACCACCCCTCTCCCCAGCTCTATTCCTAGTGCCAGGAATTCAGCTGGTGACTTACGAGATGGTGTCTCCATCATGAATCTGGCCCACGGTCCCTCCTCTACCCCTCTCCCTTGCTGCTTGGACCAGGCAGGAATTCCCAGTCCAGCCTGCTTGTTCCTTGGTATCAATAAAGCTGGATTTGTAGTTTGCTTGGTGCTGGTGTATGGGGCCCCATGCAGGCTTTGCCGGACATGTCATAGCACTGGCCTTTGCCTTAGGCTCAGGGTTAGGCTGTCATGCCGATGGCATCTGGGAGTACTGCTGGAGTGATGCCTGCCCTCCTCTCCCTCCTGGTCCAGTGGAAGCTCAGCTTCCCTCGCAGTTGAGGCCAGTGTCAAGGTAGAAGAGAGACCCCTTGAAATTTGTTCACCTGGGAGCTTTCTGAGTCCCCAGTGTTGATGGCCATCTCTCTTCTGTTTATTGACAGCAGTGCACTGCAGGCCCTCAGATGATGAGAGCCAAACTCCCAAAGTAAGCCTCCTCTGGCTCTCAAGTGAGCACACACATGCCAGAGTGCTAGACTTCTTGGCTCAACTTGGACCCGCTCTACAGGGCTGTTCTGTCTGGAGGGGCCAGGTGGCTGCAGCTGGACCCTGCCCTTCCGAAGCCCTCCTCAGCTCCTTCCACAGTCACAGATTTGGAGGGTACTTGATAATGCCGACACCCTATGCTTCACCAGGAGTTGACTTCCCAGACTGCTTCTGGCCACTCCCAGATCCTGTCCTGTGTGTGTGTGTATGTGTGTTTGTATGTGTGTGTATTTTAGGAGACTTGGTTTCAGAAAATAACAGCACAGTCACCATAAATTAGCAGGGCTCAGGCAAGTCCTCAGGGAGGCTTCGTTCAGAAATCAATGCGGGACCCCTTTTCTGCTTCTCTACTTTGTCTTCCATGGTTCAGGACTTCTTTTGGTTTCACTGTGGGTAGCAGCATCTTCAGGGGACTGAGGCTTCTTTGTGTATACCCCACTGGGACAAGAGAGAGGCTTTGTCCCATACTCTTAGCCAGAGCTTGGCTTGTTTACCTTATGTGTGCCACATCTTGAGCTAGCCTGGGGTGTGGAGCTGGCTGGTTTAGCAGAGGTCACATGTTCCACCTTAGTGCAGAGGGGAGAGCAGAGCACACAAGCTAAAGTAAGCCAATAGACATTCTCCAGAATTGCTAGGTTCTTCAACTCGACAGTGTTGGACACATATAAAAACCTTTTAAATAGAAACCACTCTTCCTTTACATACTTCAGCGTATTAAGTCCTCACAAGAACGTTCTAAAGAGGCCGGCATTGTTGTGACTTCCATTTTGTAGATGAAGAAATGAAAGGTGAAGGAATAGGAGTAATTTTTTTTTTTTCAAACTCATCAGGCCAGCCTCACAGAGGTAGCCAGCCTTAGCAATGGTCAGCCAGGAGCCCATCTAGGCCAGACAGGGTTCCTACTGTAAGCTCCTTCCCTGCTGGGTGCTGCTGGGGTTTGGATGATTGTGACTCCCAAATCCCTGTCAAAACCCAATCCCCCAGTGCAGTGAGTGTGTGGCCCCCTGGGGCGAGCACCCTTCCAAAGGTCTGCTGGGGTGAGCTCACTCACTGCTTCCTGTCATCCTCACACAGGGCCTCATGGAGACACAGGTAGAGGCACCATTTTGGAGGCAGAGTTGTAGCCCTTAAAGACAGCTAACTGTCTGGCACCTTTATCTTGGCCACCCCACCGAGAGCTAAATGCTTGTTTATATAAGTTACAGAGTTTGAAGCATTTTGTTTTAACAGTTTGAACCAAAAGACAGGTAAGCTGTCCAGAGTCAAATCCCAGGTCCTTGTCAGCCCAGAGCTCCCCGCCGCCCCCCCTCCCCCGGCCTCCTTGCCTGCCGTCTCTAGAAACAGGAAGGAAAAAATCAGCCTTCGCCTTCAACACATTTCTTTGAAATCTACTCCGCTGACATTCAAGTTCATTACTTACTGTTTTCCATAAACTTGGTCTTGATTTTCTTCAAGCTCTGTCTCTCTATAAAAAGGTTTCCCCCTCAGTTCCCAGTAACAGGACCCTCACCACCAGCCCTTGACCTTGTTTGTTTCTTAGTTCTCACTTCTAGTTATATAACAGCTTAGATACATTCTGAGGTCATTTATGTATTTGCTTCCATCTTCTAGCAGTTTAAAAGCTTGTGTGTGCGCGCACATATACACAGAGGTCCAAGGATAACTGCAGGAGTTGGTTCTTTCCCCCACCATGAAAGTACTGGCAAGCTAACAGGATGTTATGGCTGGCTGATTTCTTGAACTGCCGAGCTATCTCCTGTCTCATCTTCTACCTTTTAGAGCCACTCATGATGACGCTGAGTCCCAGACTCAGGACAGTTTCCTTGTCTGGAAGACAGCTGACTAGCAAACTTAATGTCATCTGTAGCTGTGGTTCTCTTTTGAGACAAAACTTAAAAGACCCCAGGAATAGAACGGGAACGTCTTAGGATAGCATGAATTTCTTTCTCACATGACTCCTGGCCAAAGCTAACCTCAGAAGAGGCCTTCTGTCTTATCAAATAATTCTTTTTTTTTTTTTTAAAGTGTGTATGTGTATGTGTATGAGAACTCTATCTGCATGTAAGCCAGAAGGCCAGAAGAGGGCACCAGAACTCATTACAGATGGTTATGAACCACCGTGTGGTTGCTGGGAATTGAACTCAGGACCTCTGGAAGAGCAGATGCTCTTAATCACTGAGCCATCTCTCCAGCCCCTTATTAAGGAATTCTTGTTGTCCCCAAGATGCTGGAAAGCAAACCTAGCTTGCAGCTCTGCGACACCATTTCCTTCTCTCTGCCCAGCCTCCCCCACCCCCACACACAGTGGAGACAAGACTTTGTCCCAGATGAAGCCTGTAGAGACAGGCTTGTTAAGTGGGGATCATCCTCCAGATGTATCACTCCCACATCTCTGGGAAGATGAGGGTGTACTGCTTTGCTGTGCCTAGTGCTTGGGATGGAACCCAGGTACCACACAGTAGAAGCAAACATGCTACCCTGAGCTATCACCACTAATTTTTTGGGGGGGAGGGGTGCTAAGTTCAAACTCATTCATAAACAAGTCATCTACTACTGAATGGCAACCCCTGTCCCCGAAAAGGTAAAGCCCTCCAAAGGGAGCCCTGGTCTCTGGTTTGCTTCCTTTGCGTCTGGGAGACTTTCATATGAACCCTGTCTTCAAGCAGCATGAGATGGATGCTGGTCTGAAAGGTAGCACCTTTGATGCACTGGTGAGCTGCAGAAGCCACAATTTAAATGCGCACACAGCAGTCTGAGCCGCCAGCGTCTCTGTATGAGGCAGGGAGGCAGTTGCACCCACACATTGCTTGTTTTGACTGAGTATATCTGTTGGCCTTTGTAAGCACTGGATCAAGTCAAGATGGCACCACTTCTAATAGCTGCAGCTGTCCCTGAGTGTTCACTGGAAAGAAAACAGCGAAGATCCTGTGATGGAAGAGGCCTTGTGTGAGGGGCTCGAAGGTCAGAGTCTCTTCGAGGGTTCCAAGAGATGCAGTCTCACACAGCTTTAGAGGAGCCATGTTATCTTAGGTGAAATCCCTTAGGCAGTGGGCAGGTCCTCAGTTTAGGTAATTATTGTTTGGTGGGATAGTTTTGAGAGTCTATCAGACAGCCTGGCTGGAGAGAGAGGTGTATAGACACAAACATGTCATTAAGCTTGTGGGTGAGCTTCCCCCTTGGGGGGGGGGTTCGGTTTGCTGGGAGATGCTTAGACTGCTGTGGAATAGCAGCATCCCTGTGTAATACAAGCCATGGTTTCCTTAAAAACTCAGTTATGCTATTTCAAGATGTTTTTGTTATAATCCCAAGTGTGTGATTCTAGTTTGTCCACGGCTGATTATTGCTTAGCACAGGGGCATGGTCTTTGGCAGCTGAAATTAGTTGAATTCTAAGGACTTTAGGGGTATGAATATAATAGCCCAGAGGAAGAAGGTGTGGCAGCTTGGAGGAGGCAGAGGAGGACTGCTTGCTGTGCTTGCTGGCTTGCTGGTTACCTGGACATCTGGATAGTCTGACGACAGCTACTGGTATTGCCCCAGAAAGAATCCTGTGACCCTACCCAGCAGGAAGAAGTAAAGACGGCTATATCCCCTTTCCCTTTCAACCGTCTTTCTCCCCTACCTGGGGTTGGGGGGGGGGTTGGAAGGAAGGTATAAGCTTTAAGGAATCCCCAAATAAAGTAGCAAATTGAAAAACTAGCACCTACATCCCTGCTTGATGGAGTTGGCTATAGGCTGCGCTGACCCCATGAAGTTTGATTTCAGGGTGAAGATGACCGCCCCCCCACCCCATTGTGGCCATTGGCTTTGAGGTTTTGGTGGGGAGTGTCCCGTGCCAGTGATAGGAACGATGAGAGTGCTAATAAAGGAAACAGGGCCATGTGATGACATTTTCATGGTCTTGGCTATGGAGTTCTTCCTCTGTTCACTACTGTTGGGTACAGAGAAAAGGGGACAAGGGGCGCTAGGAGACACCGTTGGCTCAGGAGTATAGACTTGGGCGTTAACCCCTCTGTAGGGAAGGTCCTGGGCTACAGTAGTTGAGGATGTGTCTCGTGCTTGTGTTTGTTCACCATTGACTCCGTCTTCTTGCTGGGCAGGGTACATCACCTTCACCTTGTACGGAAGCTCATTGCGGCTCTCAGCTGTACGGTGGCTCCTGTCTGGTGGAGTTCCTGCAAAGCTTCTGAGGTTCAGACACTCCCAACCATTAAACTTCCAAGTCACCCTTCTCCAGCCATTTTCCAGCTTCTGTGATTGACCACCCCAATCAAGAGCTGCCTAGGGGAGGGGTTGTTGATCTGTGCTCACAGTTGCAGGGGGCAGTCCACCATTGCAGGGACCACAGCGGCAGGAGCGTGAGGGAAAGAGAACGGCTCTCGTTTGTGCTCAGCTCACTGTCTGTTTCCTGCAGTCCAAGATCCCAGCCCGGGGAATGGTGCTGCCCATCTCTAGGTGGGTCTTCTCCCCTCAGTCTAGTAAAGATAGTCCCACATCACTATGCCCAGCGCCTTGTCTCTTGGGTGCTTTTCTGTCCTGTCAAGTTGGCAATTAGCATTAATCATCACAGGGCCACTGAGCAAACTAGAACCCCATTATCTGTCCTCAGTCTATCTGCCTTTCTTTATTGGGGGCACACCAGGTAGCAGGAGTGGGGGGAAGAAATGTGTGTGTGACCCAGAAAATCAGCCCTCAGTGTGGCCTTTAATGACAGGAGCAGGCAACCCTGCTGTCCCCAGGGTATTTGAGAAGATACAGGATCAGGGCTCTTAATTCACTGGTTAAGAGTGCTTGCTGCTCAACCATGACGACCTGAACTCAGACCCCAGCGATCATGTGACAAGCTGGGTGCAGTCTCGTGCAGATCTGTAATCCTAGCACTGTTGGTAGTAGAGAGAAGAGGTCACTGGGGCTTACTGGCTGCCAGCCTAGCCGAAAAGGCTTGGAGCTCCAGGTTCAGGGAGAGAATCTGTCTCAGAGGATAAAGCAGAGGGCGGCAGAGGGGGAACAGCTGGAATATAAACACCCCTCCGCCCAGAGTGGAGAGCTGAGCAGGGTGAGGACGGTGGGTAGGCATACTCCAGGCACCAGATGATGAAGAATCATGATGCAGAGCAAAGGGTGTCACCAAGACATTTCATACACACATTTATCCATGCCCGTCACCTTCCCTTGTCCTTCCTTTCCTCCTCCTCCTCCTTTCTAGGATTTCTCTTTTTAGGATTCCAGCTATGAGAGAGACGATGCAGTTGCTGCCTTCCTGAACCTGGCTTGTTTCATTACATCCAAGGATCTCCAGTCCCCCTCCCTCCCCACACTTCCTTTTTGTTTTTCTGGACCTTATGCATGGTCTCATTCATCCTTATGGCGCAGTGATACCATGTGTCTATATACGGAACATTACAGAATCGGTGTGGAGCTAGCCATGGTGTTGCATACCTCTAGTCCCAGCACTCTGGGGGGCAGAGCCAGGTGCATCTCTGTGAGTCTGAGGTCAGCCTGGTCTGCACAGGGAATTCTAAGACAGCCGTAGCTACACAGAGAGACCCTGTTTCAGAACAACAACACATTAGTGTATTGTATTTGTACAAAATAGCAGATTTTCATATGGCTTCGTTTCTTTTTGCTGAGGGCTGGCTTGGAACTAGTAATCCTCCTGCCTCAGTCTCCAGAGTGCTGGGATTACAGGTGAGTTACCATGCTTAGTGGGGGCCTCTGCTCTTCCTTTTTCCTTCCCTTCCTTTTATTCCTGTAGCTCTTCTTCTCTTCTCCCCACCCCTCCTTATTCCCAACTGTTTTTCTCCTTTCTGTACATCAGGCATTTTAAAATTTTTAGCAGGAGGGTTTGAAAAGCCCCTCTGGGGTCAGTGAGCTGGACTAATAGGGAGACTGGACAGAACTCCCAAGTCTGAGGCCCATCTCTGTGGACCTTTTGAAGTAAAGTGCGACCCTCCATCTGAACCGTATGTGCTTGGGACACAGACAGGAATTGAGAGAACTTTGTGAATGCCTGAGCAGCAGTTTCCAAAAGCCTTGCCCGGTAAACCCGTGTTCCATGATGTGGTGATACCCTATTCCGCCAGCAGATGGCGATAAAGGCCAATCAAATAATAATCTGCGGCTGAGATGGAGGCTTTATGGACGGGATCACAGAAATGACATTTGACTCTCATTGCTCTTGCCTGGGCCCTGCTTGCCAGCTGACTTCAGTTCTGCTCTCTGGGACCTGTCTTCCTTCTGCCACCCTAGCCTAGCCTGTGTCCTACATAGCTGGTCTCCTGCTTCAAACTGTTCTCCTGGTTTTCAAGTTAAAGTAATATGCAGACAGTGGGTTCATTATGACAGTTGCATAGTGCGTGTTTTTATTTTTTGCGAGGCAGGGGACTTAACGCAAGGTTTCCACACACCAGGCGAGCACTCGGCAGCTGAGTGGCACCTCCAGCCCTGTACTGTTTTAGTCTCTCGTCCTGCCCAGGCCCCTTCCTCAGCCCCCGCCTCTTCCCCTTGCTGCTGCTCCCCTTTCTTCTCGGATTCGCTTTCTCTCTGCTGTTAGTTCATGTGGAGGGCATTGGCTTAAACACATACCTTTCTTGGTCTGTTTCCTTCCTGTCCTACCCGTTCCCCCCCTC
>CM053766.1:140807755-140857430 GCA_028658305.1 Pachyuromys duprasi | reverse complement strand
CCTCATAGGCATGTGCCATCCCCCCCCCCCCAATCGCTTTTCATGATGTATTTTACATGAAGCTGTGGAATTCTCACGTTCTTGCTAAATGCTCCAGCAAACTGTTAAATAGGCAGTAGTTTTAGAGTGTCTATTTTTAAACCACAGTTTATTGTTTATTCATGTGTGTGTCCATGCATGCACCATAGTGGGTACTTGATAACCTGGGGGAGTCTGATCTCCCCTTGCACCATGTGGGCCCTGGGGCTGGAACTCAAATCATCAGCTTTAGTGGGAAGTGCTTTTCCCCACTAAGCCACCTTGACACCTATTGGCTTTAACTTTTGAGACGAATGAATGAAACACAGGAAGGCAGGGATAAGTTCACTTGATTCTGATAATCACTCTCACTTGTACTGAGCTCCCATCAAGCACCTGGTCAGGGAAGCCTTGAGGATGGCAGCTGAGGCCCCCCCCCCCCGCAACCCCAACAGAGAGGCCCAGTGGCACCTTACTCTTTAGGGAAACAATGTTAAAACACACCACTGTGCACTTGTTAAACACACAAAGAAGCCAAGATAGAGTCCACCAAACTCTGCTGAGGGGGTGAAGACAGCCCTTCTGCGAGGCTGCTGGGACTGAGTGGCCCTGCCATTCTGTAAATGACTGTTGATGAAGGAAGACACTGGCCTCCAGGCCCATCAGAACATGAACACATGTCTATACCACACACATAAAAGAGGAGGAAGGAGAGGAAATGAACTCGGGACAGGCCACAGCTCTAACTCTGGGGGATCATGGGTATCATGCTGAATGAGAATGGTCTCAGAAGGTGTTCCTCTGTGTGCTTGATATATATATTTTTTCAAGCAACAGTTACATGTGTAGAGAATGGATGCCTGGCTGTCAGGGACTGGAGAGCAGTGGATGTGCGGCTTCATTTATTTGCTGTTTTGAGGTGCGGGGAGCCTTGAACACAGACAACAGCCAATGAGCTGCATCTCCTGGGTGGCATTTGAGAAGTCACTGGCAGGCTTTCTCTGTGGTGAGACAATGGTGGTTGTTTTGACCGCAATGATGAATACATGAAACTACGTGTATTGAGCTGCCTAAGGTTGGAAAGCGAGTTTGTGTGTAGCCTGAGGACTCTGGGTCAGGTCTGTGGTCTGGTGACTTGCACTCTATCAATGTCAAGGTCTTGCTTCTGCTGATTGCTGTGGGTACAGAAGATGTCTCTGAGAACACTGGAAGGTTGAGGAGTCCTTCCCAGGGTACTCTGGCCCACTTAGCTATTTTTTAAATCTTAACCAAATGCTGAGAGATGATACACCATTTATTATTATTATTATCTTTATTTTATGTGTATTGGTGTCTAGCCTGCATGCATGCCTGTGTGAGGGTGTCAGCTTTTGGGGTTATAGACAGTTGTGAGCTGCCATGTGGGCATTGGGAACGGACCCGGTGTCCTCTGGAAGAGCAAGCAGTGCTCCCTACTGCTAAGCTATCTCTTCAGCCCCTACCACTCATTATTTATTTATTTATAATCTAGGCGTATGTCTGTTTTGCCTGCATATAGGTGTGTGTCCCGTAAGCATTCAGTGCCCACAGGGGCCAGCAGCTTCTGCTAGAACTGGAGTTATCAGTGGCTCCGAGCCACCATACAAGTGCTGGGGGCTGAGCCCAGGGCCCTGAGAAGAGCCACCGGTGCTCTTAACTGCGGGGCCAACTCTTCGGCCCTCTAGTTTGTTTATACTTTTGCGTGCCAGAGTCTGTGCACGTGGGGTCTGGTTGTGTGAATGCACAGGTGTGTGCTGGGGCTTGAGTGGAGGCCGCAGGAGGACATGCTCTGTCACCTGGGAGCGTCTGCTCATTCTCCCTGGAGATTCTCACACCGCGGAGGATCTTCACAGTGGTTTTCTATGTCTGGAGATGAGTTACGAGGATCAATCACTTCGTTGCAGCGTGGTTTCACAGAGGCTGCTGGTGTGGCTCATCCTGTCCTGTAGGGCTTCTAATCTATCCTGGATGAGACAAAGGATCTTTTTGTTTCTTGTTTGTTTGTACATTTTTTCATCCCAAACGTGTCCAAATTTACTTATAAAAGGAATTATTTGTTGTCTATGAAAAAAAAGAAACTAATATGGGGTGAATGAAAAATCATGTTATTTTCTTCTGGACTGTCTTCTCTTTTGAGAGTTTATCTTGGGCTGGTAAGATGGATGAGCTGTGAAAGTGCCTACCATACAAGCCTGGTGACCAGAGATGGTTTCGCAGAGCTCATGGTGGAAGATGCCCTCTACACACCTGCTATGGCACATGCACAGTCTCAGGCACACAGAAATCACCATCACTCCAAACACAGTAGCCAATAACACTTCACCCTTAAATTGTTCATCTCAGCGGGGCAGTGGTGGTGCATGCCTTTGACCCCAGCACTTGGGAGGCAGAGGCAGGGAGATCTCTGTGAGTTTGAGGCCAGCCTGGTCTACAGAACAGCAAAGGCTATGCAGAGAAACCCTGTCTTGAAAAACCAGAAAAAAAAATTTTTTTTAAAAGTACAGTGTTACTCTCCTTAAATAGATTCTTTTGTTCTTTGAAGATTTATTTTTAGTTTTAAGTGTGTATGTGTTTGTGTATATATGTTTGTGTGTATGTGTGTGTCCATATGTATGCATATGTATCTATGCATGTATTGTGTGTGCGTGTATATGTACATATAAGTGTATGAGTATGTGTCTGTACATGTGTATTTGTATGAATGTTTGCATGTATCACACAAATGCATGCATGTAAATGAGTGCATGTGCTCCAGGAGCCTGGAAGAGGGCATTGCGTTTCTTGGGTCTGGAGCCACGGGCAGGTGGGGTGCCCAGCTGATGCCGAGAACCAAACTCTGGTCCTCTAGAAGAGCAGCAGGAGCCCTTCACCGCTGAGCCATCTCTTCAGCACTTCCTTTGTTCTTTAGGTGTGACCCTGGCTGCTTTTTCTCAAGTATGGCAAAGTATTCCAGGCACATTTTGTATATCTGTTTCCTGAGACTCCAGGGAATGGCGATTAGAGGCTCCAGTCACATGGGGCCAGCGCTTCCGGTGCCCACTGTGTCTATGCCTGTTCACTGGATGAGGATGAAAAAAACATTTGAAAATAAAGTGCTGCTAGGTGTGGGGTTGCAGCTCAGTAATCCAGGGGCCCAGGCTGTGTATAGCATGACACTGTCTCAAAGGGCACCTTCCCCAGCCATGGGTTCAAATGAGGGTTGCAGAACTCTGACTTAACCTCACTCATCCTTTCTCTGCCTGTGTGACTCAGGGGAGCAGTTTGCAGTGCTGTCCTCAGGCTGCTCCAAAGCTGCCTTTCCAAGCCATTTCTCTGGTGTAGTTAATGCCAGCGGCCCACACACAGCTTACTGTCTTCACCTCACCTCACCCACCTCACCTCATCCCACCCCACCCCCTCACCTCACCCCATCCCACCCCCCCACCTCACCTCACCTCACCTCATCCCACCCCACCTCATCCCACCCCACCCCCTCACCTCACCTCTTCCCACCCCACACCACCCCACCCCCTCACCTCACCCCATCCCACCCCACCCCCCACCTCACCTCACCTCACCCCACCCCACCTCACCTCACCTCATTCTATTTTTCAAAAGTGGGTCTTATTATGTAGCTCATGGTGCTCTCTAACTTGCAATCCCCTGCCTCAGCTTCTGTGCTAGGATTACAAATGTACATGACTTGGGGCTGGAGAGATGGCTCTGTGGTTAAGAGCACTATCTGCTCTTCCAGAGGTTCTGAGTTCAATTCCCAGCAGTCACATTGTAGACACAAACATGCATGGCCATGCTTAGGTAATTCGGGTTCTTTCAGTTTTAGGAATTGCTTTTAAAAATTTGATATATATATATATATATATGTATATGTTTAGATTTATTTTAAATTGTTTATATGTGTGCATATCTCTCGTGTGGGCACCGGGGCGGCAAATCAGATCCTGTACAGCTGGAGTTCCAGGAGGTAATGAGCTCCCTGACATGAGTTCTGGGAACTGAACTGAAGAGAGGTATGTGCTCTTAGCTGCTGAGCCGTCTCTCTAACCTCCGCTTTTGGCATTTTAGCGTTTTTATATTAGGTACAAGTGTTGAAGTGGCTCCCAAATAGAACTTTCATGGCTTCCCCTCTCTGTGGCTCACTCCTCAACAATGTGGGAGTCTGGGTTACTCAAGGTTGACTGAAGACAGGAACCAGAGAAGCAACAGCCAGAGGCAAGAACATCATGCTTGAGGGATGGGGACATGCCAGTGGGCAGACCGGACAGGGCCACGGAGGAGTTACTGCCCACAGCAGCCTCTTTACCGTACTTCAAGTGAGACTAACCAGGGGGAAGCAGGAGCTTTCCCGTTAGGGCAAGTCAGCTTGGACAGATTAGTTAGCCATGGTGGCACTCACTGGCCGAGCACCCACAGAGTAGGTTGAAGCCTGGCCCTCATCATAAGTGTATCTCTGCTGGGATCAGATCCAGCCCTTCCTGTGCCAGCCAAGTGCTTTGCCTCTTAGCTGCACCCCAGCCCCGAAGTGAGGGGGGGCCAAGAAAGCCCCTCACTTAAGCGAGGATTGTTTCGGCTACAGGCACTCCGAGCTGCCTCTGCCGACTGTATGGCATGCCCTGTTCATGTTATTTTCCCCAGTAGCCATGTTGGTGACCTGGCAGGCTTCAGGATTATTCACCCGCTGCATTCTGTTAAGGTTGTCCCCCAGCACGTCTGTTACTAGCTGGTTTGTGGGGGTCTAGAGGGAGTCAGGCTTGTTTGTTTCTTTGCTTCCTTATCTATCTATCTATCTATCTATCTATCTATCTATCTATCTATCTATCTATCTATCTATCTATCTATCTATCTATCTATGTATGTATGTATGTATCTATCTATCTATCTATCTATCTATCTATCTATCTATCTATCTATCTATCTATCTATCTATCTATTTCTCTTTCCTTCAAGAAGCATGCCCTGTGTTGTGATCTGGGTCGGGCACAGCAGCTACCATCATGAGGCAGAATCATTAAGGTTTTCAGAGTGAGCAAAGACTAGGGTCCTGAGGTTCCTTCCCTCCAAGTGTCATCATGTCAGAGGCAAATGGTTGCTGAGGGCAGCTCTTCTCTTTGATGGGGCTACCTGTGCGTGGACCATGCTCCTGGAAATGGCTTCAGCAAGCTCACTGGTTCACCAAACTGTACTGGGGTGGAACCTTACTTTGGCCTGATGATGCCTTCCCTATCGGCGTGAGAAGACATTTCTCTGTGTGCTACCCTGCTAAAGTGGAAAGAACCAGTTTCAGGGCTGCGGACTCTTTGCTTCCCATTGCCCAATGCGAGAGACTCAGCAGGAAGGGCACGGAGTCTATGACCTAAAAACTTTGTTCATTTATTTAATTAAGATAGATTTAGATGTGGTGTTTGTGTGTGTGTGTGTGTGTGTGTGTGAGAGAGAGAGAGAGAGAGAGAGAGAGAGAGAGACAGAGAGACAGAGAGACAGAGACAGAGACAGAGAGCATGCCAATTGCGGAGATGCCCACAGAGGTCAGAAGAGGGCATTTATCCCCTGGAACCAAAGGGACAGTTTGTTCCACCTGACAGACTATGCTGGGAATCGAACTCCGGTCCTCTGGAAGAGCAGAAAGCAGTCTTAACCTCTGGACCTACTCTGCCTCTACTCCCTTCTCTCATTCACTTCCTTCTGTGCAGCAAAGTTGGTCTTGAGCTTGTGGCACTTCCCTTGCTTTGGTCTCCTGAGTGTTGGGATCACAGGCATGCATGACTATGCTGCCTTCTATTCCACTTCTCCTACTTTAAGAACCATTTCCCTTTAAATTCAATTCATTATTAACGTGTGCGTCCATGAGCATGTGCAAAACGGCATGTGAAGTCAGCGGATAACTTTTGGGAGCTGGTTCTCTCTACTGTGGGCTCAGGGGACTGAACTCAGGCTGTAAGATTTGGGGGATCAATGCCCTTACCCTCAGAGCCATGTTGCCAGATCCCCATTCTACAGTTTTCTTTCTTCCTTCCTTTCTTTCTTCCTTTCTTTCTTTCTTTCTTTCTTTCTTTCTTTCTTTCTTTCTTTCTTTCTTTCTTTCTTTCTTTCTTCCTTCCTTCCTTCCTTCCTTCCTTCCTTCCTTCCTTCCTTTCTTTCTTTCTTTCTTTCTTTCTTTCTTTCTTTTTTTTTGAGAAAAGGTCTTGGAAAAGATGTAAATTGTGATATTAAAATTAAACAAACAAACAAATCAAACAAACAAAGAATTGGTTGGGGAGATGATTCAGTGTGCAAAGTGCTAGTTATGAAAGCGAGAAGACCTGCCTTGCTAGCCAGATAGTTTAGCAGAGTCAGACAGCTCCAATGAGAGACCCTGTCTCAAAAAAAATGAGGAGAGCAATCAAGGAAGACACCCAGTTGCACACCTCTGTTCTAAACACACACACACACACACACACACACACACACACACACACACACACACACACACTACCACCACCATCACCACCAAGATTCAAATGTGGGTGTGGGAGAAGTGGATGAAAGTATATATATTTAAAATCGCAAGCTTTTATTAATGTAAAAGAATGAAGTACAAGGTTTCTTAGCCATAAAACAAAACCCTACAGTAGATGCACCAAAAACAAACAAACAAAACCCACATGATTTGAGAAAATAATTAGTTTCAAAGAGACCCCCCCCCGGCAACTGTAGATGAATATATATCGATGTATGAAATTGCCAAAAATTAACCAGAAAAGAGATGAATCAAGAAAGGAAGGATCATGTGGTGGTGGCACATGTCCTTAATCCCAACACTCAGGAGGCAGATTCAAATGGATCTCTGTGCGTTCGAGTCCGGCCTGGTCTACAGGGTGAGTTCCAGGACAGCCAGGGTTACACAGAGAAACCCTGTCTTGAAAAACAAAAACAAAAACAAAACAAAACAAAAAATTTTGGCGGACTAAAACATTGGCATTTCCAGTATTGAATGAATACATTGATGGTAATGTGTGGACAAGTGATCTGTTCGAGGGTACACAGCTGAAAAATGTCAGAATGATTTCCATACTGATCTGATATTGCTTCAGACATGCTACACTAAAAAAAAAAAGTTTTTCAAATGAGTGTCACCAGCTTCTGTTTTCTCCGTGTTCTGGTTTGCTTATGGGGCCCTTTTCCTAAGCTCTACAATATGAGGAAATGTGTCTTACCCTTTCCTTCCCATGGCGACAGGAAAAGCCCATTAAATGAGTGTCATGTGATGAGGCCTGATGCTCTCCCCTCCCTGGCACAGTCCTCTGGGGCCCTCCTGCAAGAATGATGACATCACACAAACTAGGGTGTCAACGATATTTATTCTATGTGTGCTTACAGAATGGTTATGTCGTTTTAATTCCTGTGGAGGTAGAGAGGAGCCTGACGCCCTAGCAGAAAGATTCCTGCTAATCTGCTTCTCCGCTGCCATGGGGGTGCTGGGCACATCTAAGGTGGTCCAGGTTGGGGTGGAGGGGTGGCCCTGGCAGACTCCCTGCTTTGTCTGGTGTGTCTTTTGGAGGAAGCAGTACGCCTCATGCAGCACCTCTCGGACCTGGTGATGACACCTTTCACGGGGGAGTTGATAGTGGGCAGAAGGTTGGTGGGTTGGGTTTGGGAGAGTTGGGTTAAGGCGTGTTTTATTTTCATCTCCTTGCTGGCGTTGTTTCCGCTCTTCAACATCTCTACAATTTCCTGGTCAGGTATGTGGGGTATTTCGTGTCGCAGGTAGCTTTTAATCAGTTGGGTCACTTTGGAGCCAATGCAGCATTTTTTGGTCTTGCAGCTCTGTATCTCCGTTTCCTCTGTGAGACAGCTGTCTTTGCATTTCCCAAAGCCCATTAAACATCTTTTTATGACCAAAAATTCTGCATGGGGAAAAGAGAGAAACCACTGGATCAAAGTTCATTTTAGAAGTGATATTCAGACTGCTGGTAAAAGGGGACAGAGTGAGAAGCCTTCGGGGAGAGTGTTTGATGATGGTGCTGCTTCAGGGAAGACCTGGAAAGTCACCGTACAGTGGGGGGCCCAAAATAAATCTCTCGAGTCTCCTTTCCTTGAGTAACTCTACAAATGGGTTTCACGTGCCTTTAATCCCAGCACTTGGGGGCAGAGGCAGGCAGATCTCTGTGAGTTCGAGGCCAGCCTGGTCTACAGAGTGAGTTCTAGGACAGCCAGGGCTACACAGTGAAATCTTGTTTCAGATTTACAACCATCCAAGACTGGGCTGGAGAAATAATTCAGCTGATAAAGTATTTGCTGTGCAAGCATAAGGAAGTGGGTTTGATCTCAAGAATCTATATAGAAAAGGTAAAGACAGACAGACAGGTTCCTGGCCTAACCTGATTGGTGTGAGCCTCATGCCAAAGAAGGACCCCATCTCAAAAAAAAAAAAAAAAAGATGAATGAGTCAGGCCTTTAATTCCAGCACTTCAGAATTAGAGGCAGGTAGATTTGTGAGTTTGAGGCCAGCCTGGTCTACAAAAAGAGTTCAGCCAGGGACACACAGTGAAACCCTGTCTCAAGAACAACAGAAACAAGGTGAATGGTACCTGAGCAGAGACACCTGGTGCGCGCATGCACGCACATCCCTATAAAGAGGAAGGAAAGAGATGAAACCCAAGTCCTTGATTTCAGATCGGCGTCTCCCTCCCTCTCTACTTCCGTGTCTCTCTTCCTCCCTCCTCCCTTTTCTCCCTCTTTCCCTTCTTTCCTTTCTTCTTTCTATCTCCATCTCTTACATTCTTCCTCCCCTCCCCTGCCCTCTTTCTTTGCCTTTCTCCCTCCTCCTTTTCCTCTTTTTCTTTCCTCCCTTTCTCCTTCCTTCTCTCCTCCTCCCATTCTCCCTCCCTTCATTTCATTATTATTACTATTATTATTTTTGGTGGCACTGGGCTTTGAACTCAGGACTTTGTGGCAGTCATTCTCCCACTGAGCTACACCTCCAGTCATAAGACAGCATTTCTGACCGCCAACCTTGCATCTTCTACACCAGCGGAGCCTCCCACCCGCCTTGATAATCCTGTAAAACAATGTCTGTACAACTTGCCATGCAACTAATCCAAGGAAGAATCGTGTTTGTTATTTTAACATGTGCTAGTTGTGAACACATTAGTGAATGCAGTGTGAGATCTCAGCATGTGTATGACGTGTGCTGGTCAAAGCAAGCCTTCCTTTGTCCAAGCTCGGGTAGTCACTAGCGTATATTCTGGTGGACTATTTTCTTTTCTTCCACATGAGACAACATGTGTTACTCTTCCTTCTAGGTGCTCATAGAGAAGAACAGAATGATAATTTGCAACAAAATAAGTGGAATCGGGGCTTATGTTAAGTGAAATAAACCAAGAAAGAATTCTAAAACAGAATTAGTAGGGTTTTCAGAAGTATCTTCTTTGAAGCCCATGGCCTTTGACCTCTTCCATCACTAGCTCATGAAAATTATCATTAGATAATTTCCAAAGCTTATAGCACCTGTGAAAACTTACACAAGATTGGGTCTGTCAGCATCCTGCTGTGGAAGGGAACAGGTGACAAAACACAATTTCCAAAGATATTCTCACGTGTGTGTGTGTTTTGCTATTGCTATACATCTTCACATTGTTCTTCCAAGGAGTACAAAACAGGAACATTTTAGAACTAGAACCAGTCACACCAAGTCACGCATTACACTTGCATCAGTTTTTGAAGCTTGACATGGTTGAGTGACTTTTCTCAAGGGGACACAGACCTCCCTGCCTGTCTTCTCAAAATAAAAACATCTCAAACATCTCTGACTCGTTTTCTGTGTCTGACTCTGTGATGATTCCAAGTAGCTGGGTGGTTTTTGTTCACAGAAACAAGCCTCCATCTTTCTCAAAGATAGTGGCCAGTCTTCTGTTCTCTCCTGTGCTATAATGTGTCCTTATTCACTCTTATGGCAGTTGGACGGTTTCCAGGGAGACAGACACAGACAGAAATTATAAAACTCTTGGAAAACCTGACATGGAGACATAGACATGCTTACTAAGTCTGAAAAGGTGTTTTTTTTTTTTTAATACAGAGGCAAGAATTTCATGCACAGAGGTACATGCCAGTTGGGCCTTTGCATTAAGAGAAGGTCTTGACAGGGGCCAGAGAGAGGCTTGGCAGAGAAAGCATTTGCCGTGCAAGCACGATGACCTGAGCTGTGCTCCTCGAAGCCCACGTGAAGCCAGACGCACTGCTGCAGGCTTGTGTAACCCCAGTATTCCTGCAGTGCCACAGAAAGGGGACACAGGAGAACCCCCCAGAAGCCCATGGGCCAGGTAGCCTGCGTACACAGTGGCAAACAGTGAAAGACCCTGTCTCAGACAAGATGGGGGACAAGAACTGACACCTGCTCTTGTTCTCTGACTACAACATAAATGTGCCCATATGTTCTCTCTGTGTCACATATTACACTGTCCACTCTCTCTCTCTCTCTCTCTCTCTCTCTCTCTCTCTCTCTCTCTCTCTCTCTCACACACACACACACACACACACCATAGAGATCTTAAAAAAATAAGAGTTAAGTCAGAAATAAAGCTCACAAGACCTAGGTTGAGTTGCAAGCTCAGAGACATATACATACACAGAGCAGGAAGGCTGCATAATAGGCCATACAGTTCCTACACACAAACAATATTCCACTCTCCCCATAGCTCCTTGGTGTCACCATCAGGCACAGTCTAGGGAGTGGGTCATCTCTCCTGCCATCTTTTTGGGGAATGTCATCGTTCAGTATCTCTTAGGGGTCCCAGCACCACAGGCAAGACCAATCCTGCTTCTTCATGTCAACCCTCCCTAAACCCAGGAGCCCACATTACCTGATTTCACTTGATACTGAAGCATGAGGCTGGCAAAGAGAGGAAAAAGGAGATTCATGGCTGGGAGATAGGAAAAAAGTCTTGGATCTGGGTTGGTGTTCTTGAGCGCCAGCCTTTATTGGCCTCTGCATGGCCTTGGGCCATGAGCAGTGAAGTGCAGCCAAAGCAGGTCTGTGTGTTGCTCAGCTGTGTGGAGCTGAATTTTCTCTGATTCTGTTTGATAACAGTTTTTTTTTTCAGCTAAGTTCTATGTGTTGCTACTCTTTGTCTTGAGGGGAACACAATATATCTAAGACAAGAAAGGATGATCTTTATATTTCTTGTTCTTTTATTAAAAAGATTTTGGGTCTTTCTTTTCTGCTGGATGCCAGCTTCTTGCTCCCGAAATGGGCAAGTTCATGAAACCTGGGAAAGTGGTGCTAATTCTGGCTGGATGCTACTCTGGATGTAAAGCTGTCATTGTGAAGAATATTGATGATGACACTTCAGATTGCCCTTACAGCCATGCCCTGGTGGCTGGGGTTGACCACTAGCCCCTAAAAGTGACAGCTGCCATGAGCAAGAAGAAAATCACCAAGAGATCAAAGATCAAGTCCTTTGTGAAAGTTTATAACTATGATCACTTCATGTCCACAAGGTACTTTGTGGCTATCCCCTTGGACAAAACTGTTCTCAACAAGGATGTTTTAGAGCTCTGAAATGTAAGTCCAGGAGGGAGGCCAAGGCCAAGTTTGAGGAATGATATAAGACAGAAGCTTCGTTTTTAGGTATATTTTCATTTCCATCATTAAAAAAAAGATCTTGTTCTTTTAAAACATACATATATGTGAGTTTGTGTGTGGGTATGTACATGCAAGTGCAGTTCCTGAAGAGGCCAGAAGAGGGCATTGGATCCCCTGGAGTTGGAGTTAAAAGTGGGTGTGAGTGGCTCATCTTGGGTGCTAGGAACAGGTCTCTAGTTCTCTGCAGCTCAGGGTGAGCTCTTAGCCCCTGAAGTGATCTCTCCAGCCCCACATTTCTTGTTATTAACACTGGAGTAGGGAAAGCAGTCAGCTTTCAGAGAAGCCTGGGTCTGCAGACCATTTGGTTCTCTGCATGCTGAGTAGAGACAAACATCAAGGCTGCCATGAAGCTTGAGGCAGTCCTGAATGTAAATGTAGGTAGACACAGCTACTCTTTGCAGGAAGGCCATTTCCCAGAAGTAGAATATTAGATGATCAACATGATTAATATTATGTATTTTCCACTGTCTGTGCGTGGTGTAGACAGCAATAAATGTGCATTCTTGGGTTTATAGACTTGACTGCATCTTCCATAGTTAAAAGGAGCCCTATATGGCTATGGGCAAGACCCAACGTCCGCACTCTCAGTCTCATAACTCAGTTACTTCTGCTTCAAAGTGTTTACAAGAAAGTTAATTTCTTCCATAACAAATATATGATTAGGACTAGAAAGATGGCTCAGAGGTTAAAAATGCTCAGGGTGGTGGTGGTGCATGCCTTTAATCCCAGCACTCAGGAGGCAGAGGCAGGTGGATCTTTGTGAGTTCAAGGCCAGCCTGGTCTACAGAGAGACGTCCAATACAGCCAGAGCTACACAGAGAAACCCTGTCTTAACAACCACAACAAAAAGCATACTGTTCTTCCAGAGGACCTAGGTTCAATTCCCAGCATCCACATGGCAACCCACAACTGTCAGTAACTCCATTTCCAGGGGATACAACACCCTCTCTGCCCTTTGTGTGCACCAGATATAGTATGCAGATATACATGCAGGCAAGACCCCCATACACACAAATTAAATAAATATTAAAAGACAGTCATGAGATTTTTTTTCATAGTATTTATAATACCTAGAAAAAGCAAGGTCACCAGAAAGCCTTGGTGCAACAGTCTCCATGTTATGGATGAGGGAATGGAAGCAAAAAATATGCTTAGCTTTTTCTGGGGCCTGATGATTACAGAAAGACACCCCAGCTCATCCTCACCCTGGGTCACTCCTGTGCCCAGTGTTCTTGATTGGTACTTGCTCTCTGTGGTGAGTTGAGCACCTCCTCCCCTCTTTCGGTTATCATGTGATTCTCCTGACTCAACCCACACCTCTCACAGATCCTTAGCCGCAATGTGAGCATTGTTTAGGGGCCGAAGACAGCATGACATCATGAACTGAATATTCCATGAAAGCTGGGTGTGGTGGCGCACATTGAAATCCCAGAATGTAGAAAGATTCTTTCTAAACAGAGAAGAATAGATAAAGAAAAAAAATCTAGCCAAAGTACAACCCAGGCCAAGGGACCCATCCTAAAACTCCGCCAACTGCAATTCCATGAAACAGGGGTGTGTTGTAGCCAGGAGCAGAAGTGAGGACAAAGGCAGTGATGTAGGGCTTGTTGATCTTGGGGTGACAGCTCTATCAGAGTGGTGAGCAGGTTAGGATTTTAGTACGGTTGTTGGCTCTCAACCAGGCTTTGTTGGGCTATCTACCATGTATGTCCGGCCTTTCAGATTCCTTTTGGCACAGCCACAGCCTCAGCCTGGGACTTCATGATGCACTGGAGATCTTAGCCTTCTTTTGGGCTGGTCAAAGTCTCATAGGCTTCTTAACACAAAAGCAGCGATGGCTACAAAGAAGGAACTTTCTTTTCTCCCTTCCTGCCTCCTCCTTTTCCTCCTTCCTTCTGTTCTTCTCTTCCTCCCGCTGTTCCTTCCTTTCTTTCTTTCTTTCTTTCTTTCAGTTTGTGTGTGAGACTCTTGTTTGTGTGCAGGTTTATGTGCATGTGTGTGGAGGTCATAGGTACAGTGTAGGGGTTTCTCACTGGCCTGGAACTCATCAAAGAGGCTGGCTGTCCAGAGAGCTCTAGGCATCTACTTATCTATGCCACTCCCAAAATTACAAGTACAGTTCACCATGCTCGGCTTTCTAAAAATGTGGGTTCTGTGCAGGGTTAAAAAACAACAACACGAGTTCAGTTCTGGAGCTCAAAAATCCCACCAATCCCTGAACTTGCCCTAAGCTCAGGACTTGGGAACACACCAATCCCCACTCTGGAAAACTCCACCCTGGGAAACTCCACCCCCAAGAAACCAGCCTCCCACTCAGTTCTTTGCTGCTTCTTGCCTGAGCAGTGGTAGCCACCCTCATGCATCTCTCCCAATAAACCTCTTGTGTGAGGTTTGTTGTAGGGTGTGACTTTGTGGTATTCCTTGGATCCCAACTGCCAGGATACCTTTCCTCTCAGAACTGTAACACTTACATTCTGGGCATTAAATTCGATTCCTCATGCCTGCAAGGTAAACATTTCACAATTGAGCTCTCTTTCTGGTTCCCCAAATGGCTCTTTCTTGTCTGCATTAATGTTTGAGTGGCATGGTCAGTGAGCAGCACATAGGGATTACCATGAAATGTGCTGAAACCAAGCCTGTGGCTTCAGTATGCTTCATCATTCCATCTGGGCCCCAAACCTCAGGAACCAGGCAGCACTGACGTATTTTAGAATCAGGAGACATACCCACCCTCAACAAACACACCAGCAGAGGGTCACTGGCTGCAGAAGAAATGACTCCACAACACAGTGATTTCCAACAGCCATTAATGTCATTTATTACCATTTCATCATTTCTCATTTTTTTTCATGATTTTTACCTATTGTCAGGTCATGCAGGGCTGAGCAGGGGCTCCAACTCTGTGTGATCACATCTTTGGCATTGACAGCCTAAAGCCTGGCCTCTGGACGTTCTCTCACTTCAATTCTAGCTTTGGTAAAGGCTGTGAGCTAGAGGTTTCTCTGTCTCTATCCACCACCAATCTACACTGGACCTTCCCACATGGTCCAAGAGTCCTCTTAACATGGTGGACAGAGATTGGAGAAGACAGAAGAACAAGTGCTTCGGAAGTCACTCTGGGTCTCTTCTACTGCACTGCTCACTGTGGTTACAAACTTCGGCCAAGGTTCAAGAAGGAACAATGACATCACTTTCCCTCCATCCTATTTGTTACTTTTAAAAAGAGCAGTTGTACTTTTGAAAGTTTCGTATATTTATCGAGTGTATATTAATCATATTCATCCACTTCTACCCCTCGGTCCCTCTAAATCCCCCACTCCATTTCCCTTTCAACTTTATATCCTCTCTCTTTCTCTCTTTTCCAAGAAAGTGTTTCTATGCACAGCCATGGCTGTTCTGGATTCAATTTGTAGGCCAGGCTGGGCTTGAACTCACTATGTAGACCAGGCCAACCTCAAACTCACAGATATCCTCCTGTCTTTGCCTCTCAAGTGTTGGGAAACAAGACACACAACACCACATGGCTAAATCTTTTTGTTTATTTGTTTTGTTTTTGTTTTTGAGACAGGTCTCACTGTGTAACTCTGGCTGACCCAGAACTGTTTTTAATGTGGGCTCTGGGGATTTGAACTCAGGTCCTCATGCTTGCACATCAAGTGCTTATACTGACTGAACTGTCTCCCCGCCCCCAGCCTTTGATACCATATCTTAATGGCATAATGTCAACTACACATTGTAGTGCATGTAAGAGCACTGGGAACAAGCACTCCCAATTATTATTTTTTTTGAAATGACAATTTTGCTTTGTTAATTCTTGAAAAAATTTCTGCCAACTATCCAAGTCTGAGAAAACCACAGTGAGTGATTTTCAGTAAACATGTTGTTTCATTAAATGTGAGTAGTTTGGACTAGGAGAGATAGCTTAATTAGCAAAGTGTTTCCCAAGCAAATGTGGGGACCTGAATTTGCTCCCCAGCATCGTCATAAGAAAGTCAAGTGTGGGTGGCATGTGCTTGTAATCCCAGCATTGGGGAAGGGTGTGTGTGTGTGTGTGTGTGTAGACAGGAGGATCCTGGACCCCCATTGGCCAGCCAGCCTGGCCAGGCTGCAGGGTCATGAGGGAGGCAAGAATCAGGGTAGGTTCAAACTTGGAGAGTCTGACCCCTAGTGGTTGATTTTAGGCTGACTTTAAGCACCGCACAATGGTGAAAACTATTGCAATGATTTACTGGGTCCCACTTGCACAGCAAAACATACTTAAATCTCTTTCAGGAACAAAGTAGGCTAAATACAGATCAGGCACCTTCCTTCCTGGTATCATTTTGCTTTGCGATGGAAAGTCTGGGCTAGATTCTCAACGACAGAGAGGCAGATAACAAGCCAGCTCCAAGTGACAGACATGTGAGCAAGCCTCAGTTAGAGCTGGGAACAGATATAGGGCCCAGCTGAGCATATTCTAAAGAGGTAAAGGAAATACTGAACAAAACGTTGTCTAAGAATCAGATTATAGAATATTTAATATAATATAAAGAACATATGTAATACAACAAGCAAATTTAATACATATAGCATACTAAATAGAATTCATACAATATAGTAAGCGCAGTAATATGTAAAGAAGAGATATTTTGAAAAACGTTATGTCAAATATGAATAATAGATGGAAGCAGGAAAAAGAACCATCATATGTAACCAAAACTCTTCATAAAGTAGATGTGGCACCTTCCGTAATGACAGTTTCTATAGATTACCTGGGAAAAGCAGGTTTACAAGAAGGGTCTGGAAGAGGGTCCAGTGCAGGGAAGTTTTCAGCCACACAGATAGCGCAAAGGTCATGAGGCTAGGAAGCACGCCTGTCCCAGCTGTGTGGGTGGAAAACAGGCTTTCCATCCCTTCGCTTGAAGGAACAGCCTCGTGTGCTTACCATTTTAGCTTTTCTGTGAGCACAAAGACCTCCATACTCCCAACATCCCCTCACTTCTTACTTTTCAAAAAGAAAATCGTGGCTGTAATAGAGGCCAATGTTGAAGGCATTGCTTGCCTGGCTAGTCTAAGTCTTACAGTCAGCCAAAATAGAATGATAAGAACAGCTAGTAGAGGACCAAGGAAAGGGGAAAGCCATCTTAACTACAATGACTATTCACTTGAGAAATTTATTTTTTCTCTTTATGCAGATTATCATAGTGTCTTAGTTAGGGTTTCTAGTGCTATGAAGAGACAACGTGACCACAGCAACTCTAATAAAGGAAAACATTTAATTGGGGCCACTCACAGTTCAGAAGCTTGGTCCATTATTGTCACAGTGAAAAGTATGGCAGCATGCAGGCAAGCATGGTACTGAAGATGGAGCTGAGAGTTCTACATCTTGATATGAAGGCTGCAGGAGACTGCCACACTAAGCCAAGCATGAGCATCTGGGACCTCAAAGCCCACCCCTACAGTGACACACTTCCTCCAACAAAGCCATACCCACTCTAGGGCCACACCTCGGAATAGTGCCACTTCCTATGGACCTGTGGGATCAATGTTTTCAAATTACCTCACATAGCATGAAGGAGCTCTGACACATTAAAAGCAACACAAGCCAGAAAATTGTTTACAACTAAGATGATGCTTAAATAATTTGTGGTAGCTTTATTTTGAAAACTGTGGTTCTCAATTCGCCCATCTCTTGATTGATTCCTGCTAACATTTTTGCAGTAATATTAGTAGTTTTAGGCCATTTTTGAAATCTCTTTGTATTCCAGGAATCATTCCTGGTACAGTGGTGGCAACCATAATGAATACAATAGATGCACAGAATCATCACAATTTTCAGGGAGAACGTTCTTAATTCTATTGATCAGTTGTCAAGATATACTGAGAAAAATAGGTATTGTATGACCTATCTCACATAAGCCCCTCTAACCTTCAGGAAGGGCAGAAGTAGCATTTTCACATACATACACACACACACACACACACACACGCACGCACGCACGCACGCACGCACGCACACACACACACACAAAGGTCCATCCAAAGGCAGTTGGTTACTAATGGGAAGGGAATAATTAGAAGTGGAGGGCGCAATAAAGAGGAATAAAAGTACATTTGAAGCATAAACAATGTGATTAAAAAAAAAAAAGCACCAAGCTGGGCACGATGGCGCACACCTTTAATCCCAGCAGGTGGATCTCTGAGTTCAAAGCCAGCCTGGTCTACAATTCAAAGCAAGTCTAAAAACCCTGTCTTGAAAGGCCAAAACCAAACAAACAAGTGAAATAATCCACCCCCCCCAAAAAAACAAAAGCAAAACACAGAAAGCCCCATTGGCAGGAATATTAGGGGAAGCTATGAATATGTGTGTGGATGAATTCTGTTGTATCGCTGTGGTGGGTTGAACAGGAATGGACCCATACATTCATGTGTTGAATGCTTGTCCAATAGGGACTGGCACTATTAGGAGGCGTGGTCTTGTTGGAGTGAGGGTGGCTTTGTTGGGGGAAGTGTGTCACTGCGGGGCAGGCTTTCAGGTCTCCTATGATCAAGCTAGGCTTAGTGTGGTACACAGTCCCCTTCTGCTGCCTGCAGATCAAGATGTAGAGCTCTCCGATCCTTCTCCAGCACCATGCCTGCCTGCATGCTGGCATGCTTCCACTAATGGACTAAACCTCTGAACTGTAACCTAGCTCCAATTAAATGTTTTCTTTCATGAGAGTTGTCATGGTCATGGTGCCTCTTCCCAGCAATAAAACCCATGCTAAGGCTGTTCCCTGTTGTTTGTGTATAATTTGTATGTGTGACTCCTGTGTTACAGTTACATCTATTTTTCAAAGCCCAGGAGTAGCTGGGTCTCCTCTGATACAAACAGGTTGTTCTTGTTGACTGCCATGTGTCAAGTGAAGCCAGAGGTGGTTTTCTAGACCTCTGGCAACAAATAGCGTTACTCAGAGTATGATAATAACAACTTTAGTAAACAATGCATTAAATGTTCCTTTCTTCATCTTCCTGAGATGATAATTTCCACTGTTAGAGCCTTCTTTTTAATTTTTTTTATTTTCTGTGCATTACTGTAAAGGGGTCAGATCCCTTGGAATTGGTGTTATAGACAGTTGTGAGCTGCCATGTGGGTGATGGAAATTGAACCCAGCTCCTTTGGAAGAGCAGACAGTGCTCTTAACCATTGAGTCATCCCTCCAGCCCTATTAGAGCCTTCTAAAGAGTACTTAATTATGCTAAAATCTGTATATAGCATTTGGATTGATGAGTTAGATTATTCTAACCAAATTGTCCTTCATTCATGTGACTAAATATTTGTCTACTATCTTTTGTTCAGACAACTGGTCCTAACCTATAGAAAAATTCTTAACATGGCAAAGTAACATCATACTGTTTCCTACTAAAGGCATGCATTTTATTCCCTTCGACAAAAAAAAAAAAAAGCATTTGGATTCTGCCTTGACAAGATGAGAATTAACATATATTACAGTCAATAAACATAACAGCATCATTTTTGGGTCAGTAGTTGTGGTGGGTTAAATAAAATGGCTCCCAGATGCTCATAACGTGAATGTGTAACTACTGGAGGGTGGCACTACTTGAAAGGATTAGAAGGATTAAGAGGTGTGGCCTTGCTAGAGAAACTGTAGTTGGGGGTGGGCCTTAAGGTTTCAAAAGCCGAAGCCAGCCCCAAGTGTTCTGCCTCTCTCTTTCTCTCTGGATCAGGATGTAGCTCTCAGCTGCAGTACCATGCCTACCTTTTGCCATGCTCCTCACCATGATAATGGTCTAAACCTCTGACACTTTAAGCCACCCCCCCGGGATAAGTGCTTTCTCTTATGACAGCTGCCTCGGTCGCGATGTCTCTCACAGTACTGGAGCAGTGACTGAGGCAGCGGTACTGTGTCCTGGCTGCCTCCCAGGGCTTGATGAGGACAGTCTTGCCTTCTCCCTAAGTCATTGGCTTATTCTCCCTCTTGGGACTTATCCTCTTGATGAATTGGTTGTCTATCTACAGATGCTTCATTTGTCTGGCAGTCTCAGGGATGCTGTCTTGGTTGACTGCATTAGAGCAAGAATCATCTGGGACCTTGTTTATTTTCTGGAAGGAGAAAAGTATAACTTCTCCCTGATGTTAGAACAACATTTGGCTCTTTCCATTGACTAGTTTCTAGATATTTCTATTTAACATATATTTTAGGCTGTGTTCCTTTAGGGAAAAATGTTTCTGGGCAGTAGAAGAAGCATTATCCTTTAAAGTGAAAAAATTGTAAAGTAAGAATGACTAAATATGGCACAGTATGAAGGAATTTAAAATGGGTGTATATTTTTATTTTTATGTACATGAGTGCTCTATCTGTACATACACCTGCATGCCAGAAGAGGGCATTTGATCCCAGTATAGATGGTTGTGAGCCACCATGTGAGTACAGGGAATTGAACTCAGGACCTCTGGAAGAGCGGACAGTACTCTTAACCACTAAGTCATCTCTCCAGTTCCCCCTCTTTTATTTTTAAAATTTACTGTTTTAAGTATTTGATGGTGTCATTTCACAATAGCTTGACTTTGTGATTTCTAAGGGATTGCAGTAACATGACCAATAGTCCATAAACTGCAAAATTCCTTGAAATGTTTGCTGGTAGAAGCAGGACCATATCAGTTTTTAGTTGTAATTAATGAAGTCCCACAAAGGAGAAGAGGTATCATAGGTCTTACTGGCATCTGAGGTGCTTTGCCCTGTGAGAGGAAGCAGTAATCGTATTAGAAAAAGTATCAACTGTTACATGAATCTAGTTGGAGCTTCTGCCAAATAGTTCCAGCTTTCAACCTTCCAGGGTTAATTCTGCCCGTGAGGGCAGTGAAAAACAGGTCCCGGTGGTTTGTCCTGCTTGTTCTGGAGGTGAACAGATCTGCTCTTGTAGTGATTTTGTGTTTTGATAAAGAAGTCCATGAAATTTGTAAGAGACCTGGAAAAACAACTGAAAGCATTAGAGGCAAGGAGGAGGCCAGCATATCAGACTGAGCATTAACAGATGTTAACAGCCCTAGAAAATTAGGATGATCATGAATATAAATCATGAAAAAAGGTAGCGTTCCTTGTAGTATAGATATCTGAAGGGAGAGAAATGCTTGTGAATTAATATTAATAATGGAGTGGGTTTAAGCCTTGCAATTTCTAAAAGAGAAACAGTTTAAGTGCAATATGAAGAGTCAATTAAACTATTCAATGGCTGAGAAACATCCAATAAGAGCTGAATGATTACACTGAGTTCAGGCTGTTGAGCTGTATCAACAAGGGTGGGTATAATTTCTTTTTGTCTCTGTGGAGGATGTGGAATTTATATAAAAAACTCCCTGTCCTTTGAGGAGCCATCTGTAAAGGGATTAAAAGCTGTCTCTAAGCCATCGATGGTGGTGCACGGCTTTACTGCCAGCACACAGGAGGCAGATCTCTGTGAGTTCAAGGCCAGTCTGGTCTACAAGGGGATTCCAGGACAGCCAAAGCTACAGGGAGAAAGCCTGTCTCAAAAACAAACAAATAAAAAGATGTGTCCTTCCCTTTATTAACAATTCTATACTTTCTTGTAAAAAGATGGTTACAGATCATTGTGGAGAATCACAAGATGCATCAGTTTCTATAATACCATTTACCATGTTGATATATAATTCCAGTAGGTGATAAGGGAGAAGGAAGGATAGGTAACCGATAAGGAAGTAAGGGATTCATCTATGAGCTTTAGCAGCAGCATTATTTAAAAATCTAATAACTTGTTCCTCTTTAGGTGTTATGTTTCTTATAGAGTTTAACCAAGACCCACCAGGAAAATAAATTAAAGAGCAGAGATAAGTCTTCAGTACTAATAGGCAGATAAGGACATACACAATTGGCGTGACCCAGCCTTTTTTTTAGTAATTGAGGTACTTTGGGAAATTCTAAGCAGAGAGGATGATGGCAATTTTGTTGTTGTGTAATGACATATTCTATATCTAAGTAATTATAAGGTGATTGTCTTTGTATTTTTATCCAGACACCATTAAAATTTTGCCATCTTAGGGCAAACAGGATAGACATTGGAAGTAGGAGAAGACAAGGAATAGGACAGGAGCCTTCCACAGAGGACCTCTGAAAGACTCTACCACTAGGGTAAGAAGATACTGAGATTCATAAACAAACTTTGGGCAGAGTGACAGAATCCTTATGGAAGAAAAGGGAGACAGAAAGACCTGGAGACCTGTCTTTTTATGAATTACAAAAATAGGTGAATTCCAAAGATTTACTGAAGGTTCTATATGTTACAGTTGCAATTTTTTTCTGTACTAGAAATCGGGTCTGTTTCATTTTTTCTCTGTGAAGGGGCCACTGATCAATCCATAGTGGGGCATCAGAGACTTATTGTAGTTTAAAAAACTGTATGGATGGCCCTTGACCACTGACCTCAATGATGGGAGTTACCCTGCTTACATTTGCTGCATCTCTTCCCCATAGATTATGTGAGAGTCCTGAGACAGTATAAGGCTGCACAGCACCAGAGGAATCTTTGTCCATCCAATTTAAGACATTAGTACTTTTAAAAGAATGCTCTTGGCCTCCAAGGCCTCCAGATATTAGCCAGTATGGGCCATCAGTTTTGGCTAATAACTGAATGATCTGTCCCAGTGTATATAATGTTTCTAAATGGATAATTTTTAGTATATAAAGTCAACCTAGGATGCTCGTGGTCTGATAATGGTCTTTTCCATAAAGCCAAGGAGTTTAAGCCCACTGCAGTAGATCCTGTTGCTCCTCCTGAATGGCTGGATATTGCTCTTGAGCCTGGCTCCCTTTTTTGGTTGTCTACATCAATTTCCTTTTTGATTCTGGGGCTGGGGGTTGCCTTTTGGGAGCTTAAAAGATGGTAATCCTTGTCAAATTTGGATCAACATTCCTTAGCTGAACACTTTCCCTTTCTACGTCATGAGAAAAGGTGAGGGGCCAGATTTCTAGATCTTTTGCACTAATTTCCCTAATGCCCTTTATTTCACCATTCAAAGAAAGGTCCTTTTTGAGAGGGATTTTAGTGACTGCTGCAACATGAGATGAGCTGCGAGTATGTCCAGAGGCTGTTACCCAGCTAGAAAAATCACTGTTTTCCTGGTGCTATGGCAGCTCTGCACTCTGGGCTGCCTGATTGAGATATCTGCAACTTTCCCATAAGCTACTTTCTGTTGTACTGATTTCTTAATGTGAGCAGAAAGCTCAGGCCAAGGTTTGTTAGCCTGTTTGAAAGTGGGCAGAGAATCCGCAGTTTCTCCATGGTGTGTAGTTCTCTGGGCGTGCAGTGCACAAAGGTATACTTGGTCAAAATCCAAGGCTAACCCGTTCATCTGTGTTAGAGCATCATTGCTGCACTCCCTGAAGGATGTCTGAATCCATAGGGACATTATTGTTACAGTTTCATTCTACCTGTTCATCACATTTGTCATTAGTCATATTTCCACATTAAATATTTCCCTGGGGGTAAGGAAGCTTTACACACCTGCTTATAGTCCCAAGGAGTAGCAATATCCCTGCTTGAATTTTCCTACACCAGATCAATAAATGGAGCATCCATGCCATTGGCAGCAATAGATTTTTTTTCTGAAATTCTTTAGGAACTTAAAAGTAAATGGGTGATGTTGATGCATATTTGAGATTCGAGAATTTAAGATCACAAGTATCGTAAGAGCCGCGATCAAGACTTTGGCAGAAGGCGAGAAGTAATGATAGATTTGGGGGAAGTTGGTGAGACTTGGGGAGAACAAGAGCTCCACAAAGACCAAACTGAGCAGGGCACAGGGGTCTTGTCTGAGACAGTTTCTACAATCAAGGACCATGTGTAGATGTGGCCTGGAACCCCCGCTCAGATGGGGCCCATGATAGCTCGTTGTTGGACTGAAGACCCTAGTGAGGGAAACAGGGACTGTTTCAGTCATGAACTTGATGGCTGACTCTTTGACCCTCCCCCATACAAGCCGGGGAGTGACAGCCTGGCTAGATCCCAGGGGAGGACATTGCAGCCAGCCCTGAGGAGACAGGATGAGCTGGGGTTGGATGGAAGGGGAGGAGGTCCTCCCCTGCTGGTGGACTTGGAGGGGGCGGGGAGGAGGGAGATGAGGGAGGGAGTGGGAGGGTGGGAGGGAATGAAGGAGGAGGCTATGCCTGGGATGCAAAGTACCTAACCTGTGATTGATATAAAAATAAATAAATTAAAAAAAAGAGCCGGCATGGAAATGGCTTTGATCCAATCATTTTTTTATTACATTTATTGGCTTACATTTTTCACTAAACCTACTTTTCTTTTTATAAGGGCTCTTAAGCACTTTTACCTCCCTTCCAACAACCTACAACCTTAGGTAGGAGATTAATAGGGAAAAGGGCTATAGTCCTTTTTTATCCACTTTCTGCTGATTGGAGTCGATGGATCACCAGGGGATTCCCAGATTCAGTCGTCAGGATACCAGCAGTCCAGTCCAAAGGCCAACATCGAGCAGTAACATGACATCAGCGATAGCCACAAGACACAGTTGGATTGCCCAGAAAAGCTCTCTGGAATGTTTCTTTCCACAAAGTCAGAGCACGAAGATCAGGGCAGCAATGTTGACCCCAAAGGTGATGTCTCATTCTGCCTGAGCCTCTATCTATGTCCTCTCCTCAAAGTCCACCCACAGATGTTCTCAGCTGGCCAGAGTCATGCCCCTCACATGTGAGGGGTCACAGCAAACATCATGTGCCCTCTCACAAGCCAAACTGGGCAAAACATCACGTGCCCAACTTGCAGAAAATTATACGAACAAAACTGAGTCCAGATATTTCTACTTCATATGTTCCTCAACCTTTATAGCTCTCTGAGAGTGAGGCAGCATAGACTGAATTTCTGTGTTGGATTGACAAGAATGGATATTTATTGTACATAGATACAAATTTAGTGTGTTTGAAGGGGGGGTTAATATGTGTAAATCAGTCTCCTGAGTGTAAGAGCAGTAGTACCCTCCTGAGATATGTTGGGGTTCTTCTCAGGGGGTCCCTCCTTGTTATGGTCCTCCTCAGGGCATCACTCCTTGTTATGGTCCTCTTGAAGAGGATTCAAGTAATACATTACTGCAGTCCAGATGGCAAAATAATTGACAGGGAGTTTATCTCCTTTCTCATGGACTCTTTTTACATTAGCTCCTATGCATTTCCTTTGAAGTTGACACTCTGAGGCCACATACACATGCACACACATGAACATATGTACATACACACACACACACCTCTGCCTTCCTAGTGCTGGGGTTAATGGCACATACCCCTCACTGGGCTATTGTCAAAGACATTATTAAGTGAAAACATAGTATTTCAAAGCTTGGTTGCTTGGTGGTGTGGAACCCAAACTTCAGTTACAAATGTACATGGCTGTTTTGACTTTGGTGATGCACTGTCCACGTCATTGCCATGGCTTCTGCTATATAAAGCCAGAATTAATTTTGTGAAAAGGCAGAGGCTTTTCCAAACATCTTTAGTGTTATTCTCCCCTCATCTGTATTGACCTCCCCCCTTCCCTAAAGCCCCTCCATTTTTTCTTTCCCTCCTTCACTTATCTCCCACACATATTCTGCAATTCCCCTCCTCAGTCCTCCCCTGGTTTCACATCGAGCTACACCCATGATGCCCCAACAATATGGCTGCCTAAAGAGGAGCCACACAGGACAACACAAATAGAAATGCTATTATGGACATCTCATGAGCTTTACTTCTAGACAAAGAACCATAGGTAACTAAAAAAAAATTGCTGAGAGAGAGAGGGAGCATAAGTCATTTCCGGGGATGAGCCCCTTAACTTGGTCATCCAATTCCAATTGGTCATCTCTGAAAGCATATACACACACAAGCAACACTAAATGGACTCAGCATGCTGTATTTTGTTGGGAGCCATGTAGGAGCAACAGTAAAACAGCTCTAGGACTCATGGAATATAGCTCACTGGTTAGCACAGTTATGATGCCTTTGTCTTGGAGAGGCACAGCCCCAAGAACTACGTGTCCTGAGGACTTCATGCTGTTATGGAGCAGAGCTCTGTTCATTGTCCTTGTGGTCACCACATCGTCCTTGTAATACATGAGTTGTTTGAAAACTCGAAGAAGGCTTCCAGCCCCTCACTGGGCAGTATGTCTGGGACTCGAAACAGTAATGCTTGATCTCTTTCAGGCATGGTTGCTGGAGCAGATTAATGATTTAACCACTACTCTTGAAAAGAACCTACAGATGTAGATTGTTAGCAGTGGCCACTGCCCTTAGCAAGAATTTGGAAAAACAGATAGCTTAGCAAGGTTAAGTAAAGATGTTTTTGCTAGGGGCTCTGATGTAGAAAATCTTAGAGAACATTTGAAATTCAGGGAAGTACACTCCTAATAGTAAAGCCAGGGACTTGTTGAGGTTGATGAGCAAGAACAATACCCCAATCAGCACTAGCTGATTAATTCCTTGAACCCATTTTTGTCCTCAGCTTCCTGTTATAATTTCATAAAATTATTAATGAGTAGATACACACCTTAAAGATGTAAAGTAGAGATGCCTGATTGATTTTTATATAAAACTTTAGATTTGTGATCCTTTTAAGATTTTTACAAGATTACTTCTTAAGATAATTGATTCTCTCTTTGTAACTGCAAACTGCAGCCTGCTAATAAAGAAAAGCTGGCTGAGAAATTACCTTGCTTGTTCACCTTGTTAATTTATGACAAGTTGTTTAGTTGCAGGTGTATCTGGGTTCTTGGGAATAACTTGTTTTTCATATTTGTTTTTCTCCCATAATACGTAAAGCATTTGATCATGTGAGAATATTGGGGAATATGTTTTTCCTATGTATACTCATTGTAATCACTCAACCAACCCTTAACCAAATCAACTAACCAACCAACCAAAAACCCATCTTGTCGTGGAGCCTGTGGTATGTTACAGTGTGTCCCACAATATACTTTTTTGTCCAAGCATCTTTACTTGCAAATGTTCACTGCAATGAGTCATTGGTTTGGTTCGAGGCCTCTGGCTTCTACTACTCTATCAAAAATGGATCCTCACCGGGACTCCTCTCACATATCCTGTCGTTGCCCTGTGTCATGGCGATCCTGCACCTTTGGATCTGCAAGACCAGCCCTTTCAGGTGCTCTAGCAGTTCATAGATGTGGTAGATGTTGGGGAGGGCCAACTGGATCTGGACCTGGGTGGTAGCCTGCACCTTTCCCACACCCGCACTGTCGGGGAAAGCTCTCCAGCACGGCCCCAGCTAGCTCACCCAGTGCTGAAGCTGGCAAGGGGCAGGGCCAGCTCTCTGGCTCTCCTGATCTCAGGGCAGGCTCAGCAGGCCAGCAGGGCGTTTCTACTGTGCCACCCAGGCTGGTGCAGAGACCACTCTCTGGAGTGCTGCAGTCAGTGAGGGGCAGGGCCAGCTCTTGCAGCCCTTGGATTTCAGCTTGGTCCCAGCCCAGACAAGGGACATTTACAGAGCTTTTGGTGGTAATATGAGCCACAGACATCAACACAGATCCCTGCAGCTGCATGGCCATGGACCTAGACATGGCCCTCAGCGGGCTGGGATGGCACAGGCTGGGACTTCACCTTGGCTTCGGGTGGCAGGCTGCTCACCCCAGGCTATTTCTCCTCCGCCCTCCAGTCTCCAGTTTGGCCTGTCAGTGCTCAAACGAAGTTCTGCTTCTCTTTGTTTCCCATCTCTTCACCACATACTTGTACAGCATGGTGGCTCCTGTTGTGCATAGGCCGTGTGTCAGGCAGGCCACTGGGTGTCTTCTGTGGGTGGGTCTCTTCCAGAATAACTTTTAATAAATAATGGCTCAATATTCTAAAAAAATTCAGCTATATATAGGATAACATACATTTCTTAATGACATTCCGAAGTTGTCTCACTTTCAAATGTCCATAGTAGTTTCAATAACTTGAACTTTGAATAACTTGAGTTATTCAAACAGATTCCAGGATTCCATTCCAGGACCAGCAAATGTGGAGCTTTCTCTTAATGCAGCACATGCTTGGCAAGTGTTAGGCTTGGGTTGCAGTTGGTATTTTATATGGTATCATTGTCTATATAAATAAGTTGAGAGCTTTTTTTTTATATCAGGTAAAACCAGTCATAGTCTCTTGTTTATGTCATTGCATTGTAGTGACAGGGTATCTCTATGTAGCCTTGGCTGCCCTGGAATTTGCTATGTAGACCATGCTGGTTTTGAACTCAGAGATCCATCTGCTTATGCCTCCTGAATTAAAGGCATGGATTATGACATCCAGAACTCCACTGATTATAGAACTCACTAAATAACTAGACTTTTCTGGCTAGTAAGCCCCTGGAGTCCTCCTGTCTCTGCCTCCTCCTATAGAGGTTAGCATAGAGTGTTGGAGTCCTTGGAAAGAGAGTTACAGGTAGCTGTGGGCTGCCTCATGTGAGTGCAGGGAACCAAAGCTGGGTCCTCTGCAAGAACAGTAAGTACTCTTACCTGCTGAACCATCTGAACATTCTTTGAGGCTGAGGTCTCCAGATGTCTACAGGCCACACAAAACAATTGATCTACTTCATTTCTGTGTCATTACCATACAATTTTGAAAGTCTGGAGCCTGGGCAACTAGAAAAAGGAAGTTGCCACTAGGTGGTATTTGAAATCCAAAGTTTGGCATTTCAGTGGGAGAGGATGGAAGCTGGACCAGCCATTCCGGCTTTCATGCTGGAGAAAAGGAGCTTTATGAAGACCATAGAAATACTGGATGGGGCGCTTCAGCTGGAAAAGCATCTTTTGCAGCCTCTTGGGCTGATAATAAAAAAGGACTAGATTAGGAATATAATTTTGGCTAATTTTTAAAATCTGTGCTTCCTACACCATGAAAATATATTTCTCTAAGACAGTGGTTCTCAGCCTTCCTAACAATGCAGCCCTTTAATACATCTCCTCACGCTGTGGTGACCCCAACCATACAATTATTCTCGTTGCTGCTTCATAACTGTAACTTTGCTACTATTAGGAACTGTAATGAAAATATCTGTGTTTTCCAACGGTCTTAGGCAACCTGAGTAAGAAGGGCTGCAACCCACAGGTTGAGAACCGCTGCTTTAAGACATTTGGCCAGTATGTTTATCCTATCTTATAGGTCTATATGAGTGAGTATATAACATGTGTGTCTTTCTGCTTTTGGGATACCTCACTCAGAATGATCTTTTCTAGGTCCCACCATTTGCTTGCAAATTTCTTTATTTCCTTGTTTTTAATTGCATTGTGTAAAAGTACCATAATTTCTGTATCCATTCCTCAAATGAGGAACATCTGGGTTGTTTCCAGGTTCTGGCTATTACGAATAAAGCTGCTACAAACATGGTTGAGCAAAAGTCCTTGTTGTATACTTGAGTATCTTTTTGATATATGCCTAGGAGTGGTATAGCTGGATCTTCAGGAGGCACTATTCCTAATTGTCTGAGAAAGTGCCAGATTGATTTCCCAAGTAGTTGTACAAGTTTGCATTCCCACCAGCAATGCAGGAGGATTCCCCTTTCTCCACAACCTCTCCAGCATGTACTGTCACTTGAGTTTTTGATCTTAGCCATTCTAATGGGTGTAAGGTAAAATCTCAGGGTGGTTTGATTTGCATCTCTCTGATGGCTAAGGACGTTGAATATTTCTTTAAGTGTTTCTCTGCCATTCTGTATTCCTCTACTGAGAATTCTCTGTTTAGCTCTGTACCCTATTTTTTAATCGAATTGCTTGATTTGTTGCTTTTTAACTTCTTTAGTTCTTTATATATTCTGGATATCAGCCCTCTGTCAGATACAGGGTTGGTGAAGATCCTTTCCCAGTCTGTAGGCTGTCATTTTGTTCTGACAACAGTATCTTTTGCTTTACAGAAGCTTTTCAGTTTCATGAAGTTCCATGATTGTTGCTCTTAGAGCCTGTGCTGTTAGTGTTCTGTTCAGGAAGTTGTCACCTGTGCCAATGAGTTCCAGGCTCTTCCTCACTTTTCCTTCTAACTGATTTAGTGTGTCTGGTTTTATTTTGAGGTCTTTGATCCACTTGGCCTTTAGTTTTGTGCAGGGTGATAAATGTGGATCTATTTTCATTTTTCTGCATGTAGACATCCAGTTGAACCAGCACCATTTGTTGAAGATGCTGTCTTTTTTCCATTGAATGGTTTTGTCTTCTTTGTCAAAAATCAAGTATCCATAGGTGTGTGGGTTTATTAAATCTATACACCTAGAGAAGATAAAAAAGAAGGAGGACCCAGGATAAGATGATCAATCCTCACTTACAAAGACAAATGGGATGGACATTGGATGTAGGAGAAAACAAGTAACAGGACAGGAACCTACCACAGAGGGCCTCTGAAAGACTCTACCTAGCAGTGTATCAAAGCAGGTACTAAGACTCATAACCAAACCTTCAGCAGAATGCAGGGAATCATAAGAAAGAAGGGGGAGTTAATATGACCTGGAGAGCACAGGAGCTCCACAAGGACCAAATATATCTGGGCACAGGGGTCTTTTATGAGACTGTTTCTCCAACCAAGGACCATGTATGGATATAACCTAGAACCTCTACTCGGATGCTCAGTATCCAAGTGGGTATCCTAGTAAGGGGAACAGGGACTATTTTTGACATGAACTCAATGGCCAGCTCTTTGACCCCCCTCAGTCCCCCAGGGAGGAGCAGCCCTGCTAGGCCACAGAGGAGGACTTTGCAGCCAGTCCTGAAGATACCTGATAAACCAGGGTCAGATGAAAGGGAGGAGGTCCTCCCCTATCAGTGGACTTAGAAAAGGGCAGGGAAGAGATGAGGGAGGGTGGGATAGGGAGGGAATGAGGGAGCAGGATACAGCTGCGATACAAAGTTAATAAACTGTAACTAATATTAAAAAAATTAAAAAATTAAAAAAGAAAACTCTAAAGAAAAAAGAAGACATTTGACCAGTTATTTGTTATAGACTAATTTTATGTCTAAAACAATGAGGAATGCCTCTCTGTAGAAAATTTTTTGTTTGTTTGTTTTCCGTTATACAGGATCTCACTGTGTAGCAGTAGCTGGCCTGGACCTCTAGACCTTTGTTTGTAGCCCAGGCTAGCCTCAAACTCATAGACATGGACCTTTGTCTGACTCTTGAGTGCTGAGATTGAAGGTGTGTGCCGAGCCACAACACCTGGCGTGGGTAGGATGTTTTGCTGAATTTTTACTTAAACAGATAAATATCTTCTCAAAATAACACATCAAATAAAATCAAGGATACTTTGGCAGAAAAAAAATCCCTTATCTTTCTGAACATTTGAAAGGGCACTCAGGGTCCTTCATCCAAAAGGGAAGTTTTCATCACTTGGAAACTGGCTATAAATTAGTTTAGACACACCTCTGATCTTTCTGCAAGGGCCTACCCAAGGAACAGATGTATTGGGCTAAGATTTAAAGTTTTAGACCCATCTCAGGGGAAATTCTCTGCAGCTTGGGGCTGAGGAGATGGTTCCGTCAGTCAAATGCTTGCTGTACAGTGTAAGGAGCTGAGTGTGGCTCTCCAGCAGCCATGTACGGAGTGAGTTTGGCAGTGTATGCCTGTGACCCTAGCTCTGGGGAGCTGGAGACAGGAGGTCCCCTGCCCAGCTGTCTGTACAGCCAGCCTCGCTCTCAGTGAACTCCAGGTTCAGAGAAAGCCTGTCTCAAAACAGACCCCCGACATCGGCCTCTGATGCTTACGCTCCGCCTATGACTGGGACTCAGGTCTTCCTGCTTGCGTGGCAGCCACTCTTCACAATCATCTCTTCTCTCCCATTTTCTACTATTTTAAACTTTTAAATGAAGGAGGGATATTCAGCTGGAATTGACTTGAGTTCATATACATGGAATCACCAGGCACGTCACTTGTTGATTGTTGGAATCACAACTGTATACCAGTGTGCCATGTGTCTTCCCATGGGTTCTGGTGAAGGAACTCAGGTGCTCATGCTTGTAAGTGCTGTAGTGACAGAGCCAAGCCCTCAGCCCGTTATTATGCAGTGTTTAATAATTGCTAATCAAGTTTTAAAACAGGGGGCTCACATGTGCATTTTATAAAGCATGACATGCAGTTTTTTAGTGACTCTTGCTTTCTTCGGGTCTCTTTCTTAAAAGGAAGCTCTATCTATCCATCTATCTGTCTATCTATCTATCTATCTATCTATCTATCTATCTATCTATCTATCTATCCCCTATTTATTATCTATATTATCTATCTACCTATCTATCATCTATCATCTATCTATCTATCTATCTATCTATCTATCTATCTATCTATCTATCTATCTTCTATCTATCATCTATTATCTATCTACCATCTGTCTGTCTGTTTTTTTTTTTTTGAGATAGTTTTTGTGTATAGCTCTGGCTGTCTTAGAACTCACTCTATAGACCAGGCTGGCTTTGAACTCAAGAGACCCACCTACCTCTGCCTCCTGAGTGCTCGGATTTAAGGCCTGTATCAGTATCAGCTTAAGATTTAGTTATTTTAATTTATGTGCATGAGTGTTTTGCGCACATGTTTATCTGTACACTACATGCATACCTGGTACCCATGGAGGTCAGAAGAGGACATCAGATATTCTAGAACTGGAGTTATGGATAGCTATGAACCATCATGTGGGTGCTGAGAATTGAACCTGGGTCCTCTGCAAGATCAAGTGTTTTGAGCCACTGAGCCATTTCTTCAGCCCCTCAATACACATTTTTACAGTGTACACTAAGTCTTAGGATCACAGTGTAATAAGTAGGAACTGAAGTATGTGAAGCCCTAATTGGGGCCTGGAGCTATCAAAACAATTTCTGGAGTAGTAGCATAAAAAGAATTTCCCTTAAAAACACATGTGTTAAAGGGAATATCAGGGGCTGGAGCAACGGTTCAGCAGTTAAGAGCCTCGGCTGCTCTTTCAGAGGCCCCAGGCCTGATCCCTAACACTCACATGGCAGCTTCCAACTGTCTGTAACTCCAGTTGCAGGGGATCTCACACTTTCTCCTGGCCTCCATGGGCACCAGGTATGCATGTGGTACGTAGACATGTATGCTGCAAACACTCGCACACATGAAATAAAAATAAGTGAATCATTTAAAAAAAAGAGAACATTGTGTTTTTTTCTGTTTTTTCCCTTTGGGTAAATACATGCATGATTTTTGCAGATGAACTGTCAATCTCCCATCTCTGCCTCTAAACAAACCAACCAAGTCTTAGCTCAACTTTCTCAGTCTTTCTGTGCTAGAATTAGCTCTCCTGTTTCTCCTGGATTCAGTGTGTCCAACAATTTGGAAAGATAGCATCTTAAGTAGAATTCAGAGAACCTTTGTTAGAAATTAAACACATTTAAAATCCATTTATAAGTAAGATATTAAAAACAATTTGTATGGCTGTGGATGCTGGTGGGAGTAAAAATGTTGACAGGTGATTTTTAAAAAAACCTGACCACCTCTATAAAGCAAGCTTTGGTTATCTTTTCCAGCCTACTCAAGAGGAACCCTGCTACTTTGCTGTAAACAGCTCTGAAAATGAGGAGGCTGTGTGCTTTTTGTATCTAATCCAGATGGCAATTTGACAGCTCTATACAGAACTGGCCAGATGGACAGACAGACTTAGGGATGAATGTATGAAGTAGGTGAGCAGTCATCAGAGGAAAACTAGAAATTCAAATGGTCTCAATATAGACTGCCTCCTAAACGATGCAAGAGGAGTGTTGACCAACACAGTTCATCAATAAAAGCACCATTTGGTTGGCTATCTTCAGTCTCCTATGTGTTGTAATCTAACACTATGTGTCATTTTGGATTTGTGTGTATGTGTGTGTGTGTGTGTGTGTGTGTGTGTGTGTGTGTGATAAGCAATGACAGCCATAAACCAGGGATGGCCCATCCAAACCAGGGAATATAGTCAACCAAATTTGACTCAAGTAGGCTGACAGCCAGGTGGAGAAAGCACAGCAGGGGCTCACATCCTGAGGAAAAGGAGTGGGTGGGAGAGATTGGAACATTATGTAACTGTGGATTTCAAATTTGGGGATGTAGGTGGGGTCGGACTTGGACTCCCTGTCTGTGAGTTAAAACCGAAGCTTGGAATGCTGGTGGTGCTCTGAGCTGTGGCTCACGACAGGGTTCCCTGCTGGATCTGGAGGGTCTGTGAACATGAAGCTGCTTCAGGTTCTCATTATTTTGCTGTTTGTGGTACTTGCAGGTAACTTGTCCAAATGCACCACGAATTGGGGACACTAGCACTGGTTGTGATGTTTAAGACTGCCGACATTATCGGTGGTGACCGTTCTCCTGGTTACCTTAGAAGAGGGCTAGCAAGGAGGTCAGAGGCATCCCTGCTGAAGGTACCGATCAGCCCGTCATCTTAACTCACCTTTATGATGCTGAGCCATTTTTACCTGAGAACTGTGGCTATCATTTCTAATCAAATTCCTTCTCGGCTTGGGCTACAGCAGTTATGTGAGCAGCACACAGCGAAAGCCTTTCTTCATCGTTAAGTAGTTAATTAACTGAGGGAATTATTCCCTTTGAGCCTTAACATTTCTCTTCTGGCAAGTGAATGTAGTATCTCCAGCTGGAATGCAAGGCGTGAGACCTCACATTGGCGGATGAGGACCCGACAACAAGGGTTCCCTTCTGCCATGCTTGCAAGGAATCACATTGCGTTTTCATGGCCTTCAGTGAAATACACCTCTCTCATCTTCATGTTGCCTCATGGTGAAGTTTGTAACAGGGAGAACACATCTTTGTTATCCACATTTATTAGGTTGGCTTTTCTGGTTTTGTGTGGAGAGGGAAATGAAGGTATAGACGCAGAGGTATGGGACCACAGTGCATGACTCTGAATAGGGAATAGTTCGTATCTCCAGAGGGAAAGGTATCCATCAAACTGCTTGCTAGGCAAGGCACTTATCTGAGTTGAAGAAGAAAGTGAGAGAGAGGAGAGCCAGGTTCTGAAAGATTTGTCTGGGATGGGCAGAAAGAGTTCTCAGGAGCAACTGCAGCTGAAACTCATGAGGTCTTGCAGGGGTGAAGCCTGCAGCCTATAGTGTGAAACACAAAAGGTGTGTGCATGTGTGTGTGTGTGTATGAGAGAGAGATGCTGTGTGTCTGTTATGCTGTGTGTAGGTCTCTCTTTCTCTCTGTGTAAGTCTGTTTGTCTGTGTGCTTGTGTCCATGGTGCTGTGTGTGTAAGTCTGTGTTTGTGATGCTGTGTATGTGAGAAAGACACACACACAGAGAAAGAGAGTCTGTGATGCTGTGTGTAAGTCTCTTTCTGTGTGTGCGTGTGTATAAGTCTGTCTGTCTGTGTGTCCATGGTCGTGTGTGTGAAAGTCTCTGTGTGTATCTGTGGTGCTGTCTTTGTATGTGTGTTTGTGTGAGAGAGAGTATCTGGGATGCTGTGTGCGTATTGTGTTCTGAGTCCACAGGAGGATATTGGTTCTCTTACTCTACATTCTCTGCCTCACACCCTTGAGACAGGGTATCTTACTAAACCCGGAGCGAGGCTGGCAGCTACTAGCAAGCCTCATGAGCCTCCCGGCTTTACCTTTCCCCCTCTGTCCATGCTGGGCTTACAGGCACAGCCATGCCTGTTTTTTATGTGGGTGCAGGGGATTTGAGCTCAAGATGTGCTACGAGTCTCCTTAAATTCTGAGACATCGCTCCTGACCTCTGCAAGTTTCTTTTAAGTTAAAAAAAATATGCCAAGGAGATGGCTCAGCAAGTAAGAGTATGCTGTGAGAATCAGCATCTGAGTTTGGTCCCCTGAACCCATGTAAAATAATTAAACTTTATTTGTTTTTTTATTGTATATGTGTGAGGTACATTTGTGGTTGCACATGTGCCCTGGTGTGGAGGTCAGAGAACAGCTCTGTGGACTTTCTTTCTCTTTCCACTGTCTGTGGGGTCTAGGGATTAGACACAGGCTGCCGGGCTTTCATGGCTGGTGTCTTTATCTGCCGGGTCATTCTGCTGGCCCAGCCTGGGATGTTTCTTGAAAAGCAGATTTGACTCTGACGTGTACTGATGATGATGTGTTAGTGCTCTCTGGGATACAAGGCTGAGGGAACGGTGGCTTCAGAGCATGAAGCAGGGTGGGCTTCCTCTGATTTAGGGTGATGCCCAGCTCAGGCTGAGTTAGGTCTTTCTCTTTTTTGTCGTAGGCTACTTGGGTGTCATCTAGGAACAACTGTCCTTATTTTTTTCTTTTTTAAATTAGGGATGAATTTTATGGGTACAATTGTTCTGCCAGCGCGTGTGTGTCTGGTGCCCAGAGAGATTAGAAAAAGGTGTTGGGCCTCTTGGAACATTAGTTAGCTGGGAATGCCCCTTTGGATGCTGGGAACCAGACCGGGGCCTTTGAAAGAGCAGCAAGCATTCTTAGCTGCTGAGCCATCTCTCTGGTCCCTCAAGTGTCCTTAATTCCTGTGTTCTGAGTTTCCCTGTATCAGCCTAATGTTTCCTTTTGAGATGGAGGAGATGCTGGCAGAGGGTGATGTCTGTTGACCCGGTGAGAGTGAACCTAGCTGCACCTTCTGTTCTCCTTCGGAAACTAACCACTTCCTGTTGTTTCCTGTGTTCAGATGGTGTACAACCCAAAAAATGTTTTAACAATGTAGCAGGCTACTGCAGGAAGAAATGCAAATTAGGGGAGATATCTGAGGTGGGATGCCGGCATGCGAAATACTGTTGCGTTAACGAGCTGGAAAACAAAAAGCGAGTTAACGAGCTGGAAATCAAAAAGCACTCGGCAGTCCAGCCGCAAGCTGAGCCCAAACAGGAGTCCAAAGGAGTTCAAGACTACGTGGTCCTGCCCACCATCACATACTTCACCATCAGTATCTGAAGGAACGGTTGTTCCTGAAGGCTGTTTTCCTCCAAAGCCCTGTGGAATCCAGTGGGCTCCCTCCGACCTGTCTCTTTCCCCTTCTCAAATTGCTTCCCCACACAATAAAGTCAAACGCTTTTGCTTGTATCCACTCCTTTCCTGGACATTTTAAAGGTGAATGATTAGCTGCTGTGTTGCTTGTGTTTTACCTGTGTCATGGGGACAGGCAGAACACGGGGAGAGGTGGCACTAAGTGCCTCCGCTTTCTCCCTGAGGTGCTATTTCACAAATTTCAGGTATAAAAATTAAAAATAATTTTGGGCATTTTAGCGTGTGTGCTCATTCATGCATACCTGTGCAAGTATCATGACATACATGTGTCATGGTGGTGGCTGTGTGTAGGTCAGAGGACGACTTTAAGGGACCCACTCTTTGGGTTCCAGGGATGGAACTCAGGTTGTCAGCCTTTCCAACAGGCACCCCCTTTGCCTGATGTGCAGTCTTATCTCCACCTCTATGCTCTGCAGTGAAATTCCTTATATCTCTAAGAAACTATTCGAACACACACACAGACACACACAGAGGCACACATACACAGACATACACACAGACACACATGCACGCAGACTCTCACACACACACACATAGACATACATACATGCAGACTCACACACACACATACACACACGGTATCTGCTAACAACAATTATAGTGAGGAAAGATATTTGAACATTTTCCTGACATGTACTGGGACAGCTTTGGTGACAGGTGTGGAGAAGCTTAGGATGTGATACAGACCCCCTTTCATGGGCATCCCACCTCCTCTTTTTCTAGCAATTTGAATATCTAGTTGACACAAATTTTAGACACTCAAGAGGCTTGTGGTTTTGGGTGAGGAGTCATCATAATTTTTTTCCCTCAGTTGCTTGGTGCCGAGGAGGCAGGATCTCTTGTTTGGACACAGCACCGGACTGTTTTCTATCACTGTGCAAATCTTCCTGCCGTGTCCATGTACAGGTGGGCCACGGCATCTCTCCCATTGTTCAGTTATGTGCAGAAAGAGCCCAGATCAACTGAGGCTGCGTGTGGTACACTAGGTCCAGGGAGGGCTGAGGAGGTCTGGGGGGTGGGGTTAGGGAGTGGAGCAGCCACAAGGCTTGTCTTGAAGAACAACCTAAAGAACACAATCAGGGGAGCTCGGGCTTCACAGCCACTAAATCACATCCACTCACACTGAGTCCTGGACAGGTTCTGGGCCTCCCTCCAATACCCGAGTGACTAAAAACATCAGATGGTGTTAGGGAAAGTCAAGGAACTGCACTGTTGAGTGGTACTGTGCTCGTTGGCACCTCCGTAAACCCGCCAGCTCCTGAATGCTTCCTGGACGCTTTGTTCCTCCCACTGACCCAGCTCTGAAACACAGGATGGGGAATCCTAACTGTGCATCCTTTCACTCAGACATTGTGTTCTCACCAAGCTATGAATTACTTTCCTGTCACCCTGTCAGCTGGTGGAGGATCTCCTTACACCACCTATCTTCAGCATCTCAGACTTCTGCTGGTGTGTGGCTTGTTTTGGCTTCAATGTGAACATGATAGCTGGGTTTCCCCTTTCGTTCTTGGACTTGTTCTAACCCTCTACGATTCTCTTGGAACGGGGTCTTTTACACTGTAGAAGGGTACGATGTAGAATAGGATACAGAATGCAGATAATTTGATTTCTTCCTTTCTTACTTGTATTCTTTAAAAAAATTAAAATTATTTATTTTCTTCTCTGTGTGAGTGCATGCATGTAGATGTGTGCACATGGCTGTGTTTGGTGCCTGCAGTGGCCAGAAGAAGGCCAAAAATCTCCTGAAACTGTGGTTACAGATGGTTGTGAACCACTATATGAGTGCTGGGACCCAGATCCAAGTCCTCTGCTCACTGCCAGGATAGCCATCTCCTGCAGCACCCTCCACTTGCATTTATTATTTCTTTTTCTTGTCTTATTGCTTTGGTTAAGGCTCCAAAAACTATGCTGAGCAAGAGTGGCGACAGTAGGCACCTGCATTTGCCTTTGTATTTTAGGGGGAATGCTCTCATCCCCCTCCCCCACTTAGTGTAGTGCCGGCTGTTGTGCTGTCACAGGCGGCCTTCATTGTGTTGAGGTTTGCCCTTCCTGTTGGCTGGTTCCTTCAGGCCTTTGCCACTGCAGCAAAGGCAGTTTGCTGCTAAGTCCAGGCAGGGTGAGGAGGGGTGAGGCGTGAGGCCAGAAGACAAGAGACCATGCTGGTACTTAGTCAGAGTCCCTACCCACAGTCAAAGTGATCACAGGCCTAAGGGGTTTTTGAGGCAGTGATCCACTTAATTCCTGAGGAGCAAGCACATCAAGTGCCCCAAGAGCCTTTAAAAGCACATCTGGCTGTTCAAAGAGAGCCCATGATCCTCACCTCTCACACGCTTCTGCATGGTAATGCATTTCCCTTCAGGTGAAGCACGGCTTATCATCACACTTAACCCACACGGGGCAGCTATGGTCCAACAGGCAGGGCTATCAGGAAAGTTCTTGCTAGCTCATCCAGGAATAAGCAACCTGCCTTGACTGAGTCCCCGCAGGGTACTTAACTTAATATACCACACTTGCGATTCTCAAAACACCTTCAGTGAGAGTAATTATGCTCTCTAGTCTTCAGGTCCAAAAAATGCACACTCACAGATGGGATATCACCTGCCCCTAGTCTAAAAGTGAACATCTGATATGACAGAGAGCTGACCTTAGACATATATAGTCATATGCCCTTAGACATGTATGACCCCAAAGCCTACATGCTTTCTTTTCCCTACTGCCATTCTTTGCTGAAGTGATCTGTTTTCATCTGCCCATCCCGTTGTGTGACTCTATGAGTTCTGTCTACAAAGACAGACGTGGGTACGGGAGGAAATGTCCTACCAGTTGTGACAGATGTAGTGACACAGAGAGCATAAGTATGTCTTTGGAAGGATAGGGAAGCCTGTTTCTAGGGGAAAATCTACAATAAATGAAGGTAAAATTTCAGTAACACCCCAGATCCTTGGGGCCATCAAGAATCCGACTTACTTCGCCAATGAGACCCAACACAGAATCTATGGGCCTGAAGACATGCACAGTGGTTAAGAGGACATGTTACACGTGATGCCTAGTCTTGGTTGTCGACCTGACTACACCTGGAATGAGTTAAAATAGGTGGGCACAGCTCCGAGGGATATTTTTTGAAGTTGGATTATTTAAGGTGTGGAGACCCTCCCTCAAGCTTGATCATTTGTAGTTGGAAGAATCACAGCAAATCTGGGTCACGTGGGCTACCCACATGAAAGGACATAGAAGTAGGGAGCTTTTGCTTCTTGCCTGCTTGCCCTCTCACTCTCAAAGGCAAGCTCATCTATCTTGCTGCTGTGGCAGTCCTTCCCTGGGATTCCAACATTGACTTGAAGAGGCGCTCAGCCAGCCAGCCTCGTGGGTGGAACAGCTTCTGGATTCTTTACCTTCCCATCAGGAGACAGCCATTGTCAGACTAGACAGACCCCAGCCTGTAGGCCACTCCAATAAAACACCCTCTGAATATATAGACTCATTCTACCAGTTCTAGTCCTCTAGAGAATCCTGAACAATACACCACTCTTGCAAGAAGACTTGATTGCAGAAGAAAAGCACCTAGGTTGGATGGTTCACAGCTGCTTGTAACTCCAGTTCCAGGAATCTTCTTCTGTCTTCTGTGAGCACACACGTACACACAAACTCACATACAGGAACACAATTAAAAATAAAAAAATAAGCTATAAAAATAAAATCTTTAAGGGCTGGAGAGATGGCTCAATCATTAAAGTACACATTGCTCATGCAGAAAACCTGAGTTCAGTTCCCAGCAGCCACAACAGGCAGCTCACAAACACCTGAAACTTCAGGTCCAGCGAATCTGGCACCCTTTTCTGGACCTTTACCTGTGCACACATGTAATTTTAAAAATTAAAAAGAATGAGTACAAATTCTAGTTAGGGGATGTTAAGAGAGAAAAATGGTTCCTGCCATTAAGCAAATGTCATGAGCAGATCTGCAGAGTACAATATGGTGGCATAAGCTTGTAGATTAATCATAATAATGGAGCCTCAGACATGGCAGATTTCTACAGTGTGCTGGTGTATGTCCTTAACAAGAATCATAAGGATTGTTCCCCCAGGCAGGGGTAAGTAGAAAGAGATGTTCTGGAAGCCAGTAGCAAGCCAGTAAGTTCAAATCAACCCCAAGGGAAGGACATGTGGCAGAATTGAAGTGGCTCTCTGGATAGCAATATGAAGAATAACTGCAAATGGCACTGAGGTCCTAAACACAGTGAGCAATGGATGGAGCTGGAAAGTTGTTTGGGACGTTTTTGGGCAAAGACACCAAATGGGGGATTAGTGCATAGATTTGTGTTTCAAAAGAGTGAGTCTGGTTTTATGTTGAGGTCTTTGATACACTTGGACTTTAGTTTTGTGCACTGTGATAAGTATGGATCTATTTGCATTTTTCTACATGGAGACATCCAGTTAGACCAGCACCATTTGTTGAAGATGCTGTCTTTTCTCTACTGTATGGTTTTGTCATCTTTGTCAAAAATCAGGTGTCCATCAGTGTGTGGGTTTATTTCTGGGTCTTCTATCCAATTCCATTGATTCACCAGCCTGTTTCTGTGCCAGTACTATGCAGTTTTTATTACAGTTGCTTTTTATTACTGTCAGCTTGAGATCAGGGATGGAGATACCTCCAGAAGATTTTTTTTTTTTTTGTAGAGGATTGTTTTAGCAATTCTGGGTTTCTTGTTATTCCACATGAAGTTGAGAATTTTTCTTTCAAGCTCTGTAAAGAATTGTGTTGGTAATTTGATGGGAATTGCATTGAATCTGCAGATAGCTTTTGTTAAGATGACCATATTTACCATATTAATCCTGCCAAGCCGTGAGCATGGGAGATCTTTCCATCTTCTAGTATCTTCTTGTATTTCTTTCTTCAGAGAATGGAAATTTTTTTCATACAAGATTTTGACTTGCTTGGTTAGAGTCACACCAAGGTACTTTATGTCATTTGTGGCTATTGTGAAGGGTGTTGTTTCCCTAATTTCTTTCTCAGTCCATTTGTCTTCTGTATTCAGGAGGGCTACTGATTTTTTTTTGAGTTAATTTTGTATCCAGCCACTTTGCTGAAGGTGTTTATCAGCGGTAGGAGTTCCCTGGTAGAATTTTGGGGTCACTCATGTATACTATCATATTGTCTGCAAATAGTGATACTTTGACAGCTTCCTTTCCAAACTGAATCCCCTTGATCTCCTTTATTTGTCTTATTGCTCTAACAAGGACTTCAGGAATTATGTTGAAGAGATATGGAGAGAGTGGGCATCCTTGCCTTATCCCTGATTTTGGTGGGATTGATTTAAGTATCTCTGTTTAGTTTGATGTTGGCTATAGACTTGCTGTATATTACCTTTACTATGTTTAGTTATGTGCCTTGTATCCCTGATCTCTCAAGGACTTTAAATATAAACGACTGTTGGATTTGTGAATCTGGCTAACACTGTTGAAGATGGATGTTTATGTGTGAGAGGAATACAGAGTGAACGGATGGGGGCTATGGTAATACCCCCGCTGGAAGTCATAATGGCTGATCTTGTAGTGGAACAGTGGAGACAGAAACCAGGACATGCATTCAAGAAGGCAGGACGCAACCAGATCTGTTAGCAACTGGTGGCACTCACAGACTCATCAGCATTGGAGATGACAGTTGTACCAACATTTTTCTTCCACTGTTAGGTGTCTACAGTGTGTGTGTGGTCACGGTGCCCATACGCCCATGTGGAGACCAGAGGACATTGTCACTTTCCACTTGCTTCTTTGAGTCAGGGTCTTTCACTGAATCTGAAGCCAAAGCAATCCTCCTGTCTCTGATTCCCACAACACTGGGTTACAAGCATGTTTGTGCCAGGCCAGCCCTTTCACATGCATGCTGGAGAACGAAACCCAAGCTTCTGCAGCAAGTGTTTTTACTGAGACTCTTCCTAGTCCTTTTTTTTTTTTTTTTAAATCAGAAGCATGTTAGTATGACAAGGATGGGGAAGAAGATACTCAACACCACCCTGCTGTCCCCAAGTGATCAGACTGATTAAAGGAGGCTACCGCAGGTGCTCAGAAAGCACTGCTGGCCGCCTTCCCTGCCCTTCTTCACCCAGCTGGTGCTGAGGACAGTAGAATAGACTGGGGGTGCCCCAGCTGTGCATTCTGTTGGTGAGACAGAGCACCTGTTAGGTAAGCTGAGTATCTTGCCCAGTCTTCAGGTCACACCAAAGCCCTTGGTACTTCTTCCTTCCTGCCTAAGCTAAAAGCTAATATTGAGGATTTCTAAGGGACAGCAGGAGACTGGAGAATATCACAGTGTCTCTTATCTCTAATGCTTAGAACTTACTTGTTTGCTCTTCTGTTAATTGAGGCTATTGTATCAGGATTGGTGTAGGAAGTCAGACATATGGAAGTGCTCATGAAAGAGTATTTCAGGTAATTGAAAACATTTTTTATATGTATGGGTGTTCGGCTTGCATTCATGTATGTGCACCACGCCTTTGCCTGGGTCCCGCAGAGAGAGTCAGAACCACTGGAAGAGGAGTTACAGAAGGTTGGTGGCTGCCGTGTGGGTGCTGGGGACTAAGCACCAGGTAGTACCCTGCAAGAGCAATGCTGAGCCATTGCTCCAGGCCTGCTGGAGATTTTTTTTTTTTGGTAGTTCCAAACACTTCATAAGCATATAGGTGGTTGGGTCTGGTGACACATCCTGTAATCCCAGCATTTGGATGGCTGAGGCAGAAAAATCCTGAGTTTGAGGCTGGGTGGGTCTTCTTAGTGAGATTTTTGTCTCAAACAAAAAGAATGTTGCCTTTAATTCATAGAAAATTACTTCTGCAGGAGGCCTCGAATTAGCCAGCCCCGTTCATACCAGCACCTTTGCTCACTGCAGTGGGGTCCAGGCTGCTGTGGTACCCCGGGTCAGGACTGGTTGTGAGGCCCAGCATCTGCGGACACCCTCTCTATGCTTTCTCTATGCTTGACACTTTTGGTCAGGGGCCTACTGAAGGTCTATACTTGTTGTTTAGAAGACAGGCTTCTACTTTTTAGTTCTGAATGGGGACTGGGGACTAACCCCTCGTGTGCCCCTCCTCTTTCTCATTTGAATTCCCACCCTAGACCTGCCACAGTGAGGGTGCCTTGACAAATCTGGCTGAAAGGAGGCATTGTGGGAAAGAGATAGAGAGAGAAAACCAAGACTGTCTTAGGCCTCTTTGCTTTAATCAACCGGGCGTATTAGGTCAAGAAACTGGCTGCAGCGTTCACGGGGCAACGGTAGTACTGGCCGGCGAGGAAGCAGCGGAGCCCCCGCTACCCTTGGTAGCCCCGGTAGCCCCACTCCCGGCTGGAGCTGCACTCCCCCCATGAGCCCCTGGTTGGCTTCCTCCTGAAGGCTTGACCCCACCCGCACCTGCACCCGCACCTGCACCCGCACCTGCACCCGCACCTGCACCCGCACCGTCACCCGCACCTGCACCGTCACCCGTACCTGCACCCCCACTCGCACCCCCACCCCCGCCCCCGCCCCCGCCCCCACAGACATCAGGAGAAACACAGCAGAATTTTCCTTGGGGGCACATCCCTGTAGCGGGCTCCGTCTGCAGCTCTCGAGGTCTGCATGTCTTCCTGCAGTGGCCCGATTTGTTCGCACACTTTCTCACATACCAGCTACCTGCAGGGAGGAGAAGAAGCCATCAGGCCTGGGTACTGAGCAGGCATAGATGAAATGACTCCCAGGCATGGCTTGGTGGCCAGCGCCCTTAAGCTCAGTACTCGGAGAAAAGGCAGAGACAGGCAGATCTCTGTGAGTTCCAGGCTAGCCTGGACTACACAAGTGTGTTCCAGGATAACACGGGCTATATAGAGAGACCCTGTCTCAAAAAACCAGAATAACAGCACCCACCTTCTGAACATTGTTTCTCTCAGGCTCTTGTCAATTGCTGTTCTAATTTTCTTAACCATGTAAACTTTCTCTGAAGAGTAAATTAGATTGTGTGTGTGTGTGTGTGTGTGCGCGCCCGCACGCGTGTGTACATCTATGGAAAGGTCTGCCATTTCTAAGGATAGAATTCTGCACACACTAGCAGTGCACATTTTCCAGAATTTTTAAATGGGAAAATATATAAAATTTTCATATAAAAAAAGTGTAACCAGTTTCCTGAAATGTAAAAATAGCATAAGTAAAACTGAGAGAGAGAGAGAGAGAGAGAGAGAGAGAGAGAGAGAGAGAGAGAGAGAGAGAGAGAGAGATCGGTAATGACACATTTCAAAAGGGAGCACACAAGCCACAAGCCGCTAGGGGCATTTCTCTCGCCATTGCCTAAACACCTATTCAGGGCTTTTGTTGATGGCTGGTGAGGTCTCCAAAGTCTTTCCATATTTCCGAGGTCCTACAAATGAGAGAATCTGACTCTAGACTTGTCTTACACATTGTCTTGTTAAATGTGGATACTTCCGGGGGCTGGAGAGATGGGTCAGTCCTGCTCTTATACAGAGCTGGGGTTCAGTTCCCAACAGCCAGGTGACAGCTCATAGCTATCTCTAGCTGCAGTTCCAGGGGGTCTGACACCCTCTCCTGGCCCATATGGGAACTGCACCCTGGTGGCCTACAAACAAGAAACATGCTCATATACACAAAATAAAAACCAAATCTTTTTAATGTGTTGATAGTTTTGGAAAGATAAGTATAAAAATTTCTTACATATTTATATACTGAACTCTATACTGGTCTCTCTCTGCATATGCCTCTACGATACTGAGCTATAAGTGCATGCTATGATTTTTGTTATTGCTGTTTTGAGACATTTCACTATGCAACTCAGGCTAGCCTGTCTCAACCTCCTGAGTGCTGAGATTACAGGAGTAAGCCTCACGCCTGGTGGTGAGAAATACGTATATTAGAAAGACACGCCTCAGGACACATGTGTGTGTGTCCACCTCATATGTAACTGTGAGCACCACGTGTTGGAATGCATAGGGATCCTGGAGAGATTCTGAGACTAGTCCCCACCTCACTTTTTGTGGCTTAACTCATTCCTTAGGTCAATATCAAGAACTTGGCAAGGTATTTGGAATAAGACAATGAACAAGAAGGCAAGGTCCAAGAAACTGAAGATAGAGAGTGGTAGACCAGAAAGTGAACAAAAGTAGCCAGAGATTGGGGCAAGAGCTCCAGTGGAAAGGTGTGGCCTGGTTGACAGTCATTGACTGGAGTAGCTCTCTCATAGCCACTCAGAGCCCTTATCAGCTGCTCAGGCTCCTCTGAGGACCAGAGGAGCATCCTGCAAAAGAAACATTTGTCTCTTAAATAAAAGTTTTAAGCCAGGTGTGGTGGTGCATGCCTGTAATCCCAGCACTTGGGGAGGTAGAAGTAGGCAGATCTCTGTGAGTTTGGGGCTAGACTGGTCTACAAAGCAAGTCCAGGAAAGCCAAGGCTACACAGAGAAACTATGTCTTGAAACACTGAAAGTAAATAAATAAGAAAAGTTTTAGAGGCAAGAAGCATATTGTAAGATTTTTTCAATAATGGAAAATAGAAAGTATTTTTATAATAATTGTAAGAAATCTGAAGCAGAATAATAAAAAATACAAATCCATATAATAGCCATTAGCAATACACATGCCAGGTAATGTAAGAGAAATGACGCCCTTGACCGTGTTGATAGAACTTGTACTATTTGCCTATGGCTCAGAGAAGCGCTCAGCGACACATAAATGAGGTGGTGTGCTGTTATTTATAGTGACCGCACATTACAACCCACCCAAGTAGCACGAGAAGTGGCTCTTTCTATAAAACATGACAGCATAAATGCATCTACAGCAAATTATACTTTCCAGGAATACAGACTATGACAATTTTCCTGACACAATCTCAAGTTAAGATAAAAGGTTCTGTCCCAATGTAGAGCAGTGATTACAGGAGATTGGGCTAGAGGTGAAAAGGGTGTGAGGGTGGGCTGGATTTGATCAGTTGAATGTTGTAAGAAGACGACATTGAAAAACTGAAACTGCAAACATGCCAGTGGATGTGAAGGAAATAACAGCCTTGGACAGGTAAGCAGAGCTTCTTGAATCTACTTACAAAGACGGGGAAATTTATCTATCTAGCTCTCTTCCTTTTCTGTGCCTTTCACCCCATATTGTTCTCTGCACGTGCAATCTGCATAGCCGCATCTATGTACGCACATAGTCTTGTTCTTTGGCATTTTTCTTCTCAGAGGAGAGTCTATGTTATCATTTACTAGTTGAATAGTTTACCACTCTGTTGATAATCTGGGAACTCAGGAAGCCTAAGTGTTCTGTACAGTTAATACATGCTAATCAAGAACAAAAGACGAGAGAGCAGGTTAGAGATGTGCATCAGCTGGTTATAGTGTTTAGAACTAGTAGTAGAGATGACGTTTTGCCCAGTTTCTCTATTTCTAAAACACTTCTTGGTTTTTGTTCAGGTTTTGACTTTAAACCCTAGAACCACAGTTAGACAGGCAGGCTGTGTACTGTTGTTCAGCAGGGGAACTATTCTTGGTAAGAACGTGCTGTGCGTATCGAGACAGGGAGGAGAGGGTTGTGAGTGTTACCACCACAAAGGATGTGAATGCTTACAGGGACAGATACTATATTCTAACTACCCCACATCTGAGCATTACACAATGAATGTGTACCAAAATATCACATTATATATGATCCAGAAATGTGTGTCATAGTTTATCAATCAAGAGTAAAGAAGGGCTGCAGGTGTAGCCCAGTGCCTGAAGACTAGCAAAGGCAAGCCCCAGAGTGTGATTCTTCACAATAATAAAATATAAAATTAAATAAGATAAAAGCCACAGCAGTGCTGCACGCCTCAAAGCCCAGTGCCCAGGAGGCAGGGGCAGGAGGATGGTGATCTTGAGGCTAGATTAGACTACATAGCAGGCCCTGTCTCAAAAAACAATATAAGTTAATTAACGAAGCAAAACACAGCTGACAGAGTGTGGCAGTGTGCACCTGCAATCCCAGAATTTCAGAAGCAGAGACAAGAAAATCAAAGCCTGAGTCCTGCCTGGTCTGTAGTGCAGAGGCCTGACTCAAAAACCAACCAACACACCTAAAGACAGGAGGAATGCCTGTACAGGCAGAACTGTGCTGTACAGACTCCAACAGCTCCCCGTAGCCACATACAATGCCTCTCTCGCCTCATCTACATTCCAGTCCTGTAACCAGGAACCAGAACTACACCACCAGTGAGGCGCTGGAGGTGATAGCCCAGAGATGTCTTCAGAGAGCAGGACTGGCCCCAGGTGAGGGACGGTGGACTCTAGATGCCACAGGTCCTCTGCTTCTGGAGGGGATGGTCCTGAGTTTTCATTCCCTAAGCTCTGAGCACAGCTTAGGGTCCACTCTCAGAGCCTTGAGGAACTTTGGCACAAACTTGACCTCCCTTCCAGTGAAAACCCTTCTCTACAGCTCACTTGACATTAGAGGTTCATGTAGAAATCCTGTTCTAGGCTGACTAATATTTTTCCCCCTGCCCCCATTTTGCATTTACCTGTGACCACATGGGCCAGGAGCATAATGACCACAAGAGTAGATAATAGGGATTTCATGGCTCCTGTCAGTAGGCAGTAGGTTCTATGGAGTCCAGGACTCTCAGGCAGAATGGCTCTGAACACAGATCCTTACTGTCACCTTAGGAGGAGGCTGGCTTCAGCCAGTAGGACAGGAGAATAAAGGCTACTGTGTCAACCATGACTTCAGTCTATTGGCCAGCAGCTCTGACTGAGAAAGCACCATCCAGAGTCCTGCACTAGCTATGCCTTCGGGGAAGGAGGAAGGGTTGGGCGTGTGAGCTCTGTCACAGCACAGGGCAACTTACAGAGAGGGAAGAACCAAAGGAAGCATTTGTAGGAACCCTTGAAGACATTCGTTGTGTTCTCAGAACTGAACCCAGTTTTTCTGCAACAGCAGCAAGCATTTTTAACTGCTGAACCATCTTTCCAGCCAATTGTTAATATCATTATTGCATGTATATAATCTTTTACATATAATGTTATGTGGGTGACATGGGCACACGTTTTGGGGGAGTCGGTTCTTTTATTTGACCATGGGATCTGGAGGTTGAATTCAGGTCTGTGTGGCAAGGGCTTTTACATGCTGGACCATTTTTCTGGCCCCAGAAAATCTCCAGCCCCCTTGACCATCTGCTTTTAACAAGGCAGTGTGTAAGACAAGTAGAGTCAGAGTCTGTCATTTGTGGGACCTCAGAAATACAGAAAACATTGGAAACCTCACCAAGCATCAACAAAAGCTTTGGATGTCTATTTTGGCATGGTGAGAGAAGTGCCCACAGTGATTTGTGTACTCCCTTTCAAAATGTGTCATCGCCCCTCTCTCTGTGTTTAGTCCATTATAATCACGGCAGGCAGAAGAGCAGCCTGCAGGCAGACATGATAGTGGAGAAGGAGCTGACAGTTCTACATCTTGATCTGAAAGCAGAAGAGACTGTGTGTCAACCTGGAGTAGCTTGAACATATGAGACCTCAAAGTCTGTCCGCACGGTGACTGCTTCCTCCAACAAGGCTACACCTACTTCAACAAGGGCACAAGTATTCGAACACTTGAGTCTGTGGGCAGGTGGGGGCATTCTTATTTAAATCATCACATTATCATTCCCTGGCCCCTATAGGCTTGTGGCCATACCACAAAGCAGAAATGCATTCAAGCCAACTTCAAAGGTCCCCATAATCTGTAATAGTCTCAAACTTGTTTAAAACTCCAAAGTTCAAAGTCTTTTCTTTGAAATCTTTTAAGTATAATCTTCTTTTTTAATCAAATTAAAAAAAAAGCAGATCACGGACTTCTTTTTTTTTTTTTTAAAGATTTATTTATTTATTTGATGTACATGAGTGTTCTATCTGCATTTACACCAGCCAGAAGAGGGAATCAGTTCACATCATAGATGGTTGTGAGCCACCATGTGGTTGCTGGGAATTGAACTCATGACCTTTGGAAGAGCAGACAGTGCTCTTAACCACTGAGCCATCTCTCCAGCCCCCGGACTTCTTTTTTTAAAAATTTATTTATTTTTATATCAATCACAGGT
>CM053766.1:140781652-140798892 GCA_028658305.1 Pachyuromys duprasi | reverse complement strand
TCTGAAGTTCTCTTTTTCTGTTGGATCTTTGTGTGGTTTAGGTATCAAGGTGACTGTGGCTTCATAGAAAGCCACATAGAAAGCTGTCTCCCCCCCCCCCCCGTGCCTCAAGAGTGGCAGTGGGCAGGGTCCCAGTCTGTTCCTTTTGACTAAATAATTTAGTTTGCTTACATCCAGGAAAGGATAATATTGATAGGTAAGGACTTATTCTTGTCATTTTGTTGATTTTCTTCTAGTTGTTTTCATATTTTTTGTTCTTTTCTCTCTTGTCCAGCTTTGCGATTTGAAGTTTGATTCACCTTTGATTCTTTTGATTCTGCTTTTGTATTTCTGTGCTTCGGGCGGGGTTTCTGCTTCTGCACACTTACACGATTGCAGTTATCTTCCTCTCTCTGTTAGATGTAAGGGTCTTCTAAGCTTCTTTTGTAAGTCTTGTCTGGTCAGTGTGAATCTCCAATTCAGCTTATTTTAGAAGTTTCTTTTAAACTCCTTTATTTCTGAGGAATAGCCTTACTATCACATTCTTTGTTGGCACCTATTTCCTTCCAGAAATTGGAATTCAATTCTCTCCTAGCCTATATTGTTACTCTAATTGAGGGTAACTAAACTATGAGTTGGTGCTTTTGTCTTAATAAATTTAAGCCTTTTTTATGTAATGTACTTTTGGCAGTTGGGTTATAATAAACTGTGATTAAGATCTTTTGTGTTTATGGCTATTTGGTGTCTTATAAAGGTCCTTTCCAGGTGGAATAATAGTTTTAATTGTCAATTTGATATAATCTAAAGTAACTTGGGCAGAGCGTTATGTATATTGGGTTGGCCTGTGGACATGTTTGTAGGGAATTATTTCAATAAAGTTAATTGCGGTGGTAAAACTCAGCCCACTGTGAGAAGCACCATTCCCTAGGCAAGACATCTTGAATTGTTTGAATGGAGAAATTGATATGACCACTAGCAAGCAAGTGAGAGAGCATGTATGAATTGATTCTTCTGTGCTATTGACTGTGAGTATGATATGGCCAGATGTTTGAAGTTCCTGCCTTGAATTTCTCACAATAATTAAATATGACCTGGAATTGTAAGCTGAAATAAGTTGCCTTTTCCCCTTAGTTGGTGTTTCCCAGGGTGTTTTTTCACTGTAACAGAAATGGAAACGAGGACACTCTGGTGGCTAATCTTAGCTGTGTTCTTGACACACATGGGAAGAGTGAATGTTAGTGGAGACACTACTGTCTATGGGCATGTCTGTGGGATGTTTTCTTTATTGATGACTGATGTAGGAGGGCCCACCACACTAGGGACAGCACCATCCCTAGGCAGGTAGGTCTGGCAATGTAAGAAACATAGCTGAATGTGAGCTAGCAAGCAAGCCAATAAGTACCATTCCTGCATGGTTTCTGCTTCAGGCTCCCACCTTGAATTTTTGCTCTGGCTTCCTTTGATAATGAGCTATAACCTGTAAGGTGAAATAACACTTTCCTACCCAAGTTGTGTCTGGTTGTGGTGTTTGTCATAACAACAGAAAACAAATTAGAACTGATATCAACAGATACCTGGGTTTTTTTGTTGTTTGTTTTTATCAAGATCAGGGAAGTTTTCTGGTATTATTTTATTGGGTAAGTTTTCTACATCCTTATTTTTTTTCTCTTTATTCTCAGGTACTCAAAATATGCAGATGTTTATATAAAGGCCAAACATCTACATATTTGTATTCCGAAACCAGCCCACTTAGCATGACTGCTGACAGTCACTTCAGTTTGGCCAAATGATCGTTATTGGCATCATCCTTAAGAACAGCTCCATTTTTGGTGCGTAAACTTATTTCCTTCCTCAATCCCAGGATTTCTTTTGAGAAAACTGACAGCTGCTATTCCTTAGCAAACCTATTTGTTCCATTGGAATTGGTTCACAGCGGGGCAGTGAAAGCTCTCTTGTCACAGGGTCTGGTGAAAGCAGTTTGACAGCTGCTGATAGTAGGTACTGAAGATTGCAACTAGTGGTTCTATAGGAGAGCATGGCTTTTACTTTCCTGTGGTCCTTTCTGCTGTAGGTTATTGGTCACTGGATTGCAGAAGGTCTCTTCCTGAATTATCTGAAATCTCACAGACGTGGTCTAGACTTCTGCCTTATCTTAAGAGAGACATTAAAAAAAAATAAATACTTAGTTCTTTAGCTTGTCACTATTATTTTGAGGGGCCTGAGGGCAGTTACCTGAACCAGAGAGACAGACTGGAAGCTGCTTGGGTTCTCTTTAACCTCTACAGTGTTCCCACCCTCTGTGGGCCAGGGAGACACCACTGCACCACTCCATCTCTGCTGAATTTTTCATATATATCCTGTATTATCTTCCTAGTATTCCAAAACTGTTTTACTACAATCCCTTGGGTCTCACTGAGCCTTTTCAAAATAACTATTCTTCAATTTTTTAATTATTTTTTTATCAGTTGCTTTGTCCCTGATGGTGCTTTTAGGAATTGTACTCTTTTAAAAACACTCTGTTTCATCCCCACCCCTCTCTTTACCACGATTCTTCTTAGGGTCCTTGAGCTCTTTTCCTCTCATGAATTAATATACATTTCCAGCTAGAAAGGTCTCATTGTAGCCAGGTGCACACCGGTAATCCTGTCATTTGAGAGGCTGAGGCAGGAGAATTGTGAGTTCAAACCTAGGCTAATCAGTGAGTTCCAAGACACTAAGAATCTATCTAAAAAAAAAAAAAGTCTTGCTTTCCTCACATCTTCTGAAACATGGAGTAAGAGAATAAAAATAAGAGAAGGAAACTCATTCTTTTGACCTAGAAAGAATGCAATCCTACATCACTGTCTGTAATCTGCGGCTGAGGAGTTGGGAAGTGTATCATGCTGTGTGTATCATGAAACACAAAAAAACAAATGATTATGTCCTTTACAAAAAACAGCACAGAGATTTAAGAACCATTTTCCTCATGCTGGGCATCTTCTCTTCTCTACTTCCTTTGTCCTTTGGCATCCCCAGGTATGGTTGACAGCAACTTTGCTTCCATCATCGCTCCATGCAGAAACAAGAAGGACAGGACAGATGACAGGGGTTGTCATTTGAATCTGTATCTCTCTGGTCTCCTTTGTAGCCCGGGCTAGTCTCCAACTTGTCATCCTCTAGTCTCAGTTTTCTGAGTGCTGAATACTATCACCATGCCTAGCTCCAGACCTTTTCTTTAAGGATCCTTCCAGAGACCCCGTTAAAAACTACACGACTTGAAAAAAACTGCCAATAATCGCATCACACTCTACAACTGTGTGTTTATGAGTTTGGAGAAGTAGGTTCTGTGTGCAGGTCACTGCTCATAAGCTGCCATTTCCACAGTACAACACAAGGCAATAGGGAACAAACAACCAGAGATTCCAAAAATACATTCACCCTTCAGGACTTCTCATATAGTAAGTATGCTGTAGGGCTAACCAACCAACCATTTCCTAGAACACTGAAATCTCATCACACTGACAGCCTTCGGGCATGCCTCAGGGCTTGAGTAATATCACGACACTTCAAGGGCAGAGCTGCACGTTTATGCCTCCATCCGTGAGAAGATGCGGGAGATAGAGGAGCTTTGACGGCAGGTGGCAAATGTGTCACTCTCAACACTGCTGTCTTCGAGGCCCCTCCTAGAATGACCCATCAGGTTCTGCTTACAGCACTCAACTGCTTTTTTTTTTTTTTTCTAAACTCTCTGGTACCAGTGTCTGCACTAGTTACTTAAAAAAAAAATCTAATAGCACACCATGATCAAAAGCAACTTATGGAAAAAAGTTTATTTGGCTACGGTTCCAGAGGAGCCCATAATGGTGAGGAAGACGCAACAGCAGGCTGCCAGAGCAGAAGGCCGGCTCATCTCAGTCTGTTAGCACAGCAGAAAGCAGAGCTACCCGGAAGTAGGGCAAGGCTACAAATTCTCAAGGCACAACACTCTGCTTCCTAAAGGTTCCATAACCTCCCCAAACAACACCACCAACAGGGGACACTTGATCTTGCGAGGTGGGATAGGGAGAGGAGGGTGGGAGAAGGGCTGCACTCACAACCAAACCACACAGCTAAAGACTGTCATGCGTCCTTGGTGTGTTAACGAGATATCTGAGAGACAGAGGTATGATTACAGAAATGCAAGTCAGAGATGTGAGCCCAGAAAGAGGAGGGAGATGGTTTCTATAGCAACTGATTTGAGTTCGGAAGGTCCATTTAGCACTTCTGACTCCCAGAATGTAGATTATAAATTGTACGTGAGGCTGAAGAGGTGGCTCAGTGGTTAAGAGCAATGGTTGCTCCTCTAGAAAATCTGGCTCCCAGCACCACAGGGCCCCTCTCTTAGCCATCTGTAACACCAGTTGCAGGAGATATGATGTCCTCTTGTGGCCTCCATGGACTATGGCCTCTATGCATGTGGTACACAGACATACATTCAGGCAAAACCACACACACACACACACATAAAAGAAAATGTCTTTAAAATTGTACATTATGAGGGTTTGTTTGTTTGTCTGTGAGACAGAGTATCAGGTACTTCAGGCTGAAATCATGCCTGAAATCCCAGAGCTGCATAAACTTGGAGTGGGGACTCAGGCCTGCAACCCGTCACTGTGGAGGTGTCAGTGGAACATCAGAGGCTCAGGGTCATCCTCAGCTTCAGCTACATAGTGAGTGTCATGATCTGTAACGGTGACGTGGAGGGGGTACCGTGGCAGACCCATGTCAAGGTGTACCATTCACCTCACTGTCAGCACACAGGTGACTCTGCTGGCCTGTCCTCAGGGTCCTAGCAACACCTTAGGTCACCACTGGCCACTGCCAGGTATGTGAGGCCTGCCAGATGAAAGGACCCCCACCCCAGCTCTATATCCAGCTTTTCTCTGGTCAAGAAAAGACCAAACTTGCCCCAAGGAGCTCAATGCCCCAATCAACTGGAAGTAGTCTAACAATAATGACTGCCCCCCTTTGAAAATTTTTAATTTTTTAATTTATTTTTTATTTATTACAATTTATTCACTTTGTATTCCAGCTGAAGCCCCTCCCTCATCCCCACCCAATCCTGCCCTCCCTCTTCTCCTCCCATGCCCCTTCCCCAGTCCACTGATAGGAGAGGTCTTCCTCCCCTTCCATATGACCCTAGTCTATCAGGTCTCATCAGGACTGTCTGCATTGTCTTCCTCTGTGGCCTGGTAAGGCTGTCACTCCTCACGGGGAGGTGATAAAGAATGAGTCACTGAGGTCATGTCAGAGACAGTTCCTGTTCCTCTTACTAGGAAACCCACTTGGAGACTGAGCTGTCATGGGCTACATCTGTGCAGGGGTTCTAGGTTATCTCCATGCATGGTCCTTTGTTGGAGTATCAGTCTCAGAAAAGACCCCTGTGCCCAGAATTTTTGGTTCTGTTGCTCTCCTTGTGGAGCTCCTGTCCCCTCCAGGTCTTTCTATCTTCTCCTTCTTTCACAAGATTCCCAGCACTCTGTCCAAAGGTTGGCTATGAATCTCAGCATCTGCTTTGATACCCTGCTTGGTAGAGCCTGAGATTTCACCTTATACCTACCAGAATGGCTAAGATCAAAAACTCAAGTGACAACACATGCTGGAGAGGATATGGAGAAATGGGAACCCTCTTCTGTTGCTGGTGAGAATGTAAACTTGTACAACCACTTTGGAAATCAATCTGGCACTTTCTCAGAAAATTAGGTATAGTGCTACCTCAAGATCCAGTTATACAACTTCTAGGCATATATCCAAAATATGCTCAAGTAACAACAAAGAGATTTGCTCAACCATGTTCTTAGCAGCTTTATTTGTATTAGCCAGAATCTGGAAACAACCTAGATGTCCCTCAACTGAGGAATGGATACAGAAATTGTGGTACATTTACACAATGGAATACTACCCAGCAATTAAAAAACAAAGAATCATGAAATTTGTAGGCTAATGGTGGGAACTGTAAAAGATCACCCTGAGTGAGGTATCCCAGAAGCAGACAGATACATATGGTATATACTCACTTTTAAGTAGATATGAGGCATATAATATAGGATAAACATACTAAAATTTGTACACCTGAAGAAGCTAAGCAAGAAGGAGGACTCTGGGTAAGATGATCAGTCCTCATTCAGAAAGGCAAGTGGAATACACATGGGAAGAGGGAGAAAACAGGAAACAGAATGGGAGCCTACCACAGAGGGCCCCTGAAAGTCTCAAAGTGTCGAAGCAGATGCTAAGACTCATAGCCAAAGACTCCCCCCTTTTGACCCTTGACTTTATTCAGGAATATCTTTCCTCTCTCCTCTTTTTTCTCTCGTATCTAGTGTTAGGGGGTTGAAAGGGTGGAAAAAGGTGGAAGAAAAAGAGCCCACAAAGTAGCTAAATCTGGTTATAATTTAATGATTTCTTTTTATAGGCTGCCTTGGATATGATGTCTCTTCACAGCAATAAAACAGTAATAAGGCACATAGTATACAGCCTAAGGAATAGGCTGCCTTGGATGTAAAACACATAGTATACAGCCTAAGGAATAGGGTCAGAGCCCTATTTTCCTCTGTTTTTTTTCTTTTTTGTTGTTTTCGTAGAATCTCATGTCAGGCTGGTTGTGAACTCCTGGTCTTCCTGCCTCTATATCTTCTCCCCCCGCCCCTGCCTCTACATTTTGAGAAGTAGTATCACTGACACGTGCCACCATACTCATCTCGGAAGCCATATTCCTTATGGTTCCCAACCTGGGGACAGACATCTGTACATGAGAACCTTCACAAGACAGGCACCAGTTCCTCTCCTGACCTCAATATCTGACTTCACCTAAGAGTTTATCTTAACTGTCCATTTGTGATCTCTGTCATTCTCGTCTTAAGAGAGTGCCTAAACTAGCCATTTTAGTCCCTTTATCTATACAGGTGTCGATAAAGCAGTTTTGAAGAGTAAGAATAAATGTGCTCTGTAAATGCATACAATTATAATTTGTCAGTTAAGATATTGATAAATTGTAAATTATTATTGGTAAGTAGATCCAAGTAACTACTAGGGGCGAGTGTCCGTGGTGTAACTGGACACTCATTTCGGTTTTCTGAGATGTACACATGTAGACAGCTGGATGCACAGCAGTCTCACTGTTCAGGTTGTTTGAAAGTTTTGAATGTAAAGATCTCATATTCAAGGAAAAAATGTCATGGAAGGAATCTCTACTTTTGAATGGCTAATGGAAACTTCAGGTTGTTTTTGAAGGACCTATGCCTCACTTCTCCCTAACTTTGCTACCAGCCTCTGCATGATTTAAATCATCACTAAGAAATAAAACTTCCTCCTCAGGTCAAGGGTTTCTCTATAACCAACTTGTTTGAGGGAAAAAAATAAAGACAAACAAAAACAAAAACAAACAAACAAACAAACCTGGTAGTCAGGAGAAGGGCTAACCTGTCCTGTTTCTGTCTTACTTGTGAAACTGTATCTGCCGTATAATAGGTTATATAGAGGATTTGGGGAGGGGAAATTCTAAAGTGGGCGAATGTCATTGGTTGAAGGGCTAAAGTACTGAGGTGCCTCATTAGCATGGGGAGCAATTCCAGAAATCCCAGGTGCTTGCTGAATAAGCTCTATCAGGAGAAAGGGAGTTGGACCTGTAATTTCTCGAAGGACTACGTGACATTCCACAGGTAGAGGGTGTGGCCAGAATCCCCCAGGTAGAGAAGAGAAAGCCTTGCTGACAAAGGGAGTCCTCCATTTTGCACCGAGCTCGGGGCTTTCTGGTAATGGCAGACTATAACCTCAGCAGCAGGGTTTCCCAACAGACTTTATTCATAAATACGCAAACGACCGTATCCTCCGACGTGGAAGAAGTCTACTAAGTTTAAGGATCAAGAGGAAATGGTGGGAGGCTGGAGAGATGGGTCAGTGGTTAAGAGCAACTGCTGCTCTTGCAGAGGACCTGAGGTCAGTTCCCAGCACCCACATGGGCAGCTCAAACCCCCTATTACGCTAGTTGCAGGTGGTCTGGTGCCTTTTCCTCACAACTGAGGGCATCCATAAACATGGTATGTGTACCTACACTTAAAATAACCATGGAAACCTGGAAAGTAACTGAGTATGACGTTTATGGATAGCTGGGTGAGGATGACACGAAGCAAGGCCAATACTCAGTCTTTGATGAGGTAGTGAATGGTATCCTGGTAAAACTGACCCTAGTCAAAATGGCTGTTGTTTAAGAAAAAAAAGGGGGGGGGCTGGAGAGTTGGCTCAGTGGGTAAAGTACTTAGCACACAAAGGAACCGAGTTTGTTTCCAGAAGTCACATAATGCCAGACATGGTGTATGCACACATAATCCCAGGCTGTTACAGTGAGATAGAAGGAGACAGGAGCACCCCTAGATGCTCACAGGCCAGACAGTCTGAGGCTCTGTCTGGAACAAGGCAGAAGGCAAGCAAGGACCAACACCTGACCTCTGTCCTCTGACCCTTCATGTGCACATTGTGGTATGTGCTGGTTTGCTGTTGCTGGTTTGTTGGACTGTTGGATGTCCTGACAACCGACCACGAGGATTGGAATTGCCCTAAGGAACTAAGTCTAAAGAGGTCTACATCCCCTTCTTTCCTAACCTTTTTCTCCTACCAAGGACCAGGGGGTTGGAAGGGAGGTCGAGGCATTAAGAAACCCAAATAAAATAGATATAAAAAGTACATGCACCTACAATTAAAATAATAACAAAACACATAGCTACGTCAGTGAAACTAGCCCATATATTTTAATAAATCAAAAGAACATAGGTAAGGAATGTAAGCCTGATAAAGAGAATTCTCATATCTTATAAACAAAACAACCTAAAACCAAAACCCAAAAACCAACCAACCAACCAACCAAACAAACAAACAAAACATTTGGCTTGTGTCCTGGCTTTAGCCTTACATATTTACTCACTGTCACACAGTTTCTGATACAAGCCAAGACTGGTTACATTGGCTCCTTGTTATTCTGGGCAGTGTTTACAGTTACCCAGGCACAAAAGGAGACCAATTATTTAAGTGCAGTGTTAGGCTCAGGATGACGGCCAGGTGGTCTTGGAATGGGGTGTGTTCACAGGGAATTAAGAGGTTAGGGTCCAGCACTGGCAGGAGTGTTTGTGGTTTCTTCTGTCCACTTTCCATACATAGTTATGTCATCATGAAATCTGACTTTCGGTGAAATAGTAACAGGGCTCTGATACGTCACAGTCTTCGGAGAGGTTGAGGGAGGCGTGGGCAGAGAGAGTTTTGGTGCCAGGGCGAGGGAGATGCAGCATGACTCTTTGCTCCTACACAGAAGGATGTACCGTTCATTACCTAGGCAGCGGGTTCTGCAGGACCCCAAATTATCCTTCCAGCATTTTTCTTTAGACCACTTAAGTGGCCAGCCAGCTGTAGAAAATAAGAAGTAAATAAAAATTTTGATCCTAGTATAAATATAACTTTCAGTCAATCAAAAATTTATCTCTTCCCCGCTAGACTAATGCCATGACAAACCCTAAAAGACACTGAGAGAGACAGACGAAACACAAAACCTATTAAAACTGCGATATCTTATGGGCCCTCAAGACCATACAGTAGAAGCCAGGTGTGATGGCACATGTCAGAGAGAGAGAGAGAGACAGAGATAGAGAGTCAGAGAGAGATTGAGAGAGGTCACATTTGGATCTCTTATGTAAACCTAGACTTTTTTTTTTGTTTATTTTTCAAGACATGGTTTCTCTGTGTAACCCTGGCTTTCCTGGAACATGCTCAGTAGACCAGGTTGGCTTCAAATAGAGAGTTCTAACTGCCTCTGCCTCTCAAGTGCTGGGATCAAAGGTGTGTACCTCCTAGACTCTTTCTTTTTTTTTTTTTAATTTGTGTTTGGGTTTTGGTTTTTCAAGACAGGGTTTCTCTGTATAGCTTTGGCTGTACTGGAACGCGATCTGTAGACCAGGCTGGCCTCAAACTCACAGAGATCTGCCTGCCTCTGCTTCCTGAGCCCTGGGATTAGAGGCATGCAACCACCACCGCCTGGCCCACGTAAGCCCTTAAAAAGGATGGAAGCAGGAAATGTCCCCAGGAGGCAAGGACTGCTTCAGAAAAGAAGCAGTATTCTTGGTCTGTGCAGAAGAAGTTGCTGAGTATATGCAAAAGGCTGCAGGCATGGGTCTGAAGTATGATGTGCAAAGTCCAGAGGTCATAAGGTAGAAAATAATGAGAGGGAACAGTGCCAGACCCCTAATCCCTTCACAATTTAACTGTTCTTAGTTTATTCAGAAAATAACGAGAGCTCAATGGCTTAACTCTGTTAAAGGTCCGTAGTTCTGGGAACCTCAATGATAAACAGGAAAGAGTGAGATTGTGCAGATATGCTAGAAGCTCTTCCAGGTCAGCCTATGGGCTGCTGTAACTGGGGTGGCACTGTAGACAGGTACGGTCTGGATACAAGGTAAGAGAAGCAACAAATGGAGACATCAAAGAGGACCGCTGGATTTCTGAGCTGTGAAGGTAGATGGAGGCAAGTGCTGTTCACAGAAGAATAAAGAACTGACGAACAGTAGAATGGTGGGGTCAAGAATTTGCTTTGGGGCACACAACATGATAAATTTAGGGAGTCAAGGAGACAGTGGGAGCTCAGAAGAAAGGTCTCAACTGCAGATATGAATGTCAGCATCAATGCTTACAGATAATAAGTTAAAGCCATGGAATAATATGATAGGGAAAGTGGCAAGCTTAAGCTCTGCTAAGCTTCAAAATCAAGAGACCAGTTAAGCGAGTAATTATCCTTCAGTCCTCACTCACATATACAACTGAGCTTGTGTTGGACATGTGAAATCCTAGCATTCTGCATGTGGAGACAGGAAAATCAGAAATTCAAAGTCATCCTTGGCTATGCATCTAGTGAAAATTTATAAATCCAAGACGTTATTTATGGAAGAGAAAAGAGTCTTTGTAAGTAGATTGCATCACTTTCAAATTCAATGAATCTGTTTTCTTAGTACATGAAGGCTCTTAAGAAAACCAACAGGCAGGGGTTCAGAAATCTAGCGGAACATGTATCCAGACTCACAGCACAGCAGCTGATTTCAGCCACTAGGAGACAGCATTTCATTTAACAGATTGTAATCTTGGAATATTTAAATAGAAAGCATGTGAATGAGTCCCTGGGAAGCTGAAAAAAGAAGTCTCTCCCTTTCTTTCCCTCTTTCTTCTCCCTTGCTCACAAATGGAAAAAGCATACATTTGTTTACAAGTTTTCCTTGCAGACTTGTTGGTGATAAAGAGCTGTGTTCCAGCTGCAGTGAAGCAATTAAAGAAACTGAAGAAATCCCACTGAAAGTTTGCCTGAGAATGAAAATATAATGAAGAGGGGCTATGTATTAATAGTCTTCCCTGGGTTTGGTGGCACATGCCTGCAATCCCAAGACTAGGAAGGCCAACACAGGAAGACTGCAAGTTTGAAGCCAGCCTAGTTCACATGCAAGATCCTATCTTAAAAATAAGTCCCTAAGGTGCACTCATACATTTGCAGAACAATCCTCATGGTTCATTTACAGATGAGTTTTTAGAAGTCTGTATGGGACAAACACGTAAATAGCTTCATATCTACTAGAGCAAGCTAGTAGCACTGCTTGATCCTGAAGGGGAAGACTGGACCAGGGTTTTTGGGTTGTTCCTTTTGCTTAGACTAGTTATGTTGTTGTTGTTTTTTAATGCACAAACCAGAGGCAAACATTTTTTTCAATAAAAACAGAAAACCAAAACTACCAGTGTCTAAAAAATGCAGATAAGCACTTCATATTGAAATCAGAGGCTCCACATCAGCCACATGTCTTCCCACCATATCTTTATCCTTATATTGATCACAAACTTAGTGTTTCTTGCACAAAACAGCTCTACAGAACATGCAGTGAGGACTTGTTTACTGTATCTAAGACCACGAAGTGAGAGCTTCCCTCAGGTAGCATTCTCAAGACTGAGAAAGGTTCAGGATGGAGAGAAGGGTTTGCGCAGCAGGACATGGCCATAGAGTAGCTGCAGAAGTGTAGAAAGAGTATCAAGCTGACACTGAGCACTTGCACAGAAAGATCTTCAGGGCAACCCAGAACGTAGAAGAGATTCTTGCCTTCTGGAAACTCATCTCAGAGACTCCCCAGATATTTGGATGCCCATGACAGAAGAAGCAAAGAGCAGAGAGCAGGGGCAGGGGCTGCCAGAAGAACCCCGTCCCCTCTTCTCCATTGATCCAAGGTTCTTCCCACCACCACCAAGGTCACCAGGGCAGGGCAAGTAGGTTTTGTTCAAGAGCTCACCCTGACTCCACCACCCCTGTTTTCTAAGGTCCCATTACCTTTGGTCACCTGAGTTAGCAACCCACAGATAATGAAGGTCAGTGTTGATAAATTCATGGCTCCAGAGAGAGAGAGACTGCTTCATGTCCAGAGGAACCCAGAGTGCTTTATCGAGCAAGGGGATCTAGGCCTTCACCTTTATTGGTGTCGTGAGTGATGAACTGGAGAAGGTGAGAATGTCTTGCCATCCCAACTGTCAGATCATTCATTTGCATGGCACAATCGTGACCAGCACTAGAGATTATTAAAGGTAAATGAGCTGTTTTGTGCAAGAAACACTTAAAAGGCAAGATATGATCCTAGATGGTTTGATGGAAAGAACTCCCAAGAGGAAGTTTCCCTGAGGCCTAGATGAGGTCAGTTTCTTTTCTTTCTATGTGAAGGACCCTGCATACATATAACAACAAAATGGTGTGTAGAGTCAACACTCTGGTAGGCTAGGCCATAGTGTGCAGCAAAGTGTTTGCCTTTTCTCTGGGTGTTAGCCTCAGTATGAATCCCTGTGAAAGAAGGGAGGTGCAAAAGAGATAAAACAAACAAACAAATAAGCATTTTGAGCCCAGGCTCCATGGATTATTAAATAGAAGGGATCAGGAATTGGGAGTCAAAATAGAAAAGCAGGCTCTACTGTGATTATCTTTTCTTCATTCCACATTCCCATTAACCCCACTTGTTCAAAGAAATAAATAAGGAACAGTATATTGGGAAAGGAGAAATATTTTTATTAACTTACATTTTATTTTTGCCTACTTAAGACATAGTCTCTATTCACAGCCGTGGCTGTCCTGAAACTCACTATGTAGACCAGGCTGGCCTCGAACTCACAGAGATCTGCCTGACTTGAAAGTCATATGCCACTGTGTCTGGCTTGTTGTTGTTGTTACTGTTGGTCCATTTATTTTGTTTTCAGAAGAGACATTTTAAAAAACCCAAATCCAAAATTTTATCTTAAGAGAAAATTAAGCCTGAAATGAGTAGAAGAAACGAAATATCAAGAGCTAACTCTCATGACACTGGAAACAGGAGACCTGTAGAGATGAGCCAATTAAAACCAAAAGACAAGCCCTGGAAGATCTGACGAATGAACTTCTAGCTGTTCCAAGCAGTGAAGAAGGACTCAGACGATCAGCATATGGACTGGAAGATTGTACCTACCAATCCCGTTTGCAGTGAGAGTGCAGAAACTGAATGTAGAACTATACTCACAATGTTTATTAATAGGTGAGATGAACCAGGTCCTTGAAAGACAGAAGACAACCTGACAGTGAAATAAGTTACCCAAACAGTCCTGTCCTTGTCTCAAAAACTAAATCAACAGTTTTTAATCTTCCATGAAATAAGTTTTCAGGCCTACATGCTTTTAGTTGAGCAGATGTGCCTCAGATCTGAATAGGCAAATTTCCAGAGAAGACATAAGAATGTTTGATAAATATGAAGGGATGTTCAGTTCACTAACAATTGAATGAATGCAAAATAAAACCATCAGATGCATCCCCAAAAGAAAGCGGCTTCCTAAGAAGGGGCTGGAGAGATGGCTAAAGAGTTAAGAGCCCTGGCTGCTCTTCTAGAGGACCCAGGTTTGATTCTCAGAGCCCACAAAGTGATTCAAAACCATCTGTAGACTCATAGGATCTGATGCCCTCTTCTGGCCTCTGTGTGCCATATATATATATGGCGCACAGACATGCCATGCAGGCAAAGCACTGTAGCCATAAAAATAAATAAATGAAGAAAAAAAGTAGTGCAGATAGAACACCTACCAGATATGTAGATCTAAATGTAGAGGCAAAAAACATGGGAAAAGTAACATGAAGCTTCTAGAATATGATTACTGTCCATAGCAGACACCAAGGAAATATATAGTTCTAAGGCTACAGTGTAAATCACTATAATTTAAAAACTTTAAGTCAGTGATTCTCAACCTTCCTAATGTTGTGACCTTTTAATACAGTTCCTCTTCTGTGTTGACCCCCAACCATAAAATTAATTTTATGCTACTGTTATGAATTATAATGTAAATATCTGTGTTTCCCAATGGTCTTAGGTGACTCCTGTGAAAGAATCATTAACCTCAAAGGAGTTGTGACCTACAGGATTTGAACAACAGCTTTAAATGGCTACAGAAGAGCTCAAAGAGAGCTCAAGAGAAACAGAAAAATTTTAACAACATTAAGAAGACATACAAACAAGGAATTCCACAGAGATAGAGATTTCTGTAAAAGGAGCCTTGGGAATGAAGTCTTCATACGGAGAACAATGAACATGGCTGCAGGTAACATCAACAAACCAGCTCAAAGAGAAGAAAGAATACCTGAATTTGAAGACAGGTTTTTTAAAAAGTCACAATCACACAAAAGAAAAAAGAAGTGAAGACAAAGATGGATGATCCACTACAGCTTGAATCTCCATAGCTCCTGTTTTGAATGCCAGAAGCCCTAAGTTGAGAGGGTAAGGTCCAGATGGCGCAGCACGCGACCAGAGGTATGCTTCGGAAGGTTAACCTGGTCTGTTTCCAGCCCCATGCTCTGCTTCCTGTCACAGATTCCTACTGCAGTGAGACACTGTGCTCTGCCTTTCCTGCTCTTACATACTGGGGTGCTCTAGAACCCGTGTCAAAATAAGTCTTCCCTCCCTTAAGTTGTTTTTGTCAGGTATTTTGGTCAAAATCACACAAAAGTCAAGTGATACATCAATGAAGAGATTACCAAGACCTGTGGGAAGCCATCAAATGGACAAACACCCATATTTTGGGAATACCTAAAGGCAAGAAGAAAAAGAAGCTAAGGGCTTTCAAGGAAAGATCCTACTCAGTGAAATAATACCAGAAAAATCCTCCAGTCTTCAGGAAATGTGAACGTCTGTATGCAGAAAGCTTATAGAAACCTAGCAGGCCTGACTACAAAAGATCTTCATCACAGCTTATTTCATCAAAACACCAAGCATGTAAGGCAGGGGCTGGGGACAGCTCAGTAGATAAGAGCAAAGGATCTGTGTTCACTTGCCACACCTCCATGATGTTTCACAACTGGCTATAACCCCAGTTCCAGGAGATGTGTATCCTCTTCTGGCTTCCACTAGCACCAGGCATGCCCACAGTGCACATAAATACACGAAGGAAAAACACTAGTACAATTTAAATAAAAATAAATAAATAATTTTTAAGAAAAAAATTAATATGCAAAGGAAAAGCCTAAGTCACTTTTAAAGACATTCCTATCAGACTAACAGCAGATTTCTTTGGAATTGTATAACCCAGGAGAGAATGGAATGACAGAGCCCATTTCCTGAAAGAAAACAGTTGCCCACCAAGATTATTATAGAAAGCAAGACTGCCTTTCAGAAATGACCTTTCAAGGCAGTAAGTAATCCATGAGACTAGACTTACAGAAGATGCTTAAGTGAAGTAAAGATGAACGTGTATGAAAATACAGCTGTCACTAGAAGGGCAGATACAAATACTAACAAAACAACAAATCATCAAACTTCAAAGGAGAGCAAGAGTAGGAACAAGACCAGCAAAGATATGCAAAAAACACAATCAACAAAATAATGTTAAAATATCCTTACCTGTCAATCATAAACTTAAATGCAAACAGATTAAATTCTCCAATTAAAAGGAACAGACCAGACAAATGGATAAAGAAATATAATCCAACTACATGCAGCCTTCCAGAAACTCACCTCACTAATAGAAATGAGTCCAGATGGACAGAAAGAGAAAACGGTATTCTAAGAAAATGAAAACCTAAAGCACCTAAACTTCCTGAACTTCCACCTAATAAAAAAATTCTGGGACAAAAAATTATCAGGAAGAGACAAAGAAGGCCACCCTCTAATGACTGAAGGAACAATTCAACCAAAGATACAATTATTACAAGTCTCTGTGTACCTAATGCAGAGTACTCGATTCTATAAAATAGACCAGAAAGGAAAGAGAGATATGCTTTAGTCCAATGACAGTGAGGGATTTCAACACTCCATTCTCACTAGTGGGCAAAAGCAGGAGAAGTGAGGCACACTGGATACCAGATACAGACATCATAGAACTCCCCAGTACATACAGAATAGACCCTTTTCACTCACACGGAACTTCCTGCAGAACATGCAGTACATTAGGTTACAAAAGTAATACTGACAAATGAATTAAAATGATATTCTATATATTTTCTTATCACAGTTAGATAAAACTACAAGTCAATAATAAAAAATTAATAATTATGTCATGAAGGTTGAATATATATATATATATATTTTTTTTTTAAGAATGTTTCACTCTGTTACCTCAGGTGACCTGGAACTCATTAGGTAGATCAGGCTGGGCTCAAACTCACAGAAATCAGCCCGCCTCTGCATCATGAGAGCTAGAATTAAACAGTCCTCTACAAGAAAAGATCTTCTGGAGGTATCTCCATCCCTGATCACAAGCTGTACTATAGAGCAATAGTAATAAAAACTGCATGGTACTGGCATAGAAACAGAATGGTGGATCAATGGAACTGAATAGAAGATCCAGAAATAAACCCACACACTTATGGACACCTGATTTTTGACAAAGATGCCAAAACCATACAATGGAAAAAAGATAGCATCTTCAACAAATGGTGCTGGTCTAACTGGATGTTTACATGTAGAAAAATGCAAATAGATCCATACTTATCACCCTGCACAAAACTAAAGTCCAAGTGGATCAAACACCTCAACATAAAACCAGGCACATTTAATCGGGTAGAAGAAAAAGTGGGGAAGAGCCTTGACCTCATTGATATAGGAGGTAACTTCCTGAACAGAACACCAACAGCACAGGCTCTAAGATCAACAATCAATAAATGGGACCTCATGAAACTGAAAAGCTTCTGTAAAGCAAAGGACACTGTCATCAAAACAAAACAAATGCCTACAGATTGG
>CM053766.1:140766524-140781552 GCA_028658305.1 Pachyuromys duprasi | reverse complement strand
GTATATATAAAGAACTACAGGAGTTGAAAAGCAACAAATCAAGTAATCCAATTAAAAAATGGGGAACAGAGCTAAACAGAGAACTCTCGATAGAGGAATATCAAATGGCAGAGAAACACTTAAAGAAATGTTCAATGTCATTAGCCATCAGGGAAATGCAAATCAAAATGACCCTGAGATTTCACCTTACCCCTATCAGAATGACCAAGATCAAACACTCAAGTGACAACACATGCTGGAGAGGATGTGGAGAAAGGGGAACCCTCCTTCACTGCTTGTGGGAATGTAAACTTGTACAACCACTCTGGAAATCAATCTGGCACTTTCTCAGACAACTAGGAATAGCGCTTCCTCAAGATCCTGCCATACCACACGTCGGCATATATCCAAAAGAGGATCAAGTACACAATAAGGACATTTGCTCAACCATGTTTGTAGCAGCTTTATTTGTAATAGCCAGAAACTGGAAACAACCCAGATGCCCCTCAACTGAGGAATGGATACAGAAATTGTGGTACATCTACACAATGGAATATTACCCAGCAATAATAAACAAGGATATCATGAAATTGCAGGTAAATGGTGAGAACTGGAAAAGATCATCCTGAGTGAGCTATCCCAGAAGCAGAAAGACACACTCGGTATATACACATTCATATAGACATATAATATAGGATAAACCTACTATAATCTGTACACCTAAAGAAACTAATCAAGAGGGAGGACTCTGGATAAAATGCTTAATCCCCATCCCAAAAGGCAAAGAGGATGGACATCAGAAAAAGAAGAAAACAGGAAACAAGTTAGGAGCCTGCCACAGAGGGCCTCGGAAAGGCTCTGCCCTGCAGACTATCAAAGCAGATGCTGAGACTTATGACCATCTGTTGGGCAAAGTGCATGGAATCTTAAGAAAGATGTGGGAAATAGTAAGATCTGGAGAGAACAGGAGCTCCACAAGGAGAGCAACAGAACCAAAAAATCTGAGCATAGGGGTCTTTCCTGGGACTGATACTCCAACCAAGTAGCATGCATGGAGATAACCTAGAACCCCTGCACAGGTGTAGCCCATTGCAGCTCAGTGTCCAAATGAGTTCCATAATAATGGGAAGAGGGACTGCCTCTGACATTAACTGATTGGCCTGCTCTTTGATCACCTCATCCTGAGGGGGGGAGCAGCCTTACCAGGCCACAGAGGAAGACAATGCAGCCAGTCCTGATGAGATCTGATAGACTAGGATCAGAAGGAAGGAGAGGAAGACCTCCCCTATCAGTGGACTTGGGGAGGGGCATGGGTGGAGAAGGGAGAGAGGGAAGGTGGGATTGGGAGGGGAGGAGGAAGGGGTTTATGGGGGGATACAAAGTGAATAAAGTGTAATTAATAAAAAAAAGAATGTTTCACTCTGTTACCTTAGGTGACCTGGAACTCATATGTAGATCAGGCTGGGCTCAAACTCACAGAAATCTGCTTGCCTCTGCATCCTGAGAGCTAGAATTAAAGATGGAACACATCCAAAATTTGACTATGAGTCTCAGCATCTGCTTTGATTCCCTGCTGGGTAGAGTCTTTCAGAGGCCCTCTGTGGTAGGCTTCTGTCCTGTTCCCTGTCTTCTCCCACTTCTGATGTCTATCCTGTTTGCCCTTCTGAATGAGGATTAAGCATCTTCCCCAGGGTCCTTCTTGTTGTTTGGCTTTTTTTTTTTTTTAGGACTATAGCTCTTAGTATGTTTATCCTATATTGTTTGTCTAATATCCACTTATTAGTGATATATACCATGTGTATCTTTCTGCTTCTGGGTTACCTCACTCAGGATGATCTTTTCTAGTTCCATCCATTTGCCTACAAATTTCATGATTTCCTTGTTTTTAATTGCTGAGTAGTATACCATTGTGTACATGTACCACAATTTCTGTATCCATTTCTTGGTTAAGGGACACCTAGGTTGTTTCCAACTTTGGGCAGAGTGCAGGAAATTTTATGGAAGAAGGAGGAGATAGAAAGATATGGAGGTCTCCATAAGGAGACCAACATAGCAAAAAATAAAATCTGGGCCCAGGGGTGTCCTGTAGAGACCAATACTCCAACCAAGGACCCTCATGCAGAGGTCCTAGACCCCCTGCTCAGATGTAGTCCATGGCAGCTCAGCATCCAAGTGGGTTCCATAGTAAGGGGAACAGGGGCTCTCTCTGACATGAACTCAGTGGCTGGCTCTTTGATCACCTCCCTCTGAAGGTGTAGCCTTGCCAGGCCACAGAGGAAGATGATGTAGCCAGTTCTGATGAGACATGATAGGCTAGGGTGAGATAGTAGGGGAGGAGGACCTCCTTTATCAGTGGACTAGGGTAGGAGCATAGGGAGAGACGGGACAGGGATGGTGGGACTGGGAGGAGACAAGGAATGGGTTACAGCAGGATACAAAGTAAATAAATTGTAATAAATAATAAATAAATCAAATTTAAAAAAGATGGAGCATACTTTTGAATGAACTTAAAGGAAAACTAAAGACTGAGAGAAATTGTTTTCAAACTATGAATATAGTAAAGAACTATGTCCAAGAAAAAAAGGCTTGGAAATTAAGCAACTAAAGCATCCCATGTAGACAATGGGCATAAGACAATAATATTTAGCCAAGGAAGGTATGGATGACAAGAAATACTTGGAAGATGTCTAACAGCATTAACTCGGAAAGAAGTACAGCCTAAGGCCAGGGAGAGACACAGTATTCTAGGATTTAAACAGGGGGAAATGACACTTGGGTGTGGGGAGCACAAGTGAGCATGGGGAGCTCAAGACACAAGATGGAGAGACTGAGGCCAACTGGGGTTACATAGCCAGTTGAGGGCCAGCCTGAGCCCCAGTGAGAAGCTGTCTCGAAAACCAAAAGCAGAGAAATAATACCTACATCCTGGAAAACACTGCACGAGCATTTCCAAGTGCGGGTGTCACTCAGCAATGAAAGGAAGAAGCTGAGAATCAGAAAAGCAACGTCAGAAGGCTGCACACTAGGAATCCACCCACTCAGCATTCTCAAAACCACTAATTTGTGGAGATGAAAAACCAGTCGGTGTCTAGAGATAACAGACAGTGAGGTGAAGGCCGGGTGACTGGAAAGGATCACAGCAACTGTGTGTCCCCAAGAAAGACAGTTGCCTTCTCTGGGCTTCAGTTCCGTAGAATGAGGGTTATCATTCCCCTCCCCCACCAAGTTTAGGTAGTGTGTATTTCACCTGACAACCTTTTTTTTTTTTTTTCCTGTGTCACCTATGGCCCAATGTTCCATTTATTTTCATAAATGTAGCACACCCATTTTACCGGCATTAACAGCATTATAGAAAACAGCACCAGACACAGCCTCTGGTCTGTTCCTGCGTGCTTTGTTGTGCCCCCTACAAGCCGCAGGGCCCATGCCACCAGCACATGCCAGGTGCATGCCATTCAGCCCAGAGATGTTTCAGATGGAGAAAATGGAGTCAGATTTGAAATGTCACTTTGAAGTGGCCCCATCCCCGCATCCCAGCTGGAACAAACCCCACGTGGCCGTGTGTGTCCTGGTGCAGGCGGCTCTCCCATCTCTCGGGTTTTGCCTCATCTCTTCTCAAGTGCTCTGCTGCGGCCACTTTTCACTCCATGTTCTCGGCAGAACCCCTGCACCTTCCTGCCTTGGGGCTTGGCGCTTGCTGTTCTCTCTGGCTGGAAGACTCTAGATGCTTAGGTGGATCAAGCTCAATCCTCAGGGCATTCAGGCTCCCCTTAATGTCAGGTCACTTCCTCATACGCTCCTTTCTCAACTATTCTGCCTGAAGCTTACCACAATACACCACATACACACAACGTGACTACACACATACCCACACCATGACTACATGCAAACACCCACCCCATAACCACACACACACACACACACACACGCACACACACACAGACTTATCACCCAGCTCGTTTCTTCCCTGCTAACCCTTTGACCCTGTAGAATTCTCTTCCACAGTCCCGGCTCACATTTTCTTAGCTAAGGAACGGCAGCTCTGTGGTCTGAGGGATATGCAGAGAGGTCATACACTGTTTATTCTCTGTCTTTCTCCGTCCCCCTCCCCCCGCCTTCCTTCTGCTGTTTATTTGGCTACAGGCCTTTTTGTAGCTCAGGCTGGCCCTAACTCACGTCACAGTTGAGGATGGTCCTGAGCCTCTGCTGCTCCTGCCTTCACCTGCCTTCCCAGTGCTGGAATGGCATCGAAGGTCTGCTCCTCCTGCCAGGCCAGCTGAGTGCCATTTACAGCCCACCTGCCTGCTCAGTCAAAGCTTTTTCAAAGGAGTGCTTTTATTTATTGTTTGACAATAAATACATGTAAACAGTGTATCTTGATCCTATCCACCCCAGCCCCTCTTCTTGCCCACCTGTACCCAAACACAACCTCTCCTCCTTTTTCTTGTCCTCTCCTTTATTAATGCCAACCCTGTCAGTGCTGGCAATGAAACGCTGCCCAAGCTAGTCCGTGTTTGCAGCGCCTGCATTGGGTTGCTCAGGGTGCACAGGCTCACAGATCAGTGTGTGGGAAGAGGAGCTAGAAAAACTTGGCTCTGATCATGGCGGACGTGGGGCAGAACAGGGCTGGGAAGAGGGGCAGGACAAACTTCTTGGGGACTAGATAATGCACTGTCCACAAAGCAGCAGGCTGCTATCCCCTTGCAAGAGGGTGTCCAGAGCTGACCCTAAACACTGGGTGAGCCGCTTTCGGCACTGACCTGCAGAAGGCACTCAGTGGAGCTGCCCTCTGTGTCCCTCAGATTTATTGCCCATGACTAGGCCCTATCTCAGTTATTAAAACCAAAAGCAGTTGGAGTTTCCCCAGCACATTCAGAATGCAGCCGCCTCGCTCCTCAGCCCTCTCCGGACACATTAAGCTCTGGTTCCTGACCTTAGCTATCCTTGTGGTCCTGGCCCAGACTGCCCCAGGTAACTAAAACCATGGTGAAGAGCAAGAAGGGAGAGTGATCCTACTTATAGGATCTTTGGGAAAGTGCCCATGCATTCAGAAAGAGTAGTCCAAAGGGACTGCTGAGATCTGGAGAGCGCCAGCCTTACCATGCTTGTGTCTTTGGAACTGCTTGGAGAACGTGTGTGAGGCTCTGGGTACAAGCTCCAGTAATGGGAAGAAGGAGTGAAGGGAAAGAAGAGGGAATGGATGGAGAGAGGGAAGAAAAAAGGGAGGGAGAAGGAGAGGAGGGGAAGAATGAAGGAATAGACAGGAAAGAGAGAGTGTGTGGGAGGAGGAAAGAAGAGGGAGGGAACAGACAGAGGAAAGAAAGGAGGGAAGACAGGACTGAAGAGAGTATAAGGGAGGAGGGAATAGAAGGGGGTAAAGGGAAAGCGGAGGAGGCACAGGAAGGGAGGGAAGAGCTTCCCTGTGGGCTGCCTGTGTCTACAGAGAGCAGGCAAGACCTTCCCCTGCATCAGTGCTTCTATTCCCAACATCAGAGCCCTGATCCCAGGCTCCCACCTCCGTCCCCTCCACCGCTACTGTGACTTACAGTGACAGTGCGCTTACTTCACCTCCTCCTTGAAGCAAGCACAGGAGGCATCTTGTTCTTACGGTGGGAAATGTGTGGCGGATGTTAGGTATCTGTGGGTTCATACTAAGCTGAAGATGGGGAGCTGTTGTCAGGGCAGAAGAGTGTGGCTTGTGTGTGTAGCAGACATAGACCAACATCAACTGTCTTCCTTATCACTCTCCGCATAATAATAGTTACTATTTTGTTAATACTTATTTTTAGGATGGATCTCACTATACGGCCCTGGTTGTCCTGGAATTCACAGGTTCCAGGCCAATGAGCTCCAGCGATCTACCTGTTTCTAGCCCCCCATGGATGGGGTTACAGATGTGTGCTGCTGTGCTCAGCTTTAATGTGGGTGCTGGCTGCCTAAACTTACATCCCTATGCTTATGTGCTGGGGTCCAGCCCTGGGTGAGGCTTGAAGGAGGGTGGATGCCAGAGCGATGACGGAAGGAAGGATCAGACTCGGGACACCATTCACTTTCCTTTCATGAGAGACGGGACAGAGAGGAAGCACATCTTTGTGTGGCTTGACCTGACAACTTGTGTCTCTTGCAAGCTTTATTTATACACAAAATCATTTCCTCAGAAACTTTAATTACTGATTACATAGCTTTAAGTCTTCCTTGGTTACATAAGAAAACAAAGTGAGCCAAGAGCAAATTTCATAAGAACTAAAACTTAACATTATGATAAAGTCAGTTTTCCTTTAACTCAATGTTTTCTTCCTTATGATTGGTGTTATTCTAAAGCCTTGCAGTTGTAAAAATGCCAGACATGATGACTCCATTTGAATTTGATTGTGTTTCAAGTTGGCAGAGAATTAATAGATTAAAATTTACTTCCCTCCATAACATCAAACTAATCTTCCTTCAAAAGTTCAAGCTTTTTGATCCTTAGTTGGTCCTTCCTTTCCTTCCTCTATTTTTCTCTTATATTCAAAATAAAAACATCATCCTTTCTTGGATTTTTAAAAGTATTGTGCAATTTTGTTTGTTTGTTTGCTTAAGCAAAAGGTGGTCTGTTCTTTTGTCTTTCTATAAAATCAGGAAAAGTCCTGGTCTGACAAGATGTTCAATGAGGCCAGGAGTTCACGGAGCAAAATGCTTTTCTCTGTGCCTTTGTCAAGGACCTTGTTTTAATATGATTTCCATCTTTATTACTATCCTGTAAAAGATTGAACATCAGGGTTTCTAAACTTGCTTACTTTGCCTTCAGGAAGGTACCAAGGTCGGTCAACAATAGCATGATCAAAATCTCTTCCTGTCCATACTAGTTCCTGTGTGTGAAGCTGAACGTGAAAGTCTAGTGATTCACTTACAGCTCGTCAGTTTCCAAATTTCCCTAAGTTTTTCTTTAACATTTTTCTCAGATGCTCTACTTCATGCTTACTAATATCATTTATTAATAATATAACAGTAAATCTAAAGGGTTCTATGAAGACTCAATTTTCTGCATAGCTGTTTTTTTCCCCAAGGAACCATCATTCATTTTATTGTTTTTTTTAGTAACACCAGCTTTTATTACATTATTCTAACTCTAGCCTTTGGAAAGAGACCTTTAATAGTAAGAAATATCCACCAAGGCGGGGGCTGGTAAAGGGTCAAGCCAAGGCATCCAGGCACTTGGTCAAGTAGTGCCTCCAGGATGCTTGATGGAGACACTGGGTCACCTGGGCACTGGAACTTTGTCAAGCAGTGTCCCCAGAATTCTTGGCCTTGCTCCTTATGCACTGAGTGCTTCACCCCCACTGAGTTATCTCTCCATCCCAAGTTTATGCTTTTCAGTTGCATCATTTTCTGTTGGGTCAAGGTGAATCTTGCCAATCTTTCACTGGTTGTTCTAGAGCATAGGGGAAGGGGAGGAAAAAAAGGCCTATTCTTAGTTTGCATGGATTGTAAACTGCATTAAATTCTGGACAGTGGAGCAGGGGAGGCCACTGTAGTTGTGGGACCATGCAGAGACTGCCAGCACACCGGCTCACGGAATCTAGACATGGAAATGTAAGTCAACACGAGTTTGATTTTTTCCAGTGTGAGTGTCCTGGTGAGAGAGAACTCCGACTTACTTCCTAGGAGAGGACTTGGGGAAAGACAAGAAGAGAGAATTTGTAGTGTACACTGGCATTACCAACATCTCATCAACCCACCATTCTCATGGGTCTGCCAACACCCTTGGGATATACAAAGGTATATCCTTCATACAGCTAAGGATTCCTCTCTGCTCATTGTGACAGATGGATGGCTCAGAAGGTGCTACTTTGGAATGGGCAAATGCAGACGTGTATGTGGGGTAGATGAGAAGAGGAAAGAGCGATGTGGGAAACACACTTTTTGCTGTCTCCTAATATCAAGGTCAAAATTATCCCACATCCCACCACCCAGAGAACACAAAAATAATGGTACGTATCTATTTCAAAATTCCAGCTTCAGCTTCGGAGGTCATTATGACAAGTGAGTCACACATACAATACCTTGTGTTGAGGCCTTCAGAGGGTTCATTAATTGATGTTCATTGCAAAGGGTCGGAGCACTGGACCTGGTTCCTAACACCTAACAGCTAGTCCCGGGTCTGACCTTAGCACTGAAGGAAAAGAGTTCATTCCAGCTGTAATTCCACCCTCTAACAACTGTCTGGGTTGGATAACTTGACCAATAATATCAGTTGAATATCAGTTCCTGTAGCATAACTTGGTGGCATCACAGTCCTATATCCTTGAGCCTCTGAGAGGATGCTTCTAGGTCCCTGGAAGTTTCCAGGTGAATGTAAATTGTTTCTTGGCTGCAGATTCTTATGTACTATCTCGTCCTAAAGAGACAGGATGGGCCAATAAGACCCAGAAGGTCTCCTCTTGCCTCTTCAGCTTAATGTTTTGCCCCAAGCTCTGCTTTATGGCCTTTCAGAATTGATTGCTTACTCCCAAGTCCCAAAGTCATAGTGGACTATACAAAGATAGTCATGTTCAATGACCAGGAGGCAACAATTCCTGCTCCAAGAAGACAGAAGGCAAAACCAGAAAACAACAACAAGCAAACCACTCAGCCTCTGCTGAAATCTTATTATGTGGAAGGAATAAACGTGATGCCTCTTTGCTAGAAGAGGAAATGAAGTTGCATAGTTTTAAAAGGCCAATGTGTCAGAGACATTCCTTTAAGCTGCTTCTCAATGTTTACATCAGTTGCCCCTTCCTCCAAATTACATCCTTCAAAGGATGTCTAGACTGGAGTGTACAGCCATAACACTCTGACTGCACATGTTCTTGTCTCATCTCAGAAGCTAAGCAGGGTTGGGCCTGGTTAGTACTTGAATGGCAGAGTGAACTAGAGACTGGGTCTTGGATTGTCCAACCCCTAGAGAGTTGCCATGGTGCTCACAGGCCAGCTGGACTAGGGAAGTGAGGCAGGCTCCCCAAGATGTCAAGAAAATACCTGGGTTTGGCCTGGGAGGCAGAGGCTTTCTTGAAATCATTGGCAGGGTTGTCCAGTGACAGAGCATCGAGCAGATAACCTTGCCAGAGTCCAGTGGCAGCAGGATGGACAGGTGCACCAACAGGGGCTTCCGAAGCTAGCATGCACCAGCCTTGGCCCCATCCTTGCTTCTATTCCTTGTGCTCAGACTCCAAAGATGTATGCAACACTTGCATGCTCAGTTCCCAGGGTCCTTGTGGGGTACTATTGTCCTTTGTAATAGACATTATAGTCTTGTCCTATCCTCAGTGTCCTTCTAGCTTTGGAAAGGTCCTTGGGAACAAAAAGAGGATGTTTGGGCCCATGTCATTGGGTGTCTCACTTTTCCAAAGTATCATAAACTTGTGTCAATATGTTTCCAGACTCACATAGGGAGGGGGTGCAGGGGAAATCTGGATGTATCAATAGGGTACAGTAGCTCTCCTTACCAACTGTGGCATCCACTCACCCCCAAAATGGAAATCTCAGGCTGGATGACTAAACCAAGATACCTTTAGAGCTCCGTTCTTCAGACCTCCATGAGCAGACACTGTTTTCTCAGGCAAAGGGAGCAGGTGGAGAAAGATCAGCCTACAGTCAGTCACAGTCCTTAAGCACATAGGTCCCTACTGCCTACCCCACACATACACTTCAACCCAATGACTTTCCGAGTCGTCCTTCAGGGCCCCTGATCACCACCCTGCTGTCTTAGCTACTTTTCCCAATGCTGGGATGAAACACCCCGACAAAAGCTGTTATAATTTATATAGAAATGCCATGCACACAACCGATCTTAAATCCAGTGAGGTTTATTGGATGGAGATGGAGAAAGAGAGGGAAGGAGAAAGAAGGAGAGACAGACAGACAGACAGACAGACAGAAACAGAGACATGGTGGGGGAAGGGGGTGCTCCAACAGAGAGAGAGGAAGAGCAAAAGAGCAAGAGAGCAAGAGGAAGGGCTTGTGGCAGAAAGGTGACTATGTACCTGTCCCAGATGATGTCATAGGACACAGGTACTGACATAGGACATTGTCAGGACCCTGAAGGTCCCTAAGGGATGGCCAGTTGAATTGCTTGCACAACGTAACATTCCTCCCTTTTTGTTTAATTAGAAAAATGAGGAACCTAGGCTGCTTCTTATATAAGGCAAGTTAAAGTATATAAATGTAGCTTCATTGGAAGCAGCTCTTGGTCACCAAGCAAGGAGATAAGAGAGAGAGGGAAAAAGTAAGAGTTACAAAATGTCCAGATTACATGGTGAGGAAGAGAGGAAGTCCCTGCCCTGAAAAGTTTAGAGTAGAGGGTGGAGTTGCCAGCCATGCCCAGCAGCAGATAGGGACTGAGGAATGCTGGGAGAACCTGCTGTTGGTCCTGGTCCAGCCCTTTGCTGATAATAATAAGTGGATCATGGGCAAAGAAATCAATCATCTTTAGCTACTTCCTGCTGACACTGGGGCGGCTACAGAGAGGTCAAAAGGCTGAAACTTTGGCCACGTCCAGGAAGAGTAAGGCTGTTTTGATTGTGTCCAGTGCCTGCGAGAACATCCGTGGCCGGGAGTTGGAAAGTGCAGGTCCGGCTTGACACAGTCTGTGAGGTTAGACCCGAGTACCTGTGGATAGCTGTTTTGGCGATGTCTTGGCTGTAGGAAACGCCTGTGTTTGGCAGGATCCTGGAATGCATATATAGGCAGTAGACAAAGTTAAGTAGGTTACAGAGAAAGTTTTTTTCTTTAGGTATACATTACTTTTAGGTGTACGTTTGAAACTTTTTGGGAGAGCAAACAGAGACAGAAGAGACTTGAACATAGGAACCTCCATTTACCCTACCGCTGACAGTAATTTAAAAGATTTTGCTTTGGATCTGGCATCTAAGGAAATTGAGGCCAAGTTTGGTTGCAGAAGCATGTAAGTCTAGAGGCTCTTAAAGCAGGCACTAGGTGAAGGGATGTGAAATTATCCAGGAGGCAACCCAGAGAGGAGCCTGGGGGTATGGGGGAAGACACAGTTCCAACGGATGAAGAGAGAAAAGTCAGTTCTGCTAGTCTTTTGGGGCATCCCCACAAAGTACAGGAGAACCAGAGGTATAGGGGCACAAGCTGGCATAGCAAGTCATCACAAGCAGTGACAGGGGCCACAAGGAAGACTCCCGGGAGACATGGCTCACCTAGTACTAGGATTTTCTGATGGTGTGTCCTATAAGCGAGAGGAAAAGAAAATCCGAAAAACCCTGTCGGTAAAAAGATTACGATTATTCACCCAAGGGAAGGCATGTGTCAGGGTCAGGGAGAAGGGCCAACCATAACCTTGATGGCTGTGGTTGGAGGGTACCTCCTTTCCCCAGTGAACCAGAGAGCTAGCTCAGCCTCTTGGACAAAGGGGACCGGTTACAACAACATGGAAGGGATTTTATCAATCCCTTGGTGTTGGACATACGATGCAGGGATTGGGTAACTAGAAAGTGGGGTTGCGAGTGGGCACGGGATAGGGTCCCGGCCATGGGGATTTACCCCACGATGGGGCACACAGACGCTGAAGAGCCTATTCTGGGTTTCGGCACCAAATGTTGGGATTTAGATGATAGAGCTGAATGATGTAATCCAAGGAGTCATACTACAAGGCAGGCCTCACGTGAGAGGTTTATTAGGGAAGGGAACACAGAAGCAGCTTCTGGTGGAAGTGACAGGAAGAAGAGAAAGGGGTAGAGCAAAAGTGGACGGGCCCTTTTATAAGGTGACTCTGCACATGTGCAAGAGTTAGATGTGTGCTTTGTGGCTGTCATAAATCTGTCACAGCTCAGTACATGTTAGGGCACCAACACAGGGTTCCTGGTGGTTAGAGAAGGTGTTGCGCTGGTGATGATGCGCTGGTGATGGCGTGCTTTGCTGTTCCCAGGTTCCTGGGGCTGATGACTGAGCTGCCTGATTACTAATAAAAGCTACTTAAGAAGGGAAAAGCTTACTGTAGCTTACAGTCGAAAGGGATTCCCTCTGTCATAGCAGGAAGCAACATCAACAGGAGCTTAAGACAGCTGTAGCCACAGTCAGGAAGCAGAGGCTGATGAAAGCCCACGTTCTGCTCTCTTCTTTTTAGAGAAGCAGCCTGGGATCTTCCCACCCCACATCCAGGGCAGGTCTTCACACTTGAGTTGACTTACTCTATATAGTTCCTCACTGGCATACCCAGATCTTGTCCCTTAGGACAGGAGCCTGTCAAGATGACAGCCAACATTAACAATCACACCTGCCTCTACTACACCAGCTGGGCAATCAGCCTCTCGTCTCTTGCAATGGGAGGCATTTCATCACTGTCTTCTCAAGGCTAAATTCCAAGCCCCAGGCCCCTAGGATGTGAGTCCCTTGGAGAGAGGGTCTTTAAGAAGGTAATGGAAGTAAAATGAGATGTTATGGTGGGCTCCTAACGCTGTCTGAGTAGTGTTGCTGGGAGAGGAGGAGATTTGAACCTAATTATCTGCAAATGATTATGATACACAGAACAATGTGTAGAAGATTCAGGGCATTGGCAAGCCAAGGAGAGAGGCCTGAAGAGAACCAGCTCTACTGATGTTTTCACCTTGGACTGATGTTTTCCCCAGAATCTAGAGAAAATAAACTTTTGTTGTCCAAATCACCTGGTTTGTGGTACTTTTTAATGATAGCCCTTGGTTCTTGTACCCCAAATGTTGCCCTGAAATCCAAACCTCAGAGGTTTAGTTTTGATTTTAAGGCTTTCAAAAGTGGGGCTGTGGAGATGCCTCAGCTGGGAAACTGCGCAAGCTTGAGGGCCCAGGCTTGACCCTCAGAACTCACACAGGAAAGCTGGGTGATTTCAATCCCGGTGTTGGGGAACAGAGGTGGAAGGCTCAATGGCCAGCCAGCCTACCCATCTTTTAGAGTTCCTGACTAGTGAGCAATGCTGTCTAAAAAAAAAAATTAGAAGGTTGTTGGAACTTAATCAGTAGCACTGTTCTTGCCTTCTGTTGCTACAATAAACATCACAACTAAAAGCATCTTTCAGGGAAAGAGCTCATTTGGTTTACAGATTACAAGACACTGTTAAGGGAACTTAAGGCAGGAACCTGGAAGCAGGAACTGGAAAAGAAAGCTTAAAGGACTCACTTTCCGCTAACCAGACCTTGAGTCTGTGTAGTACTCCTCGCTCATCTTTAAATCTGAATGATAGACCACACAAAGCCACCTTATAGTTTCATTTACAAACAGGCACAAAGAGGAGAAATAATCAGGGCAAGGGAAATAGCTCAGTGGGTAAAGTACTTGCTGTGTAAGGGAAGTGAGTTCAAAGCCCCTAACATTCATGTAAAAGCTGGGTGTGGCAGCAAATGACTGTCATCTAACATAGGGAATGTGGAGGTAGGTGTCTCCCCAGGCCTGGATGGTCACCCAGTCTGAGGGGAAGGATAGAAGGGTAAGGGGTTACTTGCAGATGCATCAGCCACTCAAAGGCAGCTGCATCACCAATATGGGTGAAAGTTCATGAAATCCGGAACTCTGGGGCTCTCTGAGTTACCAGTTGGGGCTCTTCGGTCAGGTTCATTTTCTCCACTGATTGAAGAATAAAAAGGCAGGAAATAAATATGGTCACAAAATGCTCACAAGCCTTACTAAAGGCAAAAAGTGTGTGTGCACACATACATACAGACACCTCACATGTGAGGAGGGGTTTCAGCAGCTGAGCTCTGTGTCTCCCTGGAGGGATGAGGTTCCTAAATGTTTCTGTTGGCCTGAGATGGGTTCTCCTCCCCTCATTTTGGAAAAGTCAGCTTGGACAAAGGAGAGTGGGACTGTTGGCTGACTGACGCTCATGTCCAGGGCCTGCCTGGGACATGTCTGGGCAGGTCAGGAAGGGGACCAACCTTTCATAGGGAGGTGTCAAGGATGTCTGTCAAAAATTGCCCGGGGGGGGGGGGGAGAAGAAGCTGGAAGTGTGCCGTATTGTTTATTTATGGCGTATTTTTTCTGTCTGCCTGTCAGGATACTAACTGGCTCACAAATCCCCTCATCTGCTTGACTCACAAGAAGATTAGCAAGTCAGAGCATTTCTTCAGTCTCCTTATTGTTTATATAACCTGGGCATCATGGGTGGTAGTATCTTGTGAATCAGGTCCATTTCAAGGACTTCCTGAGACTTGTGAGTTGTTTACTACCTGAGTCTTAAGCCTTCTTTTAGAACTTCTCAAGGAGCTTCTTCCAAGGATGTTTCAATTTGGCAAAAATTGCTAGGCAGTAAGACCACTGCCCTAGAAAGCAGGCCCAAAGCAAAGCCTGCTGGCATTTCACTTGGTAATTCCAGAGTGTAGATGGAAATGTTACCAGATGCAAACAATTTCATGAGAAAAGATTAAGTTGTTTGGTCAACCAGAAAGCTGCAGGAAGTAGATGCTACTTGCCAACTCCCTCCTGTTTCACCTCCTTGTTGGTCACTTTGCCTCGTCAGCATCCGTCCTTCCACCAGCACCCCTTGGTCAGGCACGGCCGCACATACACCTCTGTGGAGGACAGAGACAGGAAGACAGCTGCCAGCCTAGCTCCAGTGAGAGAACCTGTCCCAAGGGAATAAAGTGGAGGGTGAGAAAGCAGGACATCTGATATCCTCCTCTGACCTCTGCCTGCACGAAGGCAACGCATGTACACACCCACATGCGCACACACACACACACACAGGCACGCAGGCACGCATACACACACACACACACACAGACACACCTTTGTGAAAGGGCTACCATTCTGGAACATGTTGAATCATCTCTCATCTTAGGTTCCTGAAGCGATAACAAGGATCATCAGATGAGCTGAGAAACTCCTGACTCAGCATAAAGAGAAGAACCCATGACTGACAAGAAAGCCAGTGTAGTGATGAAAATATCCATTGCTTTAGGAGAAAACAAGCAACAGGACAGGAGCCTACCACAGAGGGCCCCTGAAAGACTCTACTTACAGTGTATCAAAGCAGATATTAAGACTCATAACCAAACCTTCGGCAGAATGCAGGGAATCATATGAAAGAAGGGGGAGTTAG
>CM053766.1:140686944-140766424 GCA_028658305.1 Pachyuromys duprasi | reverse complement strand
TTTTTTACCCCCCCCCCCCCCCCAGAGGGAGAAGCAGCCTTGCTAGAGCACAGAAGAGGACATTGCAGCCAGCCCTGAGGAGACCTGATAAGCTAGGGTCAGATGGAAGGGAAGGAGGATCTCCCCTATCCTTGGGGATAGGGGCACTTGGAAAGGGGCAGAGAGGAGAGGAGGGAGGGATGGGGAGGATAGGGAGAGAGGGAGGGAGGGGGCTACAGCTGGGATACGAAGTACATAATCTGTGATTAACATAAAAATAAAATAAAATTAAATTAAAAAAGAACACATCAGGTGAGAAAATGTCCTCCCTAAAACTTGTGTTCTGTAAAGCTCAAGCCTCTTGCACCTGCACACACGGTCTCCACTCCCTCAGAAAGACTGGTGTCCTTCATTGTTTTGACCAAAGGATGGTTCCTATCCTAAAGAGGTCGGTCTGCTCTTTCATTTATTTCTACTGTTGAGAACAGGCAAAAGAAACTTGTTCTAAGTACTGTTATTTTGTTTTCAGGCTCCATTTACTCACAGGAGGAAACTAAGTTCAAGGTCCCAGGTCCTAGGGGAGCTGGGGACTTCCCAATATCTGAACGGCTTCTGTTGTAAAAAAAACAAAGCAAAACAAAACAAAAACAACAACAAAAAAACCAAAAACCAGTTTTCTGAGTCCAGCCACCTCTGGGACAACTTGTAAGGAGATAGCTGTTTGAGTCCAGGCATCTCAAAGATAATCTCTCCGTCTTCAAAGGTAAACTAAGTTTGTGTTCCCAAGGCTAGGAACCAGCTTCGATCCTGATTGGTGGGAACATATAACAATAACTTGGTACAGATGTTTGTGGTTTGTAAGCTTAGATATTCTCTAATCGTCCGGCCTGTTGCTGCAGTTCAGCTCCCGGGTTTGTTTTGTGGCCTGGGTTGATCAGCCATGGCTTGACTACAATGAATTTTTGTCATCTGCACTGCGCCAACATGGTGTTTGAGTTGTGCTGGATTTAAGTGGACTCCACACTACATCACCTTGATCAATTCTGATCTAACATGAATAAACTCTCTCTTATTCTCTTTGAAGTAAGAAATGTTGTTCTATTGACACCTGGCAACAATTTCAAGGCCCGTTGCAGTGCTGTGTGCTGGCTGGATCTACCAACATGTTTAAACATACAATCTCCCATGCAGGGACTAACAAGCTTTTTATAACATTGATAGTACAGCATGTTGTGCTGGGGTCCAACCCCAGGTTAGGCAAGGGCTTGTGGGCGGGTGGATGCCAGAGTGATGAGGGAAGGAAGGATCAGACTTGGGACACCATTCACTTTCCTTCCATGAGAGATGGGACAGAGAGGAAGCACATCTCTGTGTGGCTTGACCTGACAACTTGTGTCTCTTGCAAGCTTTATTTATACACAAAATCATTTCTTCAGAAACTTTAATTATTAATTACATAGCTTTAAATCTTCCTTGGTTATATAGGAACAAGAAAAACAAAGCAAGCAAACAGCAAATTTCATAAGAACTTAAAATTAACATTATGATAAAATCAGTTTTCTTTTAACTCAAAGTTTTCTTCCTTAAGATTGGTGTCATAAAGCCTTGCAGTTACAAAAATGCTAGACAGGATGACTCTATTTGAATTTGATTTGTTTCAAGTTGGTATAGAATTGACATATTAAAAATTATTTCCTTCCCCTGTTACATCAAACTTATCTTCCTTCAAAAGTTCAATCTTTTTGACCCTCAGCTGATCTTTTCTTTCATCTATTTTTTTATATTTAAAATAAAACCACCATCCTTTTCTTGGATTCTTAAAATGGTATGATATTAGAAAAAAATCCTGATCTGACAAGTCTGCTCAAAAACTGAGCCCAAATGCCTTTCTCTGTGCCTTTGTCATGAACTCTTGTTTCAATATGATTCCAATCTTTATTACTATCCTGTATAGGCTAGAATAACATCAGGATTTCTAAGACTGTTTACTTTGCCTTCAGGAAGGTACCAAGGTATGTCAACAATAGCATGATCAAAATCTCTTCCTGTCCATACTAGTTCTTTGTGTCTGAAGCTGAACATGAAAGCCTAGTGACTCAGTTACAGCTTGTCTACTTCTAAATTTTCTTAAGTTCTTCTGTAACAAATTTCTCTCAGATCCTCTATTTCATGCTTACTAATGTCATTTATTAACACTCTAACAGGAACTCTAATGGGTTCTATGGAAGACCTGATTTTATGCATTGCTGCTGTTTTTCCCCCAGGGAACCGCTGTTCGTTTCTTATATTTTATTAGCACCAGCTTCTGTTACATTATTCCAACTCTAGCCTTTGGAGAGAGACCTTTAACAGTAAGAAATACCCACCAAGGCGGGGGGAAGGGAGCAGTAAAAGGTCAACCCACAGCATCCAGGCACTGGAACTTTGCCAAGTGGGCCTTTAGGACGCTTGGCTATCGGGGCACTGGAGCTTTGCCAAGCAGTACCCCCAGGGTGCTTGGCCTCACCAATATTGACTTTTCGGTTATATAAAAATGTGCAAGAAAATATGTGATTGAAAGCAAAAGGAAATGAAATTATGTTAGCCAATGTTCTCTTGAGGATCAGAACTGATAGAATGAGTGCATATTAAAAGAAAATGTATTGGTTAGCTTACATGGCTAACCATAGCCATCTCAGTGCAGGGGCCCCTAGAATCTGGCAGCTGCTCAGCCCACAAGGAGAGATGTGTCAGAAGTCCCAGCATGGACCCAAAGGCCTGAAGCATTGCTGGAGAGTCTATGTTAAAAGCCTGAAGAAACTGGCTTAAATATCAGCAAAGGAATGCCACAGTGGCAACATTGACGAACAGGGTTGATGGACTTACCGTGAAAGAAAAGGAAAACAGGCAAAAGCAACATTCTCTTCTTCCATTTCCCTTTTATCTGGGCTGCCACTGGAAGGTGCCACCCTCATTTATGGTGGATCACCCCACTTCAAATAATCTGATCCAGAAAGTTCCTCATAGCTTGGAAGTTGGAGCTAACAGATCCTTGTGGCAGTCTTGACATGATGATTGCGGATGAGCTGGAAAGAGGATGGCTTCCATGCTTCCAGTAGAGCAATAGAACAAAGTGTGCATGTCCAGAGCTGGGAAAGATGAGGAAAGGGCCAGGTGTGACTCTGGGGTTCACTTTGGGAGCATTTTGAGCCCAAGGTAGAAGAGAAACCAAAGAAAATATAATGAAATGCAGTTCAGTGTGTGACTCTGGAGCCTGAACATTTTCTCTGTGTTGAATATGTGAACATAAAAGTGGGTGGGGCTCTGGGTGTGAAGTCAATGCCCATGACATACAGCGTCAATGCCCATGATGTACAGAGTCAATGCCCATGACGTACAGAGTCTATGCCCATAACGTACAGCGTCAATGGCCATGACATACAGAGTCCATGCCCATGACATACAGAGTCTGCCCAAGAATTTGTACTGAGTAGAAATGGAAGGGACAAACCCTTCAGACTCTGTCATTTTCTTTGTCTAAGATGCAAAGACATCAGAGAAATGGGACTCTGAGATTTAAATGGAGAATTCCACAACCATATTTTGTCTTTAAATACTGCTATAATAGAAAGAATAGGAATACAGCTCCACTTTCATGCTGAGTCCAATAATATCTTCCAAATATTAGATTTTTGTTTCTCTCTTTTTTCATTCTTCACTGTACCCCCAGTTTTCTTTCTTCAGCCTTGGAACATGGCTTCTGCCAAGTGCTTGCCTTCTATGTGACAAATGGTTTTTAATGTCAGTGAATTTCAAAGAAATAAACTTATACATAAACTTATACTTTCCTATCAGGTTCCTAAACCCTATTCAAGATAAAAGTCAATCTTAGAGCTAGGTAGAGTAGTACACACTTGTACTCTTAATAGTCAGTTGACTAAGGCAGGGACATTCAGAATTTGAAGCCAGGCTGAGCTAAACTCTGTTTCAAAAAACAGACAGACAGACAGACACACACACAAAGACAGAGAGAAATAGAGAGACAGAGACTGAGGCAGAGACACAGAGAGAGGCAGAGAGAATAAAAATATAAAAAAGAAAATGCGGTGGTTTCAATATGGATGGCCCCCATAGGCTCATATATTTGAATGCTTGGTCCTTGGGGAGTGGCGCTATTAGGAGGTGTGTCCTTGTTAGGATAACTGTGGCCTTGTTGGATGAAGTATGTCAACAGAGGTGGGGTAGACTTTGAGGTTTTGGAAGCTCAAGCCAGGCGCAGTGTCCTTTCTCTTCCTGATCCTGCAGATCCAGATGTAGAGCTCTCTGCCACTCTCTAGAACCTTGTCTGTCTGCATGCCACCATGCTTCCTGCCATAATGACAACGGACTAAACCTCTGAACTACAAGCAGCCCCAATTACGTGTTTTCTAAGAGTTGCCATGGTCATGATGTCTCTTCATGCAACAGAACCCTAACTAAGACAGAAAGCTAGAAAGACTGAAAAGCACATGCATATTAGTCATTTAGTACTTGTGTTTTGATCCACAGCCTTCAACTTTGCTTTTCATTTGTAACATTTGTGCGTTTCATAAGCAACACAGGTAGACCCTGAAGAGGGAGATGGAGGAGAAAAAGAAGTGGAAAATGGGGCAGAGAGAGAAAGAAATAATATCATAAGGCAAATGAAAGATAAAATTACAAAATGACTAAGAAAAAACTCCCAGAAATCAGAAGTTGAGAAGGTAAGAACGGGAAAACAATCATGGTGTGCAGGCTAACGGCAAAGAAATGGTAAAGAATGGCAAACTTGCCAACAAGGTGACCATTGGTGCCCAAAGCCCATCAGTGGAGTAGCAAGAAAATCTAGATTCCACTTTGTGTGAGACAGGGAATATAGAACTTAGAGAATACATATATATTGGGGGGTGGCAGGAAAGACTAGTTCAAGAACTTTCCATTGGAAGAGAAGAAATCAAACACTGTTCACAGGAGTTTGTATCACATAATGAGCATTTCACAGCATGCTCACTCCACATGGGAAGTGTGGTGGTTTGAATGAGTTGGTTTCTACAGACTCATCTGTTTGACTGTTGGTTACTAGTTGGTGGACTGTTTAGGAAGGATTAGGAGGTGTGGCCTTGTTGGAGGAGGTGTGTCACTGGGGGCAAGGTTTGAGGTTTCAAAAGCCCCCTTCCCCCTCTCTCTTTCTCTCTGCCTCCAACTTGTGGATCAGATGTGAGCTCTCAGCCCTTGTTGCAGTGCCATGCCTGCCTACCTGCCACCATGCTTCTCATTATGATGCTCATGGACTAACCTTACAAAGCTATAAGCAAGCCTCCAATCAAATACTTTAGAAATTGCCTTCCTTGGTCATGATGTCTCTTCACAGCAAGAGAACAATAGCTAAGTCAGAAGTTGGCTCCTGGGGTATTGCTGTGATGGCTTGACCATGCTGCTTTTTGGGATGGTGGGGCTTTGGATTAGGAAAGTAGTTGAATGCTGTAATTGGGGCTTAGTGGGCCATCCTAGTAGGAGCGAAGAGGACAGCGGTGCTGAAAGCAGTGTTGGCTATGGAGATATGGCTCAAGAAGTTTCAGAGGGAAAGAACAATAGCAGTGGTCTAGAGACCATTCTTGTGATATTTTGGTAAAGAATATGACTGTTTCCTGCCCTTGTCCTAAAAAACTGTCTGAGGCTAAATTGAGGAGTTTTTGATTGATTTTGTTGGCAAAGGAGTTTTCAAGACAGCCTAGTATTGACTGTGTCCTGAGATTATTAGTGATCATTCTGATACAGAGCTACAACGGAGAAGAGCTAGCTGGGCAGAGAAGAACACAAAATGTACAGTTTGAGAGGAAAAAGAGTTCCAGGAAGTACAGTGTTGGAGCCCAGTCCTGTGACCAAGGAGATAAAAGCTTAAAGGAAAGCCTGATGCTAAATGGAATAACTTCTGGGCAAGAGCCCACCCTGAGAAACTTCCAGCTTGTAAAGAGGAAAGCTTATGCAATAAAAGAACGCATCAGCACATCAAAGATAATACAAACGTCAGTCTTGGAGGGGCAGGCTCCAGCCACAGCAAGCAGAAGAACTTGGTAGTTTTGGGCTATGTAGTTCTGGCTTTACAGTCAAGAAGGATGCAGAAGAAAATGGGTTGTGGCATCTTCCTCCCCAAGGAAGGAGAACAACAGAGCCAGGCATATGACAAGGGAGTCTGTGCAAAGAGGCCTGGGGATGCCAGTGCATAAAGCTGTGAAGGTGAAGCCTGGAAGGGAGAGAGGAGGAAGAAAAGGAGAAGGGAAGGGAAAGAGAAAGAAAGAGAGAGAGATTATAGTCAGCAAAGCTGACAATAAACCCTGCTCATATGCTGAGCATAGAAGATTTGGAGTTTGCCCTTCAGGATTTTCATCTTGCTTTGTTTCAGTTTTTCCTCTTTGTGTCGCAATTACTCCTTTTGGAATGGTAATGTATATTCTGTACCATTGCATGTTGGAAGTATGTAATTTTCTTTTTGATTTTATAGGGGTAAGAGATTCCCTCAAGACTCAGAAGAGACTGGATGTTTAAACAGTGTTGAGACTGTGAAAGACTGGGGACTTCTGAAGTTGGACTGAATGAATATTGCATTATGATATGGGAACAAGCCTTTAAAGGCCAAGGAGTGGAATATGGTAGTTTGAATGAAAATGGCCCCCACAGGCTCATATGTTTGAACGTGTGGTACCTAGTTAATGGAATATCTAGGAAGGACTAGGAGGTGTGCCATTGTGGGGGAGGCTTTGGGGCTTCAAAAGCCTACACCTGCCTACCCTCTCTGTCTCTCTCTCTGCCTACAATTTGTAAATCAGGTATGAGCTCTTAGCTACTGCTCCAAACCCATGCCTGCCTTCTTGCCTGCCACCATGCTTCCCACCACGATGGCCATGGACCAGCCCTCTGAAACTGTAAGCAAGCTCCCAATTAAGAGCTCTCTTTTAAAGGTTGCCTTGGTCATGGTGTCTCAGAAATAGATCAATAACTAAGACAGGGTGTAAATTTCGGTTTGGGAAGAGAACATTCTCCAGGAACACCTAGCATCTTCAGGGATGAGAAGATGCTGTTCCGGCACCTCTCTTCGGGGCACCATCCCTCTCTAACGTGTTCACCACCACCTCTACGCCACGGTTACCAGTGCAGTACAGTCGAGGGTCAGAGTCAGAACTCGAATCTTCAATTTATTCAGAGAGGCATCCATCTGATAAGGCAGTCGCTTGACAGCCTAGAGGTCTGGCATCCATCTCAGCTCCAGCTGCTGTAGTCAGTCAGTCTAGTGTTTTGCCCCTCTGGCCAGGTGGCCAGCCTTGTCTCTGAGCGTCAACGCCTCCCTCTTTATTACCGACTCCACTCTCTTCTCTTATCCCCTCTCTCTGTGCAGCTGCGTCTGCACACCCTCAAGGCTTGTATTCCTCCCAAGGTGCCCCCTGGGGGAGGGGTAACCCAGACAAATAAACCATTCCAGGGTACCCTGAGCTGTTTGCAGTGTATATGTCCTTTTTATAACACGAATTCAAATGCGGTCTTGTAACCTGGACCATAAACATATTCATCTCTGGCCCAAAAATGGATTCCCTACCTCTAACCAGGAAGACAGCCCAGGGAAGACCCACATCCAACAGCCCATTGGGTGGAAAGTTCCGACTTGTTTAACAAATTCCTCTCCTCAATTTGCCTGCCCATCTGGTTCTGGTTCTTAAGGACATTGCATCAGACAACTTAGGCAGGTTTGTTACTATGGATTGGGTCTTGGGGCTTTCTTGACCCCTCCCACACATTTGCTGGATCATCTGGGTACAATCCAATTGTTAAAGCCCTTTTGCAGCCTTCAGAATGAGGTAAAACAGACATAAAAGTGAGCCATTCCTTTCTCAGCATCCTTTATATCCCACGAAGTACCCTGGTGTTCTACTTGTGTCCGTTCTCTGTCCCTTCCTCTATTCCGCCCCTTTCTCTCTTCCTCCCTCTCCCATACTACAAGGCCACCCATCTCCCAGACTAACCTGTCCCAGCCAGTGAGAGCACTGAGAGAGAGAGAGGGAAAGAGAGAGAGAGAGAAAGAGAGGCGCATGTGAAGAAGCACACTTTATGAGGAGAGCATTCCAGCATGTGGGAAAGATGACTACAAGGAGGGATGATGCTGGTGACATTCAAAGTTGACAGTAGCTTGAAGCCTTTGTGACCGGCAAGCCAGACTTCTTCACAGGGTTAGAAACTGGTGATTTTCATAGGATATTTGAGGCAGCACTTTCTCTTCTTTGGGCAGGTTAAGTGTTGGATCTCATACTTCTGGCAGGCATTTCTGCATATCCCCTTGTGAAGCTCACATGGAATCCAAGGTTCTTGTCTCTTGCTACTGCGGAATCCGAACAGATCACCTGGGAAAGACATAGCCAGGCTTGGTTTCTGTGCAGCAGTGATGCTAGAGGTGAGAAACCATGATTGAAATGAAACAGTCCCTTTGAGCACAGGACCCAGAGTCAAAACATCTGGAGTCAACCTGGGGCTCTGCCCTGTGCTAGCTCCATGCTTATGTGGCTTCCTCCAGCCCTCTGGCCCTGTGTCATCTTTACAATGGAAGAAAGAACAGGGCCAAGTCCCTAAGGGTTTTGTGATGATAGAATTAGCACACATGAGATGGCCATAAAATCATTAAGTATTTAATAAGTACTGAAATTATATTTTATTATATAATCATATAAATGTTATATCAATTAATAATGCAATTAAGTTACTTATTAAAGTAATTTAATAAGTAATTATATGGCATCATTGTTACAAATGTTTTTCCCGATACCCTGAGTCCGTGGACGGCCACCACGTGTTGACACGCTCTGTGTGCCTCTAGCAATGTGAATTTCAGAAGCCAACACACATGTTTGAACCTGTGGGTATGTGTGACTTGATGCTATGAAACAGGCACAGGCATGTTCCACACACATCTCTGTACATTTCCCCCAAGGAAGCAGGTCCAGGGCACGTGTGAGTCACTCCCTGTGACAGACACATGGGTCCTGCTAATGTGGCTCACACATACGTGGGGTGGATGCAGGTGTTCTCACCACATGCCCCTCCTCCACACATGTGCTACGTGTGGCTGAAGCCGGTCTTGGTAGCTGTGTACCTACTGCTCAACCAGTGGCGTGCACAAGTGTTCAGGCTCCTTGCCCGAAACCTCGAAGTTCCTGGCACATGGTTGGCATTTTCTAAGTACTATTCGCCAGTTGGCTCTTACAACAGATGAGAAAGAAAACAGTGTAGGCATTCACCACCACCTCCTCTGTGTCAGGACTTCTTAGGCTATGCCTTGGAGAACCTCTCAAAAACTTACTGTGCCTCCCCGGCCCCCCACCCCGGCCCCCATAAACACTTTTTAAAAAACTGTTTGGGGTTCCTTAATGCCTCTACGTCCCTTCCAACCCCCCAACCTAGGTAGGAGAGAAAGAAGGTCAGTGGGGGGACAGGGTGTAGACCTCTTTATCCTTGGTTCCAGCTGGTTGGGGTCTTCAGGTTCTTTGGGAAAAATACTAATCTCAGCCATCAGAATATCTTGCAGTCCAGCAGAACCAGAAGCCTTCTTTCTCGGCCCATCTCCCCCAAAGCCCCCTCCTCTCCCTGGGCTCCACTGTTTCTACTCTCCCAGAGTCCTAAGAATTCCACTAACTCCAGTTGGCATGGGACTACGGCCTGCACGAGGCAATTGTCAGCTGTGGACAAACTGAAGCAGCCCAGTATCCCACACCTGGGATCAAAACATGTTTACAAAGCATGACTGAGTTTTTAAAGAAGCCCAGAACTCACACAGCACCCCACCACTTGATGAAGACTCAGGGGCTCAGCGTGGTCTGAGTGTGATCCAAATTTCCATTGCTTGTTCTTCATCACATCGGTACTAAATTTGGGGGTGGGGGTGGGCACGTGAGCCACCGCACATGTATGGAAATCAGAGGACAGCTTGCAGGAGTCTGTGGATCTCAGGGACACCAAGCCCATGCTCATTGCTCTGAAGGTCACACTCCCTCCCTTTGCAAGGATTCCCCAGGCAGCATCCTTTTACCTCATGTGTGTGTGGCTGTGAGGCCTTCACTAGTCAGTCCAGCAGGCCTACCTTGGCATTCAGAGGCCTGTCCAGCCTTCCATCTCTTCCTCACCTTACCCCTGGGCCAGGTATTCATGATGGACCTCCCAAAGTCTCCAGTTCTTAAGTAAAAATGGTCCAGCTAGCTGGTTTATCAAGGAAAGGTGCTTACCGCCAAACCTGATAACCTGTTTTCAGTCCCCAAGATCCACAGACTCTTGCAAATTGCCCTCTGACCTCCACACACATGAGGTGGCTCACGTGCCCATACTTCCACACACAATAAATGAATAAAGTCAATTCATTGTTAACACTGAGGAGAGCAAGACAATGGAGGTATGATGTGACTTATTTCATAGAAAAAAAGAGTGCTACTTTGCTTTTCGTTTTCTAAACAAGAAGGAGTGAAACTTCACAAGTTGAATTGAAGACAGAGAACCAAGGAGGAAATAATAAGGAAAAATGGCTCGGGGGCTGGAGTCTTGAAGCATCTGGGCCCTGGTGGGTGTGTGAAGTGCCTTGGAAGTCTAGCGAAGACACTGTGCACCATGTCACCTAGCCCGATGGTTAGAAAATGGTCCCCAGGCACTTTCCCACAAGTTGTGTTCTGACTTGGAAAGAGCATGTACATGAGCACACATATCAATAAATAAGTGCAATAAACAACATTTTAAAAGGTTCTGCACCATAAAGGAAATTACCAGCAAAATGGAAAGGCAAGAATTTCTGTTTCCCAGAAGTCAGAGGCTACAAAAACTCTGTCATGCCTAGAGGTGTTGGAAGCCAGAGCAACCTAAGACTTTTTCAGAGACCCTGAAGGAAGGAACAACGGAAAGTTAGCTCTGAGTCCTTGCCCAGGGGCAAACTTGGTGAGGGCTGTTTCGGTTCCTGGGAACCAGCTTTCCTCACTGAAAGGCTGTGGTAATCAGATGTGTCTGAGTTATCCTATGGTCTCTTTGCCAACATGGCTTGATTTGGCTTTCTGCTGACTTTGGGTTACCCCTGGCCCCCCGGAAATGCTATATAAGATACTGTGCTTCTTAATAAACTTACTTGTGCAATACTTCCTGGCCAGCTTTCTTATCTTCTGCTTAGGACCCTGTCACTGAAGAATGAGCTGCTGGTCTAGGTCACAGAGGGATGGCTGGGGACATAGACACTGAGGCCTGGAGATCAGACAACTGCCTTGTCTTTACTCTTTCCTCTCCTCCACCCCAAGAGGACTCAACCCACAGCAGCTCAAAAACTAAGTATTTTTTCACAATAAGGCTTTATGCACAGATACGCACAGCCTCACCTGCTGTTCCCTAACACGGAGTTGCTCCATATCACCCCTGGTGTTTAGACGCTGCCACATTCAAGCCACCTTTAACCATCTCTTTCACCCTTAATGAGATGCCTTGGGGGCTCAGCACTGCCTCTGAGTCTCTGTATAGTGTTGTGTCTCTAACCCTAGTCTCCCTATGTGAGAAACAGGAAAGGGAGGTGTGCATCAGGCCAGGAAGCCTCAGCTATGTTTGTGAAGGAAGCCCATGAGGTCTCACAGCTTGAGGATTACTCACTCACAGCCCTCTGATGTAGCTGATTCAGCATGCTCTTACCTAAGCCAGAGCAAGAGAAATTTGCTGGGGCCTTGAGCAAACAGCCATGGGCTCCTGCCTGATATGAGAGCTGAACCCTAAAAGTCCCTCTCAAGTTCAACCACAGACATGGCCAGCTGAATTGTTTTTAAGAGCAAAATAAATTGTCCTAAATCAGAAAGCAAGTGATACAGGGCTGGCTGCTGCTGTAGGGGACTTTGAGTTTGGTTCTCATCACTGATGTCAGGAGGCTCACAGCTGCCGGTAGCTATAACTTCAGAGGATCTGATGCCCTCTGCTGGCCTCTGTGGGCACCCACACACTTGTGTGTATGCATGCGTATGTATCCCTAAAAATAAAAATAAAGTCTTTGTTAAAAAAAGCAAAAGATGTGCTCAGACACTTTCTTTTTAAAATTTATTTTATTTTTAAATATGTGGATTTGTAATGTGTGTGCAAGTGCCCACAGAGTATAGAAGAACAGGTCATGTGATCACCTGGGGCTAGAGTTTCATGTGGCTATGAGCTATCTAATATGGATACTGAGACCCTTCACAAGAGCAGTAAGTGCTCTTAACCACTGAGCCATCTCTCTAGCCCTACTCTGACCCCTTTCTAACAGCTCCATCTGGACCCCAAATCAAAGGGCACATCATTTCTCAAACATCTGTATGTCTACTCATGGCTGCCCCCCATCTGCTTCCTAAGCTTCTTCCTAGCCTCATAGGTCATAGGTCATTCACACTTTCCTTTGTCCACTCAAAAAAAGAAATTAGTTCAAATTTATTCTATGCAAAGTCCTTAGCCCAGTGCCGGGAACATATCAGTTTAAAGACAGTCTTGGCATCAAATAGTTCAATTTGATATGCATGTTTGGGTAATGAAAGGAAGAGATGACTTTGACTGTCCTGGTGGAAAGGGTTGTCAGGAACAACTCCTGCTCAGTGACAGTCATAAAGTCACGAGAAGCAGCGCTTTTGAAGCGTGGCGTGCTGCCTTCTCGTGTCATTTCTCACAAGTCTGTCTGTGTTCTCTACCACCGTTCCACAACTAGCTTTACTGACCAGGAGGTCAAGGGTTCTTCTGTAAACTGGATAGAAGAAGGAAAAACAGTGACTCAGAAGGAAAATGTGAAGGAGAAATAATAAGTAAAAGGGGAGGAAAGGAAGGAGAAACCCGTGAAAGGTTGGGGAGAGACAACTTTAGACACAGGAACTTGATACTCAGGATGAAAGAGACCACCCACCGTTCCCACAACACAAGGCCCAAGCTGTGCCCAGCATCTCTGCTTGTGCCAGAACTTGACAAGACACACTTCAAGACCATTCCCATCTCCTGATCACACTTCAAGTCCTTACTCTAAAATCTTCCTCAAAATTGGAAGATGATAGCAGACATTTTCTTCCCCATTTATTTCTGAACCACTTGATTGTTCCATAGTGGGCTGCATTTAATAACACACCTTCAGTTCAGACGTAAGTACATACCCATGAAACCATGGCCACTCTCTACCATCACCAAAACCTTTCTCCAATATTTAATATTTATTTAATATTATTTTTGTTCATTAACTTTCTTAGGTGGGTATCTTCTCTAAGCCATTTTATTTGTTTTATTTTTTGTTTTGTTCTGGCTGTCCTGGATCTTACTGTATAGCCCAGGCTATATGAGAGATATGCATGCCTCTGCCTCCAAGGTACAGGGATGAAAGGTATGTGCCACCCTACCATGCCTCTAAGCCATTTTAAAAATAGACTGTGTGATGTAAATACTTTCTGTAGCTTGAGCAGTTATTCACAAAGGGAAAGTATCTTCAATGAATGGTGTTGGGAAAACTGTATAGCAACACATAAAGGATGAAATTAGACCCTTATGCCACAGGCAATACTCAAGGAATTGAAACTGTAAGAGTCTCAGAGGCACACACAAGAGAAAAGAATCTTGATATCAGCCCTGGCAATAGTTTATTTGGGTTGATCTCAAAACTACAAGCACACACACACAAGAAAGATAATGATGGCAAATCGACATAAAACCCATGCAGTCAAGGGAATTAGCAACGCATGGAAATGTCGAGTAACAGTCACCAACACTATTTGTGGATCCTCAGCTCGCCACATCAATAACAACTGCAGCCCTGCCTTGACTAATTCAGGGTTTTACTGAAGCTTAAGAATCACCCCCAAACCTAGGCTAAGTCCAGATAACTGTACCTGGCCTCAGTGAGATTATTCGTAGCGTGTAACGTCAATCAAACTTCCCATTCTGATAAGCACTCATGCTTCACTTACAAAACCAAACACAAACAGGAACAAGAAGAGTCACCCAGCCCTAATTCATAGCATCAACCCAACAGAGTCAAACCCCAGACCCCACTCCATCCCAATTCCTAGTTTCACTGAACTCCCAGCTCATCCAGCAGCAAATACCACTTACTCTCCAAAGGACAGCAGAGCTCCCCGCCCTCACACTCAACCATATCTACCTTTCCAGTCTTCTCCTTTCTCTGTGGTCTCACAGTCCACCTCACGACCCCCAGCTCACCATCTCACATCGGACTCATCATTCCTTCTCCAACTTCCCTCACCGACACCACGGATCAGGCTCCCACCTCAGCTACAGCACTTTCTGATGCCCTTCCTGCTTTGAGTCTCTGCTGTGTCAGGAACAAAAGCCAACAACAACCTTGAGTTTGACTTGAGAGAGAGTTAAGGGTGATCTTGACATAGTTGATCCTGTGTCGTGTACTTATTCTACGGGACTTTTTTCAGAGGTCACCGAGACACCAAGAGTACGCTTGGGACCCCAGAGCTTTAGAGAGACCCGATTTACCTGCCGTCTTGTCGACCAGGAGCAGCAGAATGAGCACGGTCAGGAAGTAGGGCTTTGCCACTGCCATGCTGGAAAGCATGGAAGACTGTGTTGCAGGTGACTGGGTAGGAATCAGTGCAGCTGAGCAGGGCCCTGCCTCTGTCGGTGTTGGAAACGAGCCAAGGTTGGGGCCAGTGAACTGAAAGGTTCACTGAGGTTAATCAAGCAGAAGGGTGCCATGCCTTGGGCGTCCCAGCAGGAGGGGGGTTGCTGTGTGAGGGCAGGAGGTCTACCAGCAATACCCACAGCAAAGCAGGCCCACCTTCTAGTGAGAAATAAAGACAAAGTTTAGCCAGTTGACCCACTATGTGAGACAGATGAGAATAGATGAGTAACGCACTCAATGAGAAAATTAGCACTCATAACAAGTAATCTCCAGACAGCAGCCTTTACTAGAAAAGCGTCTGCCAGGAAGAAACAAACTAAATGGCATCGTAAAATGCAAGAAGGTTTAAAATTCCGTATAGGGACACTCAATCATCATCAACTTTAGCTCAGGAAAGCTGAGTGGAGGGGCTGGAGAGATGGTTCAGTGGTTAGGAGCACTGGCTGTTCTTCCAGGGGACCAGAATTCAATTCCTAGCACCCTCATGGTGGCTCACAACTGCAGTTACCACCAGGGGATCCTCTGTCCTCCATAGGTACCAGATACACACATGGTGCACAGATACACATGCAGGCAAAACACCCATGTGACACCAAATAGATCATACCAAGCCACTACTTGGAACAACCAAACAAAAACCCCGAACAACAATGACAAAGCTGAGTGGGACAGAAGACAAAGGACCCAGTAGATTATGTTGCCAAAGAGAGACATGAGTGGCCAATGAGCACATAAAAAAGACACTCCCAGGGTCGAGGAAATAGCCTGTGGGTGAAGTGCTTGCTGTGAAGAACGAGGACCCAAATTCAAGATCCCTATACCACATAAAAAGTTGAATCCGCAATGCTAGATTGAGAGCGGCTGGGCTGTCTGGACAAACCCTCAAGCTCTAGGTCAGTGAGAGAGCTTGTCCCCAAAAGTAAAGTGGAGAGCAATAAAAGAAGACAACTGATGTTGACCTTTGGTCTCAATAGGTATATGTACAAGTGAACACACACACACACACACACACACACACACACACACCATCACTAGCCATAAGAGAGATTCAATTTTAAACTACAGTGAGGCATCATATCATACTTCTGAGAATGCACGTTATTTCAAAACAAGAGTAACATGTTGACAAGAATTTGTTGGTCTTTTACACCACTGCTGGGCCTGGGAAGTGCTTGCAGCAACAATGGAAGGCAGCACACAGAGCGGTAATTACCCACAGTTACACCGGAGGTTCCCTTCCCAGGGAATTCCTGGGAACAGAGGTTTCAAAGCCCCCGTGTCCACAGCAGTCAGGCCAACCTGTCACTCATTACTGGCTGGAGGGATCTACAAAGTGTGGTGTGCACTGGAATACAGGTTTGTACTCCTGACGTATGCTCTGGTGTTGCTGGGCCTCAGAGACACCGCACCAAGTGAAAGAATCCAGTCACAGGGGCAGAGACACACTCATGGGAGGTACCCAGAATCAAACTTCTAAAAACAGACTTTGGAGCTGTGGTTTCCAAGGCTGAGGAAGCAAAGAGGGAAGCCGAGAAGTGGAGCTCACTGGGTCAGAGTACTTCACAACCGAGCTGCTGTTCTGAGCGTCTGACTGCCTTGCAATGGGGGAAGACACTGGACCCGGCTCTTGTTTAGCTGCTAGCTCATTTCTCTTCCTTTTATTAAACCGATACATAAAAGTTGTACGCATTTGAGAATTATTATTTTGTTTCGTTTTTTGAGACAGGGTTTCTCTGTGTAGCTTTGGCTATCCTAGACTTGCTTTGTAGACCAGGCTGGCCTTGAACTCACAGAGATCTGGCTGCCTCTGGCTCCCTGAGTGCTGGGATTGAAGGTGTGAGCCACCACGCCTGGATGAAATTTGATTTTTCAACACAGAGTACTTCTGTACATGGAATTATGCCCAAATAAGGGTTAATCTTTGTCTTCAACTGTTTTTCATTTCTTCACAGTGAAAACATTTGAGATCCTTTTTTCCTTCTCCCAAATGTGCCTGAGGGGCACACAGGAGAATAGGAAGCATTTTATGCGGCTATGAGCCTCTGTGACCGCTGCCACCCTTTAATACAGTGTCATGTCTTGGTGACCCCCAACCATGAAATTATTCCATTGCTACTTCATAGCTGTAACTCTGCTACGGTAACACATAGTAACATATCTGAGACATGACCCCTATGAAAGAGCCGTTCACAATCTGGAGGGATTGTGGCCCACAGGTTGAGAACCGCCCTTCTAGAGGCTAATGTTTTCACAGACATGGCACAAGCCAGGGGCTGCAGTCACCTGATACGTGAGCACTCAGATTGGTTGCCCACATTAAAGTGGATAGTTACACAGATGGTGAGTGAAGGTTTGGGGACTGGTTTACTACAGCTGAAATCCTCAGGGACAGAGATTTCCCAACATCAACGAGCAACAGAACACCCAAGGGAGCTGAGCCGGAGGTTTAACAACATGATTGCTGTTTCCCCAGGAGGCATACTTTCGGCTACAGCAGAACTCATGCCAAATAAGCTGAACATCTAGATGAATCCGCACACAGGACTACTCCGGTTTGGCTGGGGTCCCGTTGTGTCAGTCTGGGACTCTGAGTCATAGTTTCAGAAGTATGAAACATTCAGGGCTGGAGGGTGGCCCAGTGGTTCAGAAAGCGCGCAGTGTTTGCAGAGGGCACCCATGTCAGGAAGCTCACAACTGCCTTTAACTTCAGTTTCAAGGAACCTGTTACCCTTTTCTTGTACTCACATCTGCACAAATACACACACACACACTCATAATTAAAAATAAATCTTTAAAAGAAGAAAAACTTGAAACTCCCAAAAGTGGCCATATCACAGGGGCAATCTGCTGAAACTATCCTTGTAATTCTGCACCATGCTTAGATGGCCTTTTTTCTTTTTCATGAGTCCAAGTGTGTGTGTGTGTGTGTGTGTGTGTGTGTGTGTGTGCTTGCGTGAGTGGATGCCTGTGCATAGTTGTGCATGTGAAGGTATACGGTTGGTGTCAGGTGTCTTTCTCAACCACTCTCTGCTTTACACATTGAGGCAAGGCCCCTCACTTGAACTTGGCCCACTGACTTGACTGGTCTAGCCAGCCAGCTTGACCCATCCCCTGGTCTTTGCCTTTCATGCTGGGATTGCAGCTGGCTGCCACATTCTCCCAGTGTTTACAGGGGGCTGCGGAGCTGAGCTCAGCCCTGGTGCTTGCTTGGCGAGTGCTGTCCCCACCGAGTCACCTCCGCAGCCACCGACGGCTTTCTCCTGTTGCCTAACCAACACTATCACTTGAAAAGAGCGAAAATCTTGGAATCTCAACACATCTACGATAGGAATCAGGTAATTCAGGGCACAAGACAAATATATGCCATTTTTAGATTTCAAACTAAATATTGTCAAGCTTGAAGGCCATTAGGGCCAGACTCCCCCCCACCCTCATCACCACTGACCTGTAAAACCAAGAACATCAGCGAGACTCTAACTGGTCATGAGGTGGGACCTGAGATTTATCTCCAGACATAGGAAGAGACTTGACATCATGAACTGCCCTGAAGGCCGTTAATTGATAACTATCTAAATCCAGTTCCAGGAATCTAAACATAAAATTCTTACCCAGCCTCAGTTTTAGGTGCCTTTGCTTGCTCTAGAGAAAGCCAATCCAAATTTGCCTCAGTCACCTGGATGGGAAAACGTCTCTCAAGAAAGCTGCCTGTTCCACACACTTTAGAAGTAATACAAACCAACAGGGCACAGTGGCACACGCCTGTAATCCCAGCACTCTGGGAGGCAGAGGCAGGTGGATCTCTGTGAGTTCAAGGCCAGCCTGGTCTGTAAAGTGAGTCCAGAAGAGCCAAGGCTACACAGAGAAACCCTGTCTTGAAAAACAAACAAAGAAAAAAGAAAGAGAGAAAAGAGGAAGGAAGGTAGGAAGGAAGGAAGGAAGGAAGGAAGGAGTGCAGACCTATCTAAAAATGGAGGTTGGCTCAATGGTCTGTCTGGACACGCGGCTTCACCCTGTGCAAGCCCTCTGCTTGTCTCTGTTCCCTTTATCCGCTGCTCTTTGGCATCCCTCAGGTGACCTCAGCTCTTCTGTAATAAACTGCACCAGCCTTCCGTACACTCCGTGGTCTCATCTTTTAGGCTATTGGCACTATGGGACTCTAAGCTAAGCCAAAAAAATCCCAGGGCAGGGCCTCCTGGGACTTGGTGACAAATGCACATTTTTCCCCCTCTAAAGGTGTTACCATCAGAAGGTAAGAAGCACCTCGTGGCGCCTCAGTGCCATAGTTGTGCTTTGCATTATGCCACATGCTCACAGAGATGGTATTTGCAGCCTTAGATAATTAAGTTGTGTCAATCTTTGGAACTCTTGCACACCAGGAATTGTAAATGGGACTCTGTTTCCACAGTAAGTCCAGAGTTCTACAGAATCCCACAAACATCAGTGACATTCTACTTGATTGCTGTCTCCAGAATTTTGAATGTGAGGGATGAATGACTCTGATTCTAAAGGATTGCTTGGCTAAGTTAAATCGAGCCTGAGTCTTATTGCTAATGCTATAGAAAGCTAAGATCGACTGCCTTTAGCCGGCAGGATGCTTCCCCTTTGAATCAATGTCTGATCTAGCAGCTGAGTACCAGATTTGGGAAGGGGTGGGGGAGGGGGGGACTGGTGTTTGTTATTTTGTGGGCTCATCACGCCATCATATGGCCACATGGTGGAATGACACCCTGAGTAGGTCTCTGGTTGTTACAGATGCGAAGACAGCTGTACTTACATCATAGTTTTCCAGCAGGAGGATTCGGAGTTGGAGGCCAGCCTGGACTGCACAGAAGGGCCTTGACTCAAAAACACAAACAAAATAAGAAGCCAACTATACGAAGCCTACAGAATTTTGTTTTGACTGTAAAATCTTTTCACCTGCCAGGACCAATTGAGTCTGGTTAATATTTAAAGACAATAGAACAATTCACATCTTTCCCACAGACAGAAAAAAGTTTCACTTGAATATTAAACAATACATAAAATATCACCTAAAATTGGGTTTGAGAATGTACCAGTTATAAAAAAATTGTTAATTAACCAAACTGAGCATAATTATACCCAAATTAGATTCCATGAGACTCCAACTGTTAATCTTTCATAGCTCTTGGAGCCTATTAGTTTAACAAAACTATAGACAGACATAAAGAGGAGGAAAAACTAAGCCCAAACAGAAGGCCTAGTTGCTACAAATGCTCAAACCATATATATATATATATATATATATATATATATATATATATATATATGTGTATGTGTATGTGTATGTGTATGTGTATGTGTATATGTATATATGTATATATGGGTTTGGGGATGGAGATGTGGCTTAGCCAGCAAGCGCTTGCTGCTCAAGCGTGAGGACCCGAGTTCAAGCCCCAACACCCACATAAAAGCCAGGTGTGCTGTAGTTCCCGTGCTGGGATGGCAGAGCCGGGAGGCTCCCTGGGCTCGCTGGCCAGCCAGTCTAGCTGAATCGGTTAACACCAGCTTCTGTGAGAGATCCTGCCTCAGAAACTAAGGGGAAGAGGAATTGTAGAAGACACCATACTGACCTCTTGCCTGTATGCACACATGTGTGTGTGCCTCCATGACACATGCTTATACATACAAACACATGCACTGGACTGTGTGCAGGCACGCATGCGCACACACACTTATCTTGTTTAAAATCTTGTGATTCTATTTTTTTAAACTCCTAGGAGAATTGAGCTAAATATTTTACTGTTACAACTACTAATGCCAGTCTATTTTATTTGCACACAGTGGGCTTCTCTATTACAGGAAACCGTCACAAATGGCTCAGACGATGTTGGAAAGACCCAGAACCAGGGCCATCCTTGCAAATACTTATACAAATACTGGGGTGGCCGTGCAGGGGTTAGGAGAGCTGGCTGTTCTTCCAGAGGACTCCCAGCACCTGAAACCCCAGCTCCAGTGGCTCAAATGCCTTCTGAGGGAACTTACAAGGTGCACACACACACTCATATCCATACATTTTAAAACATTTTGTGGTTTTTAGAATAACCTAATCCATAAATCCCTCTGTTAAATCAAATCTAGTCATTTGGCTAGATGTCAAGGTGCCCACTATTAATCCTTGTGTTCAGGAGGCAAAGGCAGACGGGTGTCTGTGAGTTCGAGGCCAGCCTGGTCTTCCCAGCAAGTTCAAGGCCAGTTGGGCTACACAAAAACAAGCAAAAGAAAATCACAGCTGCTTTTTCTCGTGTGTGTGTATGTGTCTGTGTGTGTGTCTGTGTGTTTTAAAACCATGTGACTTTGTTGTTGTCCCTTCCCTTTTCTGTGATCTGGGGGATTAGATCTAGGCCTCATGCATGCTAGGCTGTGTACCCGAGTCATATTATTTTTGTTTTATAGACCTAATAATCACAGTTTAAAACAGCTAGTTGACAGAGTGCTCGTGCTAACAACTTCTAAAAACCAACTACCTCATTCAAAAACATAAACCACGCTTTGTAAAGTGCGCCACTCAACAGTACACAGCCTGGGAAATTACTCACTGTGAGCACCCATAGAGTCTCCACTCGGGCCAAGAACCAGAAGCGTTTGGTGACTGAGGACACTTGATTTGCCCTTGCCTTGTGACTACCCACAATTCTCCTTTCCCATTAGCCACTTTGAGTTCAAGTCCAGCCCTGCTGGTTTTTACTGCTTCTGCCTCTTCAGCTCATCAAGACACCTGTGGGACTCTTGTTGTATGGAGTGAGCACATGTCCATCTATGTTCATCACTGCCTAGTGTTCCGTTACCAGCGTGAATTCAGCCATGCTGCCACCCACTGGTACTGACGTCACTGAGGCTTACGGCCATTACAAATACATCCACGCTAAGCTGCCTGGCTCATCACTGGTTCCAGACTTGTGTGGGCATCTCTGTGCAGAAATAACAGGACTTACATGCAGGTGCTCAGCTCTTGGCTCTGTTACCAAATAGTTCCTCAAAGTGAGGCCCTGTTTGAAGGCAGCTCCACTGACCCTGCCATTTGTCAGGCCTTCTTAGTCTTAGCTAGCTACTCTGTGGTCTTAGTTCTGGTTTTAAACGTGTGTTTCCTTAGTGACCAGTGAAATTAAGGTGACTTTCCTATTTTTATTGGCCACTTGGATGTTCAATCTAAGACATCTCAGTTCTTGAGGTGAATGCCTTGAGTTCTTTTACCAGTTTATAAAAATTCTGCTTGCTGCTTCTTCCAGGGGAATAGCATTCAGTTCCTAGCCACCAAGTCAGGTGGGTCACAACCACCTGTAAACTCCAGTGCCAAAGGATCAAACACTCTCTTCTGGCCTCCCTGGGCAGTGGGGCATTGTGTGAATTTGCACTCTTTCTCTCTCTCTCCCACACACATACATTTTTAAAAAACTAAAAATAAAGAGGAATACATAGTTGGAGTGTTGGTATAATGTTCTTTTGGAATGTTTACATCTTACCCTTGTTCATTCAAATACTAATTTCTTCCCCCCAACTCTCTGGTTCAATCTGGATATTGTATTGTGATAATTATTCTAAACATCCTGTCTCACCTCTATAAACAGGTCAAGTAAAGCAACTAGACACAATGTTAAGCAGTGGGAGAGGGAAATGAGTGGGAGGAGAGAGAAGTTGGAGAAGGCAGAGCAGGAGGAGAGATCATGGAATGAGGTGGAGAGATGGACTGGACCTAATATATCACAAAAAGCAAGTATAATGGGTACAATCTAAATGTTAGGGCACTATGAGGGCTTGGAGGTTTAGGAGAGAGTAACTTTATTGCCCAGCATTGTGTTCTAGGTTAACTAAATAAACCTAGTCTCTGTGTGGTGATTTGGTTATACAGCTGTTTAGGACTAACAGTAGCATTACCAGAAGATATATCAGTAGTAAATGTTAAAGCTAATTACAGCATTGGAGGCAGAAGGAAGGTGAGGTAGATTTGAGAGGAGTTGGGGGAGAAGTCGGAGGTGAATATAATACACCATATGAAGTTCCTAAAATAAAAACATACTTAAAAATTCTTGATGTATTCAAAATACAAGATCTTTATTGGTTACATTCCTTTACAATGGCTCCCACAAACACTACTGATGTAACATTTATTTATTTTTGTGAATGTGGATGTTTTGCCTGCATGTATGTCTGTGCAGCACATGCATGCCTCCTGCTCATGGCAGTCAGAAGAGGGCAGCACAGTTCCAGAACAGGAGTTACCACTGTGAGCGGCCATGTCGGCGCTGGGAACTGAACCCAGGTCCTCTGAAAGGGCAGCCAGTGCTCTTAACCGCTGAGCCGCCTCTCCAGCCCCTTCCACAAGGGTAAGGCTTGTCTTTTCCCTCTTTCCAGGGCATCGTTTTCATTCCTAATTCTAATGAACTCTAGTTAATCACTCTCTTACTTTACAGTCACTACTTTCCGTGCTCTGCTTACTTACCTCAAGGTCACAAACAGATCTCCTACGTTCATTCCAGAATCTTTTGGTTTGGTCATTATTATTAATATCTGCAACCTCCCTGGACATTGGGTTGTGATGGAGAAATCAACTATGATGAATCTGTTAACATGACCTTTCCCCCAATACTTCACTGTGGCACTTTGCTTGTGTACCCAAGAGGCCTAGTTCTTTCCCCCTTTGTTCTCTTAGTTTATCTTTGTATCAGAAGTACTCCTTCCAGCCCCAGGGCTGTAGTTGAATGGTAGCGTGCTTGCCTACCATGTGCAAGGTCCTGAGTTTGATCCCCAACACGTCTTCCTCATTACTAGAGCTTACCTGGAATAATACTATCCGGCAATTTAAGTCCTATGTCCCTGTTGGAATTAGGCCAGCTGTTCTCTGCCCATAAATCTTTGAATGAGTTTGTCAAACTCCATAAGGCACTGCACTGCACTTAGTACTGTGGTGCTCAGTACTCAGAATAGTGGTAGGAGTCTTGGTTCCCCTTTTAGATTTAAAGGGAAAAGTGGGTAAATTTTCTTACCCACTTTAAAAGGTTTTAAAAGGTTTTATTTGATCTAAGAGAGTTTTGCTTGTGTGTACATTATGTACACCACACGCATGCAATGCCTCCAAAGGCCAGAGGAGGGCGTCGGATCCTATGGAACTGGACTTGCAGCCAGTTGTAAACAGCCACATGGGCCTGGGAACAGAACTTTGTTCTCTGCAAGAGCCACCGGCCCTCTTAACCTCTCAGCCATTTCTCTGGCCCCACCCGATTTCTTGGGTCCGTTCATTTGCCATATGGTTTTGGCATTTAGTAGTCATAATGGTTGTTCCTCTTCTTAAAGGGTTAAAATATTTCCACATGACCAGCTTCCAAAACATCAATTTCTTTCCATAAGATCTGAGGCAATCTGGGAGGAGGGCTGTCTTTGCCCTTTGTCTGCTGAGGCAGAGATGCATCATTGGACTTTTCTGGCACATGACCATCCTCAAGTTTCATATGTGTCCAAATTGGTTATGGGGTATTAGCCTGTCATGAGATTTCATTACCCACAGCTTTAGTTAATTTTAGAAGCAACACGACTTACTGTTTTCTACTGCTTACTGTTCTTTTAAAATATATTTTACTAATTCTTTGAAAATTTTATACAATGTGTTTTGATCATAGTCACTATCTACTCTAAGATCCCTTCCCACCTTCCTACCTAGCTCCCAACTCCTGTGTCTTAAAAAATAATAATAACCCACTAGGTGTGGTGGCACACATGTTTAATCCCAGCATTTGGGAGGCAGAGGCAGGTGGATCTCTGAGTTTGAGCCCAGCCTGGTCTACAGTGTGAGTTCCAGGGCTATACAGAGAAACCCCGTCTCAAAAACAAACCATCAAACAAACAAACAAACAAACAATTAAAAAAACATCAAGTCTAACTGTGTGGTCTCTATACTTCTGGGTGTGGGGCCATCCAATAGAGGGTAGTCAACCTGCCGAACTGACTCACTCTTTCCTCACAGAAGCCATCAAATCTCAGTGTCACTTGTGTGTGTTTGTGGGTGGGTGGGAGATTGTGAGCCCCGCCCCATCCTGTGCTAAAATGCTGACTGGCTTGATCCTGTGCAAGCAACCTCAGCTACTCTGTGTTTGAGTATGGCGGTCCTGTCATGTCCAGAAGGCACTGTTGATTTTCAGTCCACCCCAACCTCTCCAGTCTTTCCTCCTGAGGGCTCCCGAGGCTTGGGGTGATACTGATATCAATGTCCCAATTATGTCTGGGCTCTCCACTGCCACTTCCTCTCTTCCCTCTGAGCAGTTGGGGGGGAGGGTTACAAATTTTGGCAGTGGCTTGATATTATGTCCGTTGAGGGTGGCTTGAAGCTATGCCTGTTTCTCAGAATAATGCTTGTAGCTTCCTCCCTGGGGCCTTTTATCTGCTTCTAAAATCACAGTAACACTTACCTATCCATTTGGGCAGCTTGTACAATCCTCCAGTGTTCCGGAACAGGTCGTACCACACAGGAATTAGCTGTCCCTTCCAAGTTTGCTGGACCTGAGGTGATCACACAATTCATCTACAGTTTATGTAACTAGGACACAGTATGAGAATAAATGAGCATTATTAACAATTGTGCCAGGGGAAAAATAAAACCAAAGATATGAGCAAGAGACTCAATACTCAGTACTCAACCAGCCAGTACTCAGTGTTAGTCCTTCAGGCTCTTGGTGGAAGGGGAGGTCTCTCCTCTCAGGCCATCTGCATCTCTTCCAGGGTGAGGCTTGGTGGATTGCTTTTCTTTGCAGCATTTTTTTTCCCTTACACATATTTACTCATCATAGAAACATTCATTCTTCATTTTGGTTGCTATCTAGATATTTTCAGCTTTCTCCTGTTTTAAAATTCATCTTCATTTTTCCCTTGGGGGAAAAAAATCTCACGAGTCTGTTCATTTTGCTTACCATTTAGAAAGAATGACAGTTCTGTTCAGTTTTTTTTTTTTTACTCCTGTTCTTGGGTAGCTTTTCTGATGATTCTCATTCCGTTGGCTCAGGTGCGCTGAGGTCAAGTTGTCCAGGTTTTAATGACATCCTGCACTGCTCTTTTTCTGATGTTTACATTTTAATGCTTGTCTCACGAATACACCAAGCCCTTCATCTAGATATCACCAGCCAGCACCTGTTGCATATTACACGGCATCCCTCTTACTGGAATGAAATCTTACTATATAGACTGTTTTATAATCTGCTTTAATTAATGGTTCGTCTTCTTCAGCTTCGAAAAGTCCTGACACATACCTACACTCTGAAACGTTTCTCAGAATTGAGATAACAACACACCCAGATACTGTTCACTTTCTTCTTTTCCTCTTCCACTGTGTGTGTGTGGGAATTCTTCAGGCCCAGCAGTACACTGCAGGCCCAGGCCCACCAGTACGCTGCAGGCCTGGGCCCACCAGTACGCTGCAGGCCCGCTGAATTGCTTGTTATAGCCCCCATGCTTTCTCGCCTGGAGTTTCCCTCATCTTGCAAAGCTGAAACTATGTGCTCCTGACCAACACCTCCCCACTTCTCCTTCCCGCTCCCTGGCGGGAGCAGTCTGTTTGATGACAGATTCCACAGATAAGTGACACCAGGAGGTTTTTGTCGCTCCCTGGCTTACTTCACTTAGCGTGCTGTCTTCTGAGTTTATCTGTGTTGTCACGGGTGCCAGGCTTCCGGCTTTGTACTGACTGGATAATATCTCAGGTTAATCATATTTATTATGATATAGCACAAGCTCATCAGGGTTTTTGTTATTGGACCATCTGCAATGGACATGTTGGATGTTTGTCATGCCTTGGCAGTGTAATGTGAGCAAATAAATGTCTTTGGAAGATACTGACTTCATTTTCTCAGAGTAAATGCTCGGAACTTGGAGCACTGTGCAATGCCTGTGCTGAATTTTTCTAAATATCCCAGTAAATACTCTTTTCTCTAAAGGCTGCACCAATTTGCATTTGTCAAAGTGAAAAAATAGATAGTATAATTATTTCAAAAATCCATGCATCCTTTCCAGTTAAACGTGAGTGATCATGGAATGTTTAGGGGTCAGTAGTGCTTTTTTAAAAATTGATACATAAAAGCAAGTAGATTGTACATCTCATGGGCTCCACATGATGTTCTAATGCAGCTGTGTTCTGTGTAGTGTTTACATTGGAGAAACATATCCATCCATTTTCAAGTAATCACCATTTCTTTAGTGGTGAAAACACTCAAGATCCTTTTTTCTAGCTTTTTCGAAAAGGTACATACATTGTTGGTAAAGGAAGACATTGAAAATGACAAGCCGAGGAAGGCTTGGAGGAACCAGAGGAGTCAGGGGCACACCAGGAAGACAGGGCCCATGAAATCAACTGACTAGGAGTCGCTGGAACTGGCAGAGATCAGGGAGCCTGCAGTGGTCTGACCTAGGCCTTCTGCATTTATGCTATGGCTGAGTAGCTTGGTGGTCTTGTGGGACTCCTAACAGTGGGAGGAGGACTGTCCCTGATTCTTTTGCCTGCTTGTGGGACCCTTTCCCTCCTACTGGGTTGCCTTATCCAGCCTTGATGTGATGGTATGTGCCTGATCTTTTTGTGGCTTGTTATGCTTGTTTGGCTGATGTTCCTGGGAGGCCTATTCTCTGAGTGGAGGCAGAGGAGTGGGGTGGGGTTGATCTAAGAGAAAGGAGAGATGGAGGGAGGGGCTGTGGGAGGGGAAATTGTGAAAGGGATGTAATGTATGGAAGAAAAACATTTAAAAAAAAAAAGGAAATGACTAACTCCTCCTGCTCTGAGAGGGTTTCTAGAGCGTTTCTCAGGCACCCAGCCACATGCAGGCACTGAAGAAAGTAAAGTGTGGGAATGAACAGTGTGCATGTGTAGGAGCTGGTCCTGGTGGCACACACCTTCAGTCCCAACGCTTGGGAGGCTGAAGCAGGTGGATCTCTGTAAGTTCGACTCACCATGGTCTACATGGTGAGTTCCAGGATAGCCAGAACTACACGGAGAAAGAAAGAAAGAGAGAAAGAAAGAAAGATGAAAGAAAGGAAGGAAGGAAGGAAGAGAAGAGGTTGAGGGGAAGATAGAGAGGAAAAGAGGCCCAGGCCTGTGTGCCCAATGTACAGATGCAGGCGACAGGACTCAAGTGGACTGTGTTGGCTTCCCCAGGCCCCCACAGTGCCCGAGAACAGGCACAGGAGCACAGATTTATCTTGAACAAAGTATGGTTTCCTCAAGAAGACAAGAAATGAATGATACAGTTGTAGCTATATTTTCTGTATAGTCATTAGGAATCTAAATGTGCCTGGCCTTGGGCTTAGATCAGAAACATCTGTGGTTTTTTTTTTCTTGCTTAGTCTCTCTGTGTCTGTTTTCCTTTGTAGCATTTTATTTCTTTTTATCATAGTTTATTCACTTTGTATCCCAGTTGTCCCCTCCCTCATCTCCTCCCAGGCCCCTCCCCCAGTCCACTGGCAGTGGAGGCCCATCTCCCCTTCCATCTGACCCTAGCCTATGAGGTGTCATCAGGGCTGTCTTTCATAGTCTTCCTCTGTGGCCTGGCAAGGCTGCTTCCCCCTCAGGAGGACGTGATCTGTGTTTTAGGGGAGGGTTGGAAGGGCCAGTGAACCTCTGTGACTTTTCGTCTTCCAGAAAATATAAAGAATCACAAATATATCAACGTGACAATGTCTTTTGGTTGTCTCAGTGGAGGAAGATGTGGGTTTAAAGCTTGAAATATAGAAATAAACACGAGGTGTGTTTGTGTGTGTGTGTTTGCAGCACCCTGACGATGCTCCCCCCTGTGGCCACTCGGTGGCGCTGTACCTCACAGTTCAATCTGCAGAAGCAGCTTTGCTTCTCCCGATTCCTCCGGAACTTGCAGACACAGAATTTTGTTGTCTGTAAGTCAAGGCTGTAGAATGCTCAAGAGTATGCAAGCACGCAAGAGTCTTCCGACATCCCTAAGCGTCACTGCCAGAGCTGTTTTTCAGCACCCTCACAATACTGTAAATATTCAAGATAAGAAAGCACAAAATGCGTGGTGAGCGAAACTCCTCAACGGGGCACAACGGCTTGCCTGGAAATCTGATCCTCTGAACCCACATAAAAGTAGGGGAGTGCATAGCCAAGGAAGTTGTCCATAGTGTGTGTTTGTACACATTAACCTTCCTCCCCCCCTTGCTCTCTCTCGCTTTCTTGTTTCTCTCCCTCTATTCCCACCCCCTCTTCCAGGGAAACTCACTATGCTGTGAAGAATGACTTTGAACCTGTGATCCTCCTGCCTCCAGCACTGGCTTATGGGATGTGCCCCCACACCTGATCTGGGGCTTCACCCATGATAAGCAAGCAGTCTATCACCACGGCCACATGCTCAGCCCAGTTGGACTTTTTAAAAGAAATATTTATTTATTTACTTATTTATTACAATGTATTCACTTTGTACTCCTGCGCAGCCCCTCTATCTCCACCCAGTCCCACCCACCCTTCCTCTTCTCCCCCTATGCCCTTTCCCTAGTCCCCTGATAGGGGAGGACCTCCTCCCCTTCTATCTGACCCTAGCTTATCAGGTCTCATCAGGGCTGGCTGCATCATCTTCCTCTGTGGCCTGGCAAGGCTACACCTTCAGGGGGAGGTGATCAAAGAGCTGGCCACTGAGTTCATGTCAGAGACAGTCCCTGCTCCTCTTACTAGGGAAAATACTTGGAAACTGAGCCTCCTATGGGCTTCCTCTGAACAGGGGGTCTAGGTCCTCTCCATGCATGGTCCTTGGTTGGAGTATTGGTCTCTGCAGGCCCCCCTGGGCCCAAGTATTTTGACTCTGTTGTTCTCCTTGTGGAGTTCCTGTCCCCTCCAGGTCTTTCTATTTCCTTCTTCTTCCATAAGATTCCCTGTATTCTGGCCAAAGTTTGGCTATGAGTCTCAGTATCTCTCTCCTTACACTGATGGGTAGAGTCTTTCAGAGGTCCTCTGTGGACCTGTCCTGTTCCCTGTCTTCTCCTACTTCCGATGTCTATCTGGTTTGCCCTTCTGAATGAGGTTTGAGTGTCTTTGCTAGGGTCCTCTTTGTTGTTTAGTTTCTTTCGGACTATAGATTTTAGTTATGTTTATCCTATATTATATGACTATTACCCACTTATAAGTGAGTATATACCATGTGTGTCTTTCTGCTTCTGGGTTACCTCACTCTGGACAACATCATGGCTTCACCAGTTGGACTTTTTTCAGTTCTGTATTTAAAATGTCTTCAGTTCCTCGGAATCTTTCCTTTCCCTGATGCCCCCTCAGAGCCCATCCACACTTCACCTTCCACTCTTCCTTTCGATGTTCAAGTCTTCCTAAAAACACTCTTGTTTCTTAATCAGAACATCATCGTCGTTGCTCCTGTCACTTTTATATGCAAATTTTCCCATGAAAAATTTCCCAAATTTTCCCATCATTAAAATAATCAAGCACTGTTTCTTCCTCAGGATGCTGGCTTTGGGTGAGAATTTGTAAATTGTGGGTTAAAGGCTACCCAACAGCTGTAAAACCCAAACCTCTCAGGTCTATACCCCACTAATTTACAGCCCATTGTGTGGATTCAAAAAGAAACTAGTGGAGGCCTGGGGAGATGACTCAACAATTAAGTGCGCTGGCTGTTCTTGCAGAGGACTTGGGGCATGGCGGCTCACAACCACCTGTAACTCCAGACTCGGGAGATCTAATGCCTTCCTCTTTTGACCTCCATGCGCACCAGGCATGCACATGGTGCGTGTACATACATGCAGGCAAAACACTGTACACGTAAAATAAAAACAAATAAATCTTATAGGAAACAACAAAGACTGGAGTAGAAGGCCTTGTTTTCCAGTCAGACAGTGTGTGTCTCGGTCACAGTAACAACTCACAGTTTCTTCAGTGTAAGAGGTCGGCATTGAGAGGCTTCCAGAAGGGCGGAAGACACTCCATCTTAGGCTCTAGGATATGGTGTGCCCTCTAGAGTGCCCAGAAGGACTAAAGCATGCCCAGCCTTGGCTGTGTGGGCACTCACAGCTGAGCCTCTAGGGAAAGCACTCCGTGCTAAAAGGTGGCTGCCTCCTCCTGTCTCAACCTTGCTCCAGGAGGGCGGCTGTGGCCAGTGCTGGCTCAAAGAAGTGGATAAAGTTGCCCCTGCATTTCAAACTGAGGAGAACCTTAAGAACCCGGATCCAGCCAGGAGCTCTGTGACATCTTCACCACAATTAGATATAAATTACAAAACACTTTATGTGTGTGATGAATGTCCTCACTGTTGCTCTTTGGCAAATGGGAAAACATGCTTGTGAAGGGGAGCATTCTGCTGGCCTGAACAAAAGCCCAGAGCACCATGGGATACTTAGCAGCTCATGGTTAGGGCTTCTGCTTTTTTTCCCCCTTCTTTTCTTTAAAGATTAAAGAAAAATCTGTAGAGGTGTATGGATGTTTTGTCTGCACATATGTCAGTGCAAGGACACACATCTGTCATTGTATGTAGGAAGTCAGAAGAAAGTTGAATCTCCCAAGAAGGCAGTTACAGATGCCATAAGCCACCACATAGGTGCTGGGAATTGAACCTGTATCTTCTGGAACAGCAGCCATACTCTTAACTTCTGAGCCATATCTTGAGCTCCAGATGCAACTTTGTTTTTGCTTATCTATCAGTCCTTTTTCCTCTATTAATTCAAAATTTATCAAAAGTTTTAACATCTCTTTTATTTATACATATGCTATATATAATTAACCAATGATAAATGAACATCATTTACACTTAAAAGTTATGTTTGGAACAAACTCTTTGTCAAACATCTTTAAATGTAATTTGACAACTTGATTGCCTTTGATTGTTAAAACTTGGGTAATAAGAAAAAATTAATTTATTTCAGTGAGAATACATAAGTTTCAAAAAGCTATGCAGTAACTACAGATATTACTTAATCTGTTTCTCTACATTTAAGTTTCTTTAAAAGCATCAAGGCATATCTAGGACGTGATGGGACACACCTTTGACCCCAGCACTCAAGAGGCAAGGGCAGGCGAGTCTCCGAGTTCAAGGCCAGCCGGATCTACAGAGTGAGTTCAGGGACAGTCAGGATTACACAGAGAAACCTTGTCTCAAAGAACTTAAAAAAAAAAGTATCAAGGCAGATTTTTATCCAGTTGTGAAACACTCAATTCTTCTGAAGATCTTAAATCAATGATGGATTTTAGAAGATATCTTTACATTAACTCTAAAAGACAATGAAATCAAAGTTCATGATAACAATTTTGCACAGAAAAAAAGGACACCATAAAACTGTACCCTGAGCTGGCAAGGTGGCCGGCTACATATGTAACCAGCGCTCAGCAGGTGCAGCAAGGACCACAGCTGGAAGTTCAAGGACAGCTGGGGCTGGACAGCAAGAGAAAAGGGAAAAACAAAACCCCAAACAAACAACAAAAACTCTTCCTTTGCTCAATGGTGTAAACACCCAAATTAATGCTGTGTGCACAGGTGAGATGCTACCTAAGTTTATGATAACCACATTCACAGATGCCATATGCTGAAATTATGACTCGGTTTTCTCGAAGACCTGTTTATGTTTGTATATATATTCTGATAATTTATTATAACCAACAAAAACCTGTCCAACCTACAAGCCAACTGTGAAGAATCTGGGTATTTACTTCAACCTGTAAAATGACAAATAATTTAAGTGTCTGGGAAACTAAAAAAAATCTCTTATTTATATTTCTTTCCCACTGAGACAGATTCAAAGAGAATAAATATAAACTTCTTTTAACCCACCCTCCATCAACTAATAAAAATAGAAATGTTTCCTCTGCTTGGGGGTATTCATGGGAACTCGATATCACTATAAAAATCTCTCAACTGTGTGTCCTTCCACCCATCACAAGGGAATCTGTGTTCCATTTACAGTTACTCATAAACCCAGCAATGGCTTGTCCGCGTTCCTCATGTCCCCTCCGGAGGAACACCAAGACTATTAACTAATATCAGAGTTGCCTTTCTCCCTTGTGAAATCTCTTTCAAGTAGACACCATTAAAATGATTTTAAAGATCTTTGAGATTTTAATCGGGTCAGCACATGTTTGTTATTTATATATTTGCTATTTCATTTCTGAAAGCTCATAAAATTCCTTTATTTCTAGCTGAAGTAAACGCTTCGTTAAAAAAAAAACATCTTTCTAACCTTTTGTGGTGTCACACACACACACACACACACACACAAACACGAACAAACAAACCGTTGAGTTTTAAGTTTATATTTAGGGGTGGAGAGATGGATCCGCAGTTAACAGCACTTGCTGCTCTTGCACAGGACCTGGGTTCAATTCCCAGCACCCACATGGAGGTTCACCATTTGTAATTCCAGTTCCAGGGGATCTAACGTCCTCTTCCGGCCTCCACGGCACCAGGCATACACGTGGCGCACAGACGTTCAAGCAGGCAAAACACTCATGCACACAAAATAAAAATAAATCAGTGTTTTTAAAAGTGTGTGTTTAGTGCGCTGATGCTTCGATATAGTACAGGATTATATAATTTTAAACACCTGGGTGATTTCTGTGAAGACGTGATTCTTTAGTTGACTTACTGTATTTGCATGCTAGAAAGCAGCTTTCCTGATGACTCAGTTCCTCTGCTGCTCACTGCCTCCCAGGGCAGGAGCGGTTTTCCTTGAGTTTAAAGTGTTAGGAATGTGTTGGTGTGTTTATTGAGTCAGTGAAACCTTTACACCCTGTCTAGTAACCTAGAGACATTCTGGGAAGGAAGAGTTAGCGGACTTAACGAATCTGTGCAGCTTTCAAAGAGTGGAGGCGTTGGAATGAGGTGCCCGGGCATCCACAGCAGGAAGACAGAGGCCTGGCTTACACACTCCTCGCGAGTCCTGTGATTCTGATGCCGACCTCGAGGGGGCAGCATCTCTGCGCACTGAACCAGGCAGCGCCGGAAAACTGAAAATCCTCCCCTCACCATCACAGGAGTGCAGCAAACAGGGCTCCTGTCCTGTCACCGTGATGGGAGCGCCTCAATAAAAATACCGGGAAACACACACCAGACAAAAACCATCAAACAACACGAGCGACAGCGGATTCCTCACAGATCCCTGGAAAAACTGTTGTTAGTGTTTTCAGGTCCCCGAGGAACCAATCTTGCTCTCTTTAGATGCCTCACAGCGTTCAGCTCTATTGTTCGCTGGCTTAGCCAGCCTGTTGACCGGCATCTATGCTGGGTGCTTAAAAGCTCTCATTGTTGAAAAAAAATCCAACCTAAACAACATTTTGTCCTCTGCATTCATGGGGAAAGTAAGAAAATGCCAACCTTCGTATACAATGAAGACCTCACTATTCCTCACTATTGAGGAAGCAGAGTTGACATTTTAGTGGAAGCTTCTAGAATATTTGTGGGTCAGGGTAAAAAGGAAAACAGCTTGAAAGGAATTGCTGTCCAAAGCAATGTGAGCTGAAATTAAAACAAGTTGAGCATCAAAAAGAACTGTTTTGTTTTGTTTTTTTTGGCTTCAGCTATCAATCACTGTGGTCTATCTCTTCCACAGATTAGAATACCTAGCCCTAGACAAGAAGCAACTGTATGAGGAAAGAGTTAAAACAGCCACTGGGAAACCGGGACGCGACTCCATTGGAAGAATACTTTCAGTTTGCCTGAGGACCGGAGGTCAGATCGCTAGCACCCACATAAGAAGAATACTTTCGTGCAAGCCTGGAGACCGGAGGTCAGATCGCTAGCACCCACATAAGAAGCCTGGTGTGTGGTGGTGCACACTTTCAACCCCAATGCGAGAGAGACTGAAGCCAGAAGCTCCCCGGGGGCACACTGGCCAGGCAGCGCGCTCCAGGCTCAGCGCCAAACCCTGTCTCGAAGCCTAAGGTGAAGGACAACAGATGAAATCATGTGTACTGCTCAAACTCCCTATAAACCTATCTGCCAGCTCACGTGGGTGCTGGGAATCCAACCTAAGCTGGCTCACATAATACTTCTCTAGCTCATCTTTTTATTTTTTTTTAAGGAAGAATTCTTGTAATACTTACCCTTCATTGTCAGGTTGGATTTAAAGTCAGACCACTGGGAGTGCCTATGCAGATGCTTCCAGAAAGGTCTAACTGAGGAGAAAATCTTGCCCTGTCTACAGGCAACACCACTCAGGGCTGAGGGGACTAGTGTCCTTGTGGCTTCTGCGGAGGACCAAGGTTCTTTTCCCAGCAACACGATGGCTCACAAGCATCCATAACCCCAAGTTACAGGAGTCAACACCCTTTCCTCATCTCCTCGGGTACCAGTTATCAAGCAGCGATGCATATAGGCAAGCAAAGCACCCATGCGCATAAAATAAAATAAAGAAACCTGACTTTAAAATAAATAAATAAGACAAGAAAGACAGCTGAGTGCCGGCTCTTGTCTCTCTGCTTCCTGACCACAGGTGCTTCATGCTCCCGCCATGCCACCACGCTTTCTTCCTCATGATGGAATTTTCTCCCTCAGACTCTGAGCCAAGAGGGAGCATCTGTTCTTAAGCTGCTCTCGTCAGGTATTTTGCCAGGTGTGGAGAAGTACCTGATACATCCCCACACTGATCTCACAGAGGCCTTGAACATGTATGCTCTCAAGGACAGTGGGCAAGCGGCCCCTTTCACCACATCTTCATTTTCTCTCTGTGCTTTGTTTGAGACAGGATCTCACTAGCTCTGGGTGGCCTGGAACTCACTATACAGACCAGGCTGGACTTAAACTCACAATGTAGCACCAACCCTGGCTGTCACTCAAATTTTTGATGATAGCCATTTCAATCAGGGCAAGATGGACTCTCAAAGTAGGCATAATTTACATTTGTCTGATGGCCAAGGACACTGGATTCTTTTAAAATTATTTTTTGGCCATTGTTTCTTCTTTTGAGAACTGCCTGTGCATTTCCTTAGCCTTTTACTGATAGGATGGTGACAAGCCTCTCTCTGCTGTGTATGGGGAAAGGCTTGTCCTGTGGGCCACCTCTTCACTCTGGCGATGCCTCCTTGGCCGTGCAGAACATTCTAAACTCCATGTAATCCCCTCTGCCATAATCTTGAGCTTATGACCTGAGCTACCGGACTCCTTTCCAGGAAGCTCTTGCCTATGCCTGCAACTTGGAGTGGTTTTCCCAGGCTCTCCCTTAGCAGATCCGAAGTTTCAAGTATAAATCAAGGTCTTTGAGCCACTGTGAATCAGAGTGAGAGGTAGGGCACCTGGATAATTCTTCTAAGGTGGGTCTGCAGCTTGCCTGTCACCATTTGTTAAGGAGGCTGGTTTTTTTTTTTTTTTAATTTTCCCAATGTGTTTTTGAAAACCTTAGGTTTTGACAGATTTGGTGGCTGTAGCTGTGGGATCGTTTCTGGATGCTCTGTGCTCTGCTATCAGGCTCTATGTCTCAAACAAAAGTCAAAGCTATTCCCGCACACCAACGGTGGAGAATTGGAAGTCAGGTGTACTCTGAGTACCACTGACAGTAGAACCAAATGAAATCAGGATGCTTGGGTGAAGGGGGGGGCACTTAGCTCTTGGAGACTCGATATTAGTAGACACCAGAGTAGTTTCAGAACAGGCCTTTTAAAATATATTTTTATATAAATAAAAATCCGAGCAGAGTTTATATATATATATTTCAGGATCTTACTTTGTAACACAGACTAACTTCAAATTTACATCAGACCTCCTGCTTCTGCCTCCTGAGTGTTGGGATTACTAGTATAAGCCACACACCTGCCTTCAGATTTAAAAAACTATCCCAAACTTTATATGGAAAGCAAAAGGAGTTATAATAACCAAAGCAAAATGAAGAAGAATGACAGAGTCTGGGGCTTAAATCACCTGGTTTCAGAGCTTCCGAATCAGTTACAGCAGAAAGACAACAAGATGTCCCGCATACAAATGGATGACACATCGGATAGAGAGGTGTGAATCAGCAAACCCAGGGGTTGGCATGACAGCTCCCCTTCCCCACCCTCAGTGAAGTTTCACAGTCGTGATGTCTTAATTAACCAGAGGAGAAAGAAGCAAAAGGGATTAAAACCTATAAAACCGAGGCAAAGGTAACAATAATTTCTGAATAAAGTGATGTGTGGCAAAGTTCTGAGTTCCCCTAAAGAATGGGGGGAGGGTGCGGGGAGGGTGGTTGAGATGGGACAGAGCCAAAGGGAGTCCTCCCACTAAGAAAGGAGGTAGACATGGATACAGAAACCAGTTAGCTTTGCAACGCTGTGACCAAGAGACCTGAAATAGGCACTTAAAGGAAGACAGATTTAACTTGGCCCACAACTTCAGAGAACTCGGCGCACAGTTGCTTGGCCCTAAGTACTTGGGAAAGACCTCATGGGATTGAGGATGTGAGGCTGCTTTTCCAGCTCAGGATGCTAATTCCAGGATCAGTTCACCTATCATAGCACCCGTGGTCCATGGTATTTTAAGAAGCCATAGTCCTGTGATTAGCAGCCCTCCAAAGGGTCAAGGAGTGCAGACAAAGCCCACCTACCCATTCCTACTATATCCAGATGAAGCAGAACTAATAGAAGAACCAGATGAAAGTTTAGATGTTGGCACTGCAAAGAGTTTCAAGGAAGTACAAGCGAAGCACAGTAAAGATCTTCCAGAACTCCAAACAGTACAATCAGTTTAATCACAGTAACGGAAAGGCAACAGATGCCAACAGGAACCAAACTGATGGTTTACAGGGCAAGTGGGAGAGAGGGCTCATAATGGCCAATGAACAGCAAGAGGTGGAAACTGTCCTCTTGGGGAGAGGCTCTTACGCCCCCTTGCGGTTTTGTTTCCACAACTGAAGAGATGTATGAATGTTGAGATTGAAAGGGTTCACCAAATCATTTTTTAAAAAGCACAAATATAATAGAAATTCTTTTATTTTAAAGTCTCCATCCAATAGGATACAACCTCAGGATCTTCCACTTTAAATATAGGCAACGAGTATTGTCTCAGTCGCCCATAACCAAGGCACTTTATGGGCAGGAAGGTTTGTTTGGGGCTTACAGTTCCGGCAGGGTATAGTCCGTCAGTAGCATGGCAGGGAAGGGGAGTGGCATTTTAGCACGGTGGCTGGGGCTGGAAGCTGAGTGCTCAACCTAGACCCACAAACACAGGACAGAGAGTGAACTGTGTGGCTTTGAAAAGCTCAACACCCTTCTCCAATGATGTACTGCCTCTAGCGAGATCATGCCTCCTAAGCCTACCCAAACAGTTCTATCAAACATTCAGATGGAGTCTCTGGGGAATATCTGATTCAAACCATCACAAATGTATACAATGAAAGCTGTAAAACGCTGAAGAAAGAGAGTGAAGAAGATACAAAACTTGGGAAGACACTACATGCTCATGCTGTGGGTGAAGAAACATTGTTAAAGGCCCATACTGCTGGTGTGGATGAGAATATGTCACAGGGTTATGCGCTTGAACATTTAGTCCTCAGTTGGTGGCACTGTTTGGGAAATTTAGGAGGTGTGGCCTTACTGGAGGAAGTATATCATGGGGTGGGGGTGCAGGGCTAACTTTGAGAGCTTATGGTCCATCCTACCTGCAGTTGGCTCTCTCTGCTTTGTGCTGATGGTAATGGTGAAAGATAGTTTGTGGTAAAGAATGAAAGCTCTCAGCATCCTTCTCCAGCTGCCATGCCTGCCTGCTGCTGGGCCTCCCTACCCTGATGGTGATGGAGCCCTAAGTCCAAATAAACCATTCCTTCTTTAAGTTGCATTGGTCACGATTTTTTTTTATCATAATGACAGAAAAGTAACCAATACACTACCCAAAGTGGCCTACATATTCAATGACTCCCCACCAAAATTTCTATGCCATTGCTCACCACAAGAAGAAAAAGCCAAAAATTTGTGTGGAAACACACACATACACAAGCACAGTAAATATGTACATCAAGGCCATCTTGAAGAAGAAGAGCAAAGCAAGATGCTTCAAAACATGTTATTACCTGACTCCAAAATATGCTACAAAGCTGTCGCAATCAAACAGCCTAGAACTGGTATGAAAACAGACCCATAGAACCACAGAACACAACACAGAGCAGAGCAATAAGGCCCTTCTCCAACATCATGATCATATACGTGTTCTGCAAAGTCCCAGAGAACGCACAGCTGGCAAGAGATTAGTCTCTTCAACCAGCCATGCTTGGAAAGCACATGCAGAGTAGAAACAGCTGACCTCATGGAGATTAGAGGTCACTAGAAGTCATGGAGAGCAGGGGGCGGGGGACTGGAGGAGCTGGAGTAAGGTTGTTCTCAGGGAATTCAGGTACGGTTTCAGAGAACTGTCCAACACTGCATAAATATATGTTCATTTGTGTCATTAAAATATTCTTTGAGGAGGCACCTACAGCTGACATCTCTAGCCCACAAGAATCTTCAGCCAACCCCATGCAGTGTCACACGTGTTGACGTATAATGAGAGGCTGTGAGCGAAGCCTCCCCACACTCTGTGCATGGAGAGGAAGATGTCCCAGCCTGAAATATAATTGCATTGTTTTAAAAATACTTAACTATGGCAGCATATTCTCAACGTTTTGGTGGGCACATGATCTTCCTGGATGTTTCTAGAGTTAGGATGCTGTTTTAGCATACAGATAACTGAAAAATGTAACTCTGTGTATACTTCCACGATGTTCTTAACTCTCTTTCTTCTGCCTTCCCTTCCAGTACCTAGAATACTGTTTTGAGTAGTGGACAATCAAAACTGCTGCTGGCCAAGAACCAATGCTCTTTATGCTTCTCTTTGCATCATTCAGTATCCGTGGCTCACTCTCTGGACTCCACCCCATGGAAGCAAATAAAACCTGAGTCCAGAGCCCCAAAACAGAATGTCCTGGACTCTTGGATGTGTTACATCCTTAAGGATCATGAAATACTTGCACCTGATTCTTTTGATGTTTCTTATCCTGTTCCAGCTGTTTTCAGGTAAACAGGCATAAGGGAACGGATGAGAGAGTTAGGTTTGGAGACTTGCTGGTGGGAGGCTTGGTATCCTTCCATTCATCATGGGCAGGGCCCTCCGGGGGTGGCTGAGTCTGCTGTACCACTTCACCTGAGTGGAATGATTGGTAGTGTATCCGGCCAGCATCCCCGGGGCCATGGGATTAGGCAGGGTGTCCTTTGAGAAGTCTAATGATCCCTGCCGAGGGGCTGTCTTACTTCAGCAGTTTTCCCAGTCTCCATCGATGGTGAGTCCTGAAGCCTTCCTTAGACGTTAAGCCTATTGTTGCTTCCTATGAAGTCCCTGTTCTCCTGGTCTGGGATGAAAGTGACCACAGAGCAGTCATGTGGACGAAAATGTAGACCTCACTGCTTTTTCTTAACCAAGAAAGTCTGTTCAGTTAATGATTTACACTATAATTCCATAAACAAATGTTCAGAGTTTTGAAATTACGTACAGGCTTGGATGGTTTTTTAGAAAAGAGATGCTTTTCCCTTTCTGGTGTGTGAAAAACTTTTATTTGTGCATATAAAAGTCCACATAAATGTGGACATGAGTGTAGTTCCTTTTAGATGAAATGTAATTGTATTACATTTGTTTTAAAAAATACTTAATCTTGGCAGCATATACTCAACATTTTGGTTGGCACATGGATACCTTCCTTGATGCTTCTAGAGTTAGTATGCTATTTTAGCATGCAGATAGCGTACACATCTATTTTCTTTTGGGGGTGAAACCAAGTATTTCTACATCTTTCACAAAACAAAACAAAGAAACTACAATTGAGTTTTGCACACTTGGCCAAAAATTTCTAAATAATTTTCTGGAAGTCAACTGACTAGGTTATGATCTCAGTTTTTCTGAGCACTTTTCTTTGAAGTCTCTTTGAGCCGCATGTATCTGGAAGAAGTCATTTCCTTCTTAGGGCAAAGGGACTTTAGAAGACCTGAAAAGGCATTCATCCCACAAACTTGTAAAAATGTTGCTAAAGCAGCTTTCCATTGTAGCTGGTGTGAAAGAAAAAGAAAGACTCTGAATTGACCAGGTAAGAACTGTGTGCCCCAGTGAGGAAGCCAACTCCACTGCCGTTCACACAGGGAGCTTAAGGAAGATGGTGTCCAGCTTCTGGGATTGAACAGGTTTGCCACATGAATATAAAGAGGAAGAATTCAAATAAACAAGGAAGCCACCCGGAAGGGCATTGGGATTTATGGCATGAAAGACTGATAAATTATTTATTACTCTTTAGTTGACTTGGAAAGGGTTGTAGATATAGCGCAAGGCCCTGAGTACAACCCACAATGGCAAAAAGAGAGAAAATACATCTAGAGAGTGAGAGAACGAATGTCTTAATTCCATATAAATTTTAGATAATCAATATGGGTAGGGAGGGGACAGCCAATTCTCAGTGAAAAGAAGGGCAATGGATGTGAGCACACATCTCAATTACGTGCTAAAGAGTGAGGTACAATAATTTGTAAGCCCCAAATGTCACTGAGGGTAGATGCTTCAAGCCACAGGAGAGAATTCTTACATATTTAATTGAAAATAGTAAATAGAAAATGGAAAATTTAAAAGTCTATACATCATATAATTACAATAAACATAAATGGTTATACTCATTGAATAAAAGCTTATAGTCTCATATGAGATAAACAACAGGTTGAATAAAAGCACAGACTTGAGAGCTGGAGAGATGACTCAGTGCTTAAGAGCACTTGCTCTTATCCCAGAGGACCTAAGTTTTATTCTCAGCACCTATGTGAAGCGACTCACAACTGCTGCAGTTTCCCTTCTGGGGATCTGATGCCTCTGACCTCCTCAGACATCTGCACTCACATTCACAGACAGACAGACAGACAGACAGACACATACACACGCACACCCACACGTACACGCACAAAATAAAAATAAATTTCTATCTGCCAGGCAAGGTGATACATGTCTTTAATCCCAGCATTTGGGAGGCAGAAGAAGGTGGATTTCTGTGAGTTATAGTCCATCCTGGTCTACACAGTGAGTTTCAGGCAAGCCAGGGATATGCAAAAAGATCCTGTCTCAAAATTATTTTTTTCAGTGACAGACACATCTGATATAAAGGCATGAAAATATCAAAGTAGTAAAGTACAATTCTAGGCAAATACAACCTAACAGAAACATAGAATAGCAGCCATATACAACAAAATAGTTCAAGGGGAATATGATTAACAGATGAGCTGCACACTGAAGAAATAAATCAACACACTTGTAACTTCAGCTTCCACAGCTTCAGACTAACAAGTGGCGATCCTCCGAGATAAACAGTTAACAGCAGGATTCATAGTTCTTCATCCTATCCACAAAGAAATGTTTTCCAGAGCTGGAACTCCACCCCATGCTCTAACACTGAGCTCCAGTCCTCAGCTCAGAAAGGCACACTGACAATCTGACTAGTGCATTTGAAAGTGTCAACTTGTCGAGCATGAACTATCATCAACAAACATTCTTTATGAGCAACGAAAGTAACCCACATTTTAGGCCATGGAGAAAACCTCTTTAAATAATGACATGGCAATCATATTCGTCACCACAATAAATAAAACTAATAATAACAGATGCATAAAGAACACACATACTTAAAAAAGAAAAAAAATGTTGCCAAATAAACCCTGAGCTAAAAAAGACATCATATTCACTAACAAGCCTCCCAAAGGGTGCAAGTTGGAAGGTGATTCCCTGACCACAGGAGGGTGTGAAGAAAAGCTACATAGCAAAGAGCATGGACATAAGCAGTCTGGAGGCTTTCGTTTAATTTTTATCTTATTTATTTATTTGCTTATTTGTTTGTTTGTTTGTTTTGCAGTGTACCCAGAGGTCTTGAGGTCAGGACAAGAATACTTGGTGGGGAAGGAATATTATTAACTAGGACAGGTTCCCAAAGACACTCTTGTTTTTTTGTTTCTGTTTTTGTGTTTTGAGACAGGGTTTCTCTGTATAGCCCTGGCTGTCCTGGAATCATTTTGTAGACCAGGCTGGCCTTGAACTCACAGAGATCCCCCTGCCTCTGCCTCCCTGAGTGCTGGGATTACAGATGAGTGCCACTGCACCTGGCCAAAGACACTCTTAAGTGCTAGCTGCATGCACAGTCTTTCTTTGATGGTCCAGCCAGCTGTGCACCAGTAACTATGTATAATTCTGGAAGTCTGTTATGCTTCCATTAAAAGTCAATTTTTGGCTTTTGGTGGTATTCTAGTCCAGACTGCTGCACTTCAAAATGTCCTCACTAAACTATTATTGTTATTTTTAAAATTCATCTTTCAAAGCTCAATAGGAATTCTTATTTCTTTGTTTTTTTATTTGTTTGTTTTTTGAGACAAGGTTTTTATTTGTAGCCCTGGATGGCTTAGAACTCACTCCATAGACCAGGCTGGCCTTGCAGAGGTCCATCTGCCTCTGCCTCTTAAATGCTAGGTTTAAAGGCACAAGTTCACATATCTACTAGATTTGTGCTTAGCATAATTACATACATTTTTTCTAGAAGTCTCTTTTTACTTGTTTTCACCCTGATACTTAAATGACATCTTTAATTAAAATTATATGTGTAGCTCCTCTTAAAGTACATAAGGCAGTAAATGAGGGAGGTAATTTTTTATTAGTTTCTCGAGAATCTTCACAGTATACTTTGATCATATTCATTTCCCTAACCCCTTCCAGATCTCCCTTCCCTAACTATTCATCTTTGTGTCCTTCTTTCAAAGACAGCATCTGCTGTACAGCCCTGGATAGCTCAAACTCTAGATCCTTCTGTGTTTAGAGGTGTGCACCACCGCTCCTGCTGAGGAATAGAAGCTACTGCTGACTAAGTACTTGACTGAGTTCCCAGAAGTCAGTTTTCCAAACCCTATGAATCTTTTAGCCATGAGGGAAATAATTAAAACACTTTCGGATTCCATGTCATTCTAGTCAGGACAGAACAACAAACAACAAAAGTGAGGCTGTGGGGAAAGGGAACCCACATACATGGGTGGCGGGGAGACGCACCGGTGCAGTCAGAATGGAAACCAGTACGAAGGGTCCTCAAAACACTCAATATTTGACCCAGCTACACTGCTTCTGGGTGGAAAGCCGAAGGGCTGTACAGCAGTACCTGCAATGTTTAGTGCAGAGTTGTTCAAAACAGCCAGGTTTTAGAATCAGCTTGGCTCATTGTCAGAAGGTAAGTAAAGTGTGGCATATATGGACACAGTGGGATTTGAGTCAACCTTTAAAAAGAATCCAGTTACATCATTTTCCACAAAATGGTCGGAATCATATTAAGCAAAATAAGGCATACACACACACACACACACAAAGACCAGTATCATGTGTCTTCTCTCACTCGTGGTTTCTTAGAATTCTTTCCAGGTGCCTAAGCCATTTCTATTGGTCTGTAAATGATATGACAGCTGAAGGGAAGCCAAGAGAAGGGAGGAGACCATGGAGAGAGGGAAAAATAGAAAGAGGAACTAAGGAGAGGGGATAGACTAATTACACACAGCCAGAGTACATGATCACCCTGAAGACATCACCTGTGTGAAAGCAGCAGCAGGCTGTACAATGGACATGCATCAATGGACCGCCTCTGTGACTCTGGAGAAACTCTGGTTAATAACACAACATTCAGACAACACCCAGATGCAGCAAATGGTCTCACTGTGATGGTATCATAGACCCACCCTCTGACACTGTAAGCCCCTAATAAACTCTTCTCTCTATAAGTTGCCTTGCTTCTCTCTATAGTTGTCTCTCTATAAGAGACATGCTATTGGGTATATTTTCTGATTTGTTTATTTCATTTTTCTTAATTAAAATGCATTTCATTAGAAAACCCATTTAGGTCCACTTAACCCTCAATGGACAGATTTTTAGATTTGTTTCATTTTATGCATCTGACTGTTTTGTCTGCATGTTCGCATGTGTTCTGCCTGTAGAGGCTGGACGAGAGCATCAGATCCCCTGGAGCTAGAGTTACACATAGTTGAGAGTCACATGTGACTACTGGGAACTAATGCTTGTAAATTAAAAGGCCTCTCTTTAGCCCAACAACAGACAGATTTTGACAGGTGAGCTGCGGGGTACCTCAGTAACAACTTCCATGAGACTTTGGCCACTAAGACTTTGTTTTCTGTAAGGTTGCCAACAAGCCTTTCACAAACCTATTTCTATCTGTGGCAACCTGGGCTCTTTAAGATGGGTGCCATCTATTGACAATTTACTGTTGTGTAGTCTTCCAAAGATGCCAAAGGCTTCGTTTACAGCACATTGGTTCTCTCCTACCATCATCATAAGAAGCATCGGTTTGCAAGTCCATTTCTGATTGGCTGAATCCAAAGCTGTAGGTCTAAGCTATCTTTGATTTGGTGAGGGAGTCCACGGGGCATTTTGTGACACTGTGTGTTAAAGTTAGGATCAATGCATGATTTCATACAGCTGTATTTCTGCGGTCTCCCACGCTGATTTCACTGTATTGCCACAAGCTGCTTTATCAAGCTATGATTGATAGATGGGAGCTATATGCATTTAATGTGTGCTAGTGGATGGATTTGGAGGTGAATATAGGCTCACTACTGCATACTGTCTTGGTTACTTCTTTATTGCCGAGAAGAGATACTATAACCAAGGCAATTTATAGAGAGAAGAGTTTATTAGGGGCTTACAGTGTCAGAGGGTGGGTCTGTGATAACATCACGGTGAGACCATGGCAGCAGGCAGACAGGCATGGTGCTGCAACTAGAGCTGAGGGTTCTCACATTGAGACGAGAAAGAGGCTAACTGGGAATCTACGGTCTTTTTCAGCCACAAAGACCACCCCCAGTGATACCCCTCCTCCAGCCAGGCCACACCTCCTAATACTTCCTAAACAGTTCCACCAACTGGGAACCAAGCATTCAAATACACGAGCCGACGGGGGACCATTTCCATTCAAACCACCATAGTACCATAAACCCAGTCATTGTGTCCAAGAGCTTCCTTCTTCCCGGAGCAAAGGTTCTTAACACATTTCTGACAATTGTAGAGCCTGTTGGAGTCGGAGTCCTGTACTGTGGAGTAATAAGTATAATTATGATTCAGCCAGCACAGAGTGAAGTTGTGCCTCATTCACACGACCACACGGCTTCTTATCAAGTCATCTCAGTTCCCGCTAGCTAGCGAATTCCTTTGGCATTGAAGGTAAGGTCTTTGAGAACGTGCTGTAACCCGACCTTTCTTTGCTTTCCTTGCATAATCTCCTTTAGTGAGCCCAGGGCTGGTGCGGAGAGAATTGCCGCAGTGGCCCAGTGGCTCCTTTGGATAAGCCCCCATACCTTGAATTAGCAGCCTTATTTGCTTTACTTTCAGTCTGCAGGTGCCGCAAAACTTGCTGGGTCATAAGAGGACACTGCAGGAAATACTGCAAATCTGGGGAGCAGGTGCAAAAGCCATGCAACAACGGGGGCTTCTGCTGCCCTGCCAGCAAGACAGAGTCTCTGCCGCAGGCGCCGTAAGAACGTTTGGTCATGATTTCAAAGACTATCCCCAAACTATGCCGGTGAGGATCGGCAATAACAACGATGAGTTAGTGTTCACCTGAAAGCAATTCGGTCCTCTGCAGAGGGCGTCGCCAGCTCAAGTATCTCCCAAGGGTCCATTAAACATGTGATCTCCTCTCCGCTGTCTCTCGTCTCTGCTCTCACGGGGCTGGCGGCAGACACTGAGGAGTCAAAAGCATGGGGAGCAAACAGCGCTAAACGTTCCAATAGCTAGATGGAAGCAGGAAACGGTCAGCACTCCAGGGACGTTTCCTCAAACAGAAACAGCAGATTGTTTCACTCACAACGGTTTTCCATTTTTTCTGGGTCCCCTTGTTGATGCTCTGGGTCTGTGGCTCCATGACCCCATCCAAGTGTCTGCCTTCAGAAAGGCCACGGGGAAGCCTCTGAGGACTTCCCTTCTAATTCAATGTAGGTAACCCCCTGCTGAGTGCTTGTTGTATTTCCCTCAGCTACCAGGAACATAGTAGGAGTTCAAAACACGGAAAATACCTGTAATTAGTCCATCCTGTGTATCACCAGCTTCCCTTTTACCCTAAACATCAGTCTGATGTCCTGTCCGAGGGAAACAGGGATGCAAGTCCTTCTGCCTACTTTGTTTAAATAAAACAGGCCAGGGAATATGTAATTGGCAAACTCTTGGCCTAGACTGTGTGAGACTCTCTGTTCAGCCCTTTCTCTTTCTCCTTATCCACCCCCACCTGGTGTGTGTGTGTTAGAGAGAGAGATAGACAAACAGACAGACTGACAGAGACATGCTGGAAGATCATACAAAAGCCTTTCACCCTCATTAATAAATGACTCAGGAAAACAGGAGATAGATGCAAATCAATGCCGTTGTGATATAAGGCACAGATTATAAAGATATGCATACAGATGCCTAAGAATGGCTCAGGACGGAATTCGACCTTTGCATCGCATCACTTACGAGGATCAGCTGCACACAGGTTAAGCATTGACTTGAAACTACAAAATGACTACAAGAAGGCATGGCAGAAAAAGACAGTCACTAGTCCGGGCGGCAATGCTTTAAGTTTTACGCAAAATCTCAGGGAACAAAAGCAAAAAATAATAGACAGAGGGCATCACTATCAAAGTCAGGGCTTCTGTACAGCCAAGGGAGCCACCAGAAGCCTGAGCCTACCAGCTACAGGCAGGGAGAATGCACTGTGTCCATGTGCAGAATAAGAAGAGATAGAGAATATGAAAGACTGAACTCTGTAGGAAGACAACAATGGATATGGACTTTAAACTGGAAAGGAGTCTCAACAGACATTTCTGTAAAAAATAATCACCTACAAGAGGCTGACAAGTATGCGGAAAAAAAATGCCTCCAAATCAGCCAAGGAATACAAGTGAAACCACACTGAGCCATTACTGGCACGTGTTGAGATGGCTAATGCCAAAAGGAAAACATATAAACTGGAAGGGAGTAGGCAAACCCCTCATACTACAGCCCGGAACCTAAATTAGGATGCCCGTTACAGAAGACAGTCATAGAGAAGTGGGGGGGGGCAAAAAACAAAACTAAAACTAAAAATCAAAGTGCTGAGTGATCCAACAATCCAGCTTCTAAGTATGTACCCGCTGGTTTAGACTCTGCACACTCCACTAAGAGACTGGTTGATTAAACTGTTGAAAGCAAGTTTGGTATTTCCCCCTTAACTGGACCTTTGACCAGACGAGGCGAGTACTTATAGTGGGAAAAGACAAGGCAGCCGAGTACCAAGCCACATCTCCCCAGAAGATGCCTAAAAAGGAACATTCCAGAACCAGCCAAATGTCAGGAGAGCACAGCTATGGGGCTGAGAGGGAATGGCGGGGTTTAACAACTGTCAGGTTCAGTTCCACCTAATGCTAAAATCATCTCTGTGGAGGCCCCATTGCACCTGCTGACAGAATCCCCAAGCACTCACTGAGGGGTAGCAGGACAGAGTCCAAGATTTCACTAGGGATACATCACCCAAGCATCACTTCAGACGGACCCAGTGAAAAGTGAATCCGAACAAAGAAAACCCCTCACTTTCACTCTGGGATTTCACTCTTGTGGGTCCTGATGCCAAAGCCCATGTAGTTGTTGTTTACATTGTGGGGAGGGATCAGTCAACTCCAGCTGGTGAGATGGCTCAGTGGGTAAAGGTGCTCTCCTGGCAGGGCTAAGGACTTGAGTCTGATGCCTGGCTCCCAGATAAAGATGGAAAGAGAGGACCGACTTTTCAAAGTGGTTGCAGACTTTCACATGCACACATGCACACATGCACCCGGACACGCACCCCTCTTTTTCTTTGTCACACACACACACACACACACACACATACACACACACAAATAATAAACTATTAAAAATAAGCTCCATCAGACTCTAGAATCTGTTCCATACATATTCTGCAGGTTATGCTTAAAGAAATTTGCAGTCTCGTTTTCTTCTGACACAGACGTTGTCTCCCGAGGTCAGGCTTTGCCACCCTCACACTGCATGCTGAGCTCTGACCCATGTGGTCTGGCAGCTCTAGAGACTCTTGGAATGGGTCTCAAGAGAAAAGCCATCAATTTAGAAGGCTGGATCTTAGGCTGTCATGAGGAAAGCTTTCAGGCAAACTGGCTGGCTTCTGGACCACAAAGATTCCAAATCTCTATTTCATTTGATTCTACACACCTGTTGAGGGTCAGGGTCTTATCCTTCACTAAAGCTTGGTTTTCTTTTTCTTTTTTTTTCAATTAAATTTTTATTTTTTTACATTAATTACATTTCACTCCCTTTGTATCCCAGCTATCGCCCTCTTCTTCCCATGCCCCTCCCTAAGTCCATTGATAGGGGAGGTCCTCCTCCCCTTTCATCTGACCCTAGCTTATCAGCTGCCATGGGCTACATATGAGCACGGGCTCTAGGTTATATCCATCAATGGATCTTGGTTGGAGTATCAGTCTCAAAATACCAGTGCCCAGATATTTTGGTTATGAATCTCAGCATCTGCTTTGATAAACTGCTGGGTAGTCTTTCAGAGGCCCTTTGTGGTAGGCTCCTGTCCTGTTTCTTGTTTTCTCCTTCCAATGTCCATCCCATTTGTCTAAGAGAGGACTGATCATCTTACCCAGGATCCTCCTTCTTGCTTAGCTTCTTTAGGTGTACAGATTTTAGTATGTTTATCCTATCTTATAGGTCTAGTATCCACTTATAAGTGAGTATATACCATGTGTGTCTTTCTGCTTCTGGGATACCTCACTCAGGATGATATTTTCTAGATCCCACCATTTGCCTTCAAATTTCATGATTCCCTTGTTTTTAATTGCTGAGTAGTACCACAATTTCTGTATATGTTCCTCCATTGAGGGACATCAGGTTGTTTCCAGGTTCTGGCTATTACGAATAAAGCTGCTATGAACATGATAGAATAAATGTCCTTGTTGTGTACTTGAGCATCTTTTGGATATATGCCTAGGAGTGGTATAGCTGGATCTCAAGGAAACACTATTCCTAATTGCCTGAGAAAGCCAAAGCTTGGTTTTCATGTGATAAAATTGAGCTGGTGTATTAAAGCTTACATTGATGGTGTACAAATGTCTGAACCAAGAGTTGTATACTTTATGGACTGAACTAGCCCCAGATCTCACCAACTGCACAATTAAATCTGAAATCTGGGGGCTGGAGAGATAATGCAGCTGTTAGGACCACTAGCTGCTCTTAAAAAAGACCGCAGTTCCCAGAACCTATACTCAGGGAGTCACTATCGCCTGTAACTCCAGCTCCCGGTATGACGCCCTCTTCTGGCTACCTCCGGTACTGCACTCTTGTATACAAACCCCCACACGGACATTCACATATACGGGGAATAAGCAAAACAACAACAACAACAACAACAACAACAAAATCTTCTCACTAAATCTGAAGTCTGATTTTTAACAAGGGTGGTCCTTAAGTTATAGGAAATAAAAGATTTTACTGAGCCTCCAATACTCCTCTTCTGAGAGACCCCAGCCCTCGCTGCCAGGGTTTCTGTGGGCTTTCAAACAGCATCTCCCCACCATCTCTGTGGTCATCTTTTCTACCGCAACCGTTGAGGCGTCTGGACTCGGTTTGGACTCCAAGCATTTGCTTCTGTAATTCACTCTCAAGCCATCAAGGTCACAACTGAATTAATGATAAGGTCAGTGACTGCAAAGAATTATCCACTTAACACTCTTCCATTGGCAGGAAGTTCTGCACTGTCTTCAAACCCAAGAGCCGCACGAAGCCGGCCTCCATCCCCATAGCTTTATAGGAAAACACAGAGCCAGAGAGGAAGGGACTGAAGGGGAGGCTAGGCTACCTGGAAGCTTACACCAGTTTTCCGTGTCCTAGAAGTCTATCTAGATGCTTGGGTCTCCGCAGAGAATGCCCAGGTCTCCAGTGCCCCCATAATACCCAGGTCAGCGGTAACACCCCAGATTGCTGAGTACCCTTGACAGAGAGCATTCTTGGCAACAGTGGGTAACTCTTTACTGCCGTCTATTGGAGTTACACTATACATTGAACTTCCCACACTCTAGTGCAAGTCAACTCCACCATCAAGTCACATTCCCTGTTGGAATGTAGGTAAGCACTTCAGTTTCCATGCGAACACATGTTCATTACCTTTTGTTTCCATAAATCTTCACTGAGCTCATGCTTTGTGTCTCGGGGTCCTTGTCCCTGCTCATAGCAACCTCACAGGGTAATGCAGAGAGACACTGGTAAGGAGAGAATGTTTTGGTGGGCGTGGGGGTGGGGGTTTTGAGACAGGGTTTATGTGTGTATATCTGGCTGTCCTAGAACTTGCTCTGTAGACCATGCTGGCCTCGAACTCAGAGCCCCATCTGCCTCAGCCTCCCAACTGCTTCTGCTGCTGGCTCATCCTGTCCTTGCTCTTCTATCCCAAATGATCCTAGGTAACAGAACCCAGGGAAGTGACCACAATGAAGGGCTAGTGGTCCCCGGCCTGTGAAGCCCAGTGTGCGGCTGTTCTCCCTCACACAACCGGCACACCTTTCTCGCGGAGACTGTGCCTCTGACAGGGGTAGGTTGGAGGAGGACTAAAGGTGTGCGCCACCACCACCCAGCTGGAGGACAGTCTTGAGAGCAGATTGCGGACTCAGCCTAGAGTGAGGGGGACTGAGGGCCAGGGGGAGCCCTGCCAAGAGGGAGAAGCTAAGAGGGAGCCCTAATGTGAGCTTTCCTTCTCCGGGCTCCCAAACACGTCCTCAGGGCCTGTGACTTTACATGGCTCTCAAGTGCTCTCAGGGCCTGTCTCAGATGCTCAGTCCACACACCAGCCAGCAGGCTAATGTCTTGCTTGGGTACGCTTTTACATCTCTCTCTGGCTCAATGCACATTCCTCTGCCCCCCACTACAGAAAGGCCAATAAAACTCTTGGCCAGAGTCACACTGTACCCATTGTCCTGGATGCCTGGCTCTACTGCCTCCGACTTCCTGAGAAGCATGAGGCTTCTGCTGCTGGCTCTTCCTTTCCTTGCTCTTCTGCCCCAAGTGATCCCAGGTAACAGAACCCAGGGAAGTGACCACAATGAAGGGCTAGTGGTCCCCGGCCTGTGGGGTCCAGTGTGCGGCTGTTCTCCCTCACACAACCAGCACACCTTTCTCACGGAGACTGTGTCTCTGACAGGGGTAGGTTGGAGGAGGGTCAGGTCATCCTCAGGGCAGCCTGCACAGCCGGAGTTCCCCTTCTCTCTGTCTTTCCACCTAAGGAACAGGGTTAGACTTTCACCCATGTCCACTTTCTTCCCTGCTTGTGCAGCTCTTGACAAGACCACCCAAAGTTCCCAGCCCCATTGGCATCTCTGCCTTTTAAAAGTTTTGCTACTGCTTTCAAGGAGGGTCTTCGTCTTTCCACGTTCTGGAGTTTGGTGACTGAAATATCTGCAGAGGTGTTATGGGGGTGGACAGAGCTGGATTTTTTTCTCCTGTGTGACCTGAAAGTCTAGGGCTTGATAGCCACTGCTTTAAAAAAGTTACCCAAAGGTATGGCCAGAACCCTGATGCCACTGCCCCGGAAAATCTGTATCCTCCCTTCTGGCAGAGATCACTCAAGGCAGATTTCAGAACATGGGGAAGCTCGTTACAGTGACCCACATGTTTGTCTCATTAAAAAAAAAACTAATATGCTATCCCCATGGTTACACAGCATTTGTGTTTCATTTAATATTTTTCTGGCCACCTACAAGTCTGCCTCATCATTTACAACCTTATAAAATTCTATTGTAATAAAAACTATGGCTGGGAACAGTGGTGCACACCTTAACTCAAAGCACTTTGGAGGCAGAAGCAGGTGGATCTCTGTGAGTTCTGGGCCAGCCTGATCTACAGAGTGAGTTCCAGGACAGCCAAGGCTACACAGTGAGGAGTTTTCTTTCTTTCTTTCTTTCTTTCTTTCTTTCTTTCTTTCTTTCTTTCTTTCTTTCTTTCTTTCTTTCTTTCTTTCTTTCTTTTAAAGAAAGAAAAAAAAACAAAATAAAACCCAAACCAAAAACCTATGAATTTATTCAAGTCATTTGCCATGTTCTGAAGTCTGCCTTGAGTGATCTGTGTAAGAACAGAGGGTTCAGGTTTTCTGAACTCAATCACAGTCGTGAGGGGAATTTCTTTCTCTTTTTATGTAATTGTTTACATTTATTTACTTACTTATTTTTTATTTGGGGGAGGAGAGCACATGTATGTGTATGCATGTTATAATACATGTGTGGAGATCAGAGTTAAAAAACTTGGAGGCAGTCCTTTCCCTCCACTGGTAAGAGTCTTAGGGTTAAACCCAGGCCCATAAGGCTTAGAGCCAAGCACCATGGAATCATTTCACCAGCCCCAGGTGGGTTTCTCGAAACGGGTAACTTGACACAGGTCAGGGGAGCTTGTAATGACTGTCTCCAATGCCTTATAAGTAGCAAGTTCACTCTCATTGGTGAGTGATAGATCACATTTTTAGAAAAGCTTAGACACAGGCAAGGAAGAGGTCAGGAAATGCTGCTTTGAGAAGCTCGATACTATCAAGCTGCAGCAAGCAGCCTGACAGCTGTCCTCCTGCTCTGGGCTTGCTGTCATTTGTGGAATGCCAGATCCATAGCTGTCTACCAAGAGTAACTTAAAGTTGCTGGTCTCTCCTTTGACCATTTAGCCTATGGTGGTGAGAAAAAATGCCTGAGCAAATCGGGGCACTGCAGGAAAAGCTGCAACTATGGAGAACTGGCTCAGGAAGCATGTAAAAATCGTCGAGTCTGCTGTGTCCCAGACATCAAGAGCCGCAGGCAAAAGGCCTCCATCGCTTGGACCACGGAGCCAACAACAGAGTACGAGCTGCCCTCAGACTTCACGGATGTATTTAGCACAATGCCGGATTCAGGCAACTTAGCCAGAACAGAGGACAGCGTAACAAAGGCACCTGGGAGGCGGCTGGGAAGCTCTGTCCCTGGAATTTATGATAGCTCATGACTTATCAAATGTCAAAATGTCTTGCTCATATCCCAAGAAAGATGGACTATGTTGTGTATATAAGGCACTGAAAGACCTATGACACACACACCACCCCTCTGATTGTGTAATTCTAGATAAAAACCACTGTGTGAAACATCACAGTGTTTCCAGTGACAAAGTCTCCGATGTTCCTTAAATGCTGGGTGGTCACTCCAGACTGCAGCAGTGTTCATTTCCCGTGTTCCTCCTTTGCTGGTAATATGTGTGCACGCTGAAGCGCTTGAGGAAGAATTAATTTCCATACTGGCATTTCCTCTGTCCTTCTATCTATTTAATGAGAGTTTGGGGGTACCAGAGCACTCTCTTCTGTTAGTTTCCCTTCAGATGAAAGCCTATGTGGGCAAAATAAAAATCCTAAATATACTAGGATTTAAATGCTTGCTCCAGGGGCTGAAGAGAGGGGACTCAAGTGACCTTAATCCCTTCAGCCCCTAGCTAAGGACTTTTCACAACTGTTTTCACTGAGGAGGTCAGATTTATATTCTTCCTGAAACGTAAGTCTGAAGAAGGCACTTTCTCTGGATCATTGGCTCTGTTGTATGAGGGGACAGGGGGTGGCATCGAAGAGAAGAGAAAAGATCAGAGGGTAGGGCCGTTACTCAGTGTGACTTTGCCTACACAGAGGTGTGCCGCACTGAGCAGACACATGGCTAGCCAGCAGAGCAAAGTGCAGCGCTTATGTAGCTACAGGAGACTGTTTTGGTGACAGATGTGGAAATGGGTTGGTGATGGTGTGTGGTGTGTGCTGTGATGAGCTCAGAGCCTACTGAAATGCCATTGCAAAGCAAAATGCCATCAGGGAGTATTTGTTTTCAAAGGAGAGTTCACTCAAGAAACTTCCCATTGACATGGCTGTAGAAATAGCAACCTTTTCCTAGGAAAGTAGAGAGGTTTTAATTCTCCAAATAGAGACACAACCTCAGAGGATTGCAAAGAACCAGCTAACAGAAAGTGAATCTTCCTAGATAACAGAGGGGGGAAAAACACAGCTCTAAACTGAGGAAGAAAACAAAGGTCAGAGTGAGGTCACATTTCAAGGAGGGCAGAAGCGCTGCCTAGAGGCAAAGTTGTGAACGTTTAAAAGAGGCAATCTAATAGTGGTTGGACCATAACCTGCTCCCTAGAGCACGCTACGCCAAAGCCAGTGTACTGAGTCAGCACAGTCAGAGAAGCAGAGAAAGACACAGCTTTTGGTAGCTACTCTCCTATTGACTAGAAGTAAAGAGAGAGAAACAATATGTTAGCAGGAAGTAATACATAAAAGGAAAATATGGCTGGCAAGATGGTTCAGTGGGTAAAGGGATTTTTCCTGAAAGCATAATGATCTGAGTTCAATCCCTGGAACCCACATAAAGGTGGAAGAAAAGAACCAATTATACAGAGTTGTCCTCTGACCCCTACATGAACCTGATGGGCCTCCCTTACACAGACACAAATCACAGACACCCACAATAAGGGTGAGTTATTTTTAAATATAGGTTTTTGTTTTTTCTTTGTTTTAAAGCTGGGTGGCAGTGGTGCACACCTTTAACCCCAGAGCTTGGGATACAGAGGCAGAGGGAGGTGGATCTCTATGAATTCAAGGCCAATCTTGTCTACAGAGAAACTTCCAGAAGAGCCAAGGCTACACAGAGAGACTTTGCCTTGAAAAACATTTATATGTGTGCATGTGTGTGTGTATTAAGCCCTCTATGAATTAGAAGAGCTTAGCCATCATGGAGAAGGTGGTATGTTACTAAAATTCCCTCTGCAATAACCACCAAGCCAATCCCAGCATTACAGCCTGAAGCCATGGCCAGACAACCTACTCTGAGTCCAGCGTCTCTGCTTAGAAGCTCTTCCAGGCTTAACCAACTAGGTCTGCAAGACTATATACCTCTCCCATCCCACCTGCTCTGGTACCCCTCCTCCCCAGTCCTACATGGCATAGATTGTCATAGTTCATCCCCAAACCCCAAACCTCTCCTCCTCCCCTCCCTTTACCCGGCCTCCACCATACCCACCCACATTCAGTGGCTGCTCAGGGTTCCTCTCTGAAAGTCACTCAGGTGCCCATACCCTTCTCCCACAGTATTCAGATTGGGAGAGACACCTCGTCATGCAAAACCCAATTTTACACTGTACATAGTGGAGGAAAGACAAATAAGCATGTAGATGCATGCGTTTTAATACGGAGGTAGATAGCAGAGATGGCTTCCCTGGAAGTTTCTGCATGGTGGCCACCAGCTTTCACATTTTTTTTTGTTTTTGTTTTTGGCCAGCGTTTCTCGTAAGACTAGTTAGTATCTTCATTTACCACCCGTAAGGCTGATCCTCACGTAGGGCTGGAGGCAGCATATCTGGTAATTTCTGCAGTAGAAGTAGGGTTGTTCATCCTTCTTGCAGGAAGGCCTACAGAACCCTAGGTCAGCCATGCACGGAAGGACAGAATTTTTACCTGGTTAAAAAAAAAGAGTAATGATAATTAATTTCCACTTACTAGTGACATAGACTTGGGGAGTCAGGAGCACAGAAAAACACCTAATGGGGTGACAGTGAGCACTACAGTCAAGACAGAGAGTCAGTGTTCTTTCCTCTGTCCCGCTAGGTTCAGGGCAAGGCTCTGGATATTAGTGTGATGAAGACAGGAACAAACCAGCACAAAAACAGACAGAGAGGTGGATGGGAAAGATCAGAGGGCTCAGACCCAAGTCCACACAGCTAGGGACACCTAATCTTGGCAAAGGAGTCACAAGCATATGCTGGGAGGAGGAGGCTTATTCAGGAGCTGGTGCTGGTAACCACGCCAAACAAAAGTCCTCTCCAAGCAGATCAGGGGCCTTGATTTAAAACTAGAAACACTTGAAGTGCTAGGAGAAAGTACTTCAGGATATAGGCACAGACATTTTCTCAGTAGGACTCTAACAGCCCAGGAAGTGATTCCAAGGATTTACAAATGAGGTTAAATTAAGTCAAAAGCTTCCGTACAGCAAAAGAAACTATCGGTAGAGTGGCTAACAGAAAGAGAGAACAGTATTTTCATCTAAACCTCAAACAGAGGGTTACTATCTAGAATATATAAAGAATGGCAGAAACCAAACTATAGGCCTGAAGAGATGGCTCAGGGCTCAAGAGCATTGGCTATTCCAGAGATTATTCTAGGTTTGATTTTCAGCACCCACATGGCTGTTCATAACTATCTGTAACTCCAGCTCCAGGGCACCACAAATCATCATCTGGCTTCCATGGGCGTGGGCAAACATGCAAGCAAAACAACCACACATACAAAATGAAATAAGCATTTTTTTAAACAAACCTCCGACACCCTATCCTTTCAGCCTCAGAACCACGGCACTCACCTTTAAACCAGAGCAGGCTGGAAGAAATGTTTCATTTTTCCCTATCACTGTTACAGAGTGGAAAATGAACCATTACTCTGTAAAATAACTTAAATCTTATGTTGAAATAAAATCAACTCCTCTGCTACTCTAAACTAAGAGGAGGAGGAGGAGGAGTAAGAAGAAGAAGAAGAAGAAGAAGAAGAAGAAGAAGAAGAAGGAGAACTCAGACATCAAAAGGCAAAATTGCCAATCAACAAATAAGCCAATGAGCTTAGACATATATCAAAAGAAGAAACACATATAACCAATAAGTCTCTTTGAAAGTATTTGATATCTGTAGCCATAAAGGAAATGTGGGAAGGGGAACCCTTGTCCACTGTTTGCAAGAATGTAATGGGCGCAGCTCTGTGGAAATCAATCTGGAGGTTTCTGAAGCAGCTAAAAATAGAGCTATCACATGACCCATGTACATACCTGGTATATACCCATAGGACCATGCAGCGCTGCCAGGGCCACCAGGCTCCACAGTGCCACTGGAGGACACATGGAAGAGAGAGTGTACCTTCCTACTAGGGTGGAACCTCCAAGGACACTTCTGTTGCCCCTAGTTATGTGTGTGCACCTGTGTGTGTGATACATGGAAGCCCGATGTCTGATAACCTTGGCTGTTCTCAGAAACTGTCTACTTTGTTTTTTGCGACAGGGTCTCCCAGTGGAACCTGACCTGAGTAGCTTGGACTGAAATGCTTGGCAAGAACCCCAGGGATCCTCCTGTCGCTGTCCCTCCAACACGGAGACGGCAGACTCCCTCCAGCATGTTCAGCTTTATGTGGCTCCTGGGGATCTGAACTCAGGTCCTCAAGCTTGCGTACAGAGCATCTAACCGCTAAGCCACCTCTCTGGCCCACACATGGGCCTTATTAAGACATTCTGGTTAAAACCATGAGCTCAAGGGCTGGAGAGAAGGCTCAGTGGTTCAGCGCACTTGTTGCTCTTGCAGAGGACCGAGGTTCAGTTCTCAGCACTCATATGGTGGCTCATAACCATCCGTAACTCCAGTTCTAAGGGATCCAGTCCCCTTTTCTCAGCTCTGTGGGCACCAAGCATGCACATGGTAACATACGCACAAAAGGCAAAACACTCACACACACACACAAATTGAAAAATGAGCTCATGACAGCATGTGATCCAAGCTCGGCCTTGGCCCCTGAAAACAGAACATGATTGACTCTTCTCCCCCTGCCTACTGGTACAATCCAGAAAATTCATGGGTGAACCTAAGGAACAGCCGTGCTCTGGAAGCAGCCTCAAGGGAGCCTTGGACAGACAGCACCAAACCCCACTGATCAAAGCACAAGCCTGAAGGCAGGGTGGGAGTCACTGAGCCAGTATTTTCTCACTCTTTGGAGAAGGACTTAGAGGAAGCCCAGAGCAGAGGCAGGATCATGAAAAGGAGGTAACTTGGTGTCTCTTTCTCTAGTATATTCTCTTCCTACATCACAGTCAAGTTCTGTTTGGATGGCATGTGTCATGCTTCTGGAGTCCCCAGGTCCTTCACCTCATCGTTAGAAGCATGGCTCAGGGGTGAACAACCACGCTGTAGAAATGGCGCCCCCAAGACCAGGATTTGAAGACCGGCATGCAGTCCCAAAGAGTCTGTACCAGGATCTTCAAATTCCCCATTTCTAGTCTCACCCATGTTGATTTATCCACCCCAGATTCAGATTCTGTCCCTTGCCACCCCCTGCCAGAGTCAGGGAAGACTGGCAGCACTTACGCTTCCTAGGCTTGCAGAAGCCGAGGAGGGGCTGCAGATGGCAGAGCTGAGCCCTTACACCCCTTGCTTTGTGCCTGTTTAATTCCTGTTGTAACCCTGAGCTACATGATGCTGTCTGTTGTCTGGCTTTTCCAAAACGGGATGCTGAACTCAGATAGACGTATAAGCTGGATCCATTAGTGGTAAGGGGCAGAGCTGGGATGAGTGAGTGCATGCACAAATCCGTGAGAGAATGCTAAAGAAGTGAATAGTGAACATGTTGGTATATGACTGAATAAAGGGTAGGTGCTTTTCATATTTGGAAACTTTCAGGCCCCCAAGGCTATGAGCACTTGAGCATTCAAAGGTATTTCAGCTGATGGCCCTAGAAATCCAAAGATTTAGGTTTCACTCAGCCCCTGTCCACCTTTGACCCATTTTCTCTCAAGACAAACCAATGCCCTAGCCCATGGTTCCATCCACCCCTGCACCCTCAGCTGACATCTGTCTCAATAGCTGCTCCTGGGGCTGGTGCGTGACACCACCTTCAATGTGCTCCCCACCCGACTACCAAGATCCAGTCCTGATGGCTTCTCTGCTGCCTCTGAACTCCATGACAGACAGACACAAAACACTCAATTCTGTGAACTTTAATGTGGGGTAGGGACTAAAGGACAAGAAGCCACATCCTTTTCTATCCATAGAAGGATCTTTTTTTCTTTTTATGGACTTTTGAGGGCATCGTAGCACTGGTCCAGCCAAGGACTCCATCAATAACCTCAGTGGGGATTGTTAAGTAACGTTCTGGGATACAGCAGCGTTTGCGATTTTGGCAGCGTATGACACTGTCTTCACCATCCTTGCACACCACCCGGCAGTGTCCGTCCTTCCAACATTCATCTTTGGGGCATAGGAACAATTGTTAGGTGTGGGTTGGCATTGCTCAAGCGACAGACAAGAAGCAGCAGGAGCACAGGAGGGCAGGGGAGAAACAGCCACACAGTTGGGTGAGCCGTGCTGATTCAGGTCCCAAGAAAGTTGAGTGGGCCTTGAGAGGGAGAGCATAGAGGTGACTGATCTTGGAAAGCTTTCAGGAAATCTCTCCTTTGTTTTTGATATGGAGTCTCAGCTCTTGGCCTGAAACTTGGTATGTAGAGCAGGCTGGCCTTGAACTCATAGAAATTTACGTGTGTCTGCCCCAGTGCTGGGATTAAAGGTGAGTGCTACCACATCCAGCCAAGAAAAGTTCAAAGTTTCTCCCCAGCTACCATCCTGGCCATCCCCAACTTCCTAGTACTTACTTCCTCCAGAATTGATAAGTGTGAGCCTGGGAATGGCAGGAAACACAGTGTCCATGTGCTGCCATTGTGGACAGAAGAGGCTCACTCCACCACAAAACAGCACAGGAAGCTCATGAACAGCTGGTGACAGGAGCCAGCACACCTCAGCTGCAGCCACGGCCCAGTGTCCAATCCCCTATGATCTCATACTCACCTAATATAAACTTAAGACCCAGTCGAGCCTCTTGCCTCAGCACACTCAGTGATCCAGGTGGCCTCACCCCAAGCCAAACCCAAACCTAATCAAGTCACCAGCCCAGTGCCAAGCAGCTGCCCTCCACCAAGCTGAATCCAAGTACCCTGCACACCAGATGCTTGTCCCCCCACCAACCCATGCCCAGCCATTGAATGCCAGCAGCAGCCCTACTCAAGCCAAGTCTCACCCCTCTCCTTATTGCTCCAAGCTGTCAGGAAAACCAGGCCGTCACTTTCAGTCCGAGCTGTGGCTCTGTCTGTCACCCCAGGCCCCGGGTGCTCCTTCATCGAGAACCAGCCCTAGCCAAATCCCCAACCAGAACCCAACCCTTCACTCCTCAACCCTCTCCTAAGTTCCCACCAGAATGCCACTCTTGCCCCAAGGTACCAGACCACACCCCCAAACATCTCTCATGCAGCCACTTAGCGCAAGAGATTGAGAAAGAGACACAGAAAGATAGAAAGAGATAGAGACAGACAGGCAGGTGAGACAGAGAGAGACACAGAGGGAGAGACAGAGAGAGACAGAAAGAGAGATAGAGGGAAAGACAGAGACAGACAGACACAGAGAGATAGAAAGACAGAGACAGACAGACACAGAGAGAGACACAGAGAGATAGAGAGAAAGACAGAGACAAACAGACAGAGAGAGAGACACAGAGAGATAGAGAGAAAGACAGAGACAGACAGACACAGAGAGAGACACAGAGAGATAGAGAGAAAGACAGAGACAGACAGACGGAGAGACACACACAGAGACACACACACACAGAGAAATAGCACAGTATGAATGACAGGGTCTTGAGGTACCTTCCGAAGCTTCATGAAAGCGGAAGAGACTTGGGTGTTGCCCCAGTGAGAGTGGAGGAAAGGAAAGAAATCCAGAGACAGGAACCCGGATCCTAAACGAACCCAAGTTACCTGCCATCACCAGTTCTGTGGCCACAGATATGGCAAGAAGCAGGAGCAACAGCTTCATGGTGGCAAGAACCAGGCTGAAGATGGTAACAGCTGCAGGGGACAGGAACAGTGTTCCCTGGGGAAGAGATGAGCCTCCTTTTATCAGCAGGCCGTGGGCGGTGACTTAGAACAGGGGGGATTTGTACAAGGTCAGTGTGACCAAAGGACAGCATGTAGCACACACAAAAAAGGGGGAGTGTGGGAAAGCAGCTGGCACCTACACCAGACATGGCTTCCCTCCGAGGGAGCACAGGAGTGAATGAAAGCTGTTTGGACTTTTGAGACCCATGATTAGTTCATTTGTTAGACATGAATATGTGTCAGTGAACATTAAAGTTTGAAGAGGTAATTATTCTTAGTTTTTTCTCTCTCTGTCTCTCTCTTTCTCTCTGTCTCTCTCTTTCACACACAGCCATATGTCTCATGAAATCTTGAACCTTCTAGTATGTTCCACACTGAGGCTTCAGCCTACATCTCCCGAGCTTCCTCAGATGACTGCTGCCCCTACCTGTCACTTCAGGTGTCTCTGGTGGGGGTCAGCCCTCTTCTTGTGGCCTTCACCAGTTCATATGAGGTTTTCACATCTATTGTACATATTTCATCTTCCGTTTTTCTCACTGAGATGCCAGGAACCTGTCTGGGGCTATGGCCTTCAGAGGATCATGTGCTAGAAGCTTCTCAGTGTGCGGGAGGAGGTAGAGCCTTTAACAGGGAGGGCCGCCTACAGCTGGGCAGATGGCTCCATGGGAAAAATATTTGATGTGAAGACTTGAGTTTGAATCCCCAACACTCACAAAACCAACCAACCAAACAACCAACCAACACACTCAGTACCAAACATCTGTAATCCAAGAGGGGAAAGCCAGGACATGGTTGACCCTAATGCTCCCTGGCTAGCCAGGTTAGGCAAATCAGTGCATTCCAGGTTCAGCAAGAGACCTTGTCTTAAAAAGAGAGCAATTGGGAGACACACACACACACACAAACGTGCGCGCGTGCATGCACAGAAATCTGGACTCCGGTTAGATCCCAAGAAAGTGGGTTGTTGTAACAAGAATGAGCTTGACTGCTGGTCGTCTCTGGCTTCCTGCTTTGCCTTGTGATCTTTTCCACTGGGATGTCACCCGCCAGGTGACCTTCGGTGAGGAGGGACAGGTGAGAATCATGTATGTGCTGAACTGTGGTATGTGTGTGTGAGTGTGTGTGTATGTAAATTTTACACAAGTATGTATGCTCAAATTGTAATATGTAGGTATTTCTTGTGTGTTATGTATGTGCTGGATATGGGTGGGAATGTTTATATTGCCAAGTAGTTTCCGTGGAGACACACAGTTGGTGGTGCAGTAGGTGTTTGCAGACACCCCTCTGTCCTCAGACCTTCACAGTGTCTACCTCAGTTCTCTCTCTATCCCATGACTCTGGAAACTGGCAATGTCTTGGAAATTTTCCTACTGAGCTGGAGATGTGGGACAGAGCTAGGAGGAGAGGCTAAAGGAGGCATGGAGAGCAGGGACTGCTATTGTAGGCAGGGCCTGAGGACATAAGGAAGGAGGTGAGCTTTGCCTGGAGGGACAGCTTGGTGGTGGTTGCTGCGGAGCATCTGTGAGAGATGAGAACAAGCTGCACTGTCCAACTTTAGAAGTCTCCCACACAAGCACAGCATGTCCTGGCTCGCTTGGAAGGCTGCCCCACCCTCAACCTGTTTCATCTGGGCCACTGTTCTCTCTGAGCCCCACAGGAAGGAGAGGAAAGAACACTGGTGGTCAGGTTCTCATGGGGAAGCCAGCACAGATCTTCAACCTGATTTCACAGGCTTCTCTCAGGAAAGCCACTAAGTGAATGACAGAGTCTTTGATGAAGACGCCTCCCCTCTTTGCATTCATGCTCCATCTGACCCCTGTGGCCCAGGAGGAGGCAATGGACTGCCAAGGTTTCAGAAAGTATGGTAAGGGTATCTCAGAAAGGCCAGGGTCTGAGCCGACCCTCCACACCAGCCAGGAGGAGGCAATGGACTGCCAAGGTTTCAGAAAGTATGGTAAGGGTATCTCAGAAAGGCCAGGGTCTGAGCCAACCCTCCACACCAGCACATCTCCCTGAGAGAAACAGACACCAGAGTGAAGCAGTTTACCTGTAAACTAGTGTGTGTTGTTGAGGGCTGAAGCCAGCAATTAGTATAAACTGTACAACATGTTCCACCAACCAGGCTACACTTCTAATTTTTGTTTGTTTGTTTGTTTTGTTTTGTTTTGTTTTTTTGAGACAGGGTTTCTCTATGTAATAGCTCTGCCTGTCCTGGAGTCACTTTGTAGACCAGGCTGGTCTCAAACTCACAGAGATCTGCCTGCCTCTGCCTACCAGAATGCTGGGACTACAGGTGTGCGCCACCACGCCTGGTTTAGTCCTTTTGTCTGTAAGTCTTCAAAAAGGTAAGAGAAACACTAAGAGTGATCCATCACCCTCAGACCTGAGGAAATACTGTACTGATTTTATTTTATTTTAACCTGTTAAGATGTTTGTTGTCCATTGTTACTGAGTTCATGCCATTCTCTCTTCACCTTGATCCTCCCAGGATATCCTGTGTTTAGGAATGAGAGTCCCATTCCTTTGCCATGACTTTGTGTCAGAAGCTGAGGGCATCTTGAGTGAGTGTGTAAAGATGGAATGAAGTCCTGAGTGAATACATGTTCTCTGTTTGACACGGGCATGGCCACATTAAGGGCAAAGACCTCAGACCCACAGAAAATTGGCAAAGCATTTCCCTTGGGTCCGACTAGGAAAAGCAAAACCTTTCTCTGGCCCAGGTACAAGCCTTTTCAAATGGTTGGCCAGTGTGTGCAAAAACTAACAAGGGCATCCCCCTCTGCCCAGGAGTTTACATTCTGAAACCGCTCACCTACAGAGACCTTTCACTAACACTAGCTAGCCTCTCCCACGACGTAACCAGCGATGCTGAGACTGCAGGTTGCTGAGGCAGTTGACACGGTGCCATCCGAGTGCTCCGGAGCCCCTGACACAGCTTTTCTGTACTTACCCGCATGTCTGTCCTTTCTCCATTCCCTTGCCACCGCTCTTCAGGCTCCAGACCCGAGCCTGTTGGCACGCAGAAACTTTAGCCTTTGCTTCCCTGTTTCTCAGGATCAGGCCGGCCACACTTGCCGTTTCTCCGGCTGCTTAGCCTCACCAAAGCCCAGGCTGCTCCTTTCCTCCACAGCACTGCCGGCCAGATGCCAAACCCATCTCCCATCCCATCCCAGTGAGGCCCAGCCTCCGTGTATTAAGAGGAGTGCACTAAAAATACAAACAGACAAACAAAAAACAAAGAGAAAGACAAATGTGTAAATGTGTCTGTTAGGTATGGATTTATTGTGTTGTATTACAAAATATGGTCAAAAGACTCCAACAGCGGCTCTCTTGCTGCTGAGGGGGGAGGGGAAGCCAGCTGTTGCTTTGTCCATGAAGCTGAGTGCTCCAATGCTGCCGAAGGCCTGCAGTGGGTTCTTGGACTGAAATCAGCAGCAGAGATGGGGTAAACAAGCTTGTCGGAGGAAGGAAGGCCAACAAAGCAAACAGCAAACAATCCCACCTCTCCCCTGCCTTAAAAAAAAATCTGGGTTGTTACCAGATTATGCCATGCACATTTGGGGTGGGTATCCCTGCAGGCAAGAGTATACCCCGCAGATGCTCCCACAGCTCACAGGCCAAGCCGAAGTAGGCAATTCCTCTTTGAGGATGCGTGATCGGTGGGCAGGCCTGGAGGACACACACTTGAAATGGTGTCCTTGTGTCTAGGCTTTCCTAACGAAGACGGGGGTGGGGGGAGGGGAGAGCAGGCAAGGAGCTGTCTCCTTGGCTGCTCCTGAAACACGTGCACACGTACACACCCACTCACATTCATTTTCAGTGTCCCACTTAAAAAAGGAAGAACTCTCAGAGCACAAGGACTGGCTTCTCTTTCAAAGATAGAGAAAAAAAATAGTATATTTTCACCGATGCCCACTCAAATAAAATAGGGAAAAAGTATCAGGTAAATACTACATTAAGTTCTTGCAAAGATCTATTTATGTTTGTTTTATATGTATGCATGTTGTGCCCGCATGTATGAAAGTATATCGTGTGCTTGTCTGGCACAGAAGAGGGCAGGAGAGGGCATGCAATGCCTTGGGGCTGGAGTTGGAGAGGATTTTGAGTTGCCATGTGGGTGCTGGGACTAGAATTCAGAACACCATGAAGCCATCTCTCCAGCCCCTGTGTTAAATTCTTAGTATGTCACCTTCCCACCTGTGTTTTTAAAACACATTAGACACACATTTTCAGTCTTACTAAACATACAAATCATGGTCTAAGGACAAGACACCCTGTCTTTAGTGAGAGAAGGTGTCATCTGGGGATGAAGTTATATAGCTCACTGTAGTGACTTGTGTCTGATACACCAAGGGCCTTGAGTTTCACACCCAGCATGGCAAAAATAAAAAAAGTGACCCTTGGCTAGGACTAGAGGGTGATGAGACATATGGCTAAAAGGATGACATTTTAGAAAGCGTTAGCCTGAAATACCCTAAGAGGGAGAATACCCCGAGAGTAGTGCTGCTGATGTGTTCAATCCAAAGCTTCTCTTCCCCAGGTTCTGGGTCCGGCTCTGGCGAAGGGAAACAGTCCAGAAGGAGGCAAAGCTGGTGCCCTCAAAGTGACCGTGCGCACCTCTTCAAACTCAGCTACCAAAGCCCTTGTGTGTTTGTGGCAAGGAGAATCATCTCCCACTATGGAAGGTGCCAAAGACTCTGGCCTGGCTGGTGCATGCCTATAATCCTAAGCACTCATGAGGCAGAAGCAGGTGGGTCTTTGTGAGTTCTAGACCAGCCTACTGTACATAGCAAGTTCTAGGATAGCCAGTGCCCTGGAGGTTAGCTACTGCTGTCATTAGCTGTTAGAGCTCACCTTCTTGACTTCTCAGACTGTCTCCTGAGGTCCTTCTCCTTCCCTGCTATGCCCCTGGCTTGCCATCCTCACCAGCACAGTTAAGGCCCAGTACAAGAGACACAGACCTTTCTACTAACTGCACATCTTTAAATTAAGTTCTGACATTTCAAACCTTTGAAAGTCTAAGGCTCGGATTGCTTACCAAGAATTGAGTTCAAGGCCAGCCCCCTCTTTTGTGTCTGGAGTGGACACAGAGTAATTGTTGAGGCTCCAGTGGAAGCTGGGAGAAAAGGGTGCTGAAGTTTTATCTAAGCTCATTCCGGGGTTTATCACTTCCTCACATTCCTTGTGCCTCTGGCGTCTCTCTTCTGGCTTCTTATTGTTACAGGAGCCTCCTCCTTTCTGCATGCTTATCCTCCAGTCTTTCATTTGTCCTCCTCCTCCTCCTCCTCGGAACCAGCTACTGCCCTCCTAGGGCAGGTCATGTCTCCCTGTTTCTAGTGCAGACTTTCTAACATCTCCCCCATCAGAATTGACAGGCCACTGTAAAAGCAATAGAAAAAAAAATAGAGAAACAGACAACCAGCTCATATTTGGTTACCTATGGTCCAAGGGCAACATGTTACTCCCAAAGAAGAGAAGAGAAAGTGCATTGACCCAGATCATCAGAGCCAAGTTAATTAAAGCAAACTTTTTTATTCATTTACACAGGCTTGCTCCCCCTAGGGCAGCCTTGGACATGAGGAAGACAAGACTTTTATAGCTTGGGGGTAAGGGGTTTCTAAATGGAAGATTTGTTGAGCAAAATAGGTGGGATTATGGGAGTAGAACATAAGCATAGCAAGTTAGTCATAATGACCTGACAACAAGGTGGGCATAACAAGATAGTGATAAGAACAGCCTTAATGAGGCTGTCAGAGGTGGTCATAGAAGCTTTGAAACAAAGGTAGGGTTGCAAGATGGTTAAGAACAACTTTTGAAACAAAGACATGATTTCTATTTCTGGAACAAGATGCATTACAAAACCATTTGTAATTAGTGTTGCAGTTACAGGTGGGGCATAGCCCAATCTTTGAGAAACAGAGGTTTAATCACAAACAGAAATGAGCCTAGTTGGTCTTTAGTATAAGATGGCTTTTAAGGGCAGCACAGGAAAATCTATAGAGTAAACTAACCTGGGTCCATGGAGGCTCACAGAGACTGAACCACTAAGCAAAGAGCATGCATGGGCAGGTGTGCACAGCTTGGTCATCATGTGGGTCCCCTAACAGTGGGGGTAGGGGCTCTCTCTAACTCTGTTGCCTGCTTTTGCTGCCTTGTCAGGTCTCAGTGGGAGAGGATACGCTTAGTCCTGTTGTGACTTGAGATGCCAGGGTGGGTTGGCAACCCTTGTGGGCCTCCCCTTCTGTGAGAAGAAGGAGAGATGGGCGTGAAGGTGGGACTGGGAGGTGAGGAGGGAGGAGGCTGGGATCAAGCTGTAAAGTGATTAAATAAATAAAAACAAAGACGGCTTTTAAGCCTAAGATGGAGGCAGACTGGGTCATCAAAAGATGCTGGGGAAGAGGGAGGTAAAACTTGAGAGTTCTGTCCTAAAAAACAAAAAACAAAAGCTGCTTTTGTCTGGTTGTTTTGAGATGGTAACTTTAATAGCCTACGCTGGCCTCAGATTCCTGATCCTCATCCTTCTGCCTTCCTGGTGCTGGGTTTGCGCCAGCACTTCCAACAAATCAAGCATTTAAAAATAAGCTTCATAATTTTTGAAAAAATACTCAAGAAATACTTGTTACATAAATACCAACTAGAGATTTATCATCTTTAGAGTTTTCTCAGCTGAGCATCAACCATACAGAGCTAGGATCTCAGCTATTCTCACTGGTGCTGTTATGATAATTCTGGGCTCCTTCTGGTTAAGGATGGTGTAAGGATGCACTTTGTCCTCTTGCGGTTGGATGTGGCCATGGCACTGTTGTTGCTAATGGGCTATGAGTTATCACCAAGATCAGACCAGGTAACTGCCAGTTCAACTCTCTCCAGACTTTTGTTCCTTCTGTCATCAGCATCAGCAACAAAGAAAGTACTGTGAGGTCAGGATTTCACAGTAAGACAACACAGAGCTGCTACCCAAGCTGAGCTGCAGTGTACATGGAACTGAGCTACAGTGCATATGGAATGGACAGGACACAAAGATCTGCTTGAAAAAAAGTGAATTTGCATTTATTTATTTCCCCCTTTGTTTTTGTGCACACCTGTGTTAAATTGGAGCATGGACATTATAGGTCAACTTTGGGAAGCTGGTTCTTGCCTCCTGTCATTGGGTCCTGGGGATGAAACTTGGGTCATCAGGCTTGGTAAGAATACTTGGGTTAAGATTTTAGTGACGGTTATAGATACACTAAACACATTTTGCATTATTACCAGGCCATGTGTATTTAATGACCAGAACTCAGGGAGGTAGAGGAAGGTGGATCTCTGTGAGTTCAAGGCCAGCGTAGTCTACAAAGTGAGTCTAGGATAGCCTAGGCTACACAGAGAAACCCTGTCTCAAAAAATCAAAAGAAAGAACAAATGGGGCATTAATGAGGAATAATGGATGTGTGGAATAAGGGTGTTTCTAGGAGGCTAACCTGAGGAAGAAAGGCCCACCCTGACCATGTGAGGCCCCACTCCACAGGCTGAGTCCCAGACTGAAAATGAGGTGGCAGGTGGTGGGTAAAATGTCAGCATTCAGCTCACACTGCTTGTGGACTATGGACACAGACTCACCAGCTGCCTCACGCTCTTGCCCATGTCTTCCTCTCCATGACTGGCTGTCTCTTCAAACTGGGAGCCAAAATAAACCCTTTCTCTCTTAAGATCTTCTTGTCAATCACTTTGTCATGGCAACAAGGAAGAGTAACTAACTCTGTGATGGATGGATGAGTTCATTCACTCAGTTGTGCTGACGCTTTCTCAGCACAGATGCCTGTCATCGCCATGTCGTAAGCCTGTGCACACATGGTTTTCCTTGGTCATTAGGCCCCATTAATGCTCTATAGACATGTTCAGGAACATCTTTTGGGTGTATGCTCAGGAGCGGTATAGCTGGGTCTTGAGGTAGCACTATTCCCGGGTTTCTGAGAAAGCGCCAGATTGGTTTTAAAGTGGTTGTACAAGTGTGCACTCCCATAAGCAACTCCTCCGAGTGTTACACTTTCTCCACATCCTCACCAGCATGTGTTGTCACTTGAGCGTTTGATCTTACCCATTCTGGTAGGTGTAAGATGAAATCTCAGAGTCACTTTAATTTGCGTTTCCCTGTGGGCATCTTAGGCTTCATGTGGGCACACCAGTTAGAGCAGTGGCGGATATCTCTGATACTATGTTGCCTGCTTTTTGATCACTTCCCCCTGATGGGACTTCTCTACCAGGCCACAAGGGAGGAAGACAAAGTCAGTGAATAGATGAGCTGGAGTGTCTGGGTAGGGGGGTTACCCTAGGGGAAAGGAGATGCAGTAGGGAGGGTGGGGCTGAAAGAAGAGGAGGGAGAGGCATCTGACCAAGATGTGAATTGAATTAATTAATAAAAATATTTTAAAAAGACAAGTTGCACTGCACCTAGAATGTAGTAGACCCAGCTTCCCTGGCTGCATGTACGGTCATTTGTACACCATTTATATGTGCTTCCATTCCATCAGGTATGACAAGTAACATAGACATGATCTGAACTACGTGAGGGATTTAGATTTGCACTTCCCTGATGGCTAAAGAGGTTGGTCATTTTTTTCATGGAATTATTGGTCATTTTTTCTCAGGTTGAGTTCTTTGTGTATTCTGGGTACTAGTCCTCTGTCAGATGAATAGCTTGTAGATATCTCCACATCGTATATTAAACTAGCAATCATTGAGAAGAAATAAGATCCTGGAGTGGGTGAAAGGAAAATAGAGTTGCTACATCCTGCTTCTGAGAATGTAAATTAGTGCATCCGCCACAGAGATGACTACGGAAGTTCCCCCTAAACAACTAAAACTAGAACTGGCACTACATAGCCATCCTAGTCCTGGGCACACACTGGAAGGAAGCTAAGGAGGCACGTGTCATGGCTCCCTGCTTATCAGTGATTATCACAGCACTCCTCACAGCAGCCAACTCATGAGGACAGCCTGAGTGTCCACCAGCGTATGAACAGATGAACACAATGTGGGACAGTCAGGTGTGGTAACTCAGAGTGGTAACTGCAACACTCAGGAGGCTGGAGCAGGAGGAGAGTCACAAGTTCAAGGCAACTCGGATTCCATAGTGAGTTCCAGGGTGTCCTGAGCTGTGGAGTGAGACCGTGTGTCAGACACCAAATGTAAGAAGTAGGAAGTAAGAAAATGTGGAATAAATAGACAATGAAGTGTTATTCCATCACAGACAAAGAAATCATTTATTTGAAGGAAAATGGGCAGAGGTAGAGATTATCTTATAAGTGAAATAAACCAGGGTTAGAAAAGCAAACATCACGCTTTCTCTCAGATGTGGAATCTAAAGAAGAAAATTTAAAAGACACAAATATTGAAAGAGGACTATTAGGGAAGCTGAAGGGAACAGGGGAGAAAGTGTAAGAAAGTAATGGGGATGAACATGATCAAAATATACCATAGGCCAGATGAAAGTGTCACAATAAAATCTACTGTCTTACACAGTCAATATCCCCTAATAACATGTGTAAGAAATAAAGTAACTGAGGGAGAGTGCACAGATTACATACAAACAGTATCAAACTGTATGTGAGAAAATTGGGGTAGACATGTTTTGACATTTCCAGGGATTGCAGACCCTAACCATATACCTACATCATGCCTAGATTACCTGTAATTACTAACACACTGTGAATGCCGTATACATAAACATAGTTCTCAAATGTATTGTTTAAGAACAACTACAAAACGTAGTCTGCACCAGTAATTAACATTTTTGCCATGTACTTGGTTAACTCCACCCATGTACAACTCTAGGTAAGGTGAACTAGAATCACCCTTTTACCAAATGCCCAATGTTGGCATTTGGTTACCTACACAAAGAGGCAAACACAGAATTCGGCCAAAGATGCTTTAATGAAGTTCAGGAAATCGTTGAGGTGAGTATGTCCACCTCCATTTTTTCGGCCTTGGCCTTTACAGTGCTAATTCAATTTCGGTGAAATACTTGGTATGTTGTTGAGCTTCACACAGCATGGTTTGCCATTCCAGCAAAAGATGTAGAACAGTTCCTTTTTAAAGCATTTGTCACGGCAGGAACCAAGAGACTTCCAGCACCTTTCACTGTTCCCTATTCCAGAGCAAAAACAAGGACACCTGCATCAGTCTTGAGGTTCCAGGCAGAGGCCAGAGGCCCAGGCAATAAAAGGGAGGCAGTGAAAGGGATGCTGACCTCTAAAGGTTTAGGGACCTCGCATCATGTCACATCCTCTAAGGACACTCAGTACCAATCCAGCCCTTCATAAATGCTTCCTCTTGGAAGTTCAGTGACTTACAAGGCTTAGGAAACATGGTGAGTTATGAGGTTAACAAAAATGAACCATCAGAACCTGGACTGAACTATCTGTGTCCCAAGCCAGCTGGTAGACCTTGAGCTGATGATTTCCTTTCTAAGAATCTGTTTGCTCTCTTCTACAGACTTAGATGTCTCAGAGAACTGTAGTAATGAAGAGCATAGACAGTGTAGCTCAGTTAGTGCTTGCCTAACATGCTTGAAACCCTGGGTGCCAGTCCTGGCATAGCACAGAGATAGCAAGGTGGCCCATATTTGTAGTCTCAGCACTCAAGAGATAGAGACAGGAAGATCAAGAGTTCAAAGGCATTTTCAGCAATACATGATGAGTTCCACCAAGGACAGCTTCGGCTACATGAGACCCTGTCTCAAATGAAATAAAAGTAAATGTGAATAACGTTAATTATTAATTAATTTGCATGAAAATACTACTATTAAATAAAACCAGGTATGAAATGTCACAAACTTAGCAGGGACTGAGCAGTTTAAATTATATTATGGGTGGGGGAAAATGCTGAACTAGAAAAACAGATTTCAAATAACGAAGCCTAATAACTTAAGAGAAATACATAGTAGAAACATATTTAAAGAAAGAAGATACAACTGATCAAAATGCACAAAATTAATAACCATAGGGAGCCTGACCCAAGTACTATGTCTACATTAGACCCATCCACTCAGGGACAGCGCAAGAGAGGAACAGAAAGGCAATAGGAGACAAAGGACCAGGACACCAGCTGCTAAACACTGTCTTCTAGACGTGTCTGGGATGCTATGCCCATGAAACCCTAACATTATTGCTACATAAAAAAACACCTACATGACCTCACCAGGAGACACAACAGCCTGGATAGGAGAACTCTCACAGGGCCTCACTCCCTAGAGGAAGAGCAATAGGCAATCCATGGTGCCTGAGAGGGGAAGAAGCAGTTTTCTCCAGAGACGGACTCCTTGATCAGCTACCCTAAGTGGTCAGCCCTAACCACACATATACATAACAGCATTACTGTATGAATGAATTTAGTAGACTCCACAGCCCCAACACACACACACAATCACACACATGCTCACAAGAGGTCAAGGTTATACTAAAACTTATTGAAAATAATACTTTTGCCAGAATAAAGATTGGTGGCATGTATTCAGGCTATTCATGCCTTCCAACAACAAAGGACAAAAGGGACTCTTCACATCTTGAACTGGACAAATATTGCCTCCTTGGGCCTCTGTAAGGACTCTAATGGGGACAGAGCTTAGACCAGCAAACTGGACACAGAAATAACCGTTAGGTGCACAGTGACGTGTAGAATTCTAACTAAATGACAAGTTAAAATCAGGCCACCAGAGCTCAATGACAGAATATCTGTCCATCATGAATCACAAAAATACAAACATACAAGGAATGCATAAAAGACTCAGTGGCTATACATCCAGACAAAAGAGCCACACAGCACAATATAAAGATGGGAGTGTACTGAGAACATGTTCCATGGCTTGAGACTAAGTTACTACAGAGGGATCTGTAGTGAGAGACAATGAAAGGAGGAAGAAGGGTCTATCCAAACATTCCTAGCACGCCTGGTGTGGGACTCAGTGGCAGAGCATTTCTCCAACATCCATGAGGCTCTGGGTTCCATGAAAACCATGGCAAAAAGAGAAAGAAAGAAGGAAATATAGAAGGAGGTTGTGAATTTAAATAAAAACTACCAGTAGGAATTCATGGATGCTTATTTTTAAAAAGATTTTTTTCCCATAGCTCTGGTGACTCCAAAGCTTAGAAACATTTACCAGCCAATAAGAATTAGAAAACATAATTGTGGAGATCATTTTTGGTCAAGAAGCTACTAAACAAGTCTGAAACATCCTATCACACAAGAGATTGAGGAAGTTTCTAAAGACAAGAAAGACAATATTGCAAAGATCAACACCTCAGATCTAAGGCTCTTCCTCTGCCTTGACTAGGAGTTTGTCCTGCAAGAGGGATGATGATAGCAATAGATTCAAATTAGCTTCAAAGTGTGGCTTAGAATAATTAGTTTAAAACCTGTGAGTTCAAAGCCAGCCGAGTCTACAAAATGTGTTCCAGAACAGCCAGGGCTGTTACACAGAGAAACCCTGTCTCAAAAATAAGAGAAACAAACAAACACTAACTCATTAGTCTAAAATAAATCATATTTAACTGAGTAATGATGTATCCACTGTCTCCTGAATCCAGCTGTTACGAGGGAAGAAGAAAGGAGAAGATGAAGGTAGAAACCCTGCATGCCTAACCCTTTCTCCAAGCCAGAACTGTATCTCAGATCATAAGAGGCTGATGCAATTGGTTTCCAGATTCCTATGCAATTCCTGCACCTCTAACTCCCAACTTTTCTACCAACAGAATAGAAGGTTCTGCTACTCTCTGACGAATTACAGAAAACAAAAAAGCTTCCTTAATTGTACATTAAATTTCAGTGTTCCTAGTCTTGACATTTCTACCTAATTTTTATGTTACATAAGAATTACAAATTAGGAAATTGAAACACCGAGAAATGAGTGGCCCAGCAGGTTTTATCCCAAGATGTGAAGCTCTTCCCACAGGCCTAGACAAACAACCTCATACCCATCCCACCATCCACTCTACAACTCTGTCCCTCCTCTGAAGGGGTATATTACCTGGAATGACCTGGAATTGAAGCAGCAGCAGAACAATGGCCAGCACTGCAGTCTTCATGGCTTTAGAAAATCCAGGGTATTGACCTCTGTCTAGAAAAACACAAGGCACTGGGGGAGAGCTCTGGATGCCTGCTCCTTGTAATCAGCTGGGACACGTGTTCTCTGAGGTCCACTGGTACAGTCTGCCTCCCCACCCCTAGGACTCCACACCCACAGCACTGACCACACACTTCTCAGCTAACACTCCCTTATCCACTCAAGGACCAGCAAGACTAACTCCTTCAATGGTCAGGCTTTATCAAAAGCTAACCCAGAATCTTGTACTCTAGAGGTAAAGGAACTTATGAGTACAAAGTTGTAACTAAGAAACTGTTCACAGTTGATGGCTGCTAGGAGATGGATAGTAGGTTTTCTTTTAAAAGTGTGCGGCCCCTAGTAGATCGTCTATGCTCCACTGAACAGCCCACATCCTTGAGTTTATGACCAGCACAAATTGGACTGGCTGAGACATTTTTTAAAGGGCGGCGCTGGAGAGACAGCACAGTGTTTAAAATCACAGGCTCCTCTCTAGAGGACCTCAACAACCCACACAGCAGCTCACAACTGTCAGCACTTCCAGTTCCAGAAGATCCAGCACGTTCTTTTGTCCTCTACGGTGCAGGTGGCAAACAGACATTCAGACAAAACACCCAAAACCTGCCCCCCAACGCATAATAATAAAATATTTTTTAAAGCAAGGTAGACATGAAGTTAGAAGGAAGGTAGTGAGGTGGGAGATGGAGCTGAGAGAAGTCAGGTGAAGGAGTAAGCGGTGGATATGCTTAAAATAGATTGAATGTAGATATAAAATTTCAAAGAATTGATGAAAATATTATATGTACAGTGTTAATACATATAAAGATCCTCAACGCTGCAGGATTATTATCATGGTCTACAAAGTCTTACCCTGTCAGCTTATCCAGCAAAGCACTTGCCACATAAACATGAGGTTCCAAGTATGATCCACAGACTCAATGTAAAAGAGGCAGAAGCAGGTGGACCTCTGAGTTTGTGTCTAATCTGGTCTACATACAGAGTTCTAGGACAGCCACGGCTATATAGTGACACAGCTATCTCAAAAAAAAAAATTTAGAGGTGTGCTGGGAAAATGGAGACATGCACTCTGGAGCCCTGGGGCTCACTGGCCAGCCAGCCTAGCTGAATCAGCTTGTCCCAGGACAGTGAAAGACCCTGTCTCAAAACACAAGCTGATGGCTCTTGAGAAATGACTCTCAAGCTTGACATCAGGCCTCTATATTTGAATTGAACATATCCAAACACAGCTGTCATGATTCTAAGATAGCTTAGATGAGCTACATAAAAAATCTTTTTAAAAGGAAGGTTAACTGGGTATAGTTGCACAGGCATTTAATACCCAAATTTGAGAGGCAGAGGCAGGTGGATCTATAGAGCAAGTTCCAGGACAGCCAAGACCTTCATAGAGGGATTTTGTATCAAACACACACACACACACAAATTAAACAAAAAGAACAGTTTTATATTTAATTATATGCATATGTAATCCTGTGTGTGGGTATGTGCACATGAATGCAGTTCCCTAAGAGGCATTAGATCCTCTGGAGCTGGAGTTACAGGCAGTTGTCAGGCCCCAATTGGGTGCTGGACACTGCACTCAGGTCCTCTGGAAGAGCAGGGCACACTCTAAACAGCCTTCGCTCCAGCCAAACAAGCTCCTTTCTCCAGGTGCTCTTTTCCAGTTTGGGAATTAAGGAAGAGAGGACACCGCCCACACTTTCAGCCATGTGAATTTATCAAGATATTCTCTATCAAAGAAAAGATCTCCCACTGCCTAAAATGCTCAATTTTAGGAAAAACTTTGGTATTGAAGCCAAGAAAGGTGGAAGTTAATCAGCTCACTGTCCCAGCTGTACCCCCTGTTTGTGTGAGCTTAGAAGGAATCCTATTCTCTCCATGGAGCAGTCTCAGCAGTGAGCAGATTGGAGTCCACAGAGTAAAACACACAGTCCAACCCACTGTGGTTCCCAGGTCACTCCAGATACACAGAAGATGAAAGGCCACAGAAGTCTGAGGTTTTGCCACTAATGTGGGCCCAACTGACTGTGCCCAACTCTAGAGTCAGTCCCATTTCCACAATCCCTAATTTTTAATTCTGTACAATTCCTTTACATCAGCTGCCTCAGCAAGGTTACATGGAGATCCAGTTAAGGGGTCTAAGAAAGGCACCCCAGCCTGGATATCTTTCTGGACAAACTCCAGACTGTCCTTGATTCCACTGCTGATGGCAGCCTTGGCTCTCTTCTTGGAGCTGAGTTCACAGAATCTTAGTGCTGACCCCACCCAGCCTTAGGAAGACTGGTTACAAGGAGTGTGGGGGTGATCTTGGTTTTCAACTTGACACACTTGGAAAGAGAGAACCTCAGCTAAGAATTGCCTCCATCAGACGGGCCTTTGGGCTTGTCTATGGATCATGTTGTTGATTGTTATTTAACACAGGAGAAGAACAGCCACCGTGGGCAATAACAGCTTTAGCTATAGATATAAGCTAGTTAGGCAGAGAGAAAAAGAGACAGAGTAAGTAGAATATATTCCCCATGGTCTCTGCTTCAGTTCCTGTCTCCAGGTCGCTGCCTTGAATTCCTGCCTTGTCTTCTATCAATGGTGGTTTATAATTTCAAAGTCAAATAAACACTACCCATGTTGCTTTTGGTCAGGGTTTTCATCATAGCCAGAAAAAAGCTTAACTAGGACAAGTGGATCTGGAGTGTTCTCTCCTCTAGACCCCAGAAACAGTCCTAGCTCTTGTGTTCCCAAAAGAGAAGAACTCAGACAGGACACAGCAGTACAGAGAGCAGATAGGGGTTTCCTTAACTCAGCTGGGTAAACCACGGTGCACACTTTACACCAGGAGCCAGCTGAGCCAAGCAGAAATGGTGCTGATCCTGCCAGGCACAGGGCTTATGGCTCTTCTCTGTGTCACCCTCTCCCAGGTGCCTCCTCCAGGGTGGAAACTCCCAGAAACAGGCGAGCTTTTCTTGTCAGCCCATTTTGCCCACAAGTCAGTCTGTGTGTTATAAGCAAATATACACGATTCAAGAATATTTACAAGTGCTTAAGTGGCCCCTAAAACTGCAAATTCACCTGGGGTAAGGGTGACTGAGGTTTCGGCATGTGCCCCTGGTGAGGTCATTTCAGGAGCAGGTTCCAATTGACTAGACCCATTCCACCACCCTCGATTTTCCTCACAACTTGTTTGGGGCTTTAAGCTGGCCCACCCAGAGAGACCCCCACCTCTCCTTAAAATGTGTTGTGTTAGCCCTCACTACCTGTCATTTTGGTCCACCTTAGGCACTCGTGGTCTTGACACTGATGCCCTGCCAAACCAAGACCCTCTTAGTCTGTGTCCCTGAAATAATTGGGAAGAAATTGTAAGATTTTCGAACCTTCGAAGTCTTAGTCCTTTCTGTTGTGCAGATTTGACTGATATTTTTAAGTTCCTTTACAAGGTTTTCCTTTGTCTTTCAACCCCCTGAGAATTACAGAATGTTCCATTTCAGGAAGCTCTTATTGACACAATGGCTTCCAATAACCTTGGGCAGTCAACTACATCATTTCTGAAGGCAGGAGGGCAGGACAGAGCTAAACATCTTTATACAATTAGTCCTGAGATTATAGCTTGGGAAAGAAATGGTATTGGCTCCCCCAGAGAAGCTGAGGAGATAGCAAGTGGCTACATTCTACTGCAAGGGCAAGGGAAGGAGGGGAAAGATTGCAGCGATGCCTTCTGCACAGGAGACTCACTGCTGAGTACAGGAAGGGCAGGCTGAGCCCACAGCTCTTAGCCTCCTTATTCTGTGCATGGATTCCCAGAAGAATGAGCTACCCTTGCCTGCAGCCTTATTCCTCAGGAATGGGGGTGGATAAGAAACAGGAAATAGTCCTTTTCTTCCCTCACAGCAATCATCCCCTTCAGCAAGAAACAAGGCAAAATTCTAAGACAGAGAACACAGGTTTTGAAGGGCCACCTTCTGACATTTTCAATTTTCAATTTTATTGTGATCTTGATTTCACAATAAACCAGGTTGTTTTAAATTTCACTTTGAATCAGTTAAGCACATGGTTCCCGTAAATTTCTAAAAACCCCTCTTGTTTTTATGTATATGGATGTTGTGCCAGAATGTATGTGTATGAATTCAGTGTCCCAGGAAGGGTGTCCAGGAGAGGGATGTGTTTTTTAAAAAAATTAATTAATTAATTAATTTTTATTTATTTTATTTTTTAAATCACATCTTTTTAAAAAATGTAATTTATTTATTTTTATATCAATCACAGGTTAGGTACATTGCATCCCAGGTGTAGCCCCCCTCTCTCATTCCCCCCCACTCTCCCCATCCCTCCCTCATCTCCTCCCCGCCACATCCAAGTCCACCGACAGGGGAGGACCTCCTCCCCTTCCATATGACCCCAGTTCATCTTGTCTCCTCAGGGCTGGCTGCAATGCCCTCCCCTGGGATCTAGCCAGGCTGTTACTCCCTGGCGTGCATGGGGGAGGGTCAAAGAGCCAGCCATTGAGTTCATGACAGAAACAGTCCCTGTTCCCCTTACTAGGGTCTTCAGTTGGACACCGAGCTACCATGGGCCACATCTGAGAGGGGGTTCTAGGCCATATGCATACATGGTCCTTGGTTAGAGAAACTGTCTCTTAAAAGACCCCTGTGCCCTGCTCAATTTGGTCTTTGTGGAGCTCTTGTTCTCCCTAAGGCTTACTAACTTCCCCTATTTTTATTATTATTCCCACCCTCTGCCGAAGGCTTGGTTGTGAGTCTTAATATCTGCTTTGATACATTGCTATATTGATTCTTTCAGAGGCCCTCTTTGGTATGCTCCTGTCCTGTTGCTTGTTTTATCCTCCATTCAATGTCCATCCCATTTGTTCATCTAAACGAGCATTGATCATACCAACCTGGTCCTCCTTCTTGTATATCTTCCCTAGGTGTATAGATTTCAGCATGACCTTCCTATCCTATAGGTCTATATAAGTGAGTATATACCATATGTTTCTTTCTGCTTTTGGATTACCTCACTTAGGATGATTGTTTCCAGGTCCCACCATTTGCTTGCAAATTTCATGATTTCCTCCTTTTTAATTGCCGAGTAGTATTCCAGTCTGTAAAAGTACCACAAT
>CM053766.1:140669350-140686444 GCA_028658305.1 Pachyuromys duprasi | reverse complement strand
CAGGGTCTCTTACCTGCCTGGATATCACAAAGCAGAATGTTTGAATGTGTGGGACAAATGGCCCTCACACTCCTTTTGGAGATTGTATTTATTGGATTCTTTTCTTCCTGAGAGATCTTCACTGCCTACCATGCCTAGGTATAGGAAGGAGGTTGGCTTTCAGGGTGAGCGCTGATGTATTTAGTGCCTAGTAATAAATCCATTTTCTATAAAGTTATTCTTGATTTTGAAAAGTATTGTAAAACTTACCCTTGGAAAATTTCATGAATGTATTCTCTCTTGATCTTATTTATTCCCGTCCCCCCCCACACACTGTCTCTCATCTCCCTTACACCGTTTTAAAGAGACTCCTGTCACATAGACAAGGCTGACCTAGATCTGGTCTCCTTATGTAGAAGAGGGTGACCTTGAACTTCTGAGCCTCCTGCTTTCACAGGTATATGCTATCATGGCTTGTTTTATGAAGGTCTGATTGGAGGTTGAACCAGTGCCTTGAGTATTCTGAGCAAGTCCACCAGCAACTGACACATAACCTTAGTGATTCTAGTAATTTATTTTTATTTTACAAAAGATATGTTTTTATTTTTAATTATATATCCGTGTATTGCGTGTGAGTCTAGGTGTACTTGGAAGTCTGAAGATCCCCTGGATTTGGGACGGTTCTTATGCCTCCAGCCTCCACATGGGTGCTGGGAACTGAACTTACTTCACTTCTAACAGTGGTATGTATTTTTTAAATACAGCATTTCTCTCTGTAACCTTGGTATTCTGGACTCTCTTTGTAAAGCAGGCTAGCCTTGAACTCACAGTGATAAGCCTGCCTCTGCCTCCCTGAGAAGAGTGTGCATTCTTTACTGCTCATCCACCTCTCCAGTTCTGATGTGATATTCAAAGATTCTTTCTTCTCCTTCTCCTTCTTTCTCTTGCAATGCATTTTTGGAAGATCCTTTTCTCCACCTTCTCCTCCTCCACTCTCCTCTTCCACCCTTCTGCTCCCTCTTCTCCTTCTCCCTCTTCTCTTCCTCCTCCTCCTTTTGTGCTATGCTAAACCCAGGCCTCCAAGACTCAACATTTTCTGGGTGTCAATCCATTTCATCAAGTTTTTGGAGTAGATGGGCCTTGGAATTCTATTCACCAATCTATTTATATGGTTCTGTAGGTGTGGATATGACACACACACAAAATCAAGTGAATGCTGTAACCCAAAAATTTCAGCTCTCCTGCAGAACCGGGTAGTTACGTTTTCACACACACACTTTTTTTTTTGGATCAGTCACCCAGTCTCTAAAACCCTTCGACTAACTCTCAACTATCAAGGACTGGTAGCACCTGGAGAGCACGCTTCCCTCTAGGCCACTCGGTCCACATCCATGTAATACTGTGCTTTTAAAACACCATCCAGAAGAAGTATTAATATGGTGAGTTCTCTAAGATACAAGGGACAAAGAGCTTGGTAAGGGGGTAAAGGAAGATGCTGTGTGAACACCTCCAGACAGATATCATGGCCTGTTCATGGACACATAGAAAAACCACTTCCTGATCATGAACCAAAGAAAAGAAATGGAAATGACAAGGTGGTATCATTTTCTGCTACAAATTTAAAAGGATTATTATTTTATCAATAATCCAAGATTTTTAAGACGATTTTTTGTCCTTATGTGTATGTGTGTGTGAGTATGGCTTTGTGCACATGAGGGCAGTGCCTGAGGAGGCCAGTGAGGGCTTTGATTCTCTGGAGCTGGATCCTGAACGTTGTGATTTGGCTGACTTGAGTGTGGGGAACTGAACCTGAGTCCTCTGCAAGATCAGCACATGCTCTTAACCCCCAAACTTTCTTCCCAGCCCCAACAGAGTCACTTGTATAGGGAGAGAGCAGTTCTCTTAGTATAGACAGCAGGCTGCTGCATCCTTTTGGCAGGTGCTGGCCAATACCCAAATCACGCTTGGATAGCATCCTTACAAGGAGAAGGCAATTTGGACAGAAATACAAGAAAATGTTTATATGACAGAGGCAGAGGTTGAAGCTATGCCTTTGTAAGCATGCCAAGGATCAGCAGCAGCAAGAGACAGAAGAAAGGACAGAGCATGCACACCTCTGGGTCTCAGGAGGAGCAGCATTGTCACCATTTTGATTTTGAACTTGTAACATCCAGGATAGAGGGGAAAAATTGTTTATACCACTCCATTGTGGTGTTGAATGGAACCCATAGGAATCAGCAGACCATCATTTATAGTTACTACAAGGCCATGCTGCATCTGTGATGGTTACATTCACTGTCACTTGCCTCGATTGGGAAGTGTCTCTGAGACTAGTAAGTAGATCACACCTCTGAGTGTGTCTGTTGAGGGCATGCACAGAGAGGATTATGGAAGGTGGACTTGCCCTGAATATCGGTAGCATCATCCCAAAGGCCAGAGACCAAAGGGAAAAGTCAGCTTACTTGATGTTCTCTTTCTCTCTGCTTCCTGGTCACCACAATGTAAGCAGCTTTGCTATTGTTCCTTGTCATGATCCTCCATCCCACTATGACTCAGAAACAATGATTGAAATGACTGAAGCGTTGAGCCAAAAGAAGCATCTTCTCCCTTTAATCTGCTTCTCTACAGTATTTTGCCACAGGCATGTGAAATCTAGATAACATAGTATCTTTGGCTGTTCATGATGACTGTGCAGTGGGAATAGCCATTATCTTCTTTCTTCCTTCCTTCTGGGTAAGCAATTGCATAAGTCATTTCGAGAAGCAAACTGTCTCTCTGCATTTACCCGCATGCTTTTGAACAAAAATTCCTTTAAAGACAAGAAAAAAAAAGTTTTGTGTTGGCTGAGCAAACCCAGAGACCTTCATCTCCTAGTCCAGACAAATAAATGGCTAGAAAAGAGCACTTCTGTTGCATCATAAAAATCTTGAATAAATATTTGCATCGACTGCTTATGTGTGATATTAGCCCTTTGCAAACTCTGAACAACCCAGTGTTAAGGAGGAGGTTAGCACCAGGAAACTAACAGACTCACCCTGAAACCAACAAACAACAAGAATTAACAACTCAGGATATAAAATCCTATAGGTAGGGATAGTCTCTCTGGCTGGGTCAGGTTTACCCCTCACTCCAGAACAAGTATAAAAGATCATGCTAGCCTCTGTCTCATTCAGCTCAAACCAGCTCCTGGGATCCCCTCACCAGGGGAGCATCCCCACAGTACAGTTCCTCTTACCCTAGTGAAGTCTGCAATCTTAGGGGATGTTTAAACCCCTGTATATATTCTTGCATCTTATAAATAGATCTATAGAAGACTGATTTCAGGGTAAATTGGGCTGCCAAGAAGAGCACACCCCTCTCCCGGACACCTCTTTTGGGGCACTGCATTCATGTGGTGCTCAGACATACATTCCGGCATTATACCCGTATACATAAAAAGAAAAGGGGCTTTTAGAATTTTACAAGAACCATGCGCTTAACTAATTCAAAAATCCATAGGAAGTGAAATTAAAAACAAGGAGGTTTTATTGTGAAATAAAGATAATATGACAACTTAAAATTAGAAAATGTCAGAAGGTGGCCCTTCATAACCCAGTGTTCTCTGTCTTAGAATTTTCCCTTGTTTCTTGCTGAAGGGGATGATTGCTGTGAGGGAAGAAAGGACTATTTCCTGTTTCTTAGCCACCTCCATTCCCAAGGAACCCTGTTTCAGGCACGAGTAGCTCATTCTTCTGGGAATCCATGCACAGAATAAGGAAGCTAAGAGCTGTGGGCTCAGCCTGCCCTTCCTGTACTCAGCAGTGAGTCTGCTGTGCAGAAGGTATCGCGGCAATCTTTCCCTCCTTCCCTTGGCCCTGCAGGAAAATGTAGCCACTTGCTGTCTCCTCCAGTGTTTCAGTAGAGCCAAAGCCCTTTGATTACCAAGTTACAATCTCGGCGCCGCTTTCCTGCCTTTTCTCATGACATAGTTGACTGTCCAAGGTCATTGGAAGTCATTGTGTCGCTCAGAGCTTGCTGGAATGGAACATTCTGCAGTACTCAAGCGTTCGAAAGACAAAGAATAACCTTATAAAGTTACTTAAAAATATCAGTCAAGTCTGCCCAACAGGAAGGACTAAGACTTCAAAGGTTTGAGAACCTTACAACTTCTTCCCGATTATTTCCGGGACCCAGGATGGGAGGGTGTTGGTTCGGCCGGGGATTAGCGTCGGGAGAGACTAACAGTACCCCATTCTCACCCCAAGTACCGGAGTTGGACCCAAAAGCCAGGTAGTGGTGGCTAAAACAACAGATTTAAAAGAGAGGTGTTGGTGTCTCTGGCTGGGCCAGCTGATGGCCCTATAGAAGATTTGAAGAAAATCGATGGTGGCAGACTCGGTATAGTTCAGTTCAAACCAGCTCTGGAGATGGCCTCACCAGAGGCGCATGCCCAGACTGCAGTCACCCTTTGCCCCAGTGAAGTTTGCAATTTTAGGGGCCATGTAAACGCTTGTATAGATCTTGAATCGTGTGTATTTACTTAAAACAGACAGACTGACTTATGGATAAAATGGGCTGATAAGAAGAGCACCCTGGTTTCCTGGGAGTTTCCACCCTGGAGGAGGCACAGGGGAGAGGGTGGCAGACAGAAGAGAGCCGTAAGCCCTGCGCCTGCCAGGATCAGCACCATTTCTGTTTGGCTCAGCTGGCTCCTGGTGTAAAGTGTTCACCGTGGTTTACCCGGCTGAGTTAAGGAAACCCCTATTTGCTCTCTGAACTTCTGTGTCCTGTCTGAGTTCTTCTCTTTTGGGAACACAAGAGCTAGGACTGTTTCTGGGGTCTAGAGGAGAGAACACTCAAGATCCACTTGTCCTAGTTAAGCTTTGCACTTGTTATGATAAAAACTCAGTCCAAAATCAACTTCAGAATTCTTTATTTGACTTTGAGATGTCAACCCATCTCTGATCGAAGACAAGGCAGGAAATCATTGCAGGGGCCTGGAGACAGGAAATGAAGCAGAGACCATGGGGAATATATTCTACTTACTCTGTCTCTCTCTCTCTCTCTCTTTCTCACTGTATAACAAGATTACATCTGTGGTATTGCCCACAGTGGCTGGGGCTCTCCTGTGTTAAATAACAATCAACAACATGACAATAGACAGGCCCACAGGCCAGTCTGATGGAGCCAAACCTTAGCTGAGGTTCTGTCTTCCTAAGTGTGTCAAGCTGAAAACCAATATTAGCCCTACACCTTGTAACCAGTCTTCCTAAGGCTGAGTGGGGTCAGCACTAAGATTCTGTGAACCCAGCTCCAAGAAGAGAACCATCAGCAGTGGAATCAAGAACAGTCTGGAGTTTGTGCAGAAAGATATCCAGGCTGGGGTGCCTTTCTTAGACCCCTTACCTGGATCTCCATGTAACCTTGCTGAGGCAGCTGATGTAAAGGAATTGGACAGAATTAAAAATTAGGGATCATGGAAATGGGACTGACTCTAGAGTTGAGCACAGTTAGTTGTGACCACATTGGTGGTAAAACCTCAGACTTCTGTGGCCTTTCATCTTCTGTGTATCTGGAGTGACCTGGGAAGCACAGTGGGTTGGACTGTGTGTTTTACTCTGTGGACTCCAATCTGCTCACTGCTGAGACTGCTCCAAGGAGAGAATAGGATTCACTCTAAGGTCACACAAACAGGGGGCACAGCTGGGACAGTGAGCTCACTAACTTCTACCTTTCTTGACTTCAATGCTAAGATTCTTCCTAAAACTGAGCCTTTTATGCAGTGGGAGGACTTTTCCTTGATAGAGAATATCTTGATAAACTCACATGGCTGAAAGTGTGGGCAGTATCCTCTCTTCCTTAGTTCCCAAACTGAAAATCAGCACCTGGAGAAAGGAGCTTGTCTGGCTGGAGTGAAGACTGTTTAGAGTGTGCCCTGCTCTTCCAGAGGACCTGAGTGCAGTGTCCAGCTCCCATGTGGCACCTGACAACTGCCTGTAACTCCAGCTCCAGAGGATCTAATGTCTCTTAGGGCAACTGCATTCATGTGCACATACACACACACAATTACATATGCACGTAACTAAAAAGAGAATAGTGTTTGTGTGTGTGTGTGTGTGTGTGTGTGTGTGTGTGTGTGTTTGAGACAGGGTTCCTCTGTGAAGTCTCGGCTGTCCTGGAACTTGCTGTGCAGATCCACCTGCCTCTGAACCTCACACTTGGAGATTAAAGGCCTGTGCCACCATAGCCACATGCCCAGCTAACATTTCTTTAAAAAAAGGTTTTTTGTTTGTTTTATTTTAAAGTAGCTCATCTAGGCTACCTTATCATCATGACATCTGTGATTGGATACAGTCATTTGAGGTGTGGAGGGCAGAGGTCAAGCTAGGGTGTCATTTCTAAAGAGCCATCAGCTTGTGTTTTGAGACAGGGTCTCTCACTGTCCTAGAACAAGCTGATTAGCTAGGCTGGCTGGCCAGTGAGCCCCAGGGCTCCAGAGTGCCTGTCTCCATTTTCCCAGGAATTTTAAGTGTGTACCTCTATGCATACCTCCAGTTTTTTTTTGAGACAGCTGTGTCACTATGTAGCCTTGGCTGGCCTAGAACTCCATATGTAGACCAAGCTAGACTCAAACTCAAAGAGGTTCCCATGTTTCTGCTGCCCATTTCCTAGGATTAAAGGTGTGGGCCACTGAACCATGTTTCTACCTCTTTTACATAGATTTTGTGGATCATACTTAGAATCTCATGCTTGTGTGGCAAGCGCTTTACTGGTCGAGCTGTCAGTGTAGGACTTTGTAGACCATGGTAAGAGTCATGCAGTGTTGAGGATCTTCATATGTACTAATACTTGACATATAATATTTTCATGAATTCTTTGAAAATTTTCTGTCTACACACAATCGAATTTGAGCATATCCAGCCACTTCTCTCAGATTCCCCTTCTCTCAGATTCGTCTCCAAAATCCCCAGCTTCCTCCTAACTTCATGTCTGTCTTTATAAAAAAAAAAGCCTTTTAATATATTGTGTCGGGGGGTGAGGGGCCGTGGGTGTTTTGTCTGCATGTGTGTCTGTGTTCCACCTGGACAGAGGTCAAAAGACGGTGTTGGATCCTCTGGAACTGGAATTGCTGGGAGTTTCAAGTTGTCCTGTGGCTTCCGGGAACCTAAGTGGGTTCCTCTAGAAGGGCAGCCTGTGATTTCAACCACTGAGCAGTCTCTCCAGCCCTATCCTGTTAAAAATCACTCAGCTAGTCCAATCTGTGCCGCCCATAGACTCATGGATGTGGGGCTGTTCAATGGAGCATAGACAATATACTAGGGACCACATTCTTAAAAAACACAAAACTGAATCTCCGTCTCTCAGACACCATGAAATGTGAACAGCTCTTCAGTTACAGCTTTGAGCTCATAAGTTCCTTTACCTCCAGAGTAGAGCATTCTGGCTGGCTTTTGATAAAGCCTGACATATTTTACAGTCGTATACTCTGGCTACTGTAAGAGTTAGTCTTGCTGGTCCTTGAGTGGATAAGGGAGTGTTAGCTTAGGAGTGTGTGGTCAGTGCTGTGGGTGTGGAGGCCTAGGGGTGGGGAGGCAGACAGCACCTGTGGACCTCTGAGAACATGTGTCCCAGCTGATTACAAGGAGCAGGCATCCAGAGCTCTCACCCAGTGCCTTGTGTTTTTCTAGACACAGGTCAATACCCTGCATTTCCTAAAGCCATGAAGACTGCAGTGTTGGCCATGGTTCTGCTGCTGCTTCAATCCCAGGCCATTCCAGGTAACCTAGACACCTTCAGAAGAGGGACCTAGTTGGACTGTGGGTCTGTTTGGATGGTGGGATGGGTTGAGGCTGTGAGTCTGGGGCAGTGGGAAGAGCCTCAGATCTTGGGATAAAACCTTCTTGGCAACTCATTACTTTGTGTTTCCATTTCCTAATTTTTAATTTTCATGTAAAAAAATTGGGTAGAAATGTAAGGACTGGGAACAGTGAACTGTTGGTGTGCAATGAAGGCAGATTCTTTGTTTTCTGTAATTCATTAGAGAGTACCAGAACCTTCTATTCTGTTGGTAGGAAAACTGGGAATTAGAGTTGCAGGAATTGCATATAAATCTGGAATCCAACTGCATCAGCCTCTTATGATCTGAGATACTGTTGTAGAAAGGGTTAGGCTTCCAAGGTTTCTACCTTCACCCTCCCCTTTCTTCTTCCCCCAGTAACAGCTGGATTCAGGAGACAGTGTATACATCATCACTTAGTTAAATATGATTATTTTGCATTAATATTTGTGTGCTGTTTTTTGTTTGTTTGTTTCTTTGTTTTGATACAATGTGTCTGTGTATAACAGCCCTGGCTGTCTTGAAACTTACTTTGTAGACTAGGCTGACTTTGAAATCACAGATTTGAGACTAATTGTTCTAAGCCATGCGTTGAATCTATTGCTACCATCATCCCTCTTGCAGGACAAACTCCTAGTCAAGGCAGAGGGAGAGCCTTAAATCTGAGGTGTTGATCTTTGTAATATTGTCTTTCTTATCTTTAGTAGCCTCCTCAGTCTGTTGTGTGATCGATGCTTCTGGAGTGTTTTGTAGCTTCTTGACCAAAAATGGTCTCCACAATTATGTTTTTTAATTCCTATCAGCTGGTCAATGTTTCTAAGCTTTCCAGTCACCAGAGGAATGAAAAAATTTCGTTTAAAAAATAATCACCCACTTATAAGCGAGTATATTCCATGTGTGTCTTTCTGTTTCTGGGATACCTCACTCAGGATGATCTTTTCTAGATCCCACCACTTGCCTGAAATTTTCATGATTTTCTTGTTTTGAACTGCTGGGTAGTATTCCTTTGTGTAAAGGTACAACAATTTCTGTATCTATTCCTCTGCTGAGGGACATCTGGGTTGTTTCAAAGTTCTGGATATTAGAATAAAGCTGCTAAGAACATGATTGAGCAAATGTCCTTGTTGTGTGCTTGAGCATATTTTGGATATATGCCAAGGAATGATATAGTTGGATCTTGAGGAAGAGCTATTCCTAATTGTCTGAGAAAGCACCAGATTAATTTCCAAAGTGGTTGTACAAGTTTATAGTCCCACCAGCAATAGAGGAGGGTTCCCCTTTATCCACATCCTCTCCAGCATGTATTGCCAGTTGAGCTTTTGATCTTAGCCATTCTGATGGGTGTAAGGTGAAATATCAGGGTCATCTTGATTTGCATTTTCCTGATGACTATAGATATTGAGCATTTTACACGGTATATACTCACTTATAAGTGGATATTAGACATATAATATAAAATAAACATAACAAAATCTAAGCAAGAAGGAGGACCCTGGGTAAGATAATCAATCCTCACTCAGAAAGACAAATGGGATGGGCATTGGAAGAAGGAGAAAACAGGAAACAGGACAGGAGCCTACCACAGAGGGCCTCTGAAAGACTATACCCTGCAGGGTATTAAAGCAGATGCTGAGACTCATAATCAAACTTTGGGCAGAGTGCAGGGAATCTTATGAAAGAAGGGGGAGACAGAAAGACCTGGAGGGGACAGGAGCTCCACAAGGAGAGCAACAGAACCTAAAAATCTGGGCACAGGGAACTTTCATGAGAGTGATACTCCATCCAAAGACCAAGCATGGAGATAACCTAGAACCCTTGCACACATGTAGCCCATGGCAGCTCATTCTCCAAGTGGGTTCTCTAGTAAGGGGAACAGCAGATGTGTCTGACATATACCCAGTGGCTGGCTCTTTGGTCACCTCCCCTTGATGAGGGAGCATTCTTACCAGGCCACAGAGGAAGACAATACAGCCAGTCCTGATGAGACTTAATAGGCTAGTGTCAGAGGGAAGGGGAAGAGGACCTCCCCTATCAGTGGGTTTGGGGAGGGGCATGGGAGAAGAAGAGGGAAGGAAGGCAGAATTGAGAGGGAATGAGGAAGGGCGCTAAGGTTGGAATACAAAATGAATAAACTGTAATTAATAAAAAATAAATTGATCTAAAAAAAGAAAAAAAGTAAAAATAAGCACCCATGAATTCCTACTGGTGCTTCTGATTTAAATTCACAGCCTACTTCCATATTCCCTTCTTTCTTTCTCTTTTTGCCATGGTTTGCATGGAACCCTGGGCCTCCTAGATATTAGGGTAGTTCCCTGCCACTGAGTCACACACCAGGCCTGCCTGGAATGATGGATAAGCCCTTCCTCTTCCTTTCACTGTCTCTTACCACAAACAGCTCTGTAGTAACTTAGTCTCAAGCCACGGAACATGTCTGCACATGTTCTTAGTACACTCCCATCTTTATATTGTGCTGTGTGGCTCTTTTGTCAGGACGCCTAGCCACTGAGTCTTTTACACAGTCGTTTCATGTTTGTATTTTTGTGGTTTATGATGGACTGCCACTCTGTCACTGAGCTCTGGTGGCCTGACATTTTTTATTAATTTTTTTATTTCATACAATTCACTTTGTATCCCAGATGTAAACCCCTCCCCTTATTCCCTCCCAATCCTGCCCTCCCCTCTTCTCCTCCTATGCCTCTTTTCCAGTCCAGTGATAGGGGAGGTCCTCTTCCCCTTCCATCTGACCCCAGCCTATTAGGTGTAATTAGGACTGTCTGCATGATCTTCTTCTGTGGCCTGGTAAGGCTGCCCACCCTTCAGGGGGAGGTGATCAAAGAACCAGGCACTGAGTTCATGTCAGAGATAGCCCCTGTTCTTGTTACTAAAGAACCCACTTGGAGACTGAGCTGCCATGGGCTACATCTGAGCAGGGGTTCTAGGTTATCTTCATGCTTGGTCTTTGGATGGAGTATCAGTCTCAGAAAAGACCCCTGGGCCCAAATATTTTGGTTCTATTGTTCTCCTTGTGGAGCTCCAGACCCCTCCAGGTTTTTTTATCTCCCCCTTCTTTCACAAAATTCCTTGCATTCTGCCCAAAGTTTGACTATGAATCTTAGCACCTGCTCTAATACCCTGCTGGGTAGAGTCTTTCAGAGGCTCTCTCTGTGGTAAGCTCCTCTCTTTTTCCTTGTTTTCATCCTCTTGTGATATCTATCCCATTTGCCTTTCTGAATGAGGATTGATCATCTTACCCAGGATCCTCCTTCTTGCTTAGCTTCTTTAGGTGTACAGATTTTAGTATGTTTATCCTATCTTATATGATTATCTTATATTAATATGTCTAATATTTACTTACAATTGAGTATATACCCATGTGTGTCTTTCTGCTTCTCTGATAACTCACTCAGGACGATCTTTTCTAGGTCCCACCATTTGTCTGCAAATACCATGATTTCATTGTTTTAATTGCTGAGTAGTATTCCATTGTGTAAATGAACCACAATTATTGTATCCATTCCTCAATTGAGGGATATCTGGGTTGTTTCCAGAGTCTGGCTTTTACAAATAAAGCTACTAAGAACATGTTTGAACAAATGTCCTTGTTGTATACTTGAGCATCAACAATCAATAAATGGTACCTCATGCAACTAAAAAGCTTCTGTAAAGCAAAGGACACTGTCGTCAGAACAAAATGACAGCCTACAGATTGGAAAAAGATCTTCACCAACCCTATATCTGACAGAGAGGGGTGATATCCAGAATATACAAAGAACTCGAGAAGTTAAACAGCAACAACTCAAGTAATCCAGTTAAAAATGGGGTGCAGAGGTAAACAGAGAATTCTCAATAGAAAATATTAAGTAGCAGAGAAAGACTTAAAGAAATGCTCAACATCCTTAGTCATCAGGAAAATGAAAATCAAAACAACCCTGAAATTTCACCTTATACCTATAAGAATGGCTAAGATCAGAAAGAAAAATGACAACACATGCTGGAGAGGTTGTGGAGAAAGGGGAACTCTCCTCCATTGCTGGTGGGAATGTAAACTTATACAACCACTTTGGAAATCAATCTGGTGCTTTCTCAGATAATTAGGAATAGTATTACCTCAAGATCCAGCTATACCACTCTTGGTGGCCTGATGTTAACTTGTCATTTAATTAGAGTTCTGCAAGGTACTGTCTACTTAACAGTTAATTCTGTGTCCAATTTGCTGGTCTGAAGCTCTGTCCCTGTTAGAATGAGTCCTTAGGAAGGACATGAAGGCAATATTTGTCCAGTTTCAAATGTAAAAAATCCCTTGTTGTTCTTTGTCCTTGGAAGTCATGAGTAGCTTGAATATATGACAAGAATCTTTAGTCTGGCATAAAGCATTATTTTGAATATGTTTTAGTATAAATTGGTCCACATGTGTCCATGTGTGTGGGTGCCTGTGTGTGTGCATGTGTGTATTTAAATGTGTGTGTTTATGTATGTGTGTAGGTGGGTGTATAGTCTACCACATTCATACAGTGATTCTCATATGTATGTGTATTTAGGGCTGACCACTTAGGGTAGCTGATCAGGGAGCTGATCCCTGGAGAAAACTGCTTCTTCCCCTCTCAGGCACCATGGATTGCCTATAGCTCTTCCTCTAGGGAGTGAGGCCCTGTGAGAGTTCTCTGTCTGGGCTGCTGTGTCTACTGGTGAGGTCATGTAGGTGTTTTTATGTAGCCATAATGTTAGGGTTTCATGGGCATAGCATCCCAGACATGTCTAGAAGACAGTGTTTAGCAGCTGTTGTCCTGGTCCTCTGTCTCCTATTGCCTTTCCGTTCCTCTCCTGTGCTGTCCCTGAGTGGATGGGTCTAATGTAGACATAGTACTTGCATCAGACTCCCTAGGTTATTAATTGTGTGCATTTTGAACCTTTTGTGGGTCTTTTCTTCTTTACTTAAATATGCTTTCAAATTTTTATTTCTCTTAAGCCATTAGGTTCCATTATAGCTAATGATAATTTTTTTCTAGTTCAAGGGTTATTTTCCTTGTAAAGTATTTTAAACTGCTCAGTTTTTGCTGAGGTTCTATCATTTCATAGATGGATTTATTTAATACTAGTGTTTGGATACAAATTGAATAATGATTAATTTTACATACATTTTACATTTTTTGTGACAGGGTCTCCTGTAGCTGAAACTGATCTCATACTTACCTTGTATTGCTGAAAAGGCCCTTGAACTCTTGTCCCTCCTGCCCCTATCTCTTGAATCATGAGATTATAAATATGGATCAACATGCCCAGTCTGTGCTATGTTAAGGCTGGAACTCAGGGCTTCACGCATGCTAGGCAAACACCCACCGAGCTACATTACCAAATGCTATTCATTACCAAATGTCTCACTGAGACATTTATGTATGTAGAAATGAGGAAACAGGTTCTTAGGAAGGAAGTCACTAGCTCAAGGTCTACCAGCTGGCTTGGGACACAGAGTTCAAATCCTGGTTCTGATGGTTCATTTTGTTAACCTCATAACCCACTGTGCTTGTTAAGCCTTGTAAGTCACTGCGCTTCCAAGAGGAAGCATTTATGAAGAGCTGGGATTGGTGCTGAGTGTCCTTAGAGGATGTGACATGATACAAGGTCCCTAAACCTCTAGAGGTGACCACTCTTTCCACTGCCTCCCTTTTATTGCCTGGGCCTCTGGCCTCTACCTGTAACCTCAGGACTGATGCAGATGTCCTTGTTTTTGCTCTGGAATAGGGAACAGTGAAAAGTGCTGGTATTCTTATGGTAACTGCCGTCTCGAATGTTTCTGGAATGAAGTGATCTATTCCGGTCGGTGCCCGAATCCCGAATACTGCTGCGTTGTGGAGCACCATCGAACACGTGCACCACATAATAAGAATGAGCACACTAAACCCCGAGCCGAAAAAAAGGAGGTGGACATACTCACCTCAGCGGTTTCCTGAACTTCATTAAAGCATCTTTGGTGGACTTCTGTGTTGCCTCTTTGTATAGGTAACCAATAGTAGGCATGTGTTGAAAGGGTGTATCTAGTTCACCTTACCTAGGATTCCTGCATCAGTGGAGTTAAGCAAGTGTATGGCAAAAATGTTCAGAAAAAAATATGTAATTACTGGCGCAGATTACTTTTTTTAGTTGTTTTTAAACACTATATTTGAGAACTGTGTACATGGCATTTACACTGTAGTAGGAATCTAGACATGATGTAGATATATAGTTAGATTCTGCAGTCTCTGAAATACCAAAATATGTCTACCCCAATTTTCTCACATAAAGTATCATACTGTTTGTGTGTAACGTGTGTACTCACCCCTCAGTTGCCTCATTTCTTATATATGTTATTAGGGGATATTGACTGTGTAAGATAGCAGATTTTATTGTGACATTTTCATCTAGCCAATGATATATTTTGATTATGTTCATCCCCATTACTTTCTTATACTTTCCTCCTGCCCCTTTAAGCTTCTGCAATAGCTTCCTTTCAATATTTGTGTCTTTGTAATTTTCTTCTTTAAATTCCACATCTGAGAGAAAGCATGATATTTGTTTTTTGACCCTGGCTTATTTCACTTACAAGATAATCTCTACTTCTGCCCATTTTCCTTCAAATAAATGATTTCTTTGTCTGTGATGGAATAACACTTCATTGTCTATTTATTCCACATTTTCTTCCTTCCTACTTTCTTACATTTGGTGTCTGACACAAGGTCTCACTCCACAGCTCAGGACACCCTGGAACTCACTATGGAATCCGAGTTGCCTTGAACTTGCGACTCTCCTCCTGCTCCAGCCTCCTGAGTGTTGCAGTTACCACTCTGAGTTAGCATACCTGACTGTCCCACATTGTGTTCATCTGTTCATACGCTGGTGGACACTCAGGCTGTCTTCATGAGTTGGCTGCTGTGCGGAGCGCTGTGATAATCACTGATAAGCAGGGAGCCATGACACGTGCCTCCTTAGCTTCCTTCCAGTGTGTGCCCAGGACTAGGATGGCTATGTAGTGGCAGTTCTAGTTTTAGTTGTTTAGGGGGAACTTCCGTAGTCATCTCTGTGGTGGATGCACTGATTTACATTCTCAGAAACAGGATGTTTCCCTTTCATTCTCTCCAGGATCTTATTTCTTCTCAATGATTGCTAGTTTAATATAGAATGGGGAGATATCTACAAGCTATTCATCTGACAGAGGACTAGTACCCAGAATACATAAAGAACTCAAACAGAGCTAAAGTGACCAATAATTACATGAAAAAAATGAACAACATCTTTAGCCATTAGGGAAATGCAAACCCAAACCCCTAATGTACTTCAGGTCATGACTACATTAATTGTCATATACCTCATGGGATAGAGGCATAAATATGTAGTGTATAAGTGACAGTACACTTGGCCAGGGAAGCCGGGTCTACAACATATTAGGGCCAGTGCAAGCTTTTGATCTCACCCATTCCTGAGCATGTCTTTAGAGCATTCATGGAGCCTAATGATCAAGGAAAACCATGTGTACATAGTCTGTATGACAAGGTGATGACAGGCATCTGTGCTGTGAAAATGTCAGTACACTGAGTGAATGAACTCATCCATCCATCACAGGATCCATCATCCTTATTGCCATGAAAAGATGATTGACAAGAAGTAGCTTAAGGGAGAAAGGGCTATTTCTGTTCCAAGTTTGAAGACACACTCCAGTCATGGCGAGGAAGACATGGGCAAGAGCGTGAGGCAGCTGGTGAGTCTGTGTCCATAGTCCACAAGCAGTGTGAGCTGAAAGATGACATTTTACCCACCACATGCCACCTCACTTTCAGTCTGGGACTCAGCCCGTGGAGTGGGGCCTCACATGGTCAGGGTGGGCCTTTCTTCCTCAGTTGATCCTCTCTAGACATACCCTTATAGACACATCCATTATTCCTCATTAATGCCCCATTTGTCTTTTGGATCAGGGGAGTGGGGATACCCAAGTCCAAGGCCACAAAAGTACAGTTCTTCCTGACCAGCTCTGCACTGAATTATCCATGGGACCAAAAGAGAGCTCTCCTCCCCCACCCCACACAAATGCCACTGAGCACCCTTTAGTGACTTGTAGAATTAACACCAAAGATATGCAGCCAGGGAAGCTGGGACTACTCCATTATTAGTGGCAATGAACACTAATAGGAACACTCAGGTTATAACTATGTTGCTTGAGGAATTGCTTACAACACTCAAGGCCCTGGGTTGTTGAGAAGAGGAAACGGGGTTCGAGGCAGGAAAGGTCTGTTCAAGAGTAAGCACAACATTAGAGAAACAAGAACAGGGAGGAAAATGGCATTGGAGGACTCTCTGAGCACCAGCCCTGTACTAACCAAGCACAGGGTTGCTCTGGGTGCTGGGCTGAGCCCTTCCTCAGGGATACAAGAAGAGAGGTTCCCTGAGCGCTAATCTGAACATTCATTTATTGTCATTTCTTTAGCTCCCTTAGCAGGAGTGAGGTGGCTGCTTCTGCAGTTGGTAGTGCATTCTTCTCATTTTTCAACTTTCCAGCAAAAGTGAGAACTTCCCTCCATTAACTATCCTCTGTCTCCATTATTTACATGATGTCTACTTCCTTCCTGACTGGAGCCTCCTGGCATAGAGGTCAAGAGAATCTACACATCAGAGTTTACAAGATAAGATAGTGACCCAACCATTTATGGGACAGAGAATATTGAATGTGCTGCCCAATTTTACACAAAGGTAAATGAAAGCATGAGGTACTAGGTGTTCAGTAATTCCTTCAAGAAATTTTACAAGAAAGAGAATAACAGCCAGCATGCCCGTAATCTTAGCACTCAGGGAAGTAGGGTCAGCAGATCTCTAAGAGTTTGAGGCCAGCCTGGTCTGAAAAGCAAGTCCCAGACCACCAAGGCTATACAGACAAACCATGTCTCATAAAAACCAAGAGAGACAGAATGAGCTAGTCTGAGAAGGGATCTATTTTCAGTCCTGCAGCTCTTACCATGGTAGCCTGCTGCCTCTTGTCATCCTGTGACATTTCAGTCTGAGGACAGCTGCTATCAGCATCATGGAATAAGAAAGCAATGGTAAAATCAGTCTCAGCTTAATTGCTGAAGGAGCTGGAAAAGCAAAGACTTGTCGAGGAACAGAGTAATTAGCTCATTAGACCAGGAACTGAAGGCACCCCAGGACTTCCATGGGAAGGTGCAGGGCTCTGCTCGACTACTGAGGTCTGTTTGTGGCAGTCACAGAGAAGTGGTTAGTGGTGAACCTGGCCTCTGGGGTTAGTCTGGTCAGCAATGACAGAAGTGGGGAAGGAGAAC
>CM053766.1:140658797-140669250 GCA_028658305.1 Pachyuromys duprasi | reverse complement strand
CCAGGGTCTCTTACCTGCCTGGATATCACAAAGCAGAATGTTTGAATGTTTGGGACAAATGGCCCTCACACTCCTTTTGGAGATTGTATTTATCGGGTTTTTTTCTTCCTGAGAGATCTTCACTGCCTACCATGCCTGGATATGGAAAGGAGGTTGGCTTTCAGGGTGCTAGCTGGTTCTACTCAGTGCCTGGTAATAAATACATCTACGAACTTATTCTTAATTTTGGAAAGTATTGTAAAACTTACCCTTGGAAATTTTCATGAATGTATTGTCTCTTGATCTTATTTACTCCCCCCATCACCGACTCTCAGCTCCCTTACACCATTTTAAAGAGACACCTGTCACATAGACAAGGCTGACCTAGATCTGGTCTTCTTATGTGATGACGGTGACCTTGAAGTTCTGATCCTCCTGCTTCTACAGGTGTGTGCTAACATGGCTTATTTTATGAAGGTCTGATTGGGGATTCAACCCAGGGCTCTGAGTGTTCTGAGGAAGTCTTCAAGCAGCTGAACCATATCCTTAGACTTCCTACCAATTTAATTTTTATTTTCCAAAAAGATTTGTTTTTATTTTTCATTGTGTGTGCGCATGTGAGTGTTGGTGTACTTGGAAATCTGAAGATCCCCTTGGTTAGAGATGGTTCTTCGGCCTCCAGCCTCCACATGGGTGCTGAGAATTGAACTCAGTTCCCTTATATAGTGTGTGTGTGGGGGGGTATTTTCATACAGGGTTTCTCTGTGTAGACTTTGTATTCTCTATTTGCTTTGTAGACCAGGCTGGCCTTGAACTCATAGCAATAGGCCTGCCTCTGCTTCCCTGAGGACAGTATGCATTCTTTAATGCTGAACCATCTATCCAGTTCTGATGTGATATTGGAAGATTCTTTCTTACTTTCTTTCTTTCTTCTTTTTCTCCTTCTCCTTCTTCTTCTTCTTCTGCTCCTCCTCCTCTTCCTTCTCCTTTTCCTCCTGGTCCTCTTCTTCTTTTCATTTGCTATGCAATAATGGAAGATTTTTTTTCTCGTCTTCCTCCTTCTCCTCCCTCTCTTTCTTCCCCTTCTTCTCTTTTTCCATCTCTTCATGCTCCTCTTCTTTCTCCTTCTCCTCCTCTTATCCTCTTCCTCCACCTATTTCTTTGCTATGCTATACCCGGGGCTCCAAGAGTCAACTTTTTTTGGGTTTCAATGTATTTCATCAAGTATTTGGAGCAGATAAGCCATGGGGGTCCATTCATCCATGGATGCATATCGTTCTGTACATGTGGAAATCACAAAGAAATCAAGTAGATGATGTAACCCAAAGATTTCAGCTCCCTCACTTGGCAGGGTAGTTGCATTTTCACTCACACATTTCAGGGCTCAGCCACCCAGTCTCTGAAACCATTAGACCAGGGAGCTTCCTTTCAACCATGAACTCCCAAGTGCATAGTGGCACTTGGAAAGCCACCCTCTGTTGCTAGGTCTACTCTGTGCATGTTTACGTACTTCTGTGCCTTTAAAAAAACCATCCCAGAATACACAAAAGAATGGTGGAACCTCTCAGGTAAAAGGCACAAGAGACCTGGTAAGGGAGAAGAGGAAGATGCTGTGTGAGCACCTCCAGGCACAGCTCAGATATCAGGGCCTCTTCATGGACACATAGATAAGGCACTTTCCCTGAGTAGGAATCAAAGAAAACAAATTTAAATGACAAGATTTTATCATTTTCTGATATGGAAATAACAGGACTATTATTTTATCAATAATCCCAGATTTTTAAGAAGGCTTCTTGTCCATATGTGTATGTGTGTGAGTGTGGCTTTGGGCACATGAGGGCAGTGCCTGAGGAGACCAGTGAGGACTTTGATCCCCTGGAGATGGATCCTGAAGGTTGTGATTTGGTAGACTTGAGTGTGAGGAACTGAACCTGAGTCCTCTGCAAGATCAGCACATACTCTTAACCCCCAAGCTGTCTCCCCAGTCCCAACCCAGAGTCACTTGTATAGGGAGAGAGCAGTTCTCTTATTATAGACAGCAGGCTGCTGCATCCTTTTGGCAGGTGCTGGCCAATACACACAGGATGCTAGCCAAGCACAAAAAAAAATGTGCTTGGCTAGTGTCCTTGAAAGGAGAAGTCAGTTTGGACAGAAATACAGGAAAATGTAGTAGGATGTTGGAGGCAGAGGTTGAAGTTGTGCGGTTGTAAGCATGCCAAGGGTCAGCAGCAGCAAGGGACCAGCAGAGAGGAGAGAGCATGCACACCTCTGGGTCTCAGGAGGAGCCAGCATTGCCACCATTTTGATTTTGAACTTGTAGCATCCAGGATAGTGAAAATTTTCTCTTTTTACTGCTCCATTGTGCTGTTGAATGGCAGCCCTAGCAATCAAATAGATCATTTCAAGTTATGCAATTATGACAGTTACATTCACTGTCAGTTTGCCTGGATTGGTAAGTGTCTCTGAATGGAGTGAAGCACACCTCTGAGTGTGTCTGTTGAGGGCATGCACAGAGAGGATTATGGAAGGTGGACTTGCCCTGAATATGGGTAGCATCATCCCATAGGCCAGGGACCAAAGGGAAAAGTCAGCTCACTTGGTGTTCTCTTTCTCTCTGCTTCCTGGCTACCACAATGTAAGCAGCTTTGCTATTGTCCCTTGCCATGATCCTCCATCTCACTATGACCCGGAAACAATGATAGAAACTTCTGATGCTTTGAGCCAAAAGAAGCATCTTCTCTCCAGTATTTTGCTACAGGGATGTGAAGTCTAGATAACATAGTATCTTTGGCTGCTCGTGATGCGTGTGCAGTTGGAATAGCCATGATCTTTCTCTTTCTTCCTTCTGGGTAAGCAAGTGTATAAGCCATTTTGGGAAGCAAACTCTCTCTGCATTCATCTGAATGTTTTTGTCACCAAGAATTCCTTTGAAGAAAACAAAATCAACAAAGAAGGTTTGTATTGGCTGCACCATCCCAGGGACCTTCATCTCCAACAACAAACGGCTAGAATAGAGCATTATTGTTCTATCTTAAAAATCTTGAATAAATATTGGCATATGAGTCATCAACTGATAAAGTGTGATATTAGCCCTTTGCAAACTCTGAACAACCCAGTGTTAAGGAGGAGGTTAGCACTCCTTAACCTTAAATGACCAACAGACTCACCCATAAAAACAAACAAACACCAACAAGAATAAACAATTCAGGATATAAAATCCTATAGGTAGGGAAAGTCTCTCTGGCTGGGTCAGGTTTACCCCTCACCCCAGAATAAGTATAAAAGATCATGCTAGCCTCTGTCTGGTTCACCTCAAACCAGCTCCTGGGATTCCCTCACCAGGGGAGCATCCCCACAGTACAGTTCCTCTTACCCTAATAAACTCTGCAATCTTAGGGGATGCTTAAACCCTTGTAAATATTCTTGCATCTTATCAATAGATCTATAGCAGACTGATTTAGGGTAAATTGGGCTCCCAAGAAGAGCATACCCTCTCCTGATCACCTCTTTGGGGGCCCTACATTCATGTGGTGCACAGACATACATTTTGGCACCACACCCATATACATAAAAACAAAAGGGGCTTTTAGAATTTTACAAGAACCATGTGCTTAACTGATTAAAAAATCCATAGGAAGTGAAATTAAAAACAAGCAGGTTTTATTGTGAAATAAAGATAATATGACAACTTAAAATTTGAGAATGTCAGAAGGTGGTCAATCAAAACCCGGTGTTGTCTTAGAATTTTCCCTGTTTCTTGCTGAAGGGGATGATTGCTGTGAGGGAAGAAAGGACTATTTCCTGTTTCTTATTCACCCCCATTCCCAAGGAATAGTGCTGCAGGGAGGGGTAGCTCATTCTTCTGGAATCCATGCACAGAATAAGGAGGCTAAGAGCTGTGGGCTCAGCCTGCCCTTCCTGTACTCAGCAGTGAGTCTCCTGTGCAGAAGGCATCGCTGCAATCTTTCCCCTCCTTCCCTTGGCCCTGCAGGAGAATGTATCCACTTGCTGTCTCCTCCAGTTCTTTGTGGGAGCCAATGCCATTTGTTTCCCAAGCTATAATCTCAGGACTAATGTTTAAAGATGTTTATTTCTGCGCTGCCCTCCTGCCTTTTCTAATGAAATAGTTGACTGCCTAAGGAAGCCATTGTGTCGCTCAGAGCTTGCTGGAATGGAACATTCTGCAATTCTCAGGCGTTCGAAAGACAAAGAATAAAGTTGTAAAGGAACTTAAAAATATCGGTCAAGTCTGCCAAACAGGAAGGACTAAGACTTAGAAGGTTTGAGGACCTTACAAATTCTTCCCGATTATTTCAGAGACCAAGGATGGGAGGGTCTTGCTTCCACAGAGGATTAGCATCGGGAGAAATTAACAGTAACCCACTCTCACCCAGGTGCCTCAGTTGGACCCAAAAGACAGGTAGTGGTGGCTAACACAACAGATTATAGAGAGAGGTGGTGGTGTCTCTGGCTGGGCCAGCTCGTGGCCCCAAAGAAGATTTGAAGAAAATCGGTGATGACGGACTCGGTCTAGTTCAAAGCAGCTCAGGAGACGGCCTCACCAGGGGCGCATGCCCAGACCGCAGTCACCTTTCCCCTGGTGAAGTTTGCAATTTTAGGGGCCATTTAAATGCTTGTACATATTCTTGAGTCATGTATCTTTACTTAGACAGACTGACTTGTGGATAAAATGGGCTGACAAGAAGATCACACCCGTTTCCTGGGAGTTTACATTCTGGAGGAGGAGAAAAGGAGAGGGTAACAGAGAGGAGAGAGCCATAATACATTTGCGTGCCTAAATCTGGGTATTTCTGCTTGGCTCAGCTGGCTCCTGGAGGAAAGTGTGCACCGTGGTTTACCCGGCTGAGTTAAGGAAACCCCTGTCTGCTCTCTGTACTGCTGTGTCCTGTCTGAGTTCTTCTCTTTTGGGAACACAAGAGCTAGGACTGCTTCTGGGGTCTAGAGGAGAAAACACTCCAGACAGCCTTGTCCTAGTTAAGTTTTTTCCTTACTATGATGAAAACTCTGACCAAAAGCAACTTGGGAAGTCTTTATTTGGCTTTGAAATTAAAGACCATCATTGATCTAAGCTGAGGCAGGAATTCAAGGCAGGGGCCTGGAGACAGGAACTTAAGCAGAGACCATGGGGAATATATTCTACTTACTCTATCTGTCTCTCTCTGTCTCTCTCTGTCTCTCTGCCTACCTAGCTTACATATATGGCTAAAAATGGTATTGCCCACAGTGGCTGGGGCTCTCCTGTGTTAAATTACAATCAAGACCATGACCTTTAAGCTCACAGGCCAGTCTGATGGAGGCAATCCTTAGCTGAGGTTCTCTCTTCCCAAGTGTGTCAAGTTGAAAACCAAGATCACCCCCAACTCCTTGTAACCAGTCTTCCTAAGGCTGAATGGGGTCAGCACTAAGATTCTTTGAGGCAGCTCCAAGAAAAGAGCCAAGGCTGCCATGAGCAGTGGAATCAAGGACATTCTGGAGTTTGTCCAGAAAGACAAACTGGGTGCCTTTCTTAGACCCCTTACCTGGATATCCATGTAACCGTGCTGAGGCAGTGAGGTAAAAAAAAAATAATGTACAGAATTAAAAATTAGGGTTCATGGTCCTGGGACTGACTCTAGAGTTGAGCCCATGTAGTTGGGTCCACATTGGTGATAAAACCTTAGACTTCTGTGTCCTTTCATCTTCTTTGTATCTGGAGTGACCTGGGAACCACAGTGGGTTGGACTGAGTGTTTTACTCCATGGACTCCAATCTGCTTACTGCTCAGACTGATCCAAGAGAGAGAGAATAAGATTCTTTCGAAGATCACACAAGCAGGTGGAACATCTGGGACAGTAATCTGACTAACTTCCACCTTTCTTGGCTTAAATGCCAAAAGGCTCCCTAAAACTGAGCATTTTAGGCAGTGGGGGGGGGGAGGCTTTTCTTTGGTAAAGAATAGCTTGATAAACTCACACTGCTGAAAGTGTGGGCAGTGTCCTCTCTTCCTTAGTTCCCAAACTGAAAATCAGCACCTGGAGAAAGGAGCTTGCATGGCTGGAGTGAAGGCTGTTTAGAGTGTGCCCTGCTCTTCCAGAGGACCTGAGTGCAGTGTCCAGCACCCACGTGGTGCCTGACAACTTCCCTTAACTCCAGCTCCAGAGGATCTAATGCCTCTTAGGGAATTGCATTCATGTGCACATACCCACACACAGGAATACATATGCATGGAACTAAAAAGAGAACACTCCTTTTTCATGTGTTTTTTGTTTGTTTGAGATAAGATTCCTCCATGAAGTCTTGGCTGTCTTAGAACTTGCTGTGTAGATCCAGCTGTCTCTGCCTCTCACATTTTGAGATTAAAAACCTGTACCATCATGCCCAGCTAACACTTCTTTTTAAAAAGTTTTTTTTTTTAATTTTGAAGTAGCTTATCTAAGAGCTACTTAGAATCATGACATCTGTGTTTGGATATGTGCAGTTGCTGTGTGGAGGCCAGAGGTCCACCTTCGGTGTCATTTCTCAAGAGCCATCAGTTTGTGTTTTGAGACAGGGTCTCTCACTCCGCTGGGACAAGCTGATTCAGCTAGGCTGGCTGGCCAGTGAGCCCCAGGGTTCCAGAGTGCCTGTCTCCGCTTTCCCAGCACAGGGATTTGAAGTGTGAACCACCATGTACACTTCTAATTTTGATTTTCAAACAGTATGTATGTAGCCTTGGCTGTCCTCGAACTCTGTATGTTGACCTGGCTAGACTCAAACCCAAGGAAATCCACCTGTTTCTGCCTCTCGAGTGCTAGGATTAAAGTTATGGGCCACCACACCGTGCTTCTGCCTCTTTTATATAGATTCTGTGGATCATACTTAGAACCACATACTTGTGTGGCAGGTGCTTTACGGGACGAGCTGTGAGTGTAGGACTTTGTAGACCACGATAAGAGTCGTGCACTCTTGAGGATATTTAAATGTATTAACACTTTGCACATAACATTTTCATAAGTTCTTTGAAAATTTATATATACATCAATGTATTTTGAGCATGTTCACCCCTATTCCTTTCCCTGACTCCTCTCAGAGCCATCTCCCACCTCCCTACCTTCCTCCCAAATTCATGTCTGTCTTTTTAAAAATATATATATTTTATTCTATTGTGGCAGAGGGTAAAGTGCTGTGGGTGTTTTGTCTGCATGTGTATTTGTGTACCACCTGCACCACTGAGTCCAAAAGAAGGTGTTGGGTCCTCTGGCATGGGAATTGCAGACAGTTGTGTGCTGTCGTCTGGGTCCCTCCAGAAGAGCAGCCTGTGATTTTAACACCATGCTGTCTCTCCAGACTCAGGCTTTCAGTAATAACTCAGCTAGTCCAATTTGTGCCCGTAGAGTCACAGATGTGGGGATGTTCAGGAGAGCATAAACAATATTCTAGGGCCACTCTAAAAATAAAAAATGAATCTCCCTATTTCAGCTGCCAGGAAATGTGAACAGATTCTCAGTTACAGCTTTGGGCTCATAAGTTCCTTTACCTCCAGAGTAGAGCATTCTGGGTTGGCTTTTCATAAAGCCTGACATATACTTACAGTGCTATACTCTGGCCATTGTAGGAGTTAGTCTTGCTGGTCCTTGAGTCACTAAGGAAGTGTTAGCTTAGGAGTGTGTGGTCAGTGCTGTGGGTGTGGAGTCCTAGGGGTGGGGAGGCAGAGTGTACCTGTGGACCTCTGAGAACACGTGTCCCAGCTGATTACAAGGAGCAGGCATCCAGAGCTCTCACCCAGTGCCTTGTGTTTTTCTAGACACAGGTCAATACCCTGGATTTTCTAAAGCCATGAAGACTGTAGTGTTGGCCATGGTTCTGCTGCTTCTTCAATTCCAGGTCATTCCAGGTAATCTACCCCTTCAGAGAAGGGACAGAGTTGTAGAGTGGGTCTGGGTGGATGGTGGGATGGATTGAGGCTGTTTGTCTGGGGCAGTGGGAAGAGCCTCACATCTTGGGATAAAACCTTCTTGGCAACTCATTACTCTGTGTTTCGATTTTCTAATTTGTAATATTTCTGTAACAAAACATTAGATAGAAAGGTCAGGACTGGAAACACTGAAATTTTGCTGTGCAATGAAGGCAGCTTCTTTGTTTTCTATAATTCATTACAGAGTACCAGAACCTTCTATTCTGTTGGCAGGAAAGTTGGGAGTTAGAGGTGCAGGGATTGCATATAAATCTGGAAACCAATTGCCTCAGCCTCTTATGGTCTGAGATACAGTTCTTCTTTGGAGAAAGGGTTAGGCATGCAGGGTTTCTACCTTCACCCTCCCCTTTCTTCTTCCCTCAGTAACAGCTGGATTCAGGAGACATCGTTACTCAGTTAAATACGATTTCTTTTAGACTAGTGGGTTTATGTTTGTTTGTTTCTCTTGTTTTTTGTAGGTCTCTCTGGCTGTCCTGGAACTCACTTTGTAGACTAGGCTGGTTTTGAACTCATAGACTTTAGACTAATTGTTCTGAGCCATACTTTGAATCTATTGCTGCCTCATCTTTTCTTGCATGACAAACTCCTAGTCAAGGTAGAGTGAGAACCTTAGCTCTGAGGTGTTGATCTTTGTAATACTGTGTTTCTTGTCTTTAGTAGCTTCCTCAGTCGCTTGTGTGATAGGATGCTTCAGACTTGTTTCATAGTTTCTTGACCGAAATAGTCTCCACAATTATGCTTTCTAATTTATAAGCTTTGTAGTCACCAGAGCCATGGGAAAAAAAAAACCTTTTTAAAAATAAGCACCCATGAATTCCTACTGGTGCTTCTGATTTATATTCTTCTACATTCCCTTCTTTCTTTCTCTTTTTGCAGTGGTATGCATGGAACCCAGGGCCTCCTGGTTGTTAGGAAAGTGCTCTGCCACTGAGTCACGCACTAGGCAGCTAGGAATAATGGATAGAACCTTCTTCCTCCTTTCACTGTCTCCTCCCACAAATACCTCTGCAGTAACTTGGTCTCCAGCCATGGAACATGTCTGCCCATGTTCTCAGTACACTCCCATCTTTATATTGTGCTCTCTTTTGTCAGGACATGCAGTCACTGAGTCTTTTGCACAACCATTTTATATTTGTATCTTTGTGGTTCATGATGGACTGTCACTCTGTCACTGAGCTCTGGTGGCCCAATTTTAAACTTGTCATTTAGTTAGAGTTCTACAAGTCACTGTGCACTTAACAGTTAATTCTATGTACAGTGTGCTGGTCTGAAGCTCTGTCCCTGTTAGAGTCCTTAGTAAGGACATGGAGGCAAGATTTGTCCGGCTTCAGATGTGAAGAATCCCTTGCTGTCATTTGTCCTTGGAAGGCATGAGTAGCTTGAATACACTACAAGAATATTTGTCCTGGCATAAAGCATTATTTTCAATAAGTTTTAGTATTACCTGGAGCTCAAGTGTCCATGAATGTTGGCACCTCCTTTTATGCGTGCATGTGTGCATGTGTGTGTATGGGGGGGGGGGCAGAGTATGGACTACTGAATTCATTCATACAGTGATGCTCATATGTATGTGTGTTTAGTGCTGACCACTTACAGTAGCTGATCAGGGAGCTGATCCCTGGAGAAAACTGCTTCTTCCCCTCTCAGGCACCATTGATTGCCTGTTGCTCTTCCTCCAGGGAGTGAGGCCCTATGAGAGTTCTCCTATCCAGGCTTGTGTGTCCATTGGTGTGGTCATGTAGGTCTTATTTATGTATCCATAGTGATACAGTTTCATGGGCATAGCATCCCAGTCATGTCTAGAAGACAGTTTTTAGCAGCTGGTGTCCTGTTCTTCTGTCTCCTATTGTTTTTCTGTTTCTCTCCTATGCTGTCCCTGAGTGGATGGTTCTATTGTAGATATAGTACTTGGGTCAGGCTCCCTATGGTTATTAATTGTGCGCATTTTGATCAGTTGTGGGTCTTCTCTTCTTTATTTAAATATGCTTTTCATTTTATATTTTAATAAGCCATTAGGTTTCATTATTTGCTAATGATTTTTTTCCAGTTTAAGGATATTTTTTTCCTTGTAATATAGCTGAAACTGCTCATCCTTTGCTGAGGTTCTAGCATTCCATAGCTAGGTATATTTAATACAGGTGTTTATGCAAATTAATTACTAATTGACTTTATTTACATTTTAATTTTAGTTCTTCTGAGACAGGTTCCGATGCAGCTGAAGCTGATCACAAACTCACCATGTATTGAGTGAACTCTTGATCCTCCTGCCCCCATCTCTCAAGTACTGAGATTAGTAATATGGTCTACCATGCCCAGTCCATGCTATGCTAAGAGTGGAACTCAGGGCTTCAAGCATGCTAGACAAGCACCAACTGAGCTACACTGTCTATGTTGTTCATTTACCACAGCTTTTTGAGACATCTACATCTGTAGAAAACAGGAGACAGAGCCTTAGGAAGGAAGTCACCAGCTCAAGGTCTACCAGCTGGCTCTGGACACTGATAGAGTTATCCAGGTTGA
>CM053766.1:140637439-140658297 GCA_028658305.1 Pachyuromys duprasi | reverse complement strand
TTCTCCTCCCTCTGGGCGGGGTTGAACCGGTTCTAAAAGAACTATCCACACTTCTTCCTCAGTTGGTTTGTTGTCCTTACCACATATGTTTCCAGTTTATGGGATCTGCATTTCCTTTCACCTCCTCTGCTTCCTACTGAAAATACCTCATGATGATACCTGTCACTGCTGGTAAGACCTGTTTAGAAATCTGTTGGCCACAGTACAGATGGCAGTGTTTTACTGATAAATACACTCAGGTTTTCTACTTTCCAATTAGTTGTAGACCGGCACCCAAACATGACTTTCACTTCTGGAATATTCATTATTTATTCTAAATAAAACTAAGCAGGAGTGCCATTGGCCAATAAACTACAAAGGAACTTGGTAAATAGTAATAGGGGAGTTTCTATGCCATGAAAATTTTAAGAATAGTCCTTTTTTATGTGTGTGTTTGTTTTTTGTTTGAAACAAGGTCTGTCTGTGAAGTTTTGGCTCTCTTGGAACTTGCTGTGTAGATTGGGCTTTAAAGGTCTGTGTCAGTATACCCAGCTTACATTTCTAATTAAAAAAGGGTTTTACTTATTTTATTTTTAAAGTAGCTCACCTAAACTACCTTAGAATCATGACATCTGTGTTTGGGTATGTGCAATTGATATTTGGAGGCCAGAGGTCAAGCTTGGGTGTCATTTCTAAAGAGCCGTCAGCATGTTTTGAGACAGGGTCTCTCACTGTCTTGGGACAAGTTCATTAAGCTATGCTGGCTGACAAGGAAGCCTCAGGGCTCCAGAGTATCTGTCTCCATTTTCCCATTCGAAGGTTTTTAAGTGTGTACCACCATGCCCACCTCTAATTTATTTATTTATTTTTTATTTTTTTAATTTTTATTAGTTACAGTTGTTCACTTTGTATCTCCCCTGTACCTCCCTCTTCACCTCCCAATCCCACCTTCCCTCTTTATTTTTTATTTTTATTTTTTGATGAGACACTATAGCCTTGGCTGTCCTAGAACTCTGCAGGTTGATCAGGCTAGATTCAATCTCACAGAAGTCTACCTGCTTCTGCCTCCTAATTTCTAGGATTAAAAATGTGGTCCACCACACCTTGCTTCTGTCTCTTTTATGTAGATTCTGTGGATCGTACTTAGAACCTCATGCTTGTGTGGCAAGTGTTTTTCTGGACTAACCATCAGTGTGGGACTTTGTAGACTGTGGTTGGAATTGTGGAGTGTTGACGGTCTGTATATGTATTAACACTTGACATATACTATTTCAATGAATTCTTTGAAATTTTTATTACTATGTGCCATCTTTTTTGAGCTTGTAACCCTTATTCCTTCCACTGACTTCCCTCAGATCCATCTTCTACCTCCCTACTATCCTCCCAACTGCATGTCTGTGTTTGTTAAATATATTATAGTGTGTGTGGGAGGGGGGTGTTGAGGGGCTGTGGGTGTTTTGTCTGCATGTATGTCTGGGTACCATCTACATCACAGAAGCCAAAAGAATGTATTGGATGCCCTGGAACTGGAATTGCTGACAGTGTGAGGTGTCATGGGGGTTCCACTAAAGAGCAGGCTGTGATTTTAACTACTGAGCCGTCTCTCCAGTCCAACCCTACTAAACTATCTCAACTAGTCCAATTTGTGCCACATATACACTCACAGATGCGGGACCATTCAATGGAGCATAGACAATATACTAGAGACCACACTCTTAAAAAAAAAAAAGAATCTCCATCTCTCAGCCACCATGAAATGTGAACAGCTTCTCAGTTACAGCTTTGAACTCATAAGCTCCTTTACCTCCAGAGTAGAGCATTCTGGGTTGGCTGTTGATAAAGCCTGACATATTTTACAGTGCTATACTCTGGCTATTGTAGGAGTTAGTCTTGCTGGTCCTTGAGTGGACAAGGGACTGTTAGCTTAGGAGTGTGTGGTCAGTGCTGTGGGTGTGGAGTCCTAGGAGTCGGGAGGCAGACTGTACCTGTGGACCTCAGAGAACACGTGTCCCAGCTGATTACAAGGAGCAGGCATCCAGAGCTCTCACCCAGTGCCTTGTGTTTTGCTAGACACAGGTCAAGACCCTGGATTTCCTAAAGCCATGAAGACTGCAGTGTTGGCCATGGTTCTGTTGCTGCTTCATTTTCAGGTCATTCCAGGTAATCTATCCCTTTCAGAGGCAGGACAGAGTTGTAGAGTGGGTCTGGATGGATGGTGGGATGGGTATGAGGTTGCTTGTGTGGGGTTGTGGGAAGAGCCTCAGATCTTGGGATACAACCTGCTGGGCAATTCATTTCTCTGTGTTTCAATTTCCTAATTGCTAATATTTTATGTAACAAAAAAGTAGGTAGAAAGGTCAGGACAGGGAACACTGAAATTTTGCTGTGCAATGAAGGCAGCTTCTTTGTTTCCTGTAATTTGTCAGAGAGTACCAGAACCTTCTATTACGTTGGTAGGAAAGTTGGAAGTTAGAGGTACAGGGATTCCATATAAATATGGAAGCCAATTGCATCAGCCTCTTATGATCTGAGATACAGTTCTGGCTTGGAGAAAGGGCTAGGTCTCCAGGGTTTCTACCTTCATCTTCTCCTTTTGCTCTTCCCTCAATACCAGCTGGATTTAGGAAACGGTGGATACATCATTACTCAGTTAAATTTATTTTAGAGTAATGGTTTTATGTTTGTTTGTTTGTTTTGTTCTTTTGAGACAGGGTGTCTCTGTGTAACAGCCCTGGCTGTCCTGGAACTTAATTTTTAGACTAGGCTGGCTTTGAACTCACAGACTTTAGAATAATTTTTCTAAGACACACATTGACTCTATTGCTACAATCGTTCCACTTGCAGGACAAACTCCTAGTCAAGGCAGAAGGAGAGCCTTAGATCTGAGGTGTTGATCTGTGTAATACGGTCTTTCTTGTCTTTAGCAGCTTCCTCAGTCTCTTGTGTGATAGGATGCTTCAGGTTTGTTTTGTTCTTGACCAAAAATGTTTTCCACAGTTATGCTTTCTAATTCTTATTGTCTGGCCAATGGTCGTTCCTAAGCTTTGTAGTCACCAGAGCCATGGAAATTAAGCATTCATGAATTCCTACTGGTGCTTCAGATTTAATTTCAAAACCTATTTTTATATTCCCTTCTTTCTTTCTCTTTTTGCCGTGGTTTGCATGGAACCCAGGACCTTCTGGATGTTAGGGAAGTGCTCTGCCACTGAGTCCCACACCAGGCAGCTAGGAATGATGGGATAGACCTTTCTTCCTCCTTTCACTGTCTCTTCTCACAAATACCTCTGCAGTAACCTGGTCTTAATCCATGGAAAATGTCTGCCCATGTTCTCAGTACACTCCCATCTTTACATTGTGTTGTGTGGCTCTTTTGTCAGGACCTGTAGCCCCTGAGTCTTTCCCACAGTCATTTTATATTTGTATATTTGATGGTTATGATACACCAACACTCTGTCACTGAGCTCCGGCAGCCCAATTTTAACTTGTCATTTAGTTAGAGTTCTACAAGTATTGTACACTTAACAGTTAATTTTGTGTCCAATTTGCTGTTCTGAGGCTCTGTCCCTGTTAGAGTCATTAGGAAGGCCCAACGAGGCAATATTTGTCCAGTTAGATGTGAAGAGTCCCTTGTTCTTTGTCCTTGGAAGGCATGAGTAGCTTGAATACATGACACCAATCTTTATTCTGCCATAAACCATTATTTTCAATAAGTGTTAGTAAAATATGGACCACTTGTGTCCGTGGTTGTGGGCACCTGCCTGTGTGTGTGTGCGTGTGTATTGGGCCGTGTATCATCTACTGAATTCATTCATACAGTGATGCTCATATGTATGTGTGTTTAGGGCTGGCCACTTAGGATAACTTATCAGGGAGCTGATTCCTGGAGATAATTGTGTTTTCCCCTCTCAGCCACCATGGATTGCCTATAGCTCTTCTTCTAGGGAGTGAGGCCCTGTGAGAATTCTCCTATTCACACTGGTGTGTCTACTGGTGAGGTCATGCAGGTCTTATTTATGTAGCCATAATGATTGGGTTTCATGGGCATAGCACCCCAGTCATGTCTAGAAGACAGTGTTTAGCAGCTGGTGTCCTGCTCTTCTGTCTCCTATTGTCTTTCCATTCCTCTCCTGTGCTGTCCCTGAGTGGATGGATTCTACTGTAGATATAGTACTTGGGTCAGGCTCCCCATGGTTATTTATTGTGTGCATTTTGTCAGCTGTGGGTCTTTTCTTCTTCATTTAAATATGCTTTCAACTTTGTATTCCTCCTAAGCCATTAGGTTTCATTATTTGCTAATATTTTTTTCTAGTTCAGGGATTTTTTTTTTCATTTTATAACATCTTAAACTGCTCAGTCTTTGCTAAAGTTCTATAGTTTCAGGTGGATTTATTTAATACTAGTGTTTTTATACAACTTAAGTAATGCCTAATTTTTTTCTTTTGCATTTTACTTTTTTTTAGAGACAGGGTCTCATGTAGCCTAAGTGCATCTCAAAATTCACCATGTATTGTTGAAAAGACCCTTGAACTCTCGATCCTCCTACCCCTGTCTCTTGAGTGATGAGATTATAAATATGAGCCAATATGCTCAGTCTTTGCCATGCTAAGGCTGGAACTCAGGGCTTCACCCATGCTAGGCAAGCACCAAATGAGCTACTCAGTCTATGCTATTCATTACCACTGCTCTCTGAGACATCTACATCTGTAGAAAAGAGGAAACAGATTCTTAGGAAGGAGGTCACCAGCTTAAGGTCTACAGCTGGCTTGAGACATAGATAGAGTTCAACTCCAGGTCGATAGGTTCTGAAGGTTCATTTTGTTAACCTCATAACCCACATGCTTGTTAAGCCTTGTAAGTCACTGCACTTCCAAGAGGAAGCATTTATGAAGGACTGGAATTGATACTGAGTGTCCTGAGAGGATGTGACATGATACAAGGTCCATAACTTCTAGAGATGTCCACCCCTTCCACTGCCTCCCTTTTATTGCCTGGGCCTCTGGTCTCTGCCTGGAACCTCAGGACTGATGCAGGTGTCCTTGTTTTTGCTCTGGAATAGGGGACCATGATGGCTGCTCATATTCTCACGGTGTCTGCCGTCACAAATGCTTCTGGAATGAAGTGGTCTATTCCGACTGGTGCCCGCATCCTAAACACTGCTGTGTGACAGAGCACCATCCAACATATGCATCACAGCATTTGAATTAGCACTGGAAGGCCCAAGGCCGAAAAAATGGAGGTGGATCTACTCACATCATCAGTTTCCTGAACTTTATTACAGCATCTTTGGTTGACTTCAGTGTCTGCCGCTTCGTATAGGCAACTAAATGCCAACATTAGGCATTTGGTAAAAGGGTATATCTAGTTTTTGTTGCATAGAGGGTCTTATTAGTGAAGTTAACCAAAAATATTGAAAAAATGTTCAGAAAACAAACTTGTAAATACTGGTGCATACTACCTTTTCTAGTTGTTCTTAAACAATACATTTGAGAACTATGTATAATGGATGGCATTTACATTGTATTAAGAATATAGGTTCTGCAATCTCTGGAAATGCCAAAATATGGGAATCCTGATGTTCTCACATAGGGCATGATACTTAATGTGTGTAATCTGTGTATGCCCCTCAATTGCTTTATTTCTTATATATGTTATTAGGGTATATTGATTGTGTAAGATGGATTTTATTGTGACATTTTCATCTGGCCTATGGTATATTTTGATCATGTTCATCCCTATTACTCTTTTACAAAGCCCCTTTTAGATTCTGTAATAGCCCCTTTCCACGTTTGTGTCTTTTTAATTTTCTTCTTTAGATTCCACATCTGAGAGAAAGCATGATGTCTGTTTTTCTGAGCCTGGCTTATTTCACTTACAAAATAATCTCTACTTCTGCCCATTTTCCTTCAAAAAATGATTACATTGTCTACATTTGAATAGCACCTCATTGTTCACTTATTCCATATTTTCCTCCTTCCTACATTCTTACATTTGGTGTCTGACACAAGGTCTCACTCCACAGCTCAGGACACCCTGGAACTCACTATGGAATCTGAGTTGCCTTGAACTTGTGACTCTCTTCCTGCTCCAGCTTCCTGAATGTTGCAATTACCACTCTGAGTTACCACACCTGACTGTCCCACATTGTGTTCATCTGTTCATACGTTGGTGGACACTCAGGCTGTCTTCATGAGTTGGCTGCTGTGAGGAGTGCTGTGGTAAGCAGGTAGCCATAACACGTGCCTCCTTAGCTTCCTTCCAGTGTGTGCACAGGACTAGGATGGCTATGTAGTGGCAGTTCTAGTTTTAGTTGTTTAGGGGGAACTTCCATAGGCATCTCTGTGGTGGATGCACTAATTTACATTCTCAGAAGCAGCATGTAGGAGCTCTGTTTCCCTTTCATTCTCTCCAGGATCTTATTTTTTCTCAGTGATTGCTAGTTTTAATATAGAATGGAGAGATATCTACAAGCTATTCATCTGACAAAGGACTAGTACCCAGAATACATAAAAAACTCAACCAGAGAAAAAAAATTACCAATAATTACAAATGACGAAAATCTATAACCATCAGGGAAGTGCAAACCCAAATCCCTCATGTACTTCATGTTATATCTGTGTTATTTGTTATACCCAGTGGAATGGATGAATAAGTAAATACTGTGTAAATATCTGTACATGCAGCCAGGGAAGCCAGGTCTACTACATATTAGGGGTAGTGCAAGCTTTTGATCTCACCCACTCCTGAACATGTCTTTAGAGCATTAATGGAACCTAATGACCAAGGAAAACCATGTGTACATAGTCTGTATGACATGGCGATGACAGGCATCTGTGCTGAGAAAGCGTCAGCACAACTGAGTGAATGAACTCATCCACCCATCACAGAGTTAGTTATTCTTCCTTGTTGCTATGACAAAGTGATTGACAAGAAGTAGCTTAAGGGAGAAAGGGTTTATTGTTGTTGCAATTTGAAGACACAGACCAGTCATGGAGAGGAAGACATGGGCAAGAGTGTGAGGCAGCTGGTGAATCTGTGTCCATAGTCCACAAGCAGTGTGAGGTGAATGCTGACATTTCACCCCACCACCTGCCACCTCATTTTCAGTCTGGGACCTCAGCCCGTGGAATGTGGCCTCAAATGGTCAGGGTGGGCCTTTCTTCCTCAGGTGAGCCTCTCTAGAAACACCCTTATAGACACATCCATTATTCCTCATTAATGCTTCATTTGTCTTCTAGATCAGGAGGGTGAAGATCCAAGGCCACAAAGTACACCCCTCCTCACCCAGCTCTGCACTGCATTATCCTAGAGACCACATGGGAGCACCACACACACAAATGCCATTGAGCACGTATCAGTGGCTTACAGAATTAACACCAAAGACACGCAGCTATTGATGCTGGAACTATTCTATATTAGCAACAATGGACACTAAGATGGAGTAAGGTTATTGTAAGATTATGGCTCAATTGCTTGAGGAGTTGCTTTACACACTCAAAGCCCTGGGTTGTTGAAAAGAGGAAACGGGGTTCCAGGCAGGGCAAGGTCTGTTCAAGATTAAGTACAACATTAGAGGAACAAGAACAGGGAGGAAAATGGCATTAGAGGGCTCTCTGAGCACCAGCCCTGTACTAACCAAGCACACGGTTGCTCTGGGTGCTGGGCTCAGCCCTTCCTCAGGGATACAAGAAGAGAGGTTCCCTGAGCCCTGGTCTGAATATTCATTCTCATTTCTTTAGCTCCCTACCAGGAGCAAGGTTGCTGCTTCTGTAGTTGGTAGTGCATTCTTGTCATTTTTCAACTTTCCTGCAAAAGCAAGAAGTTTCCTGCATTAACTATCGTCTGTCTCCATTATTTACATGAGGCTTACTTTTGACTGGACCTCCTGGTATAGAGGTCAAGAAAATAAAACATGGTAGAGCTTACAAGCTAAGATAGTGAGCAAACCATCTGTGGGGACAGAGAATATTGAATGTTCTGCCCAAGATTTACACAAAGGTAAATGAAAGGATGAGGTCCTAGGTCTTCAGGTAGCCAAGGCTGGCCTTGATCTGGTCTCCTTATGAAGGTAAAGGTGACCTTGAACTTTTAGCCTCCTGCTTCTACAAGCGCGTGTTATCCTGTCTTGTTTTATCAAGGTCTGATTGGGGGTTGAACCCAAGGCCTTGAGTGTTCTGAACAATTCCTCAAGGAAATGATTCATATCCTTAATGCTCCTACTAGTTTAATTTTTATTTTTTAAAATATTTGATTTTATTTTTAATTATGTAAAAGTGTTTGTGTGTGTGTGTCTGTGGGCTTTGGGTGTTCGGAGTTTTTCTCTAAGCAAATGAGTTATATCCTTAGTGCTCCTACTAATTTAATTTTTATTTTACAAAAATGTTTTTGTTTTTAATTATGTAAAAGTGGCTGTGTATATGTATGTGTTTGTGTGTGAGTCAGTGTAGGTACACATAGAAGGGTACAGATCCCCTGGGTTTAGGATGGTTCTTATGCTTCCAGCCTCCACATGGGTGCTGGGAACTGAACACCATTCCCTTCTACAGCAGTATGTATTTTTTTTTTCCTTTATACGTGGTTTCTCTATATAGTCTTGACTATTCTAGACTGGCTTTGTAGAGCAGGCTGGCCTTGAACTCACAGCTGTCAGCCTACCTCTGCCTCCCCGAGAACAGTGTGCATTCTTTATTGCTGAGTCACCTCTCTAGTTATGATGTGCTATTAAGATTTTTCTTCTTTCTTTCTTTCTCCTTCTTCTTTCTATCCTCCTCCTACTCTTCCCCTCTTTCCTCTTCCATCACTTCCTCCTTCTCCTGTTATTCCTCTTCTTATTCTTTTGTTCTTCTTCGTTTTCTTTTTCTTTACTTCTTCCTCCTCCTTTTCTTTCTGTGCATTCTTGTTCTTCTTTCCTGCGCAATATTGGAAGTTTTTTGTCTTCATCTTCTTCCTCCCTCTCCTTGTCCTCTTTTTCCTCCTCCTTCTCCTCCTTTTCCTTTACTATTTCTTCTCTCACCATTTCCTTTTCATTCTTCTTTGCTATGCTAAACCCTGGGCACCATGATTCAACTTTTTCTGAATTTCAATTGTTTTCAAGAAGTATTTGGAGCAGATGGGATTCCATTTACCCATCTATTTATATGGTTTTGTAGTTGTCTAAATGACACAGAAATCAAATGCATGCAATAACAAAAAGATTTCAGTTACCTCTCAAGACAGGGTAGTTGCATTTTCTCTAACACATTTTTGGGCTCCGCCAACATTCTCTGAAATCATTAGGTCATGGAGTTTCCTTTCAACCTTCAACTGCTAAGTACATACTGGCACCTGGAGAGCCACACTCCCCTCCTATGCCCACTCTATGCATATTCATGTACTGCTGTGCCTGTAAAACACCATCCCAGAATAGGTATTAAGTGTGGTGGGTTCTCTCTATTACAAGGGACTTGGTGAGGGGACAGAGAAAGATGATGTGTGAACACCTCCATACATACCTCAGATATCATGGCCTGTTCATGGACACATAGAAAGGACACTTTTAACCTAATCACGAACCAAAGAAAACAAATTGAAATGACAGGGCAGTATAATTTTTTCTACAAATTTAACAGGATTATTATTTTATCAACAATCCCAGATGTTTTAGAAGATTTTTGGTCCATATGTGTGAATTTGACTTTGTGCACATGAGGGCAGTGCCTGAGGAGGCCATTGAGGGCTTTGATCCCCTGGAGCTGGATCCTGAAGTTGTGATTTGGCTGACTTGAGTGTGGGGAACTGAACCTGAGTCCTCTGCAAGATCAGCACATGCTCTTAACCCCCAAGCTGTCTCCCCAGTCCCAACCCAGAGTCACTTGTATAGGGAGAGAGCAGTTCTCTTAGTATAGACAGCAGGCTGCTGCATCCTTTTGGCAGGGTGCTGGCCAATACACACAGGATGCTAGCCAAGCACAAAAAAATGTGCTTGGCTAGTGTCCTTACAAGGAGAAGGCCATTTGGACAGAAATACAAGAAAATGTAGTAGGATGATGGAGGCAGAGTTTGAAGCTGTGTGCTTGAGAGCATGCCAAGGGCCAGCAGCAGCAAGGGACAGAATAGCGGACAGAGGACACACATCTCTGGGTCTCTGGAGGACCCACCATTGTCAGCATTTTGATTTTGAACTTGTAGCCTCCAAGATAGTGGAGAAAAACTGTTTTTACTGCTCCATTGTGGTGTTGAATGGCAGCCATAGGAATCAATAGACCATTGATTTCAAGTTATCACAAGGCCGTGCTGCATCTGTGATGGTTACATTCACTGTCACTTGCCTTGATTGGGAAGTATCTCTGAGACTAGCAGAGCACACCTCTGAGTGTGTCTGTTGAGGGCATGCACAGGGAGGATTGTAGAAGGTGGACTTGCCCTGAATATGGGTAGCATCATCCCATAGGCCAGGGACCAAAGAGAAAAGTCAGCTCACTTGGTGTTCTCTTTCTTTCTGCTTCCTGGTTCAACAAAGTAAGCAAATTATCTATTGTCCCTTGCCATGATCCTTCATTTCACCATGACTCAGAAACAATAATTGAAATATTTGAAGTTTTGAACCAGAAGAAGCATCTTCTCCCTTTAATCTGCTTCTCTCCAGGATTTTGTCACAGGGATGTGAAATCTAGATAATATAGTATCTTTTGCTGCTCATGATGACAGAGCAGTGGGAATAGCCATAATCTTTTTTCTTCCTTCTGCAGCAGCAATTGTATAAGCCATTCGGGGAAGCAAACTCTCTCTGTATTCACCTGCATGCTTTTGAACAACACGAATACCTTTAGAGAAAACAAAACAAAACAAAACCCCAAAAACTATGTTTGGTTGTGTTAATCTAGGGACCTTTGTCTCCAATTCCAGACAAATAAATGGCTAGAAAATAACATTTTTCTTGCATCATAAAATTCTTGAATAAAGATTGGCATAAGAGTCATAGACTGAAAAAAAAAAAGAGTCATAGACTGCTAATGTGTGATATTAGCCCCTTGAAAGCTTTGGACAGCCCCGTGCTAAGTAGGAGGTTAAAGCTAGCTGCTTGTAGACTATAAAGAACCCAGTGTCAAGAAGAAGATTAGCACCAGGAAAATGACTAAGGGACTCACCCCAAAGAAATAAACTAAAAAATAAGCAAAAAAAAAAGAACAACCAAGAAATAAAAAACTCAGAACATAAATTTCTCTATGTAGTGATAGTCTGTCTGTCTGGGCCGGCTTACCCCTGGCCCCAAAACAGGTATAAAAGATGGTGCTGTACTCTGTCTGGTTCAACTCAAATCAGCTCCTGGGATCCCCTCACCGAGGGAGCAACCCCAGAGTACAGTTCCCCTTACCCTAGTTTATTTTCCGATTTTTTGGGAATGCATAACCCCCTGAATACATTCTTATAACTTATAAATTTATCTATAGCAGACTGATTTCTTGGTAAAGTGGCTTCCAATAAGAGCATACCCCTCATCTTGAAAAGCCTCCTGAGAACTGCATTAGAGCAGTGTGCACAGATGTATATTCTGTCACCACACCCACTTACATAAAAACAAAAGGGTATTTAGAAATTTGCAGGAACCGTGTGCTTAACTGATTCAAAATCAGGAAGTAAAAATAAGAACAGCAGGTTTTATTGTGAAATAAAAATAATATGACAACTTACAATTTCAAATGTCAGAAGGAGGCCCATTAAAACCTAGTTTTCTCTCAGAATTTTCCCTTGTTTCTTGCTGAAGGGGATGATTGCTGTGAGGGAAGAAAGGACTATTTCCTGTTTCTTAGCCACCTCCATTCCCGAGGAACCCTGTTGCAGGCATGGGTGGCTCATTCTTCTGGAATCCATGCACAGAATAAGGAGGCTAAGAGCTGTGGGCTCAGCCTGCCCTTCCTGCACTCAGCAGTGAGTCTCCTGTGCAGAAGGCATCGCTGCAATCTTTCCCTCCTTCCTTTGGCCCTGAAGGAAAATGTAGCCATTTGCTGTCTCCTCCACTTCTTTGTGGGAGCCAATGCCATTTGTTTCCCAAGCTACAATTTCAGGACTAACTTATGAAAATGTTTATCTTTTCTCTGCCCTCCTGCCTTTTCTCATGACGTAATTGACTGTCCAAACTCACTGGAAGCATTGTGTCGCTCGGAGCTTGCTGGAATGGAACTTTCTGACGTTCTTAGGCATTCGAAAGACAACGCTTAACTTTGTAAAGGAACTTAAAAAGTCAGTCAGTCTGCCCAACGGGAAGGACTAAGACTTCGAAGGTTTGAGAAACTTACAACTTCTTCCCGATTATTTCCGGGACCCAGGATGGGAGGGTGTTGGTTCGGCCGGGGATTAGCGTTGGGAGAGACTAACAGTACCCCACTCTCACCCCAAGTACCGGAGTTGGACCCAAAAGACAGGTAGTGGTGGCTAACACAACAGATATTAAAGAGAGGTGTTGATGTCTCTGGCTGGGCCAGCTGATGGCCCCAAAGAAGATTTGAAGAAAATCGATGATGATTCGGTCTAGTTCAGTTCAAAGTAGCTCTGGAGACGGCCTCACCTGGGGCGCATGCCCAGACTGCAGGCACCCTTTCCCCTGGTGAAGTTTGCAATTTTAGGCGCCACTTAAATGCTGTATATATACTAAAATCATGTATATTGACTTAGACAGACTGAATTGTGGGTAAAATGGGCTGACAAAAAGAGCTCGCATGTTTCCTTGAAGTTTCCACTCTCTGGGAGGCACAGAGGAGAGGATGACAGAGAGAAGAGAGCCGTAAGCCCTGTAACTGCCAGGATCAGCACCATTTCTGGTTGGCTCAGCTGGCTCCTGGTGGAAAGTGTCCACTATGGTTTACCGCTAAGAAAGCAACTGGCCGCTTTCTGTACTGCTGTGTCCTGTCTGAGTTCTCTTTGGAAACACAAGAGCTAGGACTGCTTCTGGCATCCAGAGGAGAGAACACTCAAGTCCGCCTTGTCCTAGTTAAGCTTTTCTCTTGCTGTGATGAAAACCCTGACCAAAAGCAACCTCGGAAGTCTTTATTTGGCTTTGAGATTCCAGCCCATTATTGATAAAAGCCAAGGCAGGAATTCAAGGCTGGGACCTAGAGTCTACAGAAACTGAAGCAGAATCCATGGGGAATGTATTCTACTTACTCTCTCTCTGTCTCTTTCTGTGTCTCTCTCTGTCTCTGTCAATTTTTCTCTGTGCCTACCAAGATTACATCTATAGATAAAAATGGTATTGCCCACAGTGGCTGAGACTTTCCTGTGTTAAATGACAATCAACAACATGGCAATAGGCAGGCCCACAGGACAGTCTGATGGAGCCAATCCTTAACTGAGGTTCTCTCTTCCCAAGTGTGTCAAGTTGAAAACCAAGATTAGACACACATACCTTGTAACCAGTCTTCCAAAGGCTAGGTGGGGTCAGCACTAAGATTCTGTGAAGCCAGCTCCAAGAAGAGAGCCAAGGCTGCCATCAGCAGTGGTAATCAAGGACAGTCTGGAGTTTGTGCAGAAAGATATCCAGGCTGGGGTGCCTTTCTTAGACCTTTTACCTGGTTCTCCATGTAACCTTGCTGAGGCAGCTGAGGTAAAGGAATTGTACAAAATTAAAGATTAGGGATCATGCATGGCTCTGGGACTGACTCTAAAGGTGAGTGAAATTAGTTGTGCTTACAATTGTTGCAAAACTTTAGACTTCTCTTGCATTTCGTTTTCTGTGTATCTGGAGTGACCTGGAACCACAGTGGGTTGGATTGAGGGTTTTACTCCATGGACTCCAATCTGCTCACTGCTGAGACTGATCAAAGAGAGAGAATAGGATTCACTCTAAGGTCACAGAACAAGGGGGCACATCTGGGACAGTGTGGTAATTTCCACCTTTCTTGGCTTCAATGCCAAGATTCTTCCTAAAATTGAGTATTTTAGGCAGTGGGAGGGCTTTTCTTTAATAGAAAATAGCTTGATAAACTCACATGGCTGAAAGTGTAGGCAGAGTCCTCTCTTCTTTAATTCCCAAACTGGAAAAGAGCACCTGGAGAAAGGAGCTTGTCTGGCTGGAGGGAAGGCTGTTTAGAGTGTGCCCTGCTCTTCCAGAGGACCTGAGTTCAGTGTCCAGCACCCACGTGGTGCCTGACAACTTCCCTTAACTCCAGCTCCAGAGGATCTAATGCCTCTTAGGGAACTGCATTCATGTGCACATACCCACACACAGGATCACATACGCATGGAACTAAAAAGAACAGTCTTGTTTGTGTGTGTTTATTTGCTTGCTCGTTTTAGACAAAGTCCCTATCTGAAGTCTTGGCTCTCTTGAAGCTTGCTGTGTAAATCCATGTGCTTCTGCCTCTTAAATTTGAAGATTAAAGAAATGCCTGTGCAACCATGCCCAGCTAACAATTCTTTTAAAAAAGTTTTTTTTTAAATTTTAAAGTTGCTCATCTAAGCTATCTTAGAATCATGACATCTGTGCTTGGATATGTGCAATAGAGGTGTGGAGACCAGAGGTCAAGCTTGGGTGTCATTTCTCAAGAGCCATCAGCTTATGTTTTGAGACAGGGTCTCTCACTGCCCTGGGAAAAGCTGATTCAGCTAGGCTGGCTGGCCAGTGAGCCCCAGGGCTCCAGAGTGCCTGTCTCCATTTTCACAGCATACAGATTTTAAATGTGTATCACCATGCCCACCTCTAATTTTGATTTTTGAAACAGTGTGCATGTAGCCTTGGCTGTCTTAGAACTCAGTATGTAGATCTGGCCAGACTCAAACTCAAGGAGCTCCACCTGATTCTGCCTCTGATTCCTAGGATTAAAGGTGTAGGCTACTGCACTATGCTTCTGCCTCTTTTACATAGATTCTGTACATCATAATTAGAACCTCATGCTTGTGTGACAAGAGCATTACTGGATGAGCTGTTAGTGTAGGACTTTGTAGACCATTCCAAGAGATGTGCAGTGCTGAGGATATTTATATGTATTAACACGTTACATATAATATTCTAATGATATCTTAGAAAATTTTATGCCTACACACAATCTATTTTGAGCATATCAAGCCCCTACTTCTTCCCCTGACTTCTTTCGGATCCATCTCCCAAATACCTACCTTCCTCCCAACCTCATTTCTTTTTTAAAAAAATAGTTTTTATAGTGTGTGTTGGGGAAGGGGTTGATGGGCTCTAGGTGTTTGATCTGCATGTATGTCTGTGTACCACCTGTCCCATAGAGGCCAATAGAAAGTGTTAGATCCTCTGGAACTGGAATTGCTGCCAGTTGTGGGATGTTATGTGGCTTCTGAGAACCTAAGGAGGTTCCTCTAGAAGAGCAGCCTGTGATTTCAACCAGTGCACAGTCTCTCCAGCGCCGCCCTATTAAAACATCTCAGCTAGTTGAATTTGCGCATCCCATAACCTCATAGCGTCATGGGACGTTCAGTGGAACATAGACAATATACTAGGGGCCACACTTAAAAAAAGCAAACAAAAACAACAACTGAATCACCGTCTCTCAGCTGCCATGAAATGTGAATAGCTCTTCAGGTACAGCTTTGAACTCATAAATTTCTTTACCTGCACAATAGAGGATTCTGGGTTAGCTTTTTGATAAAGCCTGACCTATACTTACAGTGGTATAGTCTGGCCATTGAAGGAGCCAGTCTTGCTGGTCCTTGAGTGGATAAGGGAGTGTTAGCTTAGGAGTGTGTGGTCATTGCTGTGGGTGTGGAGTCCTAGGGGTGGGGAGGCAGACTGTACCTGTGGACCTCTGAGAACACGTGTCCCAGCTGATTACAAGGAGCAGGCATCCAGAGCTCTCACCCAGTGCCTTGTGTTTTTCCTAGACACAGGTCTATACCTTGGATTTCCTAAAGCCATGAAGACTGCAGTGTTGGCCATGGCTCTGCTGCTGCTTCAATTCCAGGCCATTCCAGGTAACCTACATCCCTTCAGAGGAGGGACAGAATTGTACAGTGGGTATGGGGGTATGGTGGGATGGGTATGAGGCTGTTTGTCTGGGGCTGTGGGAGGAGCCTTACATCTTGGGATAAAATATGCTGGGCAACTGATTTCTCTGTGTTTCAATTTCCTAATTTCTGATTTTGTGTAACAAAAATCAGGTGGAAGGACACGGCTGGGAACAATAGTGTGCAATGAAGGCAGCTTCATTGTTATCTGTAATTCATCAGAAAGTACGAGAACCTTCTATAATGTTTGTAGGAAAGCTGGGAATTAGAGGTGCAGGAATTGCATATAAATTTGGAAGCCAATTGCATCTGCCTCTTATGATCTGAGATATAGTTCTGGCTTGGTGAACGGGATAGGTCTCCAGGGTTTCTACCTTCATCCTCCCCTTTCTTTTCACATCAACAACAGCTGGATTCAGGAGACAATGGGTACATCATTACTTAGTTAAATATGTTTTATTTTAGACTAAGGAGTTTGTGTTTGTTTCCTTTGTTTTTTGAGATAGGGTGTCTCTGTAACAGCCCCGGCTGTCCTGGAACATTTTTTGTAGACTCAGCTGGCTTTGAACTCACAGACTTTAGACTAATTGTTCTAAGCCACACATTGAATCTATTGCCATCATCATCCCTCTTGCAGGACAAACTCCTAGTTAAGGCAGAGGCTGAGCCTTAGATCTGAGGTGTTGATCTTTGCAATATTGTCTTTTTTGTCTTTTGCAGCGTCCTCAGATTCCTATATGATAGGATGTTTAAGGCTTTTTGTTTTTTTGTAGTTTCTTGACAAAAAATGGTCTCCACTATGATGCTTTCTAATTCCTACCGACTGGCCAATGTTTCTAAGTTTTGCAGTCACCAGAGCAATGGGAAAACCTTTTTAAAAACAAGCACCCATGAATTTCTACTGGTGCTTCTGTTTTAAATTCACAACCTACTTCTATATTCCCTTCTTTCTCTTTTTGCCATGGTTTACACAGTACTCATAGCCTCATGGATGTTAGGGAAGTATTCTGCCACTGGGTCACACACTAGGCCTGCTAGGAATGATGGGCTAGACCCTTCTTCCTCCTTTTACTGTCTCTTACCACAAATACCTCTGCAGTAACTTGGTCTCAAGCCATGGAACATGTCTGCACATGTTCTTAGTATATTCCGGTCTTTATATTGTGCTGTGCGGCTCTTTTGTCAGGACATGTAGCCACTGAGTCTTTCACACAATCCTTTTATGTTTGTATTTTTGATGGTTCATGATAGACCAACATTTTGTCACTGAGCTCTTGTGGCCTGATTTTAACTTTTAACTTGTTTAGAGTTCTGCAAGTTAGAGTTCTGCACTTAAGAGTTAATTCTGTGTCTAATGTGCTGGTATGAAGCTCTGTCCCTGTTAGAGTCCTTAGGAAGGCACATGGAGGCAACATTTGTCCAGTTTCAGATGTGAACAGCGTTGTTGTCCTTTGTCCTGGAAGGCATGAATAGCTAGAATACATGACAAGAATCTTTATTCTGGCATGACGCATTATTTTCAATAAGTGTTAGTATAAACTGGACCTCTTCTCTCCATATATATATGGGTGCCTGCCTGTATGTGTGTATGCAAGTGTGTCTGTCTGTATGTGTAGTCTACTGAATTCATTCACACAGTGATGCTTATATTTCTGTGTGTTTAGGGATGGCCACAGAGCGTAGCTTCTCAGGGAGCTAGTTCCTGGAGGAAACTGTTTCTTACCTTCTCAGCCTATAGGTCTTCCTCTAGGGAGTGAAGCCGTACGAGAGTTCTCCTCTCTACATTTGTGTGTCTAGTGGTGTGGTCATGCAAATGTGATTGTAGCCATAGTGTTAGGGTTTCACGGGCATAGCATCCCAGTCATGTCTAGAAGACAGTGTTTAGCAGTTGGTGCCCTCGTCTTCTGTCTCTTATTGTCTTTCTGTTTCTCTCCTGTGCTGTCCCTGAGTGGATGGGTTCTATTGTAGATGTAGTATTTGGGTCAGGCTTCCAATGGTTAAAAATTGTGTGTGTTTTGATCAGTTGTGGGCCTGTCTTCTTTATTTAAATATGCTTTCAATTTTGTGCTTCTCTTAATTTTTCATTATTTGTTAATGATTTTTTTCTAGTTCAGGGATTTTTTTTTCCTTTAAAAATATCCCAAATTGCTTAATCTTTGCTGAGGTTCTAACATATGATAGCTGGATTCATGTAATACCAGTGTTTATATACAACTCAATTAATGACTAATTTTATTTGCATTTTACTTTTTGTTTTAGAGACAGGGTCTCATGTAGCTGAAGCTGGTCTCAAACTCACCATATATTGCTGACAAGGCCCTTGAAATCTTTATCCTCCCGCCCCTATCTCTTGAGTGCTGAAATTAATAATACAGGCCAACATGCCCAGTCTTGGCTATACTAAGGGTGGGAACTCAGGGCTTCAGGCATGCTACATAAACACCCACTGAGCTACACTGTCTATACTATTCATTACCATACCTCTCTGAGACATCTGTGTCTTGTACAAAGAGGAAACATATTCTTAGGAAGGAAGTCATCAGCTCAAGGTCTACCAGCTGCCTTAGGACACAGATAGAGTTCAAATCCAGGTTCATGGCTACTGATGGTTCATTTTGTTAACCTCATAACCCACCATGCTTGTTAAGCCTTATAAGTCAGTGCACTTCCAAGAGGAAGCATTTACGAAGGGCTGGGATTGATACTGAATGTCCTTAGAGGATGTGACATGATACAAAGTCCCTAAACCGCTAGAGATGGCCACTCCTTCCACCGCCTCCTTTTTATTGCCTGAGCCCCTAGCCTCTACATGACCTCAGGACTGATGCAGGTGTCCTTGTTTTTGCTCTGGAATAGGGGACCATGATGGCTGCTCGCATTCTCATGGTATCTGCCGTCACGAATGCCACTGGGATGAAGTGATCTATTCTGACTGGTGCCCGCACCCTGAACACTGCTGTGTGTTGGAGCACCATCCAACACGTGCATCACAGCATTTGAATTAGCACTGGAAGGCCCAAGGCCAAAAAAAAATGGAGGTGGATCTACTTACCTCAGCAGTTTCCTGAACTTCATTAAAGCATCTTTTTGACTTGTGTGTCTGTCTCTTTGTATAGGAAACCAAAGGCCAACATTAGGCATTTGGTAAGAGGGTGTATCTAGTTCACTTTACCTTGGAGTTGTGCATCAGTGCAGTTAACCAAGTACATGGCAAAATGTTCAGAAAAAAATATGAAATCACTGGTGCAGACTACATTTTCTAGTTTTTAAACAATACATTTGAGAACTATGCACATGGCATTTAAGCTAGTAGGAATTATAGGTAATCTAGACATATATAGGTATATTTTTGGGTTCTGCAATCCCTCAAAATGCCAAAATGTGTCTATCCCGATTCTCTCACTAATGGTTTGATACTGTTTGTGTGTAATCTGTGCACCCCCTCAGTTGATATATTTCTTATATATGTTATTAGGGGATATTGATTGTGTACCATAGCAGATTTTATTGTGACATTTTCATCTTGCCTATGGTATATTTTGATCATGTTCATCCCAATTACTTTATTATATTTTCCTCCTGCCCCTTTTAGCTTCTGTAATAGCCCTTTCAGTATTTGTGTCTTTTTAATTTTCTTCTTTAGATTCCACATCTGATAGAAAGCATGATATTTATTTTTCTGACCCTGGTTTATTTCACTTACATAATAATCTCTACTTCTGCCCATTTTCCTTCAAATAAATTATTTTTTCCTTTTTTAATGGGAATTTTCTCTCTCTTTTTAAAATTTTTTTAAATTATACTATATTCTCTTTGTATTCTCCCCATAAGCCCCTCCCTCCTCCCCTCCCAATCCCGCCTTCCCTCCCCCTTCTCCACACATGCCTCTCCCCAAGTCCACTGATAGGGGAGGTCAAGTTTCCTTCTTTTTGATCCTAGTCTATCAGCTCTCATCAGGAGTGGTTGAATTGTCTTCCTCTGTGGCCTGGTAAGGCTGCTCCCCCATCAGGGTAAGGTGATCAAAGACCAGGCCAATCAGTTCATGTCAGAGACAGTCCCTGTTCCCATTATCATGGAACCCACTTGGATACTGAACTGCCATGGGTTACATCTGTGCAGGAGTTCTAGGTTTTCTCCATGCATGCTACTTGGTTGGAGTATCAGTCTCAGGAAAGACCCCCGATGCTCAGATTTTTTGGTTCTGTTGCTCTCCTTGTGGAGCTCCTGTCCTCTCCCTATCTTTCTATTTCCCACATCTTTTGTAAGATTCCATGCACTCTGCCCAACAGTTGGCCATAAGTCTAGCATCTGCTTTGATATTATGCAGGGCAGAGCCTTTCAGGAGCCCTCTGTGACAGGCTCATAGCTTATTTCCTGAGTTGCTGTTCTGATGTGAATCTGCTTTGCCTTTCTGGCTGGGGATTGAGCATTTTAGCCAGAGTCCTCCCTCTTGATTAGTTTCTTTAGGTGTACAGATTATAGTAGGTTTATCCTATCTTATATGTCTATATGAGTGAATATATACCGTGTGTCTTTCTGCTTCTGGGATAGTTCACTCAGGATGATCCTTTCCAGTTCCCACCATTTACCTGCAAATTTCATGATTTCTTTGTTTTTTATTGCTGAGTAGTATTCCATTGTGTAGATGGACCACAATTTCTGTATCCATTCCTCAGGTGAGGGGCATCTGGGTTGTTCCCAGTTTCTGGCTATTACAAATAAAGCTGCTACAAACATGGTTGAGCAAATGTCCTTATTGTGTACTTGAGCCTCTTTTGGATATATGCCTAGGAGTGGTATAGCTGGATCTTGAGGAAGCGCTATTCCTAGTTGTCTAAGGGAGCGCCAGATTGATTTCCAGAGTGGTTGTACAAGTTTACATTTCCACCAGTAGTGGAGGAGGGTTCCCCTTTCTCCACAACCTCTCCAGCATGTGT
>CM053766.1:140595779-140636939 GCA_028658305.1 Pachyuromys duprasi | reverse complement strand
ACAAAGTGATTTTTTAAAAGACACAAATATTGAAATTGGGCTATTATAGAAACTGAAGGGGGTTTGTAAGAAAGTAATTCGGATGAACATGATCAAAATATGCTCGTTGTCAGCTGAAAATGGAACAATAAAATCTATCTTATACAATCAATATACCCTAATAAAATGTATAAGAAATTGAGGGGTGTGATCAGGTTACACACAAACAGTATCTTACTGTATGTGAGAGAATTGGGGTACACATATTTTAGCATTTCCAGGGATTGCAGAGCATAACCATATACCTACATCATGTCTAGATTACCTGTAATTCCTACTACAGTGTAAATGTCATGTACATAGTTCTCACATGTATTATTTTAAAACAACTAGAAAAGGACATCTTTACCAGTAATGACACATTTTTTTCTGAACATTTTCCCCTAGCAGGTGGTTAACTCCACTGATGCAGAACTCCTAGGTAAGGTGAACTAGATATACCCTTTTACCAAATGCCTTCTGTTGGCCTTTGGTTATGTATAAAAAGAGGCAAACACAAAAGTCAACCAAAGATGCTTTAATGAAGTTCAGGAAATCGCTGAGGTGCGTAGATCCACCTCCATTTTTTTGGCCTTGGGCCTTCCAGTGCTAATTCAAATTCTGCGATGCACGTGTTGGATGGTGCTCTGCCACGCAGCAGTGTTCAGGGTGCGGGCACCAGTCGGAATAGACCACTTCATTCCAGTGGCATTCGTGACGGCAGACACCATGAGAATGTGAGCAGCCATCATGCTCCCCTATTCCAGGGCAAAAACAAGGACACCTGCATCAGTCCTACGGTTCCAGGCAGAGACCAGAGGCCCAGGCAATAAAAGGGAGGCAGTGGAGGGGGTGGTCATCTCTAGAGGTTATGGACCTCATATCATGTCACATCCTCTCAGGACACTCAGTACCAACCCCAGCCCCTCATACATGCTTCCTCTTGGAAGTGCAGTGACTTACAAGGCTTAACAAGCATGGTGGGTTATGAAGTTAACAAAATGAACCATCAGAAACTATCAATGTAGATTTGAACTCTATCAGTGTCCCAAGCCACCTGGTAGACACTAAACTTGAGCTGGTGGTTTCCTTCCTAAGAATGTTTCCTCTCTTCTACAGACGTAGAAGTCTCAGAGCTGTGGTAATGAATAGCATAGACTGTGTAGCTCAGTTAGTGCTTGCCGAGCATGTGTGAAGGCTGAGTTCCAGCCTTAGCATGGCAAAGACTGTGCATGTTGGCTCATATTTATAATCTCATCACAAAAGAGACAGGGGTAGGAGGATTGAGAGTTCAAGGGACATTTCAGCAATAAATGGTGAGTTTGAGACCAGCTTCAGCTACCTGAGCCCCTGTCTCAAAAATGTGTACAATGTAAAAACATTAGTCATTAATTGATTTGTATACAAACACTGATATTAAATAAATCCAGCTATGAAATGAAAGAAGCTCAACAAAGATTGATCAGTTTAAGATATTTTGAATGGGAAAAAAAATTCCTCAACTAGAAAAAATATCATTAGCAAATACTGAAATCTAATAGCTTAAAAGAAATACAAAGTTGAAAGCATATTTAAAAGAATAAAAGACCCACAAGTGATCAAAATGAACACAAGTACTAAACACAGGGAGCCGGACCCAAGTAGTTCATCTAAGATAGAACCCATCCACTCAGGGAACAGCACAGGAGAGGAATGGAAAGACAATCAGACAGAGGAGCAGGACACCAGCTAATAAACACTATCTCCTAGACATGATTGGGATACTATGCCCATGAAACCCGATCATTATGGCTACATAAATTAGACCTACATGACCTCACCAGCAAACACACCAGCCCAGATCGGAGAACTCTCACAGAGCCTCACTCCCTAAAGGAAGAGCAATAGGCAATCCATGGTGGCTGAGAGGGGAAGAAGCACTTTTCTCGAGGGATCAGCTCCCTGGTCAGCTACCCTAAGTGGTCAGCCCTAAACACACATACATATGAGTATCACTGTATGAATGAATTCAGTAGACTACACACCCCCAAGAAACATACACATGCACACATACATGCACACTGGCAGGCACCCACAGACATGGACACAAGAGGTCCAAGTTGTACTAACACTTCCTGAAAATAATGCTTTTTACCAGCATAAGGATTTGTGTCATGCATTCAAACTACTCATGCCTTCCAAGGATAAAGAACAACAAGGGACTCTTCACATCTGAAACTGGACAAATATTGCCTCCACGTCTTTCCTAAGGACTCTAACAAGGACAGAGCTTCAGGACAGCACATTTGACACAGAATTAACTGTTAAGTGCACAGTGACTTGGAAAACTCTAACTAAATGACGAGTTAAAATCAGGCCACCAGTGTTCAGTGACAGAGTGACAGTCCATCATGAACCATCAAAAATGCAAACATCAAATGATCAGTGGCTACACGTCCTGAAAAAAGAGCCACACAGCACAATATAAAGATGGGAGTATACTGAAAATATGTGCAGACACGTTCCATGGTCTGAGACCAAATTACTGTGGTAAGAAATAGCGAAAGGAGGAAGAAGGGTCAATCCCATCATTCTTAGCAGCCCTGGTATGTGACTCTGCGGCAGATAACTTCACTAACATCCATGAGGACCTGGGTTCCATGCAAACCATGGCAAAAAGAGAAAGAAAGAAGGGAATATGGAAGTAGGTTGTGAATTTAAATCACAAGCACCAGTAGGAATTCATGGGTGCTTATTTTTAAAAAAGTTTTTTTCATAGATCTGGTGACTGCAAACTTTAGAAACATTGGCCAGCCAATAGGAATTAGAAAGTGTAATTGTGGAAATCATTTTTGGTCAAGAAACTACAAAACAGACCTGAAGCATACTATCACACAAGAGACTGAGGAAGCGATGAAAGACAATATTACAAAGATAAACACCTCAGGTCTAACGCTCTCCCTCTGCCTTGACCTGGAGTTTGTCCTGCAAGAGGGATGATGATAGAAATAGGCTCAATTAGATTCAATTAGTCCAAAGTCTGTGAGTTCAAAGGCAGCATAGTCCACAAAGTGAGTCCCAGGACAGCCAGGACTTTTACATAGAGAAACCCTGTCTCAAAAAAAGAAAAAAAGAAACAAACAAACAAACAAACACAAACCCATTAGTCTAAAATAAAACATATGTAACTGAGTAATGATATACCCACTATCTCCTGAATCCAGATACTATTGAGGGAAGAAGAAAGGAGAGGATGAAGGTAGAAATCCTGGAGGCCTAACCCTTTCTCCAAGCCAGAACTGTATCTCAGATCAAAAGAAGCTGATGCAATTGGATTCCAGATTTATATGCAATTCCTGCAACTCTAACTCCCAGCTTTCATATCAACAGAATAGAAGGTTCTGGGAACTCTCTGATGAATAACAGAAAGCAAAGAAGCTGCCTACATTGCACGCCAAAATTTCAGTGTTCCCAGTCTTGACCTTTCTACATAATTTATTGTTACATAAAAATTAGTAATCAGAAAATGGAAACAGAGAAATGAGTGGCCCGGCAGGTTTTGTCCCAAGATCTGAGGCTCTTCCCACAGCCCCAGACAAACAGCCTCAACCCATATCACCATCCACCCAAGCCCACTCTACAACTCTGTCCCTCCTCTGAAGGGGCTAGATTACCTGGAATGACCTGGAAATGAAGCAGCAACAGAACCATGGCCAACATTGCAGTCTTCATGGCTTTAGGAAATCCAAAGTATAGACCTGTCTCTAAAAAAAACACAAAGCACTGGGTGAGACCTCTGGATGCCTGCTCCTTGTAATCAGCTAGGACACGTGTTCTCAGAGGTCCACAGGTACAGTCTGCGTCCCCATCCTTAGGCCTCCACACCCACAGCACTGACCACACACTCCTAAACTAACACTTCCTTAGCGACTCAAGGACCAGCAAGACTAACTCTTTCAATGGCCAGACTATACCACTCTAAGTATATATCTGGCTTTATCAACAAACAACCTATAATCCAGTACTCTGGAGGTAAAGGAATTTATGAGCTCAAAGCTGTAACTGAAGAACGGTTCACATTTCAAGGCAGTTGAGCGAGGGAGATTCAGTTTGGTTTTTTTTTTTTAAGAGTGCAGTCACTAGTATATTGTCTATGCTCCTTTGAACAGCCCCACATCCATGAGTGTATGTGAAACACAAATTGGACTAGCTGAGGCAGTTTTAAAAGGGTGGAGTTGGAGAGACTCCTCACTGGTTGAAATCACAGGCTGCTCTTCGAAAGGAACCCACTTAGGTTCCCAGAAGCCACATGACAGCTCACAACTGTCAGCAATTCCAGTTCCAGGGGATCCAACACCATCTTTTGGCCTGTGTAGTGCAGTTGGTACATAGACATACATGCAGACCAAGCACCCACAGCCCCCCCCCACTATAATAAAATATTTCTTTAACAAAGACAAACATGAAGTTGGGAGGAAGATAGGGATTTTTGGAGATTGACCTGAGAGAAGTCAGGAGAAAGATTACTGGCTGGATATGTTCAAAATATATTGTAGACAGAAATTTTTCAAAGAATTCATAAAAATATTTTGTCAAGTGTTAATACATATAAAGATCCTCAACACTGCATGACCCTTAACATGGTCTACAAAGTCCTACACTGACAGCTCATCCAGTAAAGCACTTGCCACAAAAAGCACCAGGTTCCAAGTATGATCCACACAGTCTACGTAAAAGAGGCAGAAGCACGGTGCAGTGGCCCACACCCTTAATCCTAACAATTAGGACATAGAAGCAGGTGGACATCTATGTGTTTGAGTCTAGCACGATCTACATAAGAAGTTCTAGGACAGCCAAAGCTACATAGTGACACAGCTGGCTCATAAAGATATTAGAGATGTGTGCATGGTGGTTCACACTTAAATCCCTGTGCTGGGAAAACGGAGACAGGCACTCTGGAGCCCTGGGGCTATCTGGCCAGCCAGCCTCGCTTAATCAGCTTGTCCCAGGGCAGTGAGAGACCCTGTCTCAAAACACAAGCTGATGGCTCTTGAGAAATGACACCCAAGCTTGACCTCTAGCCTCCACATCTCAATTGCAAACATCCAAACACAGATGTCATGATTGTAAAAAGGCTCTGACGGGCTACTTTAAAATAAAGAAAAGAAACTGGTTTTGTTGTTGTTGTTGTTGTTTTAAGAAATGTTAGCTGGGCATGGTGGCACAGGCCTTTAATTCTCAAAATTGATGAGCGTGACAGGTGGATCTACACAAGTTCCAAGACAGCCAAGACTTCGGAGTGGGACCGTGTCTATAAAAAGCAAAAACGATCACAGAAAAGAGGACTGTTTATTTTTGGTTACATGCATATGTAATAGCATGTACACATGAATGCAGTTCCCTAAGAGGCATTAGAACCCCTGGAACTGGAGTTACAGGCAGTTGTCAGGCCCCACATGGGTGCTGGACACTGAACTCAGGTCCTCTGGAAGAGCAGGGCACACTCTTAACAGCTTTTGCTCCAGCCAGACAAGCTCCTTTCTCCATGTGCTGATTTTCAGTTTGGGAATTAAGGAAGAGAGGACACTGCCCACACTTTCAACAGTGTGAGTTTATCAAGATATTCTCCACTGCATAAAATGCTCAGTTTTAGGAAGAATTTTGGCATTGAAATAAAAAAGGTAGAAATTAGTCAGCTTATCATTCCAGCTGAGACTGCTATTTGTGGGATCTTAGAGTGAATCCTATTCTATGATCAGTCTCAGCAGTGATCAGATTGAAGCCCACAGAGTGAAACACTCATTCCAACCCACTGTGATTCCCAGGTCACTCCAGAAACACAGGAAATGAAAGGCACAGAAGTCTGAGGTTTTGCAGCAACTGTGGGCAAAACTGACTATGCTCACCTCTAGAGTCGTCCCATTTCCACGATCCCTAATCTTTAATTCTGTACAATTTCTTTTCCTCAGCTGCCTCAGCAAAGTTACATGGAGATCCAGGTAAGGGGTCTAAGAAAGACACCCCAGCCTGGATATCTTTCTGGACAAACTCCAGACTGTTCTTGATTCCCACTGCTGATGGCAGCCTTGGCTCTCTTCTTGGAGCTGGCTTCACAGAATCTTAGTTCTGACCCCACTCAGCCTTAGGAAGACTGGTTGCAAGGTGTATGTGGCTAATCTTGGTTTTCAACTTGACACACTTGGGAAGAGAGAACCTCAGTTAAGGATTGCCTCTATCAGACTGTCCTGTGGGCTTGTCTATTGTCATGTTGTTGATTATCATTTAACACAGGAGAGCCTCAGCCACTGTGGGCAACACCATTTTTAGCTATAGATGTAATCTTGGTAGACAGAGACAGAGAGACAGAGTAAGTAGAATGTATTCCTCGTGGTCTCCACTTCAGTTCCTGTCTCTAGTCCCTGCCTCAATTCCTGCCTTGTCTTTAATCAATGATGGGCTATAATCTCAGCCAAATAAACACTACCCAAGTTGCTTTTGGTCAGGGTTTTCGTCATTTCAAGAGAAAAGTTTAACCAGGACAAGGTGGTCTTGAGTGTTCTCTCCTCTACACCCCACAAGAAATACTAGCTCTTGTGTTCCCAAAAGAGAAGAAATCAGATAGGACACAGCAGTCATAAAAGCAGCCAGGAGTTTCCTAACTGAGCAGGGTAAACCGTGGTGCACACTTTCCACCAGGAGCCAAGCAAAAATGGTGCTGATCCTGGCAGGCGCAGGGCTTATGGCTCTCTTCTCTCTGTCATCCTCTCCCCTGTGCCTCCTCCAGGGTGGAGACTTCCTAGATACGGGCGAACCCTTCTTGTCAGACCATTTTACCCATAAGTCGGTCTGTCTGTTGTAAGTAAATATACACGATTCAAGAATATACACAAGTGTCTAAGCAGCACCTAAAATTACAGACTTCACCAGGGGAAAGGGTGAAAGGTCTGGGCATGCGCTCCTGGTGAGGCAGTCGCCGGAGCTGCTTTGAACTGAATGATACCGAGTCCGCCACCGCAGATTTTCTTCAAATCTTCTTTGGGGCCATCAGATGGCCCAGCCAGAGACGCCAATACTTCTCATTAAAATATTTTGTGTTAGCCACCACTAACTGGCTGTTGGGTCCAACTCCGGTACTTGGGGTGAGAGTGGGGTACTGTTAGTCTCTCCCAAAGTTGATCCCCTGCGGAACCAACTCCCTCCCATCCTGGGTCCCGGAAATAATCGGGAAGAAGTTGTAAGGTTCTCAAACCTTCGAAGTCTTAGTCCTTCCTGTTGGGCAGACTTGACTGATTTTTTTAAATAACTTACAAGGTTGAGCTCTGTCTTTCGAACACTTGAGAATGTCAGAATGTTCCATTCCAGGAAGCTCTGAGCGAAACAATGGCTTCCAATGACCATGGAGAGTCAACTGTCTTGAGAAAAGGCAGGAGGGCAGCGCAGAGATCTTTATACATTAGTCCTAAGATTGATTGGAAAACAAATGGCATTGGCTCCCACAGAGTGCTGGGGGAGACAGCAAGTGGCTACATTCTCCTGCAGAGCCAGGGGAAGAAGGGGAAAGATTGCAGCGATGCCTTCTGCTCAGGAGACTGAGTACAGGAAGGGCAGGTTGAGCCCACAGCTCTTAGCCTCTTTATTCTGTGCATGAATTCCCAGAAGAATGAGCTACCCCTGCCTGCAACAGGATTCCTCGGGAATGGGGGTAGATAAGAAACAGGAAATAGTCCTTTCTTCCCTCACAGCAATCATCCCCTTCAGCAAGAAACAAGGAAAATTCTAAAAGAGAGAACACTGGGTTATGAAGGGCCACCTTCTGACATTTTCAAATTTTGTCAAATGATCTTTATTTCGCAATAAACTAGGTTGTTCTTATTTTCACTTCCTATGGATTTTGAATCAGTTAAGCACATGATTCCTGTAAATTTCTAAAATCCCCTTTTGCTTTTATGTATACCGGTGTTGTGCCAGAATGTATGCTGTGCACCACATGAATGCAGTGACCCAAAAGAGGTGTTCAGGAGAGGGGTGTGCTCTTCTTGGAAGCCCATTTTACCCAGAAGTCAATCTGCTATAGATATATTTATAAGATGCAAGAATATATGCAGGAGTGTAAGCATCCCCTAAGACTGCAGAGTTTACTAGGGTAAGAGGAACTGTACTGTGGGGTTGCTCCCCTAGTGAGGAGATCCCAGGAGCTGGTTTGAGCTGAACCAGAGAGAGTCCCAAATGATCATTTATGCCTGTTTTGGGGTGAGGGGTAAACCTGACCCAGCCAGAGAGATCATCACTGCCTGTAGAACTCTATGTCTGAGGTTTATTTTCTTGTTGTTTGCTTTTTGTTTGTTTGTTTATTTGGATTGAGTCGGTTTGTCAGTATCCTGGCGCTAATCTCCTCCTTTTTTTTTTTTCACTCTTGTGCTTGCTTTCTTTTTTCCTATTACTTTTTTAAAATTTATTACAAGGGTTCACTTTGTACCCCAGCTGTAGCCCCCTCCTTCATCCCTGGCCAATCCTGCCCTCCCCTCCCTCTTCTTCCCTGCCCCTCTCCCAGTCCACTGATAGGGAAAGAACTCCGCACCTTTCATCTGAACCTAGCCTATCAGGTCTCATCAGGACTGGTGGTAGTGTCTTCCTCTATGGCCTGTTAAGGCTGCCTACCGCTGAGGGGGAGGTAATCAAAGAGCTAGCCACTGAGTTCATGTCAGAGACAGCCCCTGTCCCCTTACTAGGGAACCCACTTGCAAACTGAGCTGCTATGGGCTATACCTGTGTAGGGGTTCTAGGTTATCTCTGTGCATGGTCCTAGGATGGAGTAGCACTCTCAGAAAAGTCCTCGGGGCCCAAATTTTTTTGTTTTGTTGCTCTCCTTTTAGAGATCCTGTCTCCTCCAGGTCTTTCTATCCCTGCCCCCCCCCACCACCACATCTTTCATAAGATTCCCTGCACTTTGCCCAAAGTTTGGCTATGAGTCTCAGCATCTGCTTCAATGCCCTACTGAGTAGAGTCTTTCAGAATCGCCCTATGATAGGCTCCTGTCCTGTTCCCTGTTTTTCCCTCTTCCAATGTTTATACCGTTTGCCTCTCTGAATGAGGACTGATGATCTCGTCTTACCCAGGATCTTCCTTCTTGCTTAGCTTCTTTAGGTGTACAGATTTTAGTATGTTTATCCTATATTATATGTCTAATATCAACTTATAAGTGAGTATATGCCAGATGTGTCTTTCTGCTTCTGGGATAACTCACTCAGGATGATATTTTCTAGTTCCCACCATTTGCCTGCACATTTCATGATTCCCTTGGTATTTTAATTTTTGTTAACTACAGTTCATTCACTTTGTACCCCCTGTAGCTCCCTCCCTTTTCCCCTCCCAATCCCACCTTTCCTCTCTCTTCTCCACCCATGCCCCTCCCCAAGTCCACTGATAAGGGAGGTCTTCCTCTCCTTCCTTCTGATCTTAGTCTATAAGGTCTCATCACGAGTGGCTGCATTGTCTTCCTCTGTGGCCTGGTAAGGCTTCTCCCCCATGAGGGGAGGTGATCAAAGAGCAGGTCCATCAGTTCATGTCAGAGACAGTCCCTGTTCCCATTACTAGGGAACCCACTTGGACACTGAACTGCCATGGGCTACATCTGTGCAGGGGTTCTAGGTTATCTCCATGAATGGTCCTTGGTTGGAGTATCAGTCTCAGAAAAGACCCCTGTGCCCAGATTTTTTGGTTCTGTTGCTTTCCTTGTGGAGCTCCTGTCCTCTCCAGATCTTACTATCACCCCCTTCTTTCATAATATTTCCTGCACTCTGCCCAAAGTTTGGCTATAAGTCTCAGCATCTGCCTTGATACCCTGCTGGGTAGAGCCTTTCAGAAGCCCTTTGTGGTAGGCTCCTGTCTTGTTCCCTGTTTTCTCCCTCTTCTGATGCCCATCCTCTTTGCCTTTCTGAATGGGGATTGAGCATCTTACCCAGAGTTTTCCTTCTTGCTTAGTTTCTTTAGTTGGACAGATTTCAGTATGTTTATCCTATATTATATGTCTAATATCCATTTATGAGTGAATATATACCATGTGTATCTTTCTGCTTCTGGGATAGCTCACTCAGGATGATCTTTTCCAGTTCCCACCATTTGTCTGCAAATCTCATGATTTCCTTGTTTTTATTGCTGAGTCCATTGTGTAAATGTACCACAATTTCTATATCCATTCCTCCGTTGAGGGACAGCTGGGTTGTTTCCAGCTTCTGGCTATTATGAGTAAAGCTGCTATGAACACAGTTGAGCAAATGTCCTTGTTGCGTACTTGACCAAATTTTTGATATATGCCTAGGAGTGGTATAGCTGGATCTTGAGGTAACACTATTCCTACTTGTCTGAGAAAGCACCAGATTGATTTCCAAAGTGGTTGTACAAGCTTACATTCCCGCTGTCAATGGAGGAGGGTTCCCTTTCTCCACATCCTCTCCAGAAAGTCTTGTTACTTGAGTTTTTTATCTGAGCCATTCTGATGGGTGTAAGCTAACCTCCTCCTGCACTGAGTTGTTCACTCTTTGCAATGAGCTGCCTTTAACCTCCTGCTTAGCATTAGGTTATTTAGACCGTGAAAGAGGCTAATATCACACATTAGCAGTTGATGACTCATGCCAATATTTATTCTTGTTCTTTATTATGCAACAGAAATGCTCTTTCCTAGACATTAATTTGTCCGAAGTTGGAGGTGATGGCCCTGGGTTGGCACAGACAACACATAGCTTTTTTGTTTCTTTGTTTTGTTTTCTTCAAAGGTATACTTGGTGTTCAAAACCATGCAGGTGAACACAGAGAGAGTTTGCTTCCCCTAGTGGCTTAAATAATTGTTTACCCAGAAGGGAGAAAGAAGACCAAGGCTATTCCCACTGCACAATCATCATGAGCAGCCAAAGATATTATATTATTTAGACTTCACATTCCTGTGGAAAAAAATATTGGAGAGAAGCATATTAAAGGAAGAAAATACTTATTTTTCCACAGAGCATCAGAAGTTCCAATAATTGTTTCTGAGTCATGGTTAGATGGAGGATCATGATAAGGGACAGTAGTAAATCTGCTTATATTGTGGTGACCAAGAAACAGAGAGAAAGAGAACACCAAGTCAGCTGATTTGCTCTTTGCCACTATAGGCCTATGGGATGATGCTACCCATATTCAGGGCAAGTCCACCTTCGACAATCCTCTCTGTGCATGCTCTCAACAGACACACTCAGAGGTGTTCATTACTAACCTCAGAGACACTTCCCAATCCAGGCAAGCTGACAGTGAATGTAACCATCACAAATGCAATATGGCCTTGTAATAACTTGAAATGATGGTCTATCTGATCCCTATGGCTGCCATTCAACACCACAATGGAGCAGTAAAAACAATTTTTATACCATTATCCTGGATGCTACAAGTTGAAAATCAAAATGGTGACAATGCGGCTCCTCCAGAGACCCGGATGAGTGTGTGCTCTGTGCTCTCTTCTGTCCCTTGCTGCTGCTGAGCCTTACATGCTTACAAAGGCACAGCTTCGACCTCCACCTCCATCGACCTGCTACATTTTCTTGTGTTTCTGTCCAAATTGCCTTCTCCTTGTAAGGACACTAGTCAAGCACATTTTTGTGATTTGGGTATTGGCCAGCACCTGCCAAAAGGATGCAGCAGCCTGCTGTCTATACTAAGAGAACTGCTCTCTCCCTATATAAGTGACTCTGGGTTGGGACTGGGGAGACAGCTTGGGGGTTAAGAGCATGTGCTGATCTTGCAGAGGACTCAGGTTCAGTTCCCCACACTCAAGTCAGCCAAATCACAACCTTCAGGAACTCCAGCTCCAGGGGATCAAAGTCCTCACTGGCCTCCTCAGGCACTGCCCTCACGTGCACAAAACCACACTCACACACATACACATGTGGACAAAATATCTTCTTAGACTTCTGGGATTACTGATAAAATAATAGTCCTGTTAAATTTGTAGCAGAAAATGAGAAACCCTTGTTATTTCTTTTTGTTTTCTTTGGTTCCTGATCAGGGTGGAAGTGGCCTTCCTATGTGTCCATGAACAGGCCATGATACCTGAGCTGTGCCTGGAGGTGTTCACACAGCATCTTCCTCTGTCCCCTCACCAGGTCCCTGTCCCTTGTAACTGAGAGAATCCACCATACTAATACCTGGGATGGTGTTTTAAAGGCACAGTAGTACATAAATATTCATAGAGTGGGCCCAGGAGGGGAGTGTGGCTTTCCATGTGCCACCATGTACTTAGAAGTTGAGGGTTGAAAGGAAGCTCCATGACCTAAGGGTTTCAGAGACTGGGTGGCTGAGCCCAAAAATGTGTGAGAGAAAATGCAACTACCCTGACCTGTGAGGTAACTGAAATCTCTTTGTTATGGCATGCATTTGATTTCTGTGTCATTTAGACAACTACAGAAGCACATAAATCGATGGGTGAATGGAATCCCAATGCTCATCTGCTCCAAATACTTGATGAAACAGACTGAAACTCAGAAAAAGTTGAGTCTTAGAGCCCTGGATTTAGCATAGCAAAGAAAAGGAAAGAACAAGGAGCAAAAGGAGGAGATGAAGGAGGAGGGGGGAACATATACATACATACATACACATATATATATTGCTGCTGGAAGGGAATGGAGTTCAGTTCCCAGCACCGATATGGAGGCTGGAAGCATAAGATCCATCCAAAACCTAGAGGATCTTAAAGCTTCCAAGGACACCTACACTCACAGACACACACACATACACTCACAGACACACACACACAAATACTTTTACATAATTAAAAATAAAATCAAATGTTTTAAAAAATAAAAATTAAACTAGTAGGAGCATTAAGGATATGAATCATTTCCTTGAGGAATTGTTCAGAACACTCAAGGCCTTGGGTTCAATCCCCAATCAGACCTTTATTAAAACAAGCCATGATAGCACATGCTTGTAGAAGCAGGAGGCTCAGAAGTTCAAGGTCACCTTTACCTACATAAGGAGACCAGATCAAGGCCAACCTTGGCTACATGAACACCTAGGACCTCATCCTTTCATTTACCTTTGCATAAATCTTGGGCAAAACATTCAATATTCTCTGTCCCCACAGATGGTTTGTTCACTATCTTAGTTTGTAAGCTTTACCATGTTTGATTCTCTTGACCTCTATACCAGGAGGGTCCAGTCAAAAGTAAGCCTCATGTAAATAATGGAGACAGAGGACAGTTAATGGAGGGAAGTTCTTGCTTTTGCTGGAAAGTTGAAAAATGACAAGAATGCACTACCAACTGCAGAAGCAGCCACCTCACTCCAGGTTAGGGAGCTAAGGAAATGAGAATGAATGTTCAGACCAGGGCTCAGGGAACCTCTCTTCTTGTATCCCTGAGGAAGGACCAGCCCAGCACCCAGAGCAAATCTGTGCTTGATTAGTACAGGGCTGGTGTTCAGAGAGCCCTCCAATGCCATTTTCCTCCCTGTTCTTGTTCCTCTAATGTTGTACTTAATCTTGAACAAACCTTGCCCTGCCTGGAACCCCGTTTCCTCTTTTCAACAACCCAGGGCTTTGAGTTTTCAAAGCAATTCCTCAAGCAACTGAGCCATAACTTTACAATAACCTTACTCTATATTAGTGTCCATTGCCACTAATATGGAGCACACCCAGCTTCCCTGTCTGTGTGCCTTTGGTGTTAATTCTGCAAGACACTGATATGTGCTCAATGGCATCTGTGTGTGTGGCTCTCCCTGTGGTCCCTTGGATAATGCGGTGCAGAACTGGTGGGGGAAGGGTGTGTGTACTTTATGGCCTTGTACCTTGGATGTCCTCACCCTCCTGATTTAAAGGACAAATGGGGCATTAATGAGGAATAATGGATGGGTCTATAAGGGTGTGTCTAGAGAGGATCAGCTGAGGAAGAAAGGCCCACCCTCACTATGTGAGGCTCCATTCCACAGGCTGAGGTCCTAGACTGAAAATGAGGTGGCAGGTGGTGGGGTGAAAATGTCAGCATTCACCTCACACTGCTTTGTTAGTACAATGTTCCTTTGGATGTATACACCTTACTCTTGTTCATTCAAACGCTGATTCCACCCCCCCCAAAACACATTCACACACACACTCTCTGGTTTCAATCCAGATATTGTATTGTGATATTTATTCTAAGCATCCTGTCTCAACTCTGTGTAAACGAAATAAAGCAACTAGACACTATGTTGAGCTGGGAGGAGCCAGAGAACAGGAAGGAGTGGGAGGAGAGAGGGTGAGGAGAGCGAGGAGAAGGCAGAGCTGGAGGAGAGATCATGGATGGAGGTGGAGAGATGGACTGGACCTGATCACAAAAGGCAAGCATGATGTGGGGAATCTAAATGTTAGGAAAATATGAGGGCTTGGAGTTTTGGGAGGGAGTAAATATGGCCCAGCATTGTGTTCTAGGTTAACTAAATAAACCCAGTCTCTGTGTGGTGATTTGGTTATACAGCTGTTTAGGATTAACAACAAGCTTTACCAGAAGATATATCAATAGTAAATATTAATAGTTATTTACAACAAATGGCACCCAACTAAACTAAGTATCGACACCCCTTAAATCATACTTTATCATAATTTGGTGAGGGGAATGAGCTCCCAGTTAAAAAAAAAAAAAAAACAAAAACACTTAAAACCTAAAAACTCCCAGGGCAATTACTGTCTCTTTAAGAGAGACTCTTAATCTGGCCCAGGAGCAAAAGACAGCCTCCTGTGGGCAGACCTGAGATTTAACAAAACTGGCTGCTGCTGCAGTTCAACTGAGGGGTGAACAAGCATGGCTCCTTTATACTGTGGCTGGCTCAACTGGCTCAGCGCCACAGCCACGGCAGGAAAGAAAGGAACTGGAGGCAGACAAACCTCTAGAAAGAGTTTGGCCTAAAACTTCACCTAAAATTTAAAAAATTGCCATGGCAGAGGGTGTTATAATCCCTTTGGTTTCATTTTGGCTGTCATAGTCATGGATCTGGTTGCAAAATGTTTAATGATGTTGGTTCTTCTCCATACTTTCTCCAAAAAAGTTGAAGGAGAAAATGGGGAAAAAACTAAGGATTGGAATACTGAGTTACAGACAAGAAAAAGGGCACTCTCCTAGAAATTAGATTAATAACGGCTAAAATTCAAAGCTCTCCAGCTGCAAGATATCTGTCAGCTCTTTCTCGTAAGGGTCCACCAATTTACTGAAACATCAACTAATTTCCAAAAATAACCAATTGGGCTTTGTTTGTTACAGTGTAAATTGGTACAACTGACCCCAAACTTAAAATTTTCCTGTCTCTGTTTGATTTTCATTTAAAGGCTTTGAGTTACAATGATACTGATTTGAAAAAAGAAATATATACATATATATACATACACATACACACACACACATATATACCAACTTGTTCACATACATATATATATATACACATATATATATATATATATATATGTATGTGAACAAGTTGGTGAAGGCACATGCCTTTCTTCCCAACACAAAGTTAAAATAGGCAAGTCTCTGAGTTCAGGATCAAGCTAATTTACATAATAAAAGTCAGGATGGCAACTCCTATTGTTTAGCCACTTACAAAGACACTTTATTCAAAATGACAAAATTTTCCTTAAGGTTACCATGTAAATTCTTTTTTCTTAATAATAGATGTTATATCCTTACTGGTCTAAAGGTTGGATTCACATACTTTTTAGGTTTGTGTAAAGAAAGATAATGTCACACTGCTCTGGAAACTGCCTTATTCTTTTAAACATGAGACATTTTCACAGGGGAAAAATGTTGGTTTATGCCTATGTAAAACAGATACAAGAGGCTTAAAGATGAAAAGTACACACCATCATAGTTTAGTCCTTAAAACTCAAAAATTATATTCATATGTTTAAAAAACAAAACTGTCCATCCCATATTAATAAGGGGCAAGCCAAAGAATAGCCAAAACCAATGTAAAAACCCAGGTACAAGATGCCTAGAGATATACTTAAATGCCAAGGGTAAGAGAGTTTATATGCTAATGCTAAGAGAGTTTAAATAAAGTTCGGCTATAAAGGCATAACCGCCCAGTCTGTATATAAATAGGGATAGGACAATAGCTACAATATATATATAAAAATCTAGGGCTAAACCTCAAAACAGATACAAGACACCTACGATATGCTTATATTCTAAATTAAAAAGGAGTTTATGTAATGTTTACTTAAAACATGCGTTTTCTATTGCTCAAGGCAACCAGCTTGTCTCTCTAATGGGAGGCTTCTCTAGGGAAATAGGTAGCAGCTTGGCCTAATACAATAGGCACACAAGAGCCCAAAAAAGATATTTTAATCTATCCAACCTTGTTTTGATTTCAACAGGATAATGATTGTATTTTCAATAATAATGATAACTTATATTGCTCTGATCCCTTTACATGGGAACAACTCTGTGAGATTAAAAAAAAAATGTTTCTAGCCAGAACTTCAACAATACTTGGCCAATAAATCCTTGGCTATAATATCCTCAAAATGTATTATGCTAACCTTTTAAATTGCATAGATAAAATTGGCTTAAAATTTAGTTTTATCCTGTACATCTCATACATTTTAATTTTAGAACTCTATAATGCTTGTGAGAAATTATATGTTTGCAAAGCAAAAGAACTGGACATGAGAGATGCTGGATCAAACCTAACAGAATCATTCTTCAGCTTGCTGAGACATTGACACATCTGTTCCAGCATCTTACACGTTCCAGCATTCTGTTGTTCCTGCCTCAACTGCTTCAATTACTGTTTCTCATCAGAGCCTGCTCCCAAAAGAACTTTAAAGAAAACTACTAATCTTAATTGGTCCAGCTTTTTAGACTGTTCCAAAGAGGACTTTCATGAAGCCTGAAATTTCTCAGCATTCAAAGACTGGACGACAAATATTATTGTTTGCTTAATTAACCATTTTTCCCAATTTTATTTGGGCCCCCTTACAGGATTTCTACATGTCCAAAATGTCAGCTAGAAGAAATCCATGAGAACAACGTCCAGTTTTCCTTAAAGGGGGTTGGGTATGTTTTTGGTTGTTTGCTATGGCTACGAGATTTTATTGTCATTGGGAGATGTTTATTGTTAATGGTCTTACTCAAAGTGAAACAAGGAATATACAGGGATATCTTATAGGAATAGAAAAAAAAGGTAGATAACTGAATTTACTCAACTTAGGGTTTTATTTGTTATTCCCAAATAAGGTTAATTTTAACTCTGGTATAGAATTTTGCATATTGATGCAAAAATAAGTATTTTTGATACATTGGTATAAGCTTTAGGATATTGATACAAATTCAAGGTTACTTCCAATACTTTTAAACAGCTATTAAAAATAGGTTAAGGTCAAGCCTTTGGCAGAGGGCGGGGAATAATAATGAAAATAGGGGAAGTTAGTAAGACTTGGGGAGAACAAGAGCTCCACAAAGACCAAACTGAGCAGGCCACAGGGGTCTTATATGAGACAGTTTCTCCAACCAAGGACCATGTATGGATATGGCCTAGAACCCCCGCTCAGATGTGGCCCATGGTAGCTCGATGTCCAACTGAAGACCCTAGTAAGGGGAACAGGGACTGTTTCAGTCATGAACTCGATGGCTGGCTCTTTGACTCTCCCAGGAGTAACAGCCTGGCTAGATCCCAGGGGAGGACATTGTAGCCAGCCCTGAGGAGACAAGATGATCTGGGGTCGGATGGAAGGATGAGTTCATTCATTCAGTTGTGCTGATGCTTTCTCAGCACAGATGCCTGTCATTACCATGTCATACAGACTAGGTACACATGGTTTTAGGCTCCATTAATGCTCTAAAGACATGTTCAGGAATGGGTGAAATTAAATGCTTGCACTGACCCTAATATGTAGTAGATCCAGCTTCCCTGACTGCATGTAGAGTCATTTATACACTATTTACATATGCTTCCATTTCATCCGGTATGACAAGCAACATAGACATGACCTGAAGTACATGAGGGATTTGAGTTTGCACTTCTCTGATGGCTAAAGATATTGGTCTTTTTAAAAATGTTTTATCTTTATTTTCAGTTAATTACAGTTTATTCACTTTGTATCACACGTGTAGCTCTCTCGTTCTTCCCCTCCCAATCCTACCCTCCCTCCCTCTTCTCCACCCATGAACCTCCCCAGTCCACTGATAGCGGAGGTCCTCCTCCCCTTTCATCTATCCTAATCTATCAGGTCTCATCAGGACTGGCTACATTGTCTTCCTCTGTGGCTTAGTAAGGCTGTACCTCCTTGAGGGGGAGGTAATCAAAGAGCAGGCCAATCAGTTCATTTCAGAGACAGTCCCTATTTCCATTACTAGGGAACCCACTTGGACACTGAAATGTCATGGGCTGCATCTGTTCAGGGGTTCTAGGTTATCTCCATACATGGTCCTTGGTTGGAGTATCAGTCTCAGAAAACACCCCTGTGCCCAGATTAATTGGTTCTGTTGCTCTCCTTGTAGAGCTCCTGTACCCTTCAAGTATTTCTATCTCCCCCTTCTTTCATAAGATTCCCTGCACTCTGCCCCAAGTTTGGAGTGAGTCTCAGCATCTGCTTTGATACCCGGCCAGGTAGAGTCTTGCAGGGTCCCTCTGTGGTAGGCTCCTGTCCTGTTCCCTGTTTTCTCCCTCTTTTGATGCCCATCCTCTTTGCCTTTCTAAATGAGGATTGAGCATCTTACCCAGAATCCTCCTTCTTGATTAGCTTCTTTAGGCACACAGATTTTAGTGTGTTTATCCTACATTAATTGTCTAATATCAACTTATGAGTGAGTGTATACCATGTGTGTCTTTCTGCTTCTGAGATACCTAATTCAGGATGATCTTTTCTAGTTCCCACCATTTGCCTGCAAATTTTATTATTTCCTTGTTTTTATTGCTGAGTAGTAGTCCATTCTGTAAATGTACCAAAATTTCTGTATCTATTCCTCAACTGAAGGGCACCTGGGTTGTTTCCAGGTTCTGGCTATTACAAATAAAGCTGCTACAAACATGGTTGAGCAAATGTCCTTGTTGTATACTTGAGCATCTTTTGGATATATGCCTAGAAGTGGTATAGCTGGATCTTGAAGTAATACTATTCCTAATTGTCTGAGAAAGCGCCAGATTGATTTCCAAAGTCGTTATACAAGTTTACATTCCCACCAGCAAGGGAGGAGGGTTCCCATTTCTCTACATCCTCTCCAGCATATGTTGTCATTTAAATTTTTTATCGTAGCCATTCTGATGGGTGTAAGGTGAAATCTCAGGATCATTTTAATTTGCATTTCCCTGATGACTAAGGATGTTGAGCATTTCTTTAAGTGTTTCTCTGCTATTTGATATTTCTCTATTGAGAATTCTCTTTTTAGCTCCTTACCCCACTTTTTGATTGGATTACTTGATTTGTTTTTGCTGTTTATCTTCTTGAGTTCTTTATATATTTTGGATATTAGCCCTTTGTCAGATATAGGATTGGTGAAGATCTGTAGGCAGTCATTTTGTTCTGACAACACTGTTCTTTGCTTTACAGAAGCTTTTCAGTTTTATGAGGTCCATTTATTAACTGTTGATCTTAGAGCCTATGCTGTTGGTGTTCTGTTCAGGAAGTTGTCTCCTATGCCAGTGAGTTCCAGACTCTTCCCCATTTTTTCTTCTAACAGGTTTAGTTTGTCTGGTTTTATATTAAGGTCTTTGATCCACTTGGACTTTAGTTTTGTACAGGGTGATAAGTATGGATCTATTTGCATTTTTCTACTTGTAGACAGCTGGTTATACCAGCATCATTAGTTAAAGATGCTATCTTTTTTCCATTGTATGGTTTGGGCATCTTTGTCAAAAATTGGGTGTCCATAATTGTTCAAGTTTATTTCAGGGTCTTCTATTCGGTTCCATTGATCCACCATTCTGTTTCTATGCCAGGACCATGCAGTTTTTACTAGTTACTCTATAGTAAAAGTTGATATCAGGAATGAAGATACCTCCAGAAGATCTTTTATTGTAAAGGATTTTTTTGGCTATTCTGAGTTTCTTGTTATTCCTTATGAAGTTGAGAATTTTTCCTTCAAGGTCTGTAAAGAATTGTGTTGGTAATTTGATGGGAATTGTAATTGAATCTGTAAATTGCTTTTGGTAAGATGGCCATTTTTACTATGTTAATCCTGCCAAGCCATGAGCATGGGAGATCTTTCCATCTTCTGATAACTTCCCTATTTCTTCAGAGAATGGAAATGTTTTTCATACAAGTCTTTGACTTGCTTGGTTAGAGTCACACCAAGGTAGTTTATGTCTCTAATGGTTATTGTGAAGAATGTTGTTTCCCTAATTTTTTTCTCAGCCCTTTTGTCTTTTGTATACAGGAGGGCTACTGATTTTTTGAGTTAATTTTGTATCTGACCACTTTGCTGAAGGTGCTTATCAGCTGTAGGAGTTCCCTGGTTGAATTTTTGGGGTCACTCAGGTATACTATCATCTGCAAACAGTGATACCTTGACTTTTTCCTTTCCAAACTGAATCCCCTTGATCTCTTTTATTTGTCTTATTGCTCTAGCAAGGACTTCAAGAACTATGTTGAAGAGATATGAAGAGAGTGGGCATCCTTGCCTTGTCCCTGATTTCAATGGGATTGATTTAAGTTTCTCTCTGTTTATTTTGACACTGGCTATTGGCTTGTTGTATACTGCCTTTACTACGTTTAAGTTAAGTGCCTTGTATCCCTGATCTCTCCAATACTTTAAACATGAATGGGTGTTGGATTTTATCAAATGTCCTTTCAGCATCTAAGGAGATTATCATGTAGTTTTTTTTCTTTCAGTTTGTTTTTATGGTGGATCACATTGATGGATTTCCGTATATTGAACCACCCCTGCATACCTGTGGTGAAACCTACTTGGTCATGGTGGATGATATCTTCAATGTTTTCTTGTATTTGGTTTGCAAGTATTTTGTTGAGTATTTTTACATCAATGTTCATAAGAGAGATTGGCCTGAAATTATCTTTCTTTGTTGGGTCTTTGTGAGGTTTAGGTACCAAGGTGACTGTGGCTTCATAGAATGAGTTTGGTAATGTTCTGTTTCTATTTTGTGAAGTAGTTTGAAGAAAATTGCAGTTAGCTCTTCTTTGAAGGTCTGGTAGAATTCTGCACTGAAACCATCACACCCTGGGCATTTTTTGCATGGGAGACTTTTGATGACTGCTTCTTTTTCCTTAGAGGATATAGGACTATTTAATTGATTTACCTGGTCTTGATTCAGCTTTGGTAAGTGAGATTGATCAAGAAAATTGTCCATTTCATTTAGAATTTCAAATTTTTTGGCATATAGGCTTTTGAGGTAAAAAACTAATGATTGTTTGGATTTCCTCAGAGTCTGTCATTATGTCCCCCTTTTCATTTCTGATTTTGTTGATTTGGATAGTGTCTCTCTGCCTTTTAGTTAGTTTGGCTAAGGGTTTGTCTATCTTGTTGATTTTTCTCAAAGAACCAGCTCTTGCTTTCATTGATTCTTTGAATTGTTTTATTTGTTTCTAATTTATTGATTTCAGCCCTGCATTTGATTATTTCCAGCCATCTACTCCTCCTTGGTGTGTCCGCTTCTTTTTTCCTAGGGTTTTTAGTTGAGCCATTAAGTTGCTCGAATGAGAAGTCTCGAATTTCTTCTTGAAGGCACTTAATGCTATGAACTTTCCTCTTAGCACTGCTTTCATTGTGTCCCACAAGTTCGGGTATGTTGTGCCTTCATTTTCATTGAAGACTTTACTTTCTTTATTTCTTCCCTGACCCAGTTGTCTTTGACTAGGAAGTTGTTCAGTTTTCATGTGTGTAGGCTTTTTGCTATTTCTGTTGTTGTTGAGGTCCAGCTTTAGTCCATGGTGGTCAGATAGAATATAAGCGATTATTTAGATTTTCTTTTATCTGTTGATGCTTGCTTTGTGACCAACTATATGGTCTATTTTGGAGATGATTCCATGAGGTGCTAGAAGAAGGTAAATTCTTTTGTGTTTGGGTGAAAGGTTCTGTAGAGGTCTATTAGGTCCATTTGATTCACGACCTCTGTAAGAGTCATAATTTCTTTGTTTAATTTCTGTTTTGTTGACCTGTCCTTTGTTGAGAGTGGGGCGTTGAAGTATCTCACAATTAATATATGGGGATCTATGTGTGGTTTAAGTTTTATTAATGTTTCTTTTACAAATGTGGGTGCCCTTGTATTTGGGGCATAGATGTTCAGGATTGTGATGTCGTCCTGGCGGAATTTTCCTTTGATAAGTATGAAGTGTCATTCCCCATCTCTTTTGATTAATTTTGGTTGAAAATCTATATTATTAGATACTAGAATGGCTACTCCTGCTTGCTTTTTGGGTCCATTTACTTGGAAAACCATCTTCCAGACCTCTACTCTCAGGTAATGTCTACCTTTGTGACTTAAGTGTGTTTCTTGTATGCAACAGATTATTGGTCTTGTTTGTGCATCCATTCTGTTAGTCAGTGCCTTTTTACTGGAGAATTAAGTCCATTGATGTTGAGAGAGATTAATGACCAGTGGCTGTTAGATGCTTTGATTTTGATATTGGTTGTGGTAGTGTGTTTGTGTGCTTGGCTACTTTTAATTTTGCTATAGTGAGGTTAGCTATTTCCTGTGTTTTCCTTAGTTTTCTTGGGTTGTATTTTTCCTTCTAGTATCTTCTGTAATGCTGTATTTGTGTGTAGGTGTTGTTTAAATTTGGTTTCATCATTTAATATCTTGTTTTCTCCATCTATGATGACTGAGAGTTTTCCTGGATATGGTAGTCTGGGCTGACATCTGTGTTCTCTTAGGGTCTGCATGATATCCATCTAGGCCCTTATTGCTTTCATAGTCTGTGTTGAGAAGTCAGGTGTGATTCTGATGGGTTTGCCATATATGTTACTTGGCCTTTTCCCCTTGCAGCTTTTAGCATTTTTTTCTTTGTTCTGTATACTTACTGTTTTGATTATTATGTGGCAGGAGGATTTTCTTTTTCTTGTCTAATTCATTAGATGTTCTGCAGGCCTCTTGTATGCTTATAGGCCTCTCCTTTAAATTGGGGAAATTTTTTTTTCTATGATTTTGTTGAAAAATATTTTCTGGGCCTTGGAGACAGGAATCTTCTTTTTTCCTCTATTCCTATTATTCTTAGGTTTTGTCTTTTCATGTCATCTTGGATTTCTTGGATAATTTGTGTCAGGAATTATTTAGATTTATTATTTTCTTTGACGGATACATCGATTTCTACCATTGTATCTTCTACACCTGAGATTCTTTCTTCTATCTCTTGTTGGTTATGCTTACCTCTGTAGCTCCTGTTTTCTTCCCTAAGTTCTTTCTCTCCATGATTTCCTCCATTTGTGTTTTCTTTAATTTTTCAAATTCTATCTTCAGATCTCGAACCATTTTGTTGATTTCCTTTATCTGACTGACTGTATTTTTCTGGTTTTCCTTAAATTCCTTCACCTGTTTGAACATTCCTCTGTTTCTTTTATTTCTTTCAGTGATTTAATCATTTCCTTTCTGAAAGCCACAAACTGTTTGGCTGCATCTTCCTGTATTTCTTTACAGATGGCCATAATATGTTTGACTTTATCTTTCTCTAATTCTTTACACATTTTGTCTCCTCCATTATCCTCTTCATAAGCACAGATGTAAGGTCATCTTGAATTTCACTTATGTTAGGGTGTCCAGGGCTACTTGCCCCTGGATAACTGGGTTCTGGGGATGCCATATTACTTTGCCTTTCGTTGGTTGTGCTTTTATGCTGGCCTCTACCCATCTGGCTGTCTCAGGTGTTGGCTGTTCATTTCTGGTGCCTGCTGGAGTCCTGGGGAGAATCCTTGGCAGGGTTCTGAAGGAGGCCTCCTCAGCTTTTTTGGTATGATCAACCAATAGCTGGTGCTTCTCAGGAATTGCCACAGCTTACCTCAGGTGTTTAGATCTCTGTGGTAACTGTGGTCATTGGCAGTGAGGAAGCCTCTCCTCTCGTCAGGAGAAGTCCTGGGGACAGCTTCCCTGCTGCTGGGTTTCTTGCTCTGAACTTAGTGAGCTGCTGCTGCTGCTCTTATGCTGTATTTGCTGGGCACAGCCCTCTTGAAGAACCAGGGAGTCCGAGTTTTGGCCGGTTTTGCTAGGGATAACTGGTCACACCTTGGAGCAGTATCTGGAAGCTGAGCCAGTGGCTGCCAGGCTTCTGTAGGTCTGAGGTTGGAGCTGTGTGCCCCAGTACTTTAGCGGTAATCAGGGCAGGTGAGCACAGCACTCATGCTTGCAGCAGGAGGCCAGAGCCTCCTCTGGGAACCCAGACGCTTTTCTGGAGCTGGGTGTCCTGAGGTCAGACCTGATGTTTCTCCCACCGTGGGGTTTTCTCTCAACAGGAAGACCCAGTCTGTGGTGTTTTGGAGTCCACACTTCCGTCAGAGATGGTGAGTAGAGCATACAAGTGCAGGCTAGTGGTTCCACCACGCTGGCGACTGGGTGCTTGGGTACCTGCAGGAAACTGGGAAGTTTTCCCAAGAACTTTTTTTTGGGGGAGGGGGAGGGCAGCTGAATGCCCTGAGGTTGAACCTGCTGTTTCCCTCACCATGGGGTTTCCTCCCAACAGAGAATCCAGTCTCTGGTGCCCTGGAACCCACCGTTCGTTCTGAGATGGTGAGTTGGGCACACAGGTAGGTCTCTGGGCTGGCACCTGAGCACCACACTCTGGGCTGGTGGCTGAGTGCCTGCAGGATCCACCATTCCCAAGGATTGTCTGTGTGACCTGAGGTCATTCCCAATTGCTTCCTTCACTGTGGGGTTTTCTCTTGACTGGAAATCTCAGCCTCTGGTGTTATGGGGCCGACAGTTCAGCCTGGGATGGTGATCTGAGTATGCAGGTGTGTGGCTCTGGGCTGGCGACTGAGCACCTGCCGGGACCAGGAACTCTTCCAGTGTTTAGCTGGGTGACCTGAAACCGACTGATTCCCACACTGTAGGGTTTCCTCTCACGTAGGAAACACAATCGCTGGTGTTTTAGGGCCCAGAGTGCAGTATGTTGGTCCATGCTGTGCTGTTGCTCAGAAACAGTGTCCTCCTGGCGCCAACATCTTGGATCCCCCTATGTTGGTCATTTTTTCATGTAATTATTGGTCGTTTTTGCTCTGATTGAGTTCTTTACATATTCCGGGTACTAGTGCTCTGTCAGAAAAATGACTTGTAGATATCTCCCCATTATATATTAAACTAACAATCATTGAGAAAAAAAATAAGATCCTGGAGAGGGTAAAAGGGAAACAAATCTCCTACATCCTGCTTCTGAGAATGTAAATCAGTGCATCCACCACACAGACGCCTATGGAAGTTCCCCCTAAACAATTAAAACTAGAACTGCCTCTACATAGCCACCCTAGTCCTGTGCGCACACTGGAAGGAAGCTAAGGAGGCACGTGTCATGGCTACCTGCTTATCAGGGATTATCACAGCGCTCCTCACAGCAGCCAACTCATGAAGACAACCTGAGTGTCCACCAGCGTATGAACAGATGAACACAATGTGGGACAGTCAGGTGTGCTAACTCAGAGTGGTAACTGCAACACTCAGGAGGCTGGAGCAGGAGGAGAATCGCAAGTTCAAGGCAACTTGGCTTCATAGTGAGTTCCAGGGTGTCCTGAGCTGTGGAGTGAGACCCTGTGTCATAGAACTATAAGAAAATAGGAAGGAAGAAAATGTGGAATAAATGGGCAATGATATGTTATTCAATCATAGACAATGAAATAATTTATTTGAAGGAAAATTAACAGAAGTAGATATTATCTTGTAAGTGAAATAAACCAGGGTCAGAAAAACAAACATCATGCTTTCTCTGAGATGTGGAATCTAAAGAAGAAAATTACAAAGACACAAATATTGAAAGGGGGCTATTACAGAAGCTAAAAGGGGCTTTGTAAGAAAGTAATAGGGATGAACATGTTCAAAATATACGGCTTGCCAGCTTACACTGGAACAATAAGATCTACTAGCTTACGCAATCAACATACCCTAATAACATATATAAGAAATAAAGCAACTGAGGGAGTGTACACAGGTTAAACACAATAAGTATCATACCACATGTGAGAAAATCAGGGTACACATATTTCGGCATTTCCAGGGATTGCAGAACCTAACCATATATCTACATCATGTCTACATTTCGTATAATTCCTAATACAGTGTAAATGCCATGTACATAGTTCTCAAATGAATTGTTTAAAAACAATGAGAAAAGGTAGTCTGCACAAGAAATGACATTTTTTCTGGACATTTTTGCCATGTTCTTGGTTAACTCCACTGATGCAGAACTCCTAGGTAAGGTGAACTAGAAACACCCTTTTACCAAACGTCTAATGTTGGCATTTGGTTACCTATACAACCAGGCAAACACTGAAGTCAACCAAAGAATCTTTAATGAAGTTCAGGAAACCGATGAGGTGTGTATGTCCATCTCCAGTTTTCAGTTTGGGGCTTTATAGTGCTAATTCAAATTGTGTGACGTATGTGTTGTATGGTGCACCAACACACAGCAGTGTTCAGGATGCGGGCCAATCAGAATAGATCACTTCATTCCAGAGGCATTCATGACAGCAGAGAATTCGTGACCATGAGAATGTGAGCAGCCATCATGGTCCCCTATTACAGAGTGAAAACAAGGACACCTGCATCAGTCCTGAGGTTCCAGGCAGAGGCCAGAGGCCCAGGCAATAAAAAGGAGGCAGTGGAAGGAGTGGTCATCTCTAGAGGCTTTGGGACCTCATATCATGTCACATCCTCTAAGGACACTCAGTACCAATCCAAGCCCTTCATAAATGCTTCCTCTTGGAAGTGCAGTGACTTACAAGGCTTAACAAACATGGTGGGTTATGATGTTAACAAAATGAACCATCAGAACCAATCAACCTTGATCTGAACTCTATCAGTGTCCTAAGCCAGCTGGTAGACCTTGAGCTGGTGATTGCCTTCCTAATCTGTTTGCTCTCTTCTACAGACGCAGATGTCTCAGAGCTGTGGCAATGAATAGCATAGACTGTGTAGCTCAGTTAGTTTTGCCAAGCATGCCTGAAGCCCAGAGTTCCAGCCTTAGCATAGCAAAAACAGGGCATGTTGGCTCATATTTATAATCTCAGCTTTCAGGTGATAGAGACAGCATGATCAAGAGTTCAAAGGGACATTTCAGCAATACATGGTAAGTTCGAGACAAGCTTCAGCTAACTAAGACCCTATGTCATAAAGATACACAATGTAAAAAATTTAGTCATTAATTGATTTGTATGCAAACACTCGTGTTAAAAAAATACAACAACGAAATGATAGACACTGAGCAAAGTTTGAGCAGTTTAAGATATTTTGAATAGAAAAATTCCCTGAACTAGAAAAAAATCGGAAAATACTGTAATCTAATAGCTTATCAGAAATACAAAGTTTAAAACATATTTAAAAGAATAAAAGACCCACAAGTGATCAAAATGAACACAAGAACTAAACACAGGGAGCAAGACCCAAGTAGCTCATCTAAGATAGAACCCATCCACTCAGGGAACAGCACAGGAGAGGAATGGAAAGACAATAGGAGACAGAAGAGCAGGACACCAGCTAATAAACACTGTCTTCTAAACATGAGCGGGATGCTATGCCCATGAAACCTGATCATTATGGCTACATAAATTAGACCTACATGACCTCACCAGTAGACACACCAGCCTGGATAGGAGAACTCTCACAGGGCCTCACTCCCTAGAGGAAGAGCAAGAGGCAATCCGTGTTGGCTAAGGGAGGAAGAAGCAGTTTTCTCCAGGGATCAGCTCCCTGATCAGCTACCCTAAATGGTCAGCCCTGAACACACATACATATGAGTATCACCATTTCAAAGAATATAGTAGACTCCACAAAACACACACACATGTGCACACACATGTTCACAGGGAGGTACCCACACACATGGACACAAGAGGTCCAGATTATACTAACACTTCCTGAAAACAATGCGTTATGCCACCATAGAGATGGGTGTCATGTATTTAAGCTACTCATGCCTTCCAAGGACAAAAGACAACAAGGGACTCTTCACATCTGAAACTAGACAAATGTTGCCTCCATGTCCTTCCTAAGGACTCTAACAAGGACAGCACTCTAACAGCTTCAGACCAGCACATTTGACACAGAATTAACTGTTAAATCGACAGTGACTTGTAGAATTCTAACTAAATGACAAGTTAAAAATCAGGCCACCAGAGCTCAGTGACAGAGTGCCTGTCCATCATGAACCACAAAAACACAAACATAAAACGACTGGGTAAAAGACTCAGTGTCTACGCTTCCTGACGAAAGAGCTGCACAGCACAATATAAAGATGGAAGTATGCTGAGAACATATGCAGACATATTCCATGCCTTGGGACCAAGTTACTGCAGAGCAAACCAGAGCAAAAAGAGAAAGAAAGAAGGGAATATAGAAGTAGGTTGTGAATTTAAATCAGAAGCACCAGTAGGAATTCATGGGTACTTATTTTTAAAGGGGGTTTTGCTTGCTTGTTTGTTTATTTGTTCCCCCTGCCCCCATGGCTCTGGTGACTGCAAATTTTAGTAATATTGGCCAGCTGATAGGAATTAGAAAGCATAATTGTGGAAAACATTTTTCGTGAAGAAACCACAAAACAAACCTGAAGCATACTATCACACAAGAGACTGAGGAAGCTATGAAAGACAATATTACAAAGATCAACACCTCCCTCTGCCTTAACTAGGAGTTTGTCCTGCAAGAGGGATGATGGTATCAACAGATTCAACATGTAGCCCAGAACAATTAGTCTAAAGTCTGTGAGTTCAAAGACAGCCTCATCTTCAAAGTGCATTCCAAGATAGCCAGGACTGTTACACAGAGAAACCCTGTTTCAAAACAAAACAAACAAAAAAAAACAACAAAACAAACAAACAAAAAATGAACACAAACCCATTAGTCTAAAATAAATCATATTCAACTGAGTAATGGTAAATCCACCGTCTCCTGAATCCAGCTGTTACTGAGGGAAGAAGAAAGGGGAGGATGAAGGTAGAAACCCTGGAGGCCTAACCCTTTCTCCAACAGTATCTCAGACCATAAGAGGTTGATGGAATTGGCTACAGATTTATATTCAATTCCTGCACCTCTAACTCCCAACTCTCCTACCAACATAATAGAAGGTTCTGGAACTCTCTGATAAATTACAGAAAACAAAGAAGCTGCCTACATTGCATGCCAAAATGTCAGTGTTCCCAGTTTAATCTTTCTGCCTAATTTTTTGTTACATAAAAATTAGAAATTTAGAAATTGAAACACAAAGAAATGAGTGGCCCAGCAGGTTGTATCCCTAAATCTGAGGCTCTTCACATTGCCACAAACAAACATATCCATCTCACCATCCACCCAGACCCACTCTCCAACTCTGTCCCACCTCTGAAGGGGTCTAGGTTACCTGGAATGACCAGGGAATAAAGCAGCAGCAGAGCCATGGCCAACACTGCAGTCTTCATGGCTTTAGGAAATCCAGGGTATTGACCTGTGTCTAGCAAAACACAAGGCACTGGGTGAGAGCTCTGGATGCCTGCCCCTTGTAATCAGCTGGGACACGTGTTCTCAGAGGTCCACAGGTGCTGTCTGCCTCCCCACCCCTAAGCCTCCACACCCACAGCACTGACCACACACTCCTAAGCTAACACTCCCTTGTCCACTCAAGGACCAGCAAGACTAACTCCTACAATGGCCTATTATACCACTGTAAATTATGTCAGGCTTTATCAACAGCCAACCCAGAATTCTCTACTCTGATGGTATAGGAGCTTATGAGCGCAATGATGTAACTGAGAAGCTGTTCACATTTCATGGCAGCTAAGAGAGGGAGATTCAGGTTTGTTTGTTTTTAAGAGTGTGGCCCCTAGTATATTGTCTATGCTCCACTGAACATCCCCACTCCACGAGTCTATGGGCACAAATTGGACTAGCTGAGACAGTTTTAAAAGGATGGGGCGGGAGAGACCGCTCGCTGGTTAAAACCACAGGCTGCTCTTCAAGAGGAACCCACACGACACCTCACAGCTGTCAGCAATTCCAGTGCCAGAGGACCCAACACTTTCTTTTGGCCTCTGTGGTGCAGGTAGTACACACACAGACATGCAAACAAAACATGCACAGTCCCCCCCACACACGCATATAATAAAATATGTTTTAACAAAGATAGACATGAAGATGGGAGGAAGGTAGGGAGGTGGGAGTTGGATTAGAGGGAAATCAGGGGAAGGGGTTGGGATGGACATGCTCAAAAAAATTGCATGTGGATATAAAATTTTCAAAGAATTCATGAGAATATTATATGTCATGTGTTAATACACATAAAGATACTCAACACTGCACAACTCTTACAATAGTCTACAAAATCCTACACAGACAGTCACACAAGCATGATGTTCCAAGTACGATTCACAGAATCTATGTAAAAGAGGCAGAAGCACAGTGTGGTGGCCGACACCATTAATCCTAGTAATCAGGAGGCAGAAGCAGGTGGACCTCTATGAGTTTGAGTCTAACCTGAACTACATACAGAGTACTAAGACAGCCAAGGCTACATAATGATACAGATGTCTCACAAAAATAAAAGAAGGAAGGGAGGAAGGAAGGAAGACAGACAGACAGACTTAGAGGTATGCATGGAGGCACACACTTAAAATCCCTGTGCTGGGAAAATGGAGACAGGCACTCTGGAGCCCTGGGACTTACTGGCCAGCCAGCCTAGCTAATCAACTTCTCCCAGGGCAGTGAGAGACCCTGTCTCAAAACACAAGCTGATGGCTCTTGAGAAATGACACCCAAGCTTGACCTCTGGCCTCCACACATCAATTGTACATATCCAAACACAGATATCATGATTCTAAGGTAGCTTATATTAACTACTATTAAAAATAAAACTTTTTAAAAAGAAATTTTAGCTGAGCATAGTGGCACAGGTCTTTAATACCCAAATTTGAGAGGCAGAGGCAGATAGATCTACACAGCAAGTTCCAAGACAGCCAAGATTTCACAGAGAGACCTTGTCTCAAACAACAAAGAAACAAACACACCAAAAAGGACTGTTCTCTTTTTAGTTACATGCATATGTAACTGTGTGTGGGTATGCACACATGAATACAGTTGCCCTAAGATGCATTAGATCCTCTGGAGCTGGAGTTACAGGCAGTTGTCAGGAGCAACATGGGTGCTGGACACTGAACTCAGGTCCTCTGGAAGAGCAGGGCATACTCTTTTTTTTTTATAAATATTTAAGTTCATAGTTCATTGTCAGTAGCACATTTACATTACATTTTTATTTTATATTTTTCTTTTTAAATTTTATTTTATATTAATCACAGGTTATGCACTTTGTATCCCAGCCGTAGCCCCCTCCCGAATTCCCTCCCTATCTTCCCTATCCCTCCCTCATCTCCTCCCTGCACCTTTCCAAGTCCACTGATAGGGGAGGACCTCCTCCCCTTCTATCTAACTCTAGCTTATCAGGTCTCTTCAGGACTGGCTGCAACATCCTCTTCTGTGGCCTAGCAAGACTGCTCCTCCCTTAGGGGGTGGGGGTGGTGTCAAAGAGCCAGCCATTGAGTTCATGTCAAAAATAGTCCCTGTTCCCCTTACTAGGGTACCCACTTGGATATTGAACTACCATTTGCTACATTCAAGCAGGGATTCTAGGTTATATCCATACATGGTCCTTGATTAGAGAAACTGTCTCATAACATCCTTCACTCCAGCCATACAAGCTCCTTTCTCCAGGTGCTCTTTTCCATGGAAACTAAGAGAGGACACTGCCCACACTTTCAGCAGTGTGAAGTTATCAAGATAGTCTCTATCCATTGCAGGCAAATGGTATGAACTAGAAAGGATTATCTTGAGTGAGGTGACCCAGAAACAGAAAGGCACACAAGGTATACACTCACACATAAGTGGTAATTAGACATATAATATAGGATAAACATACTAAAATCTATGATATTAAGGAAAATAAACAACAAGGAAGACCCTAGGGCAAATGCGATTGATATCAGAAGCGTGAGAAAACAGGAAACAGGACAGCAGCTTACCACAGAGGGCCTCTGAAAGACTCTACTGATCAAGATCTCAAAGCAGAGGCTGAGACTCATAATCAAATTTTTGGCGGAGTGCAGGGAATCTTATGAAAGAAAGAGGAGATAAAAAGACCTGGAGGGGACAGTGGCTCCAAAAGGAGACCAACAGAACCAAAAACACAGAGCCCTGGGGGACGTGAAGAGACTGATACCTCCACCAAGGACCAAGCGCGGAGAGGACCAAAAACCTCAGCTCAGATGTAACCATAGACTCAGTCTCCAGGTTGGGTCCCTAGTAAGGAGAGCAAGCCCTAGTCTGGCATGAACTCAGTGAAAGGCTCTCTGACCACCTTCCCTTGGGGGAGCAGCCTTACCAGGCTACAGAGAAAGACAATGCAGCCAGTCCTGATGAGACCTGAGGAGCTATGGTCAGATGGAAGACGATGAGGACTTCACCTCTCAGTGGACTAGGGGAAGGGCATGGAAGGAGAAGACACAGAAAAGGTGGGATTGGGGGGGAGATAAGGATACAAATTTAATAAATTGTAATAAATGATAGTAATTATAAAAAACAATAATAATGACAAAATATTTTTTCTATCAAAGAAAAGTGCTCCCACTGCCTAAAATACTTAGTTTAAAGAAGACTTTTGGCATTGAAGCCAAGAAATGTAGAAGTTAGCTCACTGTCCCAGCTGTGCCCCTTGTTTGTGTGAGCTTAGAGTGAATCCTATTCTCTAGATCAGTCTCAGCAGTGAGCAAATTGGAGTCCACAGAGTAAAACACTCAGTCCAGCCCACTGTGTTCCCAGATCACTCCAGATACACAAAGATGAAAGACCACAGAAGTCTGATGTTTTGCCACCAATGTGGGCCCAACTACAATGGCTCACCTCTAAAGTCAGTCCCAGGGCCATGATCCCTAATCTTTAATTCTGAACAATTTCTTTACCTCAACTGCCTCAGCAAGGTTACATGGTTATCCAGGTAAGGGGTCTAAGAAAGGCACCCCAGCCTGGTTATCTTTCTAGACAAACTCCAGTCTGTCCTTGATTCCCACTGCTGATGGCAGCCTCGGCTCTCTTCTTGGAGCTGCTTCACAGAGTCTTAGTGCTGACCCCACCCAGCCTTAGGAAGACTGGTTATAAGGAGTGTGGGGTGATCTTGGTTTTCAACTTGACACACTTGGTAAGAGAGAACCTCAGCTAAGATTGGCTCCATCAGATGGGCCTGCAGGCTGGTCCATGTGTCATGTTGTTGATTGTCATTTAACACAAGAGAGCTCCAGGCACTGTGGGCATTTTTAGCTATAGATGTAAGATTGTAAGGCAGAGAGAAAGACATACGGAGACAGAGAGACACACAGAAATAGAAAGACAGACAGACAGAGGAAGTAGAATATATTCCCCATAATCTCTGCTTCAGTTTCTGTCTCCAGGCCGCTGCCTTCAATTTCTGTCTTGGCTTCAATCATTGATGGGCTGGAATCTCAAACTGAAATAAATGCTTCCCAAGTTGCTTTTGGTCAGAGTTTTCATCATAACAATAGAAAAGCTTAACTAGGACAAGGCCATCTGGAATGTTCTCTCCTTTAGACCCCAGAAGCAGTCTTAGTTCTTGTGTCCCCAAAATAGGCAGACCGGAAGCAGCCAGTACAGACAGCAGCCAGGGGTTTCCTTAACTCAGCTGGGTAAACCACGGTGCACACTTTCCACCAGGAGCCAGCTGAGCCAAGCAGAAATGGTGCTGATCCTGGCAGGCGCAGGGCTTACGGCTCTCTTCTGTCACCCTCTCCCCTGTGCCTCCTCCAGGTCACCTGGGTGCACTTCCTGGCAACCCATTTTACCCATAAGTCAGTCAGTCTGTTATAAGTAAATACACACGATTGAAGAATACATACAAGCATTTAAGTGGCCCCTAAAATTACAAGCTTCACCAGGGGAAAGAGTGACTGTGATCTGAGCATGCGCCCCAAGTGAGGCCATCTCGCGAGCTTGTTTGAAATGAACTAGACCGAGTCCACAACCATGGATTTTCGTCAAATCTTCTTTGGAGCCATCAGCTGACCCAGCCAGAGAAAACACCTCTCTTTAAAATCTGCTGTGTTAGCCACCACCACTTGTCTCTGGTCAAACTGAGGCACCTGTGGTGAGAGTGGATACTGTTAGTCTCTTCCAACGCTAACCCCTTGCCTAACCAATCCTCCCCACCCATCCCCCGCCCCTGGTCCCTGAAATAATCGGGCAGAAGTTGTAGGTTCTCAAACCTTCGAAGTCTTAGTCCTTCCTGTTGGGCATACATAACTGATACTTTTAAATTCCTTTACAAGGTTATTCTTTGTCTTTTGAATGCCTGAGAATTGCAGAATGTTCCAGCAAGCTCTGAGCGACACAATGGTCTCCAATGTCCTTGGATAGTCAACCATGTCATGAGAAAAGGCAGGAGGGCAGAGCAGAGATAAACATCTTTATAAGTTAGTCCTGAGATTGTAGCTTGGGAAACAAATGGCATTGGCTTCCACGAAGAACTGGAGGAGACAGCAAGTGGATACATTTCCTGCGGAGCCAAGGGAAGGAGGGAAAGATTGCAGCGATGCCTTCTGCACAGGAGACTCACTGCTGAGTGCAGGAAGGGCAGGCTGAGCCCACAGCCCTTAGCCTCATTCTGTGCATGGATTCCAGAAGAATGAGCTACCCCTGACTGCAGCGCGATTCCTCAGGAATGGGGGTGGCTAAGAAACAGGAAATAGTCCTTTCTTCCCTCACAGCAATCATCCCCTTCAGCAAGAAACGGAAAATTCTAAGACAGAGAACACTGGGTTTTGATGGGCCACCTTCTGACATTTTCAAATTTTAAGTTGTCAAATGATTTCATTTCACAATAAAACTAGGTTGCTCTTTTTTTCTTAACTTTTCCCTCTTAATATATTTTTATTCACTTTGTATTCCAGCTATAGCCCCCTCCCTCCCTCTTCCCATGCCCATCCCACAGTCCAGTGATAGGTGAGGTCTTCCACCCATTCCTACTGACCCTCGTCTGTCAGGACTCACCAGGACTGGCTGCATTGTCTTCCTCTGTGGACTGGTAAGGCTGCTCCCCACTGAGGGGGAAGTGATCAAAGAGCCAGCCACTGAATTCATGTCAGAGACAGCCCCTGTTCCCATTACTAGGAAACCCACTTAGATACTGAGCTGCCATGGGCTACATCTGTGCAAGGGTTCTATGTTATCTCCATGCATTGCCCTTGGTTGGAGTATTAGTCTCAGAAAAGACCTCTAGGCCCATATTTTTTTTTTGTTCTCTTGCTCTCTTTGTGGAGCTCCTGTCCCCTCCAGGTCTTTCTATCTCCCCCTTCTTTTGTAAGATTCCCCACACTCTGTCCAAAGCTTGGTTATGAATCTCAGCATCTGCCTTGATACCCTGCTGGGTAGAATCTTTCAGAAGCCCTCTGTGGTAGGCTCCTGTCCTGTTCCCTGTTTTCTCCCTCTTCTGATGTCCATCCTCTTTGCTTTTATGAATGAGGATTGAGCATCTTCCCCAGGGTCCCCCTCCTTGCTTAGCTTCTTTAGGTGTACAGATTTTAGTATGTTTATCCTAAATTATATGTCTAATGAAAGACCACCCCGGAGGGTATCTTCCGTCAGGGAGACCCCTCCCCAAGGATCAGCGAGACCAGTCTTTTCGGATGCAAACAGCAAGAGGTTTATTTCGATACACGGGCGCCTGGGACGACAAAGCCTTTCAGAGACTTTGCGCGCCTTCCAGCTGGGGCGGCGGGTTTATATAGGGTTTGGGAGCAGAAGGCATGGTTACAGAAGCAGAAGCGTAGTTACAGGGAGCTAATTGGGCGGTTTGAACCAAGCCACCGAAATAGAAAGGGCGGGGAAGGCAGATGTGAGCTGAGTCACATACTCAGTTCTTATCTTGGGTACCCGGGGGGTTTTAGGCGCCCAACCACAGATATTCTGTTGTTTGACATCTGGGTTTCTCAGTAATTTTCCAGTCTCCGGCTTGGTTCTCTGTAGATAGCGCTGCCTTAGCTGAGTCAGAGTAGGCGGGGGTCTTTCACTAATATCCACTTTGAGTGTATACTATGTGTGTCTTTCTGCTTCTGGGATACCTCCCTGAGAATGATCTTTTCTAGTACCCACCATTTGCTGGCAAATTTCATGATTTCCTTGTTTTTAATTGCTGAGTAGTAGTCCATTCTGTAAATGTACCAAAATTTCTGTATCCATTCCTCAACTGAGGGACATCTGGGTTGTTTCCAAATTCTAGCTATTATGAATAAAGCTGCTACAAACATGGTAGAGCAAATGTCCTTGTGGTATGGTTGAGCATCTTTTGGATATATGCCTAGGAGTGCTATAGCTGGATCTTGAGGAAGTGCTATTCCTAATTGTCTGAGAAAGCACCAGATTGATTTCCAAAGTGGTTGTACAAGCTTACATTCCCACCAGCAATGGAGGAAGGTTCCCTTTTCTCCCATCCTCTCCAGCATGTGTTGTCACTTGAGTTTTTTATCGTAGACATTCTGATGGGTTTAAGAAGAAATCCCAGGGTTGTTCTGATTTGCATTTCCTTGATGACTAAAAATGTTGAGCAGTTTTTAAGTGTTTCTCTGCTATTCGATATTCTTCTATTGAGAATTCTCTGTTTAGCCCTATACCCCGTTTTTAATTTGTTTGCTTGACTTCCTTAATTTTATATCCTATGAATTTTGCATCTGTTAAGTGCAAGGTTCTTGTAAATTTCTAAAAACCCCTTTTGTTTTTATGTATATGGGTGTGGTGCCAGAATGTATGTCTGTGCACCACATGAATGCAGTGTCCACGAGAGGGCTGTCCAGGAGAGGGGTGTCCAGGAGAGGGCTGTCCCGGAGAGGGGTGTGCTCCTCTTGTCAGCCCATCATCCCAAGAAGTCAGTCTGCTGTCGATATATTTATAAAAGGCAAGAGTATTAAACAGAGTTTTAGCATCCTCTAAAATTCCAAAGTTTGCTAAAAAAAAAAAAAGGGGGGGGGTAACAGTATTCTAGGGATGCTCCCCTGGAGCTGGTTTGAGCTGTACCAGACAGTCTAGCACCGTCTTTTATATCTGTTTTGGGCTGCGTGGTTGACCTAACCCAGCCAGAGAGACTATCACTACCTACAGGACTTTATGTCCTGAGTTGTTTTCTCTTGTTGTTGTTTGATTGCTTGTTTGTTTTTGGTGGGGGTGAATATTTTAGTCAGTGTCCTGGGGATTACCTCCTCCTTACCACTGGTTTGTTGAGAGCTTGAAAGGGGCTAGCTTGCAAGAAATTAGCAGTCAGTGACTTGTATGCCAATGTTTATTCAAGATTTTTATGATGCAACAAAAATGCTCTTTTCTAGCCACTTCTTTGCCTGGATTTGGAGATGAAGGTCTCTGGGATGGTGCAGCCAACACATAGCTTTTTTTTTTTTTCATTTTTGTTTTTGTTGTCTTCAAAAGTATTCCTGGTGTTCACTAAAAGCATGCAGGTGAACACAGAGTTTGCTTTACCAAATGGCACATACAATTGCTCACCCAGAGAAGAAGGAAGGTTAACATAGCTATTCCCACTGCACAATCATCACGAGCAGCTAAACATATTATGTTATCTATACTTCACATCCCTTTGGCAAAGGGAGAGAAGCAGCTTAAAGGGAGAAGATGCTTCTTTTGGCTCAAAGCTTCAGATGTTTCAATCATTGTTTCTGAGTCATGGAGAGATGGAGCATCATGGCAAGGGACAATAACATAGTTGCTTGCATTGTGATGATCAGGAAGCAGAAAGAAAGAAAACACCAATAATGCTGACATTTCTCATTGGCGCCTGGCCTATGGGATGATTTACCCATATTCAGGGAAGGTCCACCTTCCATAATCCTCTCTGTGCACGCCCTCAACAGACACACTCAGAGGTGTGCTCTGCTAGTCTCACAGACACTTCCCAATCCAGCAAGCTGACAGTGAATGTAAACATCACAGACGCAGCATGGCCATGTATTACCTGAAATGATGGTCTATTTGATTCCTAGGGATGCCATTCAACACCACAATGGAGAAGTAAAAACAGAATATTTTCTCCACTATCCTGGATGCTATGAGTTCAAAATCAAAATGGTGACTATGCTGGTTCCTCCAGAGACACAGATGAGTGTGTGCTGTGTGCTTCTCTGCTGGTCCCTTGCTGCTGCTGACCCTTGGCATGCTGACAAATGCACAGTATCAACTTCTACCTCCATCATCATACTACACTTTATTGTATTTCTGTCCAAATTGCCTTCTCCTTATAAGGATACTAGTCAAGCACATTTTTGTGATTTGGGTATTGGCCAGCACCTGCCAAAAGGATGCAGCAGCCTGCTGTCTATACTAAGAGAACTGCTCTTTCCCTATACAAGTGACTCTGGGTTGGGACTGGGGAGACAGCTTGGGGGTTAAGAGCATGTGCTGATCTTGCAGAGGACTCAGGTTCAGTTCCCTGCACTCAAGTCAGCCAAATCACAACTTCAGCATCCAGCTCCAGGGGATCAAAGCCCTCACTGGCCTCCTCAGGCACTGCCCTCATGTGCACAAAGCCACATTCACACACATATATGGACAAATACATCTTCTTAAACTTCTGGGATTATTGATAAAAGAATAGTCCTGTTAAATTCACAGCAGAAAATGATATCACCTCATCATTTCAATTTGTTTTCTTTGGTCCTTGATTAAGTTGAAATCGGACTTCTTACCTGTCCATGAACAGGCCATACCTGAGCTGTGCCTTGAGGTGCTCACACAACATCTTCCTCTGTCCCCTCACCAGGTCCCTGTCCCTTGTAATTGAAAGAACCCACCATACTAATACCTACTCTGGGATGGTGTTTTAAAGTCACAGTAGTACATGAATATGCATGGAGTGGGCCTAGGAGGAAGCGTGGCTTTCCAGGTTCCACCATGTATTTAGAAGTTGAGAGTTGAGAGTAAGCGCCATGGTCTAAGAGTTTCAGAGCCTGGATGGCTGAGTCCAAGAATATGTGAGTGAACACACAACTGCCTGTGAGGGGGCTGGAATCTTTGTGTCACTGCGTCCATTTGATTTCTGTGTCATTTCCACACCTGCGGAATAGTATAAATTGATGGGTGAATGGTCCACCATGGCTCATTTGCTCCAAATAGTGGAGAAACATATTGAAACCCAGAAAAATTTGAAACTTGGAGGCCTGGGTTTATCATAGCAAAGAAGGAGTAGTAATAGAAGAAGAAATAAGAGGAGGAGTAGGAAGAGAAGGAGGAGAGGGAGGAATGGGGGAGGAAAAGGATGACAAGAAAAAAATCTTCCAGCATTACACAGCAAAGGAGAACAAGTCAAAGAGAGAAGAGGAGGAAGAAGAGGAGGACGAGGAGTGAAAGAAAAAGAATCTTCCAATATCACATCAGAACTGGAGAAGTGGATCAGCAGTAAGAATGCATACTATTCTCAGGGAGACAGAGGCAGGCTGATCTCTGTGAGTTCAAGGCCAGCCTGTTCTACAAAGTGAGTCCAGAATAGCCAAGTCTATATAGATGAACGCTGTTTAAAAACTGATACATACCTCTGTTAGAAGTGAAGTGAGTTCAGTTCCCAGCACACATGTGGAAGCTGGAAGCATAAGAAACATCCGAAACCCAGGATATCTTCTGGCTTCCAGGTATACCTACACACACATTGACACACACACTTAAAAATAATTAAAAATAAAAACATCTTTTTAATTTTATTTTTATTAATTACAGTTTATTCACTTTGTATTCCAGCTGAAGCCCCCTTGTCCATCCCCCTCCCTATACCATCTCCTCCCTTTTCTTCTTGTATGCCCCTTCCCCAATCCAATAATTGGGGAGGTCCTCCTCCCCTTCCATCATACCATAGCCTATCAGATCTCATCAGGACTGGCTTCATTGTCTTCCTCTGTGGACTGGTAAGGTTTCACCCCCCTCAGGTGGAGGTGATCAAAGAACCAGCCCCTGAGTTCATGTTAGAGACAGTCCCTGTTCCCATTACTAGGGAACCCTCTTGGATCCTGAGCTCCATCTTTGCAGGGTTCTAGGTTATCTCCATGCATGGTCCTTGTTTGAAGTATCAGTCTCACAAAAGACCCCTGTGCCCAAATTTTTTGGTTCTGTTGCTTTTCTTGTGGAGCTCCTGTCCCCTCCAACTCTATCTCCCCCTTCTTTCATAAGATTCCCTGCACTCTGCTCAGAATTTGGCTATGAGTCTCAGCATATGTTTTCATACCATGCTGGGTAGAGTCTTTCAGAGGCCCTCTGTGGTAGGCTTCTGTCCCATTCCCTGTTTTCTCCCTCTTCCAATGTCCATCCCATTTAATGAAGATTAAAAACATCTTTTATAAAATAAAAATTAAATTACTAGTAGCGCTAAGGATACGGCTCAGTTGCCTGAGGAATTGCACAGAACATCCACAGACGTGGGTGCAACCTCCAATCAGACCTTTATAAAAACAAGCTATGATAGCATGTGCCTGTAGAAACAGGAGGCTCAGAGTTTCAAGGTCACCTTCAGCTATATAAGGAGACAAGATCAAAGACAGCCTTGGCTACATAAGACATGTCCCTTTAAAACTGTGTAAGGAAGCTGAGAGACTGTGATGGGGAACTAAATAAGGTCAAGAGAAAATATATTCATGAAATTTTCAAAGGGTAAGTTTTATAATACTTTCCAAATTCAGGATAAGTTTGTAGAGTAGGTATTTATTGCTAGCACTGAGTATATCAGCTCTCACCCTGAAAGCCAACCTCCTTCTCATACCCAGGCATGGTAGGCAGTGAAGATCTCTCAGGAAGAAAAGAACCCAATAAATACAATCTCCATAAGAAGGAGTGTGAGGGCCACCTGTCCCACACATTCAAACATTCTGCTTTGTGATATTTTGAAGAATATCCAGGCAGGAAAGAGGCCCTGGCTAGAATGAAATTCTTCTCCTCGGCTTCCTTCCCTCTATGGACTTGAGTGTCACTTTGCAGCCACCATTTTAAATGTGAATGAACTCTGGCGACAGC
>CM053766.1:140575107-140595679 GCA_028658305.1 Pachyuromys duprasi | reverse complement strand
CCTCGCAGTCCCCGATTTCATAACAGCTCTCCTTCCCCACTTCTGTCATTGCTGACCAAACTAACCCCAGAGGCCAGGTTCACCACTAACCACTTCTCTGTGAATGCCAAAAATAGATATTGGTAGTTGGGCAGAGTCCTGCACCTTCCCATGGAAGTCCTGGGGTGCCTTCAGATCCTGGCCATCACCCATGGAAATGAGCTAATATCCTCTGTTCCTCATCAAGACTTGGCTTTTCCAGCTTCTTGAACAATTAAGCTTAGACTCATTTTACCACCAATTCCTTATTCCATGATGCTGATAGCAGCTGTCCTCAGACTGAAACTTCACAGATGACAAGAGGCAGCAGGTCACCATGGTAGAGCTGCAGGACTAGTCAGAGGATACCTTACCAGACCATCTTATTCTCTCTTTCTCTCCCTCCCTTTCTCACTCTCTGACTTACTCTTTCTCTTTCTTTCTCTTGGTTTTTTCAGATGGGGTTTCTCTCCATAGACTTAGTGGTGCTGGACTTACTTTTGACACCAGACTGGCCTCAGACTCCAGGTATCTGCCAGACTCTTCCTCCCTGAGTGCTAAGACAACAGGCCTGTGCCAGAGCCCCTGGCTTTTATTCTATTTCTTGTAAAACTTCTTAAAGGAATTAATGAACACCTAGGCCATCATGCTTTCATTTACCTTTGTATAAATCATGGGAAGAACATTCAATATTCTCTGTCCCCACAGATGGTTTGGTCACTATCTTATCTTGTAAGTTCTACCAGGTAGATTCTCTTGACCTCTGTACCAGGAGGATCCAGTCAGGAAGAAGACCTTATGTAAATAATGGAGACAGATGATAGTTAATGCAGGAAAGTTCTTACTTTTGCTGAAAAGTTCAAAAATGACAAGAATGAACTACCAACTGCAGAAGCAGCCATCTTGCTCTAGGTTAGGGAGCTAAAGAAATGAGAATGAATGAATGTTCAGACCAGGGCTCAGGGAACTTCTGTTTTTAGGTCCCTGAGGAAGGGACTCAGCCCAGCACCCAGAGCAACCCTGTGCTTGGTTAGTACAGGGCTGGTGCTCAGAGAGCCCTCAAATGCCATTTTCCTCCCTGTTCTTGTTTCTCTAATGTTGTATTTACTCTGGAACAGACCTTGCCCTGCCTGGGACCCCATTTCCACTTCTGAGAAATACTAGGCCTTAGGCGTTCTAACCAATTCCTCAAGAATTGAACCATAAACTTAGTGTCCATTGCACCTAATATGGAGTAGGCCCAGCTTTCTGTCTGCAGGCCTTTGGTGTTAATTTTGCAAGCCAGTGATATATAGTGAGATCATAGCTTGGGAAACAAATGGCATTGGTTCCCATGAAGAAAGACAGCAAATGACCACATTCTCCTGCAGGGCCAAGGGAAGGAGGGAAAGATTGCAGTGATGCATTCTGCACAGGACACTCACCGCTGAGTACTGGAAGGGCAGGCTGAGCCCACAGCTCTTAGCCTCCTTATTCTGTGCATGGATTCCCAGAAGAATGAGCTACCCCTGCCTGTAGCACTATTCCTCAGTAATGGAGAAGGATAAGAAACAGGAAATAGTCCTTTCTTCCCTCACAGCAATCATCCCCTTCAGCAGGAAACAAGAAAAAATTCTAAGAGAGAGAACAGTGGGTTTTGATGGGCCACTGTTGTGGGTTATTTGGTTTTTTTTAATATAATTTACTTATTTTTATATCAATCACAGGTTAGGTACTTTGCATTCCAGGTGTAGCCCCCTCCCTCATTCCCTCCCACTCTCCCCATTCCTCCCTCATCTCCTCCCCGCCCCCTCCAAGTCCACCTACAGGGGGAGGACCTCCTCCCCTTCCATCCAACCCCACTTCATCTTGTCTCCTCAGGGCTGGCTGCAATGTCTTCCCCTGGGATCTAGCCAGGCTGTTACTCCCTGGCGTGTATGGGGGAGGGTCAAAGAGCCAGCCATCGAGGTTAATATTTATTATTGATTTACCTTTTTGTTAAGCAGCTTATTCCTATACCATCTGTATACCCAAATCATCATACAGAGACTAGGATGTATTTAGTTGACCTAGAGCACAATGCTGGGCAATAGTTACTGCATCCTAAACCTCCAAGCCCGCATAGTTTCCTACCATTCAGATTTCACCCATTATACTTGCTTTTTAGTCATATCTTAGGTCCAGTTCATCTCTTCAAGTGGTTCCAAGTCCTCTCCTGCCGACCTCTGCTCCTACTCCTTGCTTCCTTCTCTTCCCCTCCTTGCTTCCTTCTCTTCCCCTCCAGACCAGGATGACCCACCCTAGTCTCTCCATTGCACAGCACTGGCTGAATGTTTAATTGACAATATAGAGAACAAATGGTGGCATGTTTACTCAAACTTGAGACAAGTGATGGTTATAATAAGCATCACAATGCAATGTCTGGATTGAAACCAGATAGTGGTGTAGAGAAATCAGCCCTTGAGTGAACAAGGGTACATTCCACAAGAACATTATACCAGCATTTCTCCCTTTAAGTCCAATAAAAGGCTCCCTTTCTTTCAATAAAATAATAATTATAAAAATTATGAAAACTATTAGGTAAGATTTATATGTGCAATATCCAGTCCATGTGTATTTAGCAACTAAGGAGAAAGTATCTGATTATCCTATCTTGACAAGTTTATAGAGTTCTATACCTAAATTAACTTTTATCCTTATTGGTATTACCTACATGAAAACATTTTTAAAAATTCTAAACAACTTAAGCTTAATTGTGGAACTGTAACTATTTGGTCTTTAACCCCACCAGAGACTTGAGAAGGAATAAAATTAGTTATTAGAGTAAATAGGAAGTGCATGTTAGCAGCTTTCAAAAAACACAAAATTGACAAGAGACAGATGGCTGCCTGAACTATCACCCATAACTCTCTCTAACATTAGAGCACCATCTTCAGAATAGTTGACAGACATACATGTGAAGCAGGAACTATTTAGGACTTGCTTACCTTATCTTGGCAGAGTTTGGCAGTTGACTTGTCCTGCATTTAAGCTCGCCCATTTTTGGCAGAATTCTGTCTGTCATGAAATGAGGGCATTTTCTTTTTGCCTGGGTGACTCATTTGCCATATTTGAAACCATCTCTGTATGGAAGTTCTTTGATGCTCATTATCTTCTTTGAGATAGGTAGGGTGCTGCCAGGAGATGACCTGTCTCGTTGTCAAAGAATCTTTAAAACCTAGGATGTATATTTCTGTGATAAATTAGACTAGTGTCTGACATGACTATGAGTTGATTAAGTAGTAATTAACTTGCAAAACCTAAAGAGTTTGTAATAGCAGTTTAAAAATATTGGAAGTACCCTTGAATTTGAATCAATATACTAAAATTTACCAATGTATTAAAAATAGAGTTATTTGGCATCAATATACAAGATCCTATACAAGAATTAAAAATAACCTTATTTTAGAATAACAAATAAAACATCAAGTTGAGTAGAGTCAATAATCTACCTTTTATCTTATTATTCTTATAAGATATCCCTGGATTCCCCTTTCTTTCTTTTTAACCCCTTTTCTCCTTATCTAAGAAAGAAAGATAGAGAAAAGAAAAAGGGAAAAAGATACATCCCTGAGTTTAACCTTGTTTTTTCTCTAAATAAGACCATTAATAATTTATAACCATCTCCCAATTACAATAAATATTCATAGCCATGGAAAACAACCAAAAACCTACCCAACCCCCTTAAAGGAAATTGGACGTTGTTCTCATGAATTTCTTCTAGTTGACATTTTGGACACACCGTAATCCTGCTAGGGGGTCCAAAGGAAATTGGGAAAAAATGTTAATTAAGCAAGTATTAACATTTATGTATTCAGCATTCATGTTGAGGAATTTCAGGCTTAATAGAAGTCCTGTTTGGAATAGTCTAAAATGCTGGACCAATTGAGATTAATAGCTTTCTTCAAAGCTCTTTTGGGAGCAGGCTTTGCTGAGAAACAGTAATTAAAGCAGTTAAGGCAGGATGCTGGAACATGCAAGATCCTTGAACAGATATGTCAATGTCTCAGCATGCTGGAAGGAGGATTTCTGTCAGTTTTGATCCAACAACTCTAGTATCTGGTCCTTTTGTTCTGCAAACATATTTCTCAGAAGCATTATACAGTTCTAAAATTATAAATGTATGAGATGTTCAGAATGAAACTAAACTGTAAACCAATTTATCTATGCCAACTGAAAAAATGGCATAGTAAATTTTGAGGATATTGTAGACAAGAATTTATTGGCCACGTATTGTTGGAGTTCGGGCTAGAGATATTTTTTTATGTCTCAGTCAGTTTTAGAGTTGTTCCCATGTGAAGGGTTTATCAGTTTATGTTACCTTTTCTGCTTGGTCTTCTTGATTTCTCTCTTCTTGTGTGGGCCAAGGTCTTCAGGTGGTCTTCCTCTGTAATATCTTATTTTTATTAGTTTTGATGGAACCATAATATCTCTTCTCCTGTATGAAGATGTGTAAAACCTCAGCATTTTTTTCTATAACCCAGTGTTTCTCCGCAGCCATTGTTTGTTCTTCATTAACATTTAAGAAATTTAAGATCAATAAAGCATTATATTATCTATCTCTGGGGGTCTTTGATACCCCTTTCTGTTTGGTAAGCAATCCCTTAAAGTATTATTGGATCTTTCAATGACTGCTTGACCGGTAGGATTATGCGGTATGCTTGTGACATGTTTCATCTTATAATATGTAAAAATTCTTTTCATTTTATTAGAGACATATGCTGTAGCATTATCAGTCTTAATTTGTTTAGGAATAGCCATAACTCTATCACCTCTAATAAATGCATAATAACTGAATCAGCCTTTTCAGAACTTAAGGCTGTTGCCCATTGAAACCCTGAATATGTGTCTATAGTATGGTGCATATATATCAGGTTACCAAACGCTGTAAAATAAACACGTCCATTTGCCAAATATCATTTCTTTGGTTACCTTTATGGTTACTTCCTTCAGGTAGTAGAGTTTGGTTATATAAAGAACAAGTGGGACATTTTCTCACAATTTCTTTGGCTTGTTGCCAAGTGATAGAAACTGAGGCCTCTAATACCCTTCCTATCAATAGCTGATCAATTTCATTATTGCCTTGTGCTAGAGGACCTGGTAGACCCATATGAGATCTGATATGTGTTATATACAATGGATTATTTCTATTTCTGATTACTTGTAATTGAAGAAACGGTGAAGTTAAGTCCAAATTATCCTGAATTAGATCAGCAGTTTCTATATGCAGAACAACTCTTTCTGCATATTGAGAGTCAGTGACTATATTAAGAGATTCTTGGAAATCTGATAGCACCAAGAGAACTGCATGTAATTCAGATTTTTTAACTGAATCATAAAGACTTTCTACCACTTTACTCACATTTTCTGACTTATAGCCTGCCCTTTTTGATTTATTGGCATCCCTATAAAATGTGGGAGCTCCAGAAATTGGAGTTCCTTTTATTATACGAGGGAGAATCCAATTGCTTCTTTTTACAAACTGAAGTCACTTGCTTTTTGGGTATCTGTTGTTGAATTTTCCCAAAAATTCACAGTAAGCTCTTTGCCAATATTCATTGTCTGCCCATAATGACATAATCTCAGCATTGGTAAAGGGCACCATAATTTCAGCTGGATCTATTCCAGCTAATTGACAAAATCTCATTTCTTTCTTTTAGGATCAATTTAGAAATCTTTTTATATAGGTTTTTAATTTTTTATTTTGTTTGTGCACCAAAAAAATATCCATCCTAAGACACAGTCCTCCCTCTGCATAAGAATTCCTGTGGGAGAATGAGTGGAGGGCAAGATAACCAAAATACAGGCCATCTTTGGATCAATATGGTCTATATATGCACCTTTCCTTTCCAGCTTCAGTTGATAACGTTCTTGGACTCTTTAAGTCTTTATCACCCTGTAAAGTTTGAAATAAGTTACTTAGCTCTTGAGTAACTAAACCAATGGTAGGCCGGAGCCAGTTAATATCTCCCAGCAATTTTTGAAAATCATTAAGAGTTCTTAATTGGTTTCTTCTAATTTGTACTTTTTGTGGTTGAATTTTCTGTAGAGCTGTTTTGGTTTCCTAGGTAATTAACAGAATCTCCTCTTTGTATTTTTTCGGGAGCAATCTGTAATTCCCAATAAGGCAAAGTTCTATTTATTTCATCAAAAATTTTTTCTAATGTTTTCATATCTGAATCAGCCAATAAGATATCATCCATATAGTGGTAAATTATAGACTGAGGAAATTGCTTACGAATTGTCTCCAATGACTGTTGTATAAAATAATGGTGTAAAGTAGGACTGTTCAACATCCTCTGTGGTAAGACCCTCCAGTGATATCTCTTTATTGAACAGCTTCTATTCAAAGTGGGTACTGAGAAAGCAAACCCTTTCCTATCATGTTCATGTAAAGGAATTATTAAAAAGCAAACTTTAAATCAATCACTATAATAGGCCATTCCTTAGGTAACAAGGAAAGCAATGGGAATCCCATTGGCTGAATAATTTTGTTATTTGCTCTGAGATCTGTTAACATCCTCCATTTGCCAGATTTCTTTTTGATGACAAATACAAAAGAATTCCAAGGGCTGTTGGACTCCTCTGTATGTTGAGCCTCCAGCTGTTCCAGGACTAGCTGTTTTTACACTCATAGACCATTGTTCAATCCAAATAAGTTGGTCAGCCAACCACCATGGTGGTTTTATTAGCAGTGACTTCCCAACATGATGTTGAAAAGACAGCCTCTGCTGGACAAACTGGACAGTCTGTAACTGTTTTTGATGACATTTTTAAATAATTTTAACTTCTTTATTGGGAGCATTACCTGTTTTTGGTTTGCCTCTGAAATTGAGGGGATGTTAATCTGGGTTTTCCATTGTTTTAATAGATCTCTTCCCCATAAGTTTATGGCTATTTCAGCCATGTATGGCCTTAATTTTCCTATTTGACCTTTTGGTCCTGTACATTTAAGCTATCTGACATTTTGTTTTACTTTAGAGAAAGTTCCAACTCCTTGAAATTGGATATACACCTCTTGAAGAGGCCAATTTGGAGGGACAGGATTTAGGAGTGATAATTGTGACATCAGCCCCAGTATCCACCATGCCTTCAATCTCAATATTATTTAAAATTATCTTTAACTTTGGCCTTTGATCATTTATAAAGGTTTGCCAATATATTTGTTTTTTGTTCCCTTCCTGGTTTTTTATTTATCTATAGAACCTCCTTTGGCCTCGTTGTCTAATTTTTAACATGTTTATTCCCAGCGCAGTGTTGTTTAATTTTCTTGTGAGGGAGGATCTCTGTCCTGGTTTTTGGTAAAGGACTGCCCCATTTATCCGTGACTGCTCTACATTCACTGAGCCAGTGCTGACTTGCCACATCTTCTGCATATTCTAGGAAGCGAAGGCTCTCTTTTTGAATTATTTTGGTTTACCTTGTAACTCCCTTTGTAGCAACCTTGCACATCACAATTAAGACATTTCCCAGGGTCTTTAGAGGCAGCTTCTCCTATCAAAGGCAAATTGGGTGAATGTGGTCTGATGTTCTTTGTGTTGTTCCAGTATCTTTTCTAAAGCCTCTACCTTTGAGGAGACATAAAAAGCTAATCCAATGATTAAAATTAAATTGAGGACTATGACTGTAACCATAGTCATAATTTCTAAACTTTCCTTTAATTCTGTCTTAACACCTTAGAAGAGATTATCAGCCAAGCTCCAAGAAGTCTCTTTTATTGTCTTTCCAATCCTCTTAGACTGCAGCAGCGAGTTATGTTATGTTAAGTCTCAGGTCTGCCCACAGGAGGCTGTTTTTTGCTTCTGGGCCTGTTTAAGAGTCTCTCTTAAAGAGACAGTAATTAACCTGGAAGTTTTTAGGTTTTAAGTTTGAGTTGTATCACTGGGAGCTTATTCCCCCCTACCAAATTATGTTAAAGTATGATTTAAAGGGTGTGGACACTTAGTTAGTTCAGCACCATTTGTTGTGGTTATTAATATTTATTATTGATTTACCTTTTTGTTAAGCAGCTTATTCCTAAACCAGCTGTATACCCAAATCATCATACAAGGACTAGAATGTATTTAGTTGACCTAGAGCACAATGCTGGGCAATAGTTACTCCATCCTAAACCTTCAAGCCCTCATAGGTTCCTACCATTCAGATTTCACCCATTATACTTGCTTTTAGTCATATCTTCGGTCCGGTTCATCTCTCCATGTGGTTCCAAGTCCTCTCCTGCCGACCTCTGCTCCTACTCCTTGCTTCCTTCTCTTCCCCTCCTTGCTTCCTTCTCTTCCCCTCCAGACCAGGATGACCCACCCTAGTCTCTCCATTGCATAGCACTGGCTGAATGTTTAATTGACAATATAGAGAACAAATGGTGGCATGTTTACTCAAACTTGAGACTAGTGATGGTTAGAATAAGCATCACAATGCAATATCTACTCCAGATAGTGGAGTAGAGAAATCAGCACTTGAATGAACAAGGGTAAGGTGTATACATTCCACAAGAATATTATACCAACAGGCCACCTTCTGACATTTTGAAAGTTTAAGTTGTCAAATGATCTTTATTTTACAAAAGTCCAGGTTGTTCTTGTTTTCACTTTCCATGGACTTTGAATCACTTAAACACATGATTCTTGTATCATTTCTAAAAACCCCTTTTGTTTTTATGGGTGTGGTGCCAAAATGTATTTCTGTGCACTATATGAATGCAGTGCCCCAAAAGGGGTGCCTAGGAGAGGGGTATGCTCTTCTTTGCAGCGCAATTTACCCTGAAGTCAGTCTTCTATAGATATATTTATAAGATGCAAGATAATATACAGGGGTGTAAGCATCCCCTGAGATTGCAGAGTTTACTAGGGTTGGGGAACTGTACTCTGGGGACACTCCCCTGGTGAGGGGATCCCAGGAGACGGTTTGAGCTGAACCAGACAGAGAGACTATTACTACCCATATGACTTTATATCCTGAGATGTTTCCTCTTGTTTTTGTTGTTGTCTGTTCATTTGTTTTTTGAGGATGAGTCTGTTAGTCATTTTTCTGGCAAAAACCTTCTCCTTAACACTGGGATGTTGAGAGCTTGCAAGGAGCTAATATCACACATTAGCAGTCTATGACTCATACACCAATATTTATTAAAGATTTTATGATGCAACAGAAACGCTCTTTTCTAGCCATTTCTTTGTCTGCAGTTGGAGACGAAGGCCCTGGGTTGTCACAGCCAACACTTAGCTTTTGTTGTCTTCAAAGATATTCTTGGTGTTCATAGCATGCAGGTGAATGCATAGTTTGTTTCCCCAAATGGCTTAGACAATTGCTTACCCAGGAGGAAGAAAGAAGATGATCATGTCTATTCCCACAGCATAATCATCATGAGCAGCCATGGATACCATGTTTTCTAGACTTCACATCCCTGTAGCAAAATACTAGAGAGAAGCAGCTTAAAGGGAGAAAATTTTTCGTTTGGCTCAAAACTTCAGATGTTTTAATCATTGTTTCTGAGTCATGGTGAGACAACAGCATAGCTGCTTGCATTGTGGTGGCCAGGAAGCAGAGAGAAAGAAAACACCAATAATGCTGACATTTCTCGTTGGCCCCTGGCCTATGGGATGATTTACCCATATTCAGGGCAAGTCCACCTTCTATAATCCTCTCTGTGCACGCCCTCAACAGACACACTCAGAGGTGTTCTCCACTAGTCTCACAGACACTTCCCAATCCAGCAAGCTCACAGCGAATGTAACCATCACAGATGCAGCATGGCCATGTATTACCTGAAATGATGGTCTATTTGATTCCTAGGGATGCCATTCAATACCACAATGGAGCAGTAAAAACAGAATATTTTCTCCACTATCCTGGATGCTATGAGTTCAAAATCAAAATGGTGACTATGCTGGTTCCTCCAGAGACCCAGATGAGTGTGTGCTGTGTGCTTCTCTGCTGGTCCCTTGCTGCTGCTGACCCTTGGCATGCTGACAAATGCACAGCTTCAACCTCTGCCTCCATCATCATACAACATTTTCTTGTATTTCTGTCCAAATTGCCTTCTCCTTGTAAGGACACTAGCCAAGCACACTTTGTGATTTGGGTATTGGCCAGCACCTTCCAAAAGGATGCAGCAGCCTGCTGTTTATAATAAGAGAACTGCTCTCTCCCTATACAAGTGACTCTGTTGGGACTGAGGAGACAGCTTGGGGGTAAAGAGCATGTGCTGATCTTGCAGAGGACTCAGGTTCAATACCCTGCACTCAAGTCAGCCAAATCACAACTTCAGGATCCAGTTCCAGGGGATCAAAGCCCTCACTGGCCTCCTCAGGCACTGCCCTCATGTGCACAAAGCCACATTCACACACACACACACATGGACAAAAAAAATCTTCTGAACCTTCTGGGATTGTTGATAAAATAATAATCCTGTTAAATTCATAGCAGAAAATGATATCACCTCATCATTTCAATTTGTTTTCTTTGGTTCCTAATCAAGATGAAAGTGGCCTTTCCACCTGTCCATGAACAGGCCCTGATATCTGAGCTGTGCCTTGAGGTGCTCACACAACATCTTCCTTGGTCCCCTCACCAAGTCCTTTTTGTCCCTTTTTGTACCAAGTCCTTTTTGTCCCTTTTTGTAACTGAGAGAACCCACCATACTAATACCTACTCTCAGATGGTGTTTTAAAGGCACAGTAGTACATGAATATGCATGTAGTGGGCCCAGGATAGGAGTGTGGCATCTAGGTGCCACCATGTCCTCAGGAGTTGAGGGTTGAAAGGAAGCTCCGTGATCCAAGGGTTTCAGAGCCTGGATGTCTGACCCCAAGAATACGTCAGTAAAAATGCAACTACTGTGCCCTGGGAGGAAACTGTAATCTTTTTCTTACTGAATCCATTTGATTTCTGTGTACAATAGTACCTATAGTACCATATAAATTGATGGGTATTTGAGCCACCATGGGTCATCAGCTCCAAATACTTGATGAAACAGATTGTAACCCAAGAAAAGTAGAATCTTGGAGCCCTGGGATTAGCATAGCAAAGAAGAAGGGGGAGGACAAGATGGAAAAGTAGGACTAGGAGGAAGAGGAGGAGGAAAGGGAGACAGAGAGGGGACAATGAAAGGAATCTTCCAATGTTGAGTATTAAGAGGGAGAATAAGAGGAGGAGGAGAAGGAGGAAGGGAAAGAGAAGCAGAAGCAGCAGAAGAAGAAGAATCTTCAAATATCACATCAGAACTGGAGACATTGCTCAGCAGTAAAGAATACATACTGTTCTGACGGAGGCAGAGGCAGATCGATTGCTGTGAGTTCAAGGCCAGCCTGCTCTACATAGCTAGTCCAGAATAGCCAAGGCTACACAGAGAAACCCTGTATAAAAAAATACATACCACTATTAGAAGGAAGCTGATTTCAGTTAGCAGCACCCATGTGGAGGCTGGAGGCGTAAGAACAATCCCAAACCCAGAGAATCATCAGGCTTCCAAGTACAGCTATACTCACATACACACACACATACACGAATGCATAATTACAAATAAAAAATGTTTTGTAAAATATTAAATTACTAGGAGCTCTAAGGATACGGCTCAGTTGCTTGAGGAATTGTTCAGGACAGTCAAGGCCCTGGGTTCAACCACCTTCATAAAACAAGCCATGATAGTATACGCCTGTAGAAGCAGGAGGCTCAGAAGTTCAAGGTCACCTTGAGGTACATAAGGAGATGAGAGCAAGGCCAACCTTGGCTACATGACACATGTCCCTTTTAAAGGGTGTAAACAAGCTGAGAGATAGTGAACCAGCTAGCATATAAGATCGAGACAATATATTCATAAAATTTTCAAAGGGTAAGTTTTACAATACTTTCCAAAATCAAGAATATGTTTGTAGAGTAGGTATTTATTACTAGCACTGAGTACATCCTGCTCTCACCCTGAAAGCCAACCTCCTTCCCATACCCAGGTATGGTAGGCAGTGAAGATCTCTCAGGAAGAAAAGAATCCAATAAATACATTCTCCATAAGGAGTGTGAGGGCCACCTGTTCCACACACTCATTCTGCTTTGTGATATTTTGAAGAATATCCAGACAAGTAAGAGGCCCTGGCTAGAATGAAATTCTTCTCCTCGGCTTCCTTCCCTCTATGGACTTGAGTGTCACTTTGCAGCCACTGTTTTAAATGTGAATGAACTCTGGGGACAGGAAACTTCAGAAGAGGTAGCCATTGTGCCCTGTCCTTGTCACCAGTGAGAGGTGGTAAGGACAAAGTGCAGGATTGGGCTATTCCTCACAGTCCCCGATTTCATAACAGCTCTCCTTCCCCACTTCTGTCATTGCTGACCAAACTAACCCCAGAGGCCAGGTTCACCACTAACCACTTCTCTGTGAATGCCAAAAATAGATATTGGTAGTTGGGCAGAGTCCTGCACCTTCCCATGGAAGTCCTGGGGTGCCTTCAGATCCTGGCCATCACCCATGGAAATGGGCTCTTATCCTCTGTTCCGCACCAAGCCTTTACTTTTCCAGCTCCATGAACAATTAAGCTTAGACTCGTGTTACCATTGCTTCCTTATTCCATGATGCTGATAGCAGCTGTCCTCAGACTGAAACTTCACAGATGACAAGAGGCAGCAGGTCACCATGGTAATTATAGGACTGGACACTGGATCCCTTCCCAGACCATCTCATTCTCTCTCTCCCCTCTCTTTCTCTCTCTTTCTGTCTGTCTGTCTCTGTCTCTCTGTCTCTCTCTGTCCATCTCTTTCTATCTATACTTCCTCTCTCTCTATTCCTCTCAATTAATCTATCTCCCTTTCGGTTTTACAAGAAAAGGTTTCTCAGTGTAGCCTTGCCTGCTCTGAATGTGCTTTAAACACCTTGCTGGCCTCAAACTAACAGAGATATGACTGACTGTACATTCCTGAGTGCTAAAAGTAAAGGTGTGCCCCATGATGCCTGTCTTTTACTCTCTTGTAAACTTCTTGAAGAAATTACTGAACACCCAGGACCTCATGCTTTGATTTACCATTGTCTAAATCTTGTTCAGCCCACTCAATATTCTCTTTCCCCACAAATGGTTTGTTCACTATCTTAGCTTGTATGCTCTACCATGTCTGATTCTCTTGACCTCTATAGCAGGAGGGTCCAGTCAGGAAGTAGACCTCACCTAAATAATAGAGACAGAGGATAGTTAATGTATAAAGGTTCTTAGTTTTGCTGAAAAGTTTTTGAAAAATGTCAATACAATACCAACTGCAGAAGCAGCCACCCTGCTCCTGCTAAGGGAGCTAAAGAAATGAGAAAGAATGACCACATGCTCAGGGAACCTCTCTTCTTGCATCCCTGAGGAAGGGGCTCAGCCCAGCACCCAGGGCAAACTGTGCTTGGTTAGTTCAAGGCGGGTGCTCAGAGAACCCTTGAATGCCATTTTCCTCCCTGTTTTTGTTCCTCTAATGTTGTATATACCCTTGAACAGACCTTGGCCTGCCTGGAAGCTCATTTCCTCTTCTCAACAACCAAGTACCTTGAGTATTCTAAACAATTCCCTAAGCGACTGAGCCAAGACCTTACAATAGCCGTACTCCATAGTAGTTTCCTTTACCCCTAATATGGAGTAGACCCAGTTCCCTGGCTGCATGGTTTTAGTATTAATTTGCAAGACACTGATGAGTGCTCAATGGCATTTGTGTGGGGAAGGGGCATTAATGGGGCATTAATGAGGAATAATGGATATGTCTATAAGGATTTGTCTAGAGAGGCTCAATTGAGGAAGAAAGGCCCACCCTGACTATGTGAGGCTCCACTCCATGGGCTGAGATCCCAGACTGAAAATGAGGTGGCAGGTGGCGGGGTACAAATGTCAGCATTCACCTCACACTGCTTGTGAACTATGGGCACATTGAGCAGCTACCTTACACTCCTGCCCATGCATTCCTCTCCATGACTGGCTGTCTCTTCAAACTGGGAGCCAAAATAAACTCTTTCTCCCTTAAGCTACTTCTTGTCAATCACATTGTCATGGCAACAAGGAAGAGTAACTTACTCTGTGATGGATGGATGAGTTCATTCACTCAGTTGTGCTGATGCTTTCTCAGCACAGTTGCTGGTCATCGCCATGCCATACAGACTAGGTACACATGGTTTTCCTTGACCATTAGGTTCCATTAATGCTCTAAAGACATGCTCAGGAATGGGTGAGATCAAAAGCTTGCACTACCCCTAATATGTTGTAGACCTGGCTTCCCTGGCTGCATGTACAGTCATTTATACACTATTTATATATGCCTCCATTCCATCAGGTATGACAAGTAACATAGATATGACCTGAAGAACATGAGGAATTTGGGTTTGCACTTTCCTGATATCTGAAGATGTTGGTCATTTTTCATGTAATTATTGGTCATTTTTTACTCTGAATTCTTTATGTAATCTGGGTACTAGTCCTTTGTCAGATGAATAGCTTGTAGATATCGCCCCATTCTATATTAAAATTAGCAATCATTGAGAAGAAATAAGATCCTGGAGAGAGTGAAAGGGAAACAGAGCTCCTACATCTTGCTTCTGAGAATGTAAATTAGTGCATCCACCACAGAGATGCCTATGGAAGTTCCCCCTAAACAACTAAAACTAGAACTGCCACTACATAGCCATCCTAGCCCTGTGCACACACTGGAAGGAAGCTAAGGAGGCACGTGTCATGGCTCCCTGCTTATCAGTGATTATCACAGCGCTCCGTACAGCAGCCAACTCATGAGGACAGCCTGAGTGTCTACCAGCATATGAACAGATGAACACAATGTGGGACAGTCAGGTGTGCTAACTCAGAGTGGTAACTGCAACACTCAGGAGGCTGGAGCAGGAGGAGAGTCGCAAGTTCAAGGCAACTCGGATTCCATAGTGAGTTCCAGGGTGTCCTGAGCTGTGGAGTGAGACCTTGTGTCAGACACCAAATGTAAGAAAGGAGAAAGAAGGAATATATGGAATAAATGGACAATGAAGTGCTATTCAATCATAGACAATGAAATAATATATTTGAAGGGAAACAGACAGAAGTAGAGATTATCCTGTAAGTGAAATAAACCAGGCTCAGAAAAACAAACATCATGCTTTCTCTCAGATGTAAATCTAATGAAGAAAATTTAAAAGACACAAATATTGAAAGAGGACTATTAGGGAAGCTGAAGGGAACAGGGGAGAAAGTGTAAGAAAGTAATGGGGATGAACACGATCAAAATATACCATAGGCCAGATGAAAGTGTCACAATAAAATCTACTGTCTTTCAGAATCAATGTACCTTAATAACATATATAATAAAGCAACTGAGGGGGTGTACAAAGGTTACACACAAACAGTATCATACCATATGTGAGAGAATTTGGATAGACATATTTTGGCATTTTCAGGTATTACAGAACCTAACCATATACCTACATCATGTCTAGATTACCTATAATTCCTAATACAGTGTAAATGCCACGTACATACTTCTCAAATGTATTCTTTAAAAACAACTACAAAACGTAGTCTGCACCAGTAATTACATATTTTTCTGAACATTTTTGCCATGTACTTGATTAACTCCACTGATGCAGAACTCCTAGGTAAGGTGAACTAGATACACCCTTTTACCAAATGCCTAATGTTAGCCTTTGGTTACCTATACAAAGAGGCAAACACTGAAGTCAACCAAAGATGCTTTAATGAAGTTCAGGAAACCGATGAGGTAAATACGTCCACCTTCATGATTTTCGGCCTTGGCCTTTACAGTGCTAATTCAAATTCTGTGAAGTATGTGTGGTATGGTGGTCCATCACGCAGCAGTGTTCGTGATGTGGGCACCAATCGGAATAGATCACTTCATCCCAGTGGCATTCGTGACGGCAGATACCATGAGAATGGGAGCAGCTATCATGTTCCCCTATTCCAGAGCAAAAAAAAAAAAAAAGACACCTGTATAAGTCCTGAGGTTCCAGGCAGAGGCCAGAGGCCAGAGGCCCAGGCAATAGAAGGGAGGCAGTGGAAGGGGTGGTCATCTCTAGATGTTTAGGGATCTCGTATCATGTCATATCCTCTAAGGACACTCAGTACCAATCCCAACACTTCATAAATGCTTCCTCTTGGAAGTGCAGTGACTTAACAAGGCTTAACAACAAAAAAGGTTTATGAGGTTGACAAAAATGAACCATCAGAACCTATCAACCTGGATTTGAACTCTATCAGTGTCCAAGCCAGCTGGTAGACCTTTCCTCTTTTCTACAGATGTAGATGTCTCAGAGAGCTGTGGTAATGAATAGCATAGACAGTGTAGCTCATTTGGTGTTTGCCTAGCATGTGTGAAGCCCTGAGTTTCAACCTTAACATCACATAGACTGAGCATGTTGGCCCATATCACTAATCTCATCACTCAAGAGATAGGGGCAGGAGGATCAAGAATTCAAGGGCCTCTTCAGCAATACATGATGAGTTCAAGACCAGCTTCAGCTACATGAGACCCTGTCTCAAAAAAACAAGTAAATTGTAAATAAAATTAATCAGTTATTGATTGGTATAAAAACACTAGTATTAAGAATATCCAGCTGTGAAATTACAGAACCTCAGCAAAGACTGAGCACTTTAAGATATTTCACAAGGAAAAAAACAAGAAAAAACAAGAAATAGGAAAAAATAATTAGCAAATAATGAAGACTAATGGCTAAAGAAAAATACATGGTTGAAAGCATACTTAAATGAAGAAGAAAAGACCCACAACTGATCAAAATGCACACAATTAATAACCATAGGGAGCCTGACCCAAGTACAGTAGAACCCATCCACTCAGAGACAGCAAAGGAGAGGAATAGAAAGACAATAGGAGACAGAGGACCAGGACACCAGCTGCTAAAAACTGTCTTCTAGACATGACTGGGATGCTATGCCCATGAAACATGACCACACAAGTAGACACACCAGTGTAGAGAGGAGAACTCTCACAGGGCCTCACTCCCTAGAGGAAGAGCAATAGGCAATCCATGGTGGCTGAGAGGGGAAGAAGGACTTTTCTCCAGGAATCACTTTCCTGATCAGCTACCCTAAGTGGTCAGCACTAAACACACATACATATGAGTATCACCGTATGAATAAATTCAGTAGACTACACACCCCCATACACACACACAAACACATGAACACACACAGGCACTCACACACATGGACACCACAGGTCCAGGTTATACTAAAACTTATTGAAAATAATGCTTTATGCCAGCATAAAGATTGGTGTCATGTATTCAAGATACTCATGCCTTCCAAGGAAAAGGAAAACAAGGGACTCCTCACATCTGAAACTGGACAATGTTGCCTCCATGTCCTTCCTAAGGACTCTAACAGAGACAGAGCTTCAGAAGAGCAAATTAGACACAGAATTAACTGTTAAGTTCATAGTGACTTCTACAAGTCTCTAAATAACTGACAACTTAAAATCAGATCACCAGAGCTCAGTGACAGAGTGGTGGTCTATCATGAACCACAAAAATACAAACATAAAATGATTATATAAAAGACTAAGTGGCTACACATCCTGACAAAACAGCCGCACAGCACAATATAAAGATGGGAGTATACTGAGAACATGGCAGACATGTTCCATGACTTCAGACCAAGTTACTGCAGAGGGATTTGTGGCAAGAGACAGTGAAAGGAGGAAGAAGGGTCTATCCCATCATTCCTAGCTGCCTGGTGTGGGACTCAGTGGTAGAGCACTTCCCTAACATCCATGAGGACCTGGGTTCCATGCAAACCATGGCAAAAAGAGAAAGAAAGAAGGGAATATAGAAGAAGGTTGTGAATTTAAATCAGAAGCACCAATAGGAATTCATGGGTGCTTATTTTTGAAAAGTTTTTCACCCATGGCTCTGGTGACTGCAAAGCTAAGAAACATTAGCCAGCCAATAAGAATTAGAAAGCATAATTGTGGAGACCATTTTTGGTCAAGAAACCACAAAGTAAGTCTGAAGGATCCTATCACACAAGAGACTGAGAAAGCTACAAAGGACAAGAAACACAGTATTACAAAGATCAACACCTCAGATCTAAGGCTCTCCCTCTGCCTTGACTAGGAGTTTGTTCTACAAGAGTAATGATGGGAGCAATAAATTCAACGTGCGATTCAGAACAATTAGTGTAAAGTCTGTGGGCTGAAAATCAGCCAAGTCAACAAAGTGAGGTACAGGACAGCCAGGGCTGTTACACAGAGAAACCCTGTCTCAAAAAAACAAAAACAAAAACAAAACCACAAACTCATTAGTCTAAAACAAGTCGATTTAACTGAGTAATGATGTATCCACTATCTCCTGAATCCAGCTGTTATTGAGGGAAGAAGAAACGGGAGGATGAAGGTAGAAACCCAAACCAGAACTGTATCTCAGATCATAGGAAACTGAAGAAATTACCTTTCAGGTTTATATGCAATCCCTGCACCTCCAACTCCCAACTTTCCTACCAACAGAATAGAAGGTATGGGTACTTTCTGATGAATTACAGGAAACAAAGCTGCTGCCTTCATTGCACACTAAGATTACACTATTCCCAGTCTTGATCGTTCTACCTAATTTTTTGTTACATAAATATTAGAAATTAGGAAACTGAAACACAGAGAAATGAGTGGCCCAGCAGGTTTTATCCCAAGATGTGAGGCTCTTCCCCCAGACCCAGACAAACAGCCTTAACCCATCCCACCATCCACCCAGACCCACTCCAACCTCTGCCCCTCTTCTGAAAGGGATAGGTTACCTGGAATGACCTGGGATTGAAGCAGCAGCAGAGCCATGATCAACACTGCAGTCTTCATGGCTTTAGGAAATGCAGGATATTGACCTGTGTCTAGAAAAACACAAGGCACTGGGTGAGAGCTCTGGATGCCTGCTCCTTGTAATCAGCTGGGACACGTGTTCTCTGAGGTCCACAGGTACAGTCTGCCTCCCCACCCCTAGGACTCCACACCCACAGCACTGACCACACACTTCTAAGCTAACACTCCCTAATCAACTCAAGGACCAGAAAGACTAACTCCTAAAATGGCCAGAGTATAGCACTGTAAAATATGTCAGGCTTTATCAACAGCCAGCCTGCAATCCTCTAATCTGGAGGTAAAGAAACTTAGGAACCCAAAGCTGTAACTGAGAAACTACTGACGTTTCATGGAGGCTGAGAGATGGAGATTCAGTTTTTTAAGAGTGTGGCCCATAGTATATTGTCTATGCTCCATTGAACAGGCTCACATCCATGAGTCTATGGGCAGCATATATTACACTAGCTGAGATATTTCAATAGGGTGGGTCTGGAGAGACTGCTCAGTGGTTAAAATCGCAGGCTGCCCTTCTAGAAAAACTCACTTAGGTTCCCAGAACTCACATGACAGCTCACAACTGTCAGCAATTCCAGTTTCAGAGGATATAACACCTTCTTTTGGAATCTGTGGTGCAGTTGGTATGCAGACATACATGCAGAAAAAAAAACACCCAAAACCCCCACAAACACGTACTATAATAAAGTATTTCTTAAGCAAAGGCAGAGGAAGGTAGGGAGGAGGGACATGGAGCTGAGGGATGTCAGCAGAAGGAGTAGTGGGGATATGCTCAAAATAGATTTTATGTAGATATAAAATTTTGTAAGAATTCATAAAAATATTATATGTCAAGTGTTAGTACATATAAAGATCCTCAACACTGCATGACTCTTACCATGGTCTACAAAGTCCTGCACTGACAGCTCATCCAGTAAAGCGCTTGCCACACAAGATGAGATCTAAGTATGTTCCACAGAATTTATATTTTAAAAGCAAAAGCACAGTGCAGTGGTCTACACCTTTAATCCTAGGAATCAGAAGGCAGAAGCAGGTGGACTTCTATGAGCTTAGTAGCCTGGTCTACAGACAGAGTTCTAGGACAGCCAAGGCTACATAGTGATAACGCTATCTCCAAAAAATAAAAAATTAGATGTAGGCATGGTGGTACACACTTAAAATTCCTGTGCTGGGAAAATGGAGACAGACACTCTGGAGCCCTGGGGCTCACTGGCCAGCCAGCCTAGCTAATCAGCTTGTCCCAGGACAGTGAGAGACCCTGTCTCAAAACACAAGCTGATGGCTCTTGAGAAATGACACCCAAGCTTGACCTCTGGCCTCCACACATCAATTGCACATATTCAAATGCAGATGTCATGATTCTAAGATAGCTCAGATGAGCTATCTTTAAATTAAAAAAAACACTTTTAAAAAAGAAATGCCCAGCTATACCACTCTTAGGCATATATCCAAAAGATGCTCAAGTACACAACAAGGACATTTGCTCAACTATGTTCGTAGCTGCTTTATTTGTAATATCCAGAACCTGGAAACAACCCAGATGTCCCTCAGTTGAGGAATGGATACAGAAATTATGGTACTTTTACACAATGGAATACTACTCAGCAATTAAAAAGGAGGAAATCATGAAATTCGCAGGCAAATGGTGGGACCTGGAAATGATCATCCTAAGTGAGGTATCCCAAAAGCAGAAAGAAACATATGGTATATACTCACT
>CM053766.1:140556598-140574607 GCA_028658305.1 Pachyuromys duprasi | reverse complement strand
GATTATCACAGCGCTCCACACAGCAGCCAACTCATGAGGACAGCCTGAGTGTCCACCAGCGTATGAACAGGTGAACACAATGTGGGACAGTCAGGTGTGGTAACTCAGAGTGGTAACTGCAACACTCAGGAGGCTGGAGCAGGAGGAGAGTCGCAAGTTCAAGGCAACTCGGATTCCATAGTGAGTTCCAGGGTGTCCTGAGCTGTGGAGTGAGACCTTGTGTCAGACACCAAATGTAAGAAAGTGGGAAGAAAATACGGAATAAATAGACAATGAAGTGTTATACAATCAAGAAAATGAAATCGTTTATTTTAAGGAAAATGAGTAGAAGTAGATTTTTAGCTTGAAATTAGCCAGGGTCAGAAAAACAAACATCATGCTTTCTCTCAGATGTGGAATCTAAAGAAGAAAATTAAAAAGACACAAATATTGAAAGGGGGCTATTAGGAAAGCTAAAGGGGTTGGGAGAAAAGTGTAAGGAAGTAATGGAGATGAACATGATCAAAATATACATAGGCCAGACAACAATTTCACAAATAAATCTACTATCTTACATAATCAATATACCCTAATAACATACATAAGAAATATATCAACTGAGGTAGTGTGCACTGTTTACATACAAACAGTATCATACCATAGGTGAGAGAATTGGGGTATACATATTTTGGCATTTTCATTTATTGCAGACCCTAACCATATACCTACATCATGTCTACATTACCCATAATTCCTAATACAGTGTAACTGGCGTGTACATAGTTCTCAAATGTATTGTTTAAAAACAACTAGAAAATGCAGTCTGTACCAGTAATTAACTTTTTTCTGAACATTTTTGCCATGAGTTGGACAACTACACTGATGCAGAACTCTTAGGTAAAGTGAACTAGATATACCCTTCTGTTGGCATTTGGTTACCTATACAATGAGGCAAACACAGAAGTCGGCCAAAGATGCTTTAATGAAGTTCAGGAAACTGCTGAGGTGAGTAGGTCCACATCCATTTTTTTCAGCCTTGGGCCTTCCAGTGCTAATTCAAATGCTGTGATATACTTGTTGGGTAGTATATGTCCATCACACAGCAGTGTTCGGGGTGCGGGCACCAATTGGTATAGATCACTTCATTCCAGAGGCATTTGTGGCGGCAGATACCATGAGAATGCAAGCAGCTTTCACTACTCCCTATTCCAGAGTGAAAACAATGACACCTGCATCAGTCCTGAGGTTCCAGGCAGAGGCCAGAGGCCCAGGCAATAAAAGGGAGGCAGTGGAAGGGATGGACATCTCTAGAGGTTTAGGGACCTCGAATCATGTCGCATCCTCTCAGGACACTCAGTACCAATTCCAGCCCTTCATAAATGCTTCCTCTTGGAAGTGCAGTGACTTACAAGGCTTAACAAGCATTGTGGGTTATGAGGTTAACAAAATGAACCATCAGAAACTATCCACCTGATTTGAACTCTGTCCCAAGCCAGCTTGGTGACCTTGAGCTGGTGATTACCTTCATAAGAATATGTTTCCTCTTTACAAGACACAGATATGTCAGAGAGCTCTGAGAATGATTATAATAGAAAGTGTAGTTCAGTTGGTACTTGCCTAGCATGCTCGAAGCCCTGAGTTCCAGCCTTAACATAACATGAACGAGGCATGTTGGCCAATATTACTAATCTCGGAACTCAAGAGATACGGGCAAGATATACAGAGGATCAAGAGTTTAAGGGCCTTGTCAGCAATACATGATGAAGTTGAGACAAGCTTCAGCTACATGAGACCCTGTCTCAAAAAAATGTACAATATAAACAAAATTAGTCATTAATTTGTGTACAAACACTCATATTAAATAAATCCAGCTATAAAATGATAGAATCTCAGCAAAGATGGAGCAGTTTAAGATATTTTGAAAGAAAAAAACCCTGAACTAGAAAAAATAATTCGCAAATACTTAAATCCAATAGTTTAAGAGATATACAAAGTTCTCTTATTTATAATAAGAGAAGACCCACTACTGATCAAAATGTGCACAACTAATAACCACAGGGATCCTGACCCAAGTACTATATCTACAGTAGAATCCATCCACTCAGGGACAGCACAGGAGAGAAACGGAAAGCTAGTAGGAGAAAGAGGACCAGGAGACCAGATGTTTAACACTGTCTTCTAGATGTGACTGGGATGCTATGCCCATGAAACCCAAACACTATGGCTACATAAAAAAAGACCTACATGACCTCACCAGTAGACAAACCAGCCTGGATAGGAGAATTCTCACAGGGCCTCACTCCCTAGAGGAAGAGCTATAGGCAATCAATGGTGGCTAAAGGGGAAAAAGCACTTTTCTCCAAGGATCAGATCCCTGATAAGTTACCCTAAGTGGTCAGCCCTAAATACACACACACATATATATAAGCAACATTGTATGAACAAATTCAGTAGACCATGCAAACACACACACACATACATGCATGCATACAATCAGATACACACACAGGCACCCACACACATGGATCAAGAAGACCAGGTTATACAAAAACTTACTGAAAATAATGCTTTATGCCAGCATAAAGATTGGTGTCATGTATTCAAACTACTCATGCCTTCTAAGGACAAAGGACAGCAAGGAACTCTTCACATCTGAAACTGGACAAATGTAACCTCCATGTCCTTCCTAAGGACTCTTAACAGGGACAGAGCTTCAGACCAGCAAATTGAACACAGAATTAACTGTTAAGTGCACAATGACTTGTAGAACTCTAATGAAATAACAACTTAAAATCAGACCACCAGAGCTCAGTGACAGAGTAACCGTCCATCATGAGCCACAAAGATACAAACATAGAATGACTGTGGGAAAGACTCAGTGTCTACACGTCCTGACAAAAGAGCCGCACAGCACAATATAAAGCTGGGAGTGTACGGAGAACATGGATAGACATGTTCCATGGATTGAGACCAGGTTACTTGAGAGGTATTTGTAGGAGGAGACAGTGAAGGGTCTAGCCCATCATTCCTAGCTGCCTGGTGTGTGACTCAGTGGCAGAGCACTTCCCTAACATCCATGAGGACCTCGGTCCCATGCAGATCATGGCAAAAAGAGAAAGAAAGAAGGGAATATAGAAGTAGGTTGTGGATTTAAATCAGAAGCACCAATAGGAATTCATGAGTGCTTTTTATCTTAATTTTTATCTTTTTCACAATCTATTCATTAAATATCCCAATTGAAGCCCCCTCCCTCAACTCCTCCCAATCTTCCTACCACTTCCCCTCATCCCCTTCCCTTAGTCCACTGAGAGGAGGAATTATCCACTATTGCCCTTTGCCCATAGCTTGTTAAGTCTCCTCAGAACTGCCTGGATCCTCTACCTCCATGGCCTGGCAAGGCTACATCATCAGGGGAGAGATATCAGAGAGCAGTCAGCTGAGTTCGTGACAGAGGCAGCCTCTGAACCCCTCACTCAGAGAGCCACATGGACACTGAGCTGCCAATCAGCCACAACTGAGCAAGGGGTCTAAGCCCTCTCCATGCATGGTCCTCCATTGGTGCTTCAGTCTCTGCAGGACCCTCCACTTTGTTGGTCTCCTTAAAGATTTTCACCAACCCTATATCCAAAAGAGGGCTAATGTCCAGAATATATATAAAAAAACTAGAAATTAGAAACCAACAAACCAAATAATCCAATTTAAAAGGGGGTACAGAGCTGAGCAGAGAATCCTCAACAGAGGAATACTGAATGGCAGAGAAACACTTATAGAAATCCTTACCATTGTTACTCATCAAGCAATTCTGAGATTTCATCTTAAACCTATCAGAATGGCTAAGTTCAAAAACTCAAGTGACAACACATGCTAGAGAGGATGTGGAGAGATGGATGCTATTTCTAAAAAGATAGCTCTGACAACTGCAAAGTTTAAAAACATTGGCCAGCTGATAGGAATAAGAAATTCTGATTACAGAAACCATTTTTGGTCAAGAAACTACAAAACAAACCTGAAGCATCCTATCACACAAGAGACTGAGGAAGCTGTGAAAGACAATATTACAAAGTTCAACACCTCAGATCTAAGGCTTCCCCTCTGCCTTGACTAGGACTTTATCCTGCAAGAGGGATGAGGGATGATGGTAGCAATATCCACCATATGACTTAGAACAATTAGTCTAAAGTTTGTGAGTTCAAAGGCAGCCTCATCTACAAAGTGAGTTCCAGGATAGCCAGGACTGTTATACAGAGAAACCCTGACTCAAAAAACAAAAGAAACAAATAAACACAAACTCATTAGTTTAAAATTAATCCTATTTAACTAGGTAATGGTGTATCTACTGTCTCCTGAATCCAAATGCTATTGGGGGAAGAAGAAAGGGGAGAATGAAGGTAGAAACCCTGGATGCCTAACTCTTTCACCAAGCCAGCACTGTATCACAGATCATAAGAGGCTGATGCAATTGGTTACAGATTTATATGCAATCTCTGCAACTTTCCTACCAACAGGATAGAAGGTTCTGGAACTCTCTGACAAATTGCAGAAAACAAAGAAGCTGCCTTCATTTCAGTGTTCCCAGTCTTAACCTTTCTACCTAATATTTTGTTACATAAAAATCAGAAATTAGGAAATGGAAACACAGAGAAATGAGTGGCCCAGAAGGTTTTATCCCAAGATCTGAGGCTCTTCCCACAACCCCATAAAAACAACCTCATACCCATCCCACCATCCATCCAGACCCACTCTACAACTCTGTCCCTCCTCTGAAGGGATGTCGGTTACCTGGAATGACCTGGAATTTAAGCAGCAGCAGAGCCATGACCAACACTGCAGTCTTCATGGCTTTAGGAAATCCAGGGTATTGACCTGTGTCTAGAAAAACACAAGGCACTGGGTGAGAGCTCTGGATGCCTGCTCCTTGTAATCAGCTGGGACACGTGTTCTCTGAGTCCACAGGTACAGTCTGCCTCCCCACCCCTAGGACTCCACACCCACAGCACTGACCACACACTCCTAAGCTAACACTCCCTAATCAACTCAAGGACCAGCAAGACTGACTCCTTCAATGGCCAGACTATACCACTGTAAAATGTGTCAGGCTTTATCAAAAGCCAACCCAGAATTCTCTGATCTGGAGAAAAAGGAACTTGTGAGCCCAAAGCCATAACTGAGAAGCTGTTCACATTTCGTGGTGGCTGAGAGATGGAGATTCTTTTTTTTTTTTAAGAGTTTGGCCCCTAGTATATTGTCTATGCTCCACTGAACAGCCCCACATCCAAGAGTGTATGGGCGGCACAAATTGGACTAGCTGCATTATTTTTAAGAGGGCAGGGCTGGAGAAACTGCTCACTGGTTAAAATCAGAGGCTGCTCTTCTAGAGGAACCCACATGAAAGCTCGCAACTATCAGCAATTCCAGTTCCAGAGGATCCAACACCTTCTTTTGGCCTTATGGTACAGAGGATACACAGACACACATGCAGAAAAAAGACCCACAGCTCCCCACACACATACCCTATAACAAAAGTTTTATTATTATCATTTTTTACAATTTATTCAATTTGTATCCTGGCTAAGGTCCCATCCTTCCTGTCCTCCCCTAGTCCTGAGGTCCTCCTCCCCTTCTATTTAAACCTAGCCTGTCATGACTCATGAGGACTGGTTACATTGTCTTCTCAGTGGCAGGCTCTCTGATTGTGTCCCCTTGCGGGATGCACCCTTGCCAAGCCTAAGAGGAAAACAATAAAACATTTTTTAAATAAACACAGGCATGCAGTTGGGAGGAAGGGAGGGAGATGGGAGACGGATCTCAGACAAATCAGGGAAAGGAGTGGGGGCTATATATAGTCAAAATAGATTGCATGTATATATATAAAATTTTCTAAGATTTCATGAAAATATTATATGTAAAGTGTTAATACATATAAAGATCCTCAACACTGCATGACTCTTACCATGGTCTACAAAGTCCTACACTGACAGCTCGTCCACTAAAGTGCTTGCCACATAAGCACGAGGTTCCAAGTATGATCCACAGAATCTACGTAAAAGAGGCAGAAGCATGGTGCAGTGACCCACACCCTTAATCCTAACAACCAGGAGGCAGAAGTCGGTGGATCTCTATGAATTTGAGTCTAGCCTGGTCTGCAGATGGGAGTTCTGGGACACCCAAAGCTACACAGTGACAGAGCTGTCTCAAATAAAAAGAAAAATTTAGAGGTGTGCATGGAGGTACACACTTAAAATCCCCGTGCTGGGAAAATGGACACAGGCACTCTGGAGCCCTGGGGCTCACTGGCCAGCCAGTCTAGCTAATCAGCTTGTCCCAGGGCAATGAGAGACCCTGTCTCAAAACACAAGCTGATGGCTCTTGAGAAATGACACCCAAGCTTGACCTCTGGCCTCCACACCTCAATTGCACATATCCAAACACAGCTGTCATGACTCTAAGGTCGCTTAGATGAGCTACTTTAAAATTAAAAGAAAGACACACACTTTTTATGAAGAGATGTTAGCTGGACATAGTGGCACAGGCCTTTAACATCCAAATTTTATGGGCAGAGGCAGGTGGATCAACACAGCAAGTTCCAAGACAGCCAACACTTCAGAAAGGGACCTTGTTTCAAACAAACAAGCAAACACACAAAAAAGGACTGTTTACATTTTAGTTCCATGTATATGTATTCCTGTGTGTGGGCATGTGCACATGAATGCAGTTCCCTAAGAGGCATTAGATCCTCTGGAGCTGGAGTTACAGGCAGTTGTCAGGAGCAACGTGGGTGCTGGACACTGCACTCAGGTCCTCTGGAAGAGCAGGGCACACTCTAAACAGCCTTCACTCCAGCCAGACAAGCTCCTTTCTCCAGGTGCTCTTTTCCAGTTTGGGAACTAAGAGAGGACACTGCCCACACTTTCAACAGTATGTGTTTATCAAGATATTCTCTATAAAGAAAGGCTATCCCACTGCATAAAACGCAGTTTTAGAAAAAAAATGGGGCAGAGTGCAGGGAAAGAAGGTGGAGATAGAACCACTTGGAAGGATCTGGGGCTCCACAAGGAGAGCAACAGAACCAAAAAATCTGGGCCCTGGGGTCTTTCCTGAGACTGATGCTCCACCAAGGACCATACATGGAGATAACCTAGAACCCCTGCACAGAGGTAGCCCATGGCAACTCAATCTCCAAATGGGCTCCCTAATAAGGGGAGAAGGGGTTGTCTCTGACATGAACTCAGTGGATGGCTCTTGGATAATCTCCCCCTTAAGGGAGGTGGGGGGAGCAGCCTTACCAGGCCACAAAGGAAGACAATGCAGACAGTCCTGATGAGACCTGATAGGCTAGGATCAGATGGAAGGGGAGGAGGTCTTCCACTATCAGTGGACTGGGGAAAGAGCATGGAATGAGATGAGGGAGGAAAGGTGGGATTAGGGAGGGGATGAGTATGGGGCTACAGCTTGGATACAAAGTGAATAAATTGTAAAAAATAAAAAATTATATTAAAAAAGAAAAAATTGGCATTGAAGCCAAGAAATTAGAAATTAGTCAGCTAACTGTTCCAGTTGTGACACTTAGTTCTGTGATGTTAGAGTAAACCTCATTCTTTCTCAAGGACTCAGTCTGTCTAGTGAGGAGATTGGAGCCTGGGGACTAAATAATTCCATCCAAACCACTGTGTTTACCAGGTGACTCAAGACACTCAGAAAATGAAAAGCTACAGAAGTTTAAGGTTTCATCACCAATGTGGGCACAACTAACTGTGCTCAACTCTAGAGTCAGCCCTAGTTCCATGATCCCTAATCTTTAACCCTGTAGTCTCTTTTCCTCAGCTGCCTCAGCAAGGTTACATGGAGATCCAGGTAAGGGGTCTAAGAAAGGCACCCCAGCCCGGATATCTTTCTGAACAAACTCCAAACTGTTCTTAAGTCTCACTGCTGATGGCAGCCTTGGCTCTCTTCTTGGAGCTGGCTTCACAGAATCTTAGTGCTGGCCCCACTCAGCCTTAGGAAGACTGGTTACAAGGTGGGGGGGGGGCGCATAATCTTGGTTTTCAACTTAACACACTTGGAAGGAGAGAACCTCGGCTAAGGATTGGCTCCATCAGACGGACCTGTGGGTCTGTCTATGTATCATGTTGTTGATTGTCCTTTAAAAAACAAGAGAGCTCCAGCCACTGTGGGCAATACCATTTTTAGCTACAGGTGTAAGCTTGGTGGGCAGAGAGAGAGAAAGACAGAGAGACAAACAGACAGAGATAGAGAGACTGAGAGACAAAGCAAGTAGAATATATTCCCCATGATCTCCACTTCAGTTCCTGTCTCCAGGACCCTGCCTTGATTTCCTGCCTTGCCTTTGATCAATGAAGGGCTATTATCTCAAACCCAAATAAAGACTTCCCCAAGTTGCTTTTGGTCAGGGTTTTCATCATAGCAAGAGGAAACCTTAACTAGGGCAAGGCGGTCTGGAGTGTTCTCTCCTCTAGACCCCAGAAGCAGTCCTAGCTCTTGTGTTCCCAAAAGAGAAGAACTCAGACAGGACACAGCAGTACAGAGAGCAGACAGGGGTTTCCTTAACTCTGCCACGTAAACCACGGTGCACACTTTCCACCAGGAGCCAGCTGAGCCAAGCAGAAATGGTGCTGATCCTGGCAGGCACAGGGCTTACGGCTCTCTCCTCTCTTGTCTCCCCTGTGCCTCCTCCAGGGGACTGCGGTCTGGGCATGCGCCTCAGGTGAGGCCGTCTCCAGAGCTGGTTTGAACTGAACTAAACCGAGTCCACCACCATCGATTTTCGTCAAATCTTCTTTGGGGCAATCAGCTGGCCCAGCCAGAGACACCAACACCTCTCTTTAATATCTGTTGTGTTAGCCACCACTACCTGTCTTTTGGGTACAACTGAGGCACCTGGGGTACTGTTAGTCTCTCCCGAAGCTAATCCCCGGCCGAACCAACACCCTCCCATCCAGGGTCCTTGAAATAATTGGGAAGAAGTTGTAAGGTTCTCAAACCTTTAAAAGTCTTAGTCCTTCCTGTTGGGCAGACTTGACTGATATTTTTAAGTAACTTTACAAGGTTATTCTTTGTCTCTCGAACGCCTGAGAATTGCAGAATGTTCCATTCCAGCAAGCTCTGAGCGACACAATGGCTTCCAATGACCTTGGACAGTCAACTATGTCATGAGAAAAGGCAGGAGGGCAGCGCAGAGTTAAACATCGTTATAAGTTAGTCCTGAGATTGTAGCTTGGGAAACAAATGGCATTGGCTCTCCCGAAGAACTGGGGGAGACAGCAAGTGGATACATTCTACTGCAGAGCCAAGGGAAGGAGGGGAAAGATTGCAGTGATGCCTTCTGCTCAGGAGACTCACTGCTGAGTACAGGAAGGGCACGCTGAGCCCACAGCTCTTAGCCTCTTTATCCTATGCATGGATTCCAGAAGAATGAGCTACCTCTGCCTGTAGCACTATTCCTCAGGAGTAGGGGTAGATAAGAAACAGGAAATAGTCCTTTCTTCCCTCACAGCAATCATCCCCTTCAGCAAGAAACAAGGGAAAATTCTAAGACAGAGAACACTGGGTTTTGAAGGACCTCTTTCTGACATTTTCAAATTTAAGTTGTCTTGTGATCTTTATTTCACAATAAACAAAGTTGTCCTTAATTTTACTCCCTGTGGATCTTGAATCAGTTAAGCACATGGTTCTTGTAAATTTCTAAACCTCCCCCCCTTTTTTTTATGTATATGAGTGTGAATGAATGCAGCCAGAAGGTTTTCCTAGGAGGGGTATGCTCTTTTTGGCAGCCCATTTTACCAAGAAGTCAGTCTGCTATAGATATATTTATAAAATACAAGAAAATATACAGGGGTTTGAGAGGCTCTTAAAAATGCAAAATTTATTAGGGAAAAGGGTATCTGCACTCTGGGATGCTCTGCTAGTGAAGTATTTCCTGGAGCTGGCTTGAGCTGAACCAGAGTATAGTACCATCTTTTATACCTGTTTGGTAGTGAGGGGTAAACCTGATCCAGACAGACAGACTATTAGTACCTACAGGACTTCATGTCCTGGATATTTTTTCTTGTTTTTGTTGTTTGTTCATTTGTTGAGGTTGAGTCTGTTAGTTTTCTTGAACTAAACTTTTCCTTAACACTGGGTTGTTCAGAGTTTGCAAAGGCTAGTTTTAACCTCCTGCTTAGCACTGGGTTATTGAAGGCTTGCAAGAGGCTAATATCACGCATTAATAGTTGATGGTTATATGCTAATATGTATTCAATGTTTTTATGATGCAACAGAAATGCTCTTTTCTAGCCATTTATTTGTCTGGAGTTAGAAACGAGGTCCCTGGGTTGACACAGCCAACACATAGCTCTTGATTTCTTCAAATGTATTCTTGGGGTTCAAAAGCATGCAAGTGAATGCAGAGAGAGTTTGCTTCCCCAAATGGCTTACTCAGAAGGAAGAAAGATGATCATGGCTATTCCCATGGCACAATCATCAGGAACAGCCAAAGATACTATGTTATCTAGACTTCACATCCCTGTAGCAAAATACTGGAGAAGAGCAGCTTAAAGAGAGAAGATGTTTCTTTTGGCTCAAAACTTCAGAAGTTTCAATCACTGTTTCTGAGTCATAATGAAATGGAGCATCATGGCAAAAAAAAAAAAAAAATAGCATAGCTGATCACATGGTGGTGGCCAGGAAGCAATGAGAAAGAGAACACTAAGAGAGCTGACATTTCTCTTTGGTCCCTGGCCTGTGGGATGATGCTATCCACATTGAGGGCAAGTCCACCTTCCACAATCCTCTCTGTGCACGCCCTCAACAGACACACTCAGAGGTGTGATCTGCTAGTCTCACAGACACTTCCCAGTCCAGGCAGGCTGACAGCGAATGTAACCATCACAGATGCAGCATGGCCTTCTGTTAACTTGAAATGATGGTCTATTTGATTCCGTGGGCTGCTATTCAACACCACAATGGAGAAGTAAAAACAGACTTTTTCTCCACTAGACTTGGATGATACAAGTTGAAAATCAAAATGGTGACAATGCGGGCTCCTCCAGAGACCCGGGTGAGTGTGTGCTCTGTCCTCTCTTCTGTCCCTTGCTGCTGCTGAGCCTTACATGCATGCTTACAAATGCACAGCTTCAATCTCTGCCTCCATCATCCTACTACATTTTCTTGTATTTCTGTCCAAATTGCCTTCTCCTTGTATGGACACTAGCCAAGCACATTTTGTGATTTGGGTATTGGCCAGCACCTGCCAAAAGGATACAGCAGCCTGCTGTCTATACTAAGAGAACTGCTCTCTCCCTATACAAGTGACTCTGGGTTGGGGCTGGGGAGACAGCTTGGGGGTTAAGAGCATGTGCTGATCTTGCAGAGGACTCAGGTTCAGTTCCCTGCACTCAAATCAGCCAAATCACAACCTTCAGGATCCAGCTCCAGAGAATCAAAGCCCTCACTGGCCTCCTCGGGCACTGCCCTCATGTGCACAAAGACATTCACACTCATGCACATATGGGCAAAAAAAATCTTCTTAAACTTCTGGGGTTATTGCTGTAAATGGAATATTACTATTTCTTATTGATATATCTTCTGGTAAAGCTTGCTGTTAGTCCTAAACAGCTGTATAACCAAATCACCACACAGAGACTGGGTTTATTTAGTTAACCTAGAACACAATGTTGGGCAATAGCTACTCCCTCCTAAACCTTCAAGCCCTCATACGTTTCCTAACATTTAGATTTCCCACATTATACTTGCTTTTTGTGGTATATTAGGTCCAGTCCATCTCTCCACCTCCGTCCATTATCTCTCCTCCTTTCTCTTCTCCTAGCTTTCCTCGCCCTCTCTCCTCCCACTCCTCCTGTCCTCTGGCTCCTCCCAGCTCAACATTGTGTCTAGTTGCTTTATTTTGTTTATACAGAGTTGAGACAGGATGCTTAGAATAAATATCACAATACAATATCCGAATTGAAACCAGAAGGGGGGAGGGGGAGAAATCAGCATTTGAATGAACAAGGGTAAGGTGTATACATTCCAAAGGAACATTATACCAACAGATTATTGATAAAAGAATAGTCCTGTTAAATTCATAGCAGAAAATGATACCACCTTGTCATTTCAATTTTTTTTCTCTGGTTCCTAATTAGGGTGAAAGTGGCTTTTCTACCTGTCCATGAACAGACCATGATATCTGAGCTGTGCCTTGAGGTGTTCACACAACATCTTCCTCTGTCCCCTCACGCAGTCCCTTGTTCCTTGTAACTGAGAGAACCCACCATACTAATACCTACTCTGGGATGGTGTTTTAAAAGCACAGTTAGTACATGAATATGTATGGAGGGGGCCTAAGAGAGGTGTGTGGCTTTCCAGGTGCCCCTATGTCCTTGGGAGTTGAGGGCTGACAGTAAACTCCATGGTCTAAGGGTTTCAGAGCCTGGATGGTTGAGCCCAAGAATATGTGAGTAAAAACACAACAGTCTGCAAGGGAGCTGGAATCTTTGGGTTACTGCATCCATTTGATTTCTGTCTCATTTCCACACCTACAGTACCATATAAATTGATGGGTGAATGGACCTCCATGGGTCATCTGTCCAAATATTTGATGAAACAGATTGTAATCCAGGAAAAGTAATTGTGGATGGCTGGGATTAGCATAGCAAAGAAGGAAGAGGACAAAACGGAAAAGTAGAACTAGGAAGTTGAGCAGGAGGAGGAGGTTAGATGGGAAGAGGAGGAGGATGAAAAGAAATCTTCCAATATTACATAGAAAAAAAGAAGAACAAGAAAAAGAAGATGAGGAGGAAGAATAGAAGGAGGAAGAGGAGAAAGAAGAAGAGAAAAAAATCTTCCAGTATCACATCAGAACTGGAGAGGTAGCTCAGCAGTAAAGAATACATACTGTTCTGAGGGAGGCAGAGGCAGACTGATTGCTGTGAGTTCAAGGCCAGCCTGCTCTACATAGCTAGTCCAGAATAGCCAAGACTTCACAGAGAAACCCTGTATTAAAAAAATACAGACAGGGTCCAAGATGGTGGCGACCAACTCTCACGGTATCTGAGGGGCACAGGATCCAAAACTCGAAAATTGGTGAGTGGAGGGGCAGATGAAGCCAGAACATCCACATTGAGGTTGTTGGGCAAGAGGGGACAACCCCGTGAGCTGGAACAGTTTGGACGCAGATCACCTGTGGACATCTCCAGGGACTGAGAGTGGAGAATATTCGACCCTCCTGCACTTCCCCTTTCCCCAAGCACTGGCCTTCCTGGTTGGCTGAGACTGCAATGAATGCCCCCCAAGTACAAGCCTCCACACTCAGTGACTGAAAAGGCTTAGGCAGACCTCGGTTTGAGGGGACCGGCTAGTCCAAGTACAAACCTCCTTGCTCAGTGACTGAAACAGCACAGGCAGGCCTCCCAGAACTGCCACTGGAGCGGGGCAGTGGCTAGTCTGTACAGGAGCCTGTGTGCTCCGTGATGGGGGCTACAGAGATATACATGCCCTGCGGCCAAACAGTAGACACCATTGAGCTGATGAATCTCCTACACTCTCATTTGCCCCTTTGGGCTGAAATCTGAGAGTAGAAAACAGAGGGATCCCCTGTGCTTTCTGATTAGGCCTGCGATTGAGTGAATGCCCCTTTAAGCAAGTGTTTGCAGAGCCCCAGATCCAGAGTTCCCCTATGCTAGCAGCCAGACACCAGATCCCTCCCACCCACATCCCCACTGTGAGCAACATAGGGTTCCTTAGGACAGCATTCTCAACATTGAAGCCCGTGTTCTGTGGGTCTATCAGTGGAGTCCAGGCAAACAATACCAGGAAGATAGTACAACAGGCCTATAGACCACGGAGGTTGTCAGGGCATCCGCGCATGCGCATTGTGCCCATGCACAGAGCCATCCCCTGCAACTCCCCCTACACCCCTTCCCCTGCACGCTTAAGTGCCACCCTTCAGGCATCTACATGCTCTAGCACCCTCTCCCTCAAGGCACACTGCCACCCACATGCCCACGCTTGCTCGCCCACACTTGCTCTCCCACACTTGTGCACCTGTGCCTGGGACCCTCAGGCATAGCCGAAACACCATCAACCACTCTCAAGCCAGTGGACCTCCTCATCTTCCTGAAGAATACTCCAGACATCAGAGACAGACAGACCCACTCTGAAGTACAGACTCCAGGAACAAACAGCAAAGGTTACTGAAAAGCAGATGGCTAGAGGTCAGCATAAGAACACATCCAACAAAAGTCAGGGCATCATGACTTCACCAGCAACCCCAAAAATCAATGAATATGCTAATTCATCAGAAACACAGGAAAAATTATTTTAAATCTATGCTTATCCAGTTGTTAGAGGCCTATAAAGAGGAAATGAACAAAGTTCTCAAAGAATTACAGGCAAATCCAGCCAAACAAATAGAGGCAAAGGTAGTGACATAGAGAGAGGAAATGAACAAAAAAATAGAGGCCATCATGGAAAGACAGGAATCCACATTCAAACAGATGAAGAAAATGGTGAAGACATGAAAACAGAATTAGAACCAATAAAGAAAACACAAACAGAGAAAACCCTGGAGCTGGAGAACTTAGAGAAAAGATCGGGAACCACAACGGATAAGCATCACCAACAGTATACGAGACAGAAGAATCTCAGGCACTGAAGATACAATTGCAAAGATCGATACATCTCTCAAAGAAAAAGTAAAATCAGAAAAGTTCCAAACACAAAACATGCAAGAAATCAAGGACACCATGAAAAGACGAAATCTAAGAATAATAGGAATAGATGAAAAAGAAGATTCCACGCTCAAGGTCCAGAAAATATTTTCAATAAAATCATAGAAGAAAAATTTCCCAACTTAAAGAAAGAAATGGCCAAAAACATACAAGAGGCCTACAGAACACCAAATAGACTAGGCCAGAAAAGAAACTCCTCATGTCACATAATTGTCAAAACACTGAATTTACAGAATAAAGAAAAAAATATTAAAAGTAGCAAGGAAAGGGGGCCAAGAAACATATAAAGGTGGAGCTATCAGAATCACATCAGACTTCTCAACAGAAACTATGAAAGACAGAGGGCCTGGACAGATGCCATGCAGACTCTAAGAGACCACAAAAGCCAACCCAGACTACGATACCCAGCAAAGCTTTCAATCAACATAGATGGAGAAAACAAAATATTCCATGGCATAACTAACCTTAAACAATATCCACGCAGCAACCCAGCCCTACAGAAGATACTAGAAGGAAAACCCAAATCCAACGAAACCAACTACACCCAAGAAAACACAGGATATAGAAAATTTCCCAAGAAAGAATTAAAAGGAAAAAGCATTGAAACACAATAACACCGTCAACTCCACAATAAAAGGAACTAACAGTCATTGGTCACTATTATCTATCAATATCAATGGACTCAACTCTCCTATAAAAAGACAAAGACTAACAGAAAGGTTGCAGAAACAGGATCCAACATTCTGCTGCATCCAAGAAACACACCTATGCAACAAAGATAAACACTACCTCAGAGTAAAGCATTGGAAAAATGTTTTTCAAGCAAATGGACCCAGAAAACAAGCCCGGGTACTGATCCTAGTAGCTAATAAAATAGACATTCAACCAAAATTAATCAAAAAAGATAAGGAGGGGAACTTTCTTCTCATCAAAGGAAAATTCCAACAGGACATCACAATTTTGAACATCTATGGCCCAAATACAAGACCACCTATACCTGTAAATGAAACATTAATAAAGCTGAAAAAACACATTGATCCCAATACCCTAAAAGTGGGAGACTTCAACACTCCACTCTCATCATCTGGTCAGAAGCAAAACAGGGAAACAAGGGGACTTACAGAGGCCCTAAATAAAATGGATCTCATAGACATCTACAGAACTTTTCACCAAAAATCAAAAGAGTATACCTTCTTTTCAGCACCTCATGGAGCCTCCTCCAAAATAGACCATATAGTCAGGCACAAAGCAAGGCTCAGCAGATACAAGAAGATTGAAATAATCCCTTGTATCCTATTTGACCATCATGGTCTAAAGCTGGACCTCAACAACAACAGAAACAGCAAAAAGCCTGCACATACATGGAAACTGAACAACTTACTACTCAATGAAAGTTTGATTAGGGAAGAAATAAAGAAATTAAAGACTTCCTAAAATTCAAGGAACATAAAAGCACAACATACCCAAACCTATGGGACGCAATGAAAGCAGTGCTAAGAGGAAAGTTCATAGCACTAAGTGCCTTCAAGGAGAAATTTGAAACATCTCATACAAGCAACTTAATGGCCCAACTGAAAGCCCCAGAAAAGAAAAAGAAGCAGATACACCCAAGAGGACGAGACAGCTGGAAATAATCAAACTCAGCGCTTAAATCAATCAATTAGAAACAAATAAAACTATTAAAAGAATCAATGAAACCAAGAGCTGGTTCTTTGAGAAAATCATCAAGATAGACAAGCCCATAGCCAAACCAGCAAAAAGGCAGAGAGAAACTAACCAAATGAGTAAAATCAGAAATGAAAAGAGGGACATAATTACAGACACTGAGGAAATCCAAACAATCATTAGGTCTTACTACAAAAGCCTATATGCCACAAAATTTGAAAAAGCCCTGGGCCAGATAGATTAGTGCAGAATTCTACCAGACCTTCAAAGAAGTACTAACTCCAATTCTCTCTAAACTATTCCACAAAATAGAAACAGAAGGAACATTACCAGAATCATTCTATGAAGCCACAGTCACGTTGATTCCTAAACCATACAAAGACCCAACAAAATAGAGAACTTCAGACCTATCTCACTTATGAACATTGGTGCAAAAATACTCAATAAAATACTTGTGAACCAAATCCAAGAACACATAAAAGATATCTTCGACCATGACCAAGTAGACTTCATCCCAGGGATGCAAGGGTGGTTCAATATATGAAAATCCATCAAACTGAAGGAGAAAAACCACATGATCATCTCCTTAGACGCCAAAAAAAGCATTCGAAAAAATCCATTCATGTTTAAAGTCTTAGAAAGATCAGGGATACAAGGCACATTCCTAAACATAGTAAAGGCAGTATACAGCAAGCCTATAGCCAACATCAAACTCAATGGAGAGAAACTTAAATCAATCCCACTGAAATCAGGGACAAGGCAAGGCTGCCCATTGTCTCCATATCTCTTCAACATAGAACTTGAAGTCCTAGCTAGAGCAATAAGACAACTAAAGGAGATCTAGGGGATACAAATCGGAAACGAAGAGGTCAAAATATCACTATTTGAACAGATCCAAGATGGCTGCCACGAGAGAACACTGTGTCTGAGGAATAGGAGAGCAGAAACAACGCAGCGACCAGGAGACTGAACTCTGGGACCTAAAACGCCAGCATTGTGAGTGCCAGGTGAGCGGAACTCCTACGGTGAGAAAATCTAGTGGGAAAACCCTAGGGACACCCAGTTATTACCTGGAAAAATTTCCCGGTGACCAGCTGCGCACAGCTCTGATCTGAACAAGCAGCCGCGCTAGGCGCCCGCACCCGCCATTATAGACTGGATCACACAGTCTCGTGGGCAGTCTCAGGAGGAACCGGGTGCCGTTTTCACTGAACTGCACACTGCGACCTCACACTGAACCCAGGTTCTGCTTCAACCTGCAGGTGTGCTGCAGGCTCAGACCGATCACCGGAATCACGCCAGACTGAGTGGATTGGGGGACCGTTTTGACCAGTCCGCACACTGCGGGGGAGCGAGCCGAACGCTTCCACCAGCAAAAACTCAGTCAGTGTGTGAGTCCGCCTGCAGGTCTGGGAGGAACCTGAGTTCTGCCTCAATCCACTGCAGAGAGGATCCTGGGACCATCTTGACCAGACCGCACACTGAGGGCGAAAGCTGCACGCATCCGCCAGCAAAAACCCCAGTTCCGGTGTCTGTCCACGGGCGAGACAGAGAAGGCCTCAGGCACCATTTCAGAGAGCCCTGCATACAGCGGATGCACACCAACCCAAACCCACTGTGTGTGCCCCAAATATCATCT
>CM053766.1:140540353-140556098 GCA_028658305.1 Pachyuromys duprasi | reverse complement strand
CTATGGACTTGAGTGTCAGTTTGCAGCCACCAGTTTAAATGTGAATGAACTCTGGCGACAGCAAACATCCGAAGAGGTAGCCATTGTGCCCTGTCCTTGTCACCAGTGAGAGGTGGTAAGGACAAGGTGCAGGTTTCAGCTGTTCCTCACAGTCCCCGATTTCATAACAGCTCTCCTTCCCCACTTCTGTCATTGCTGATCAAACTAACCCCAGAGGCCAGGTTCACCACTAACCACTTCTCTGTGACTGCCACAAAGAGTCATCAGTAGTCTAGCAGTCCTGTACCTTCCCATTGAAGTCCTGGGGTGCTTTCAGATCCTGGCTATCACACATGGATGGAAATGAACTAATATCCTCTATTCTCACCAAGACTTTTCCTCCCAGCTCCATAAACAATTAAGCTAAGACTCATTTTTACCATTGCTTCCTTATTCCATGCTGCTATAGCAGCTGTCCTCAGATTAAACTTCACAGGATGATGAGAGGCAGCAGGCCACCATGGTAGCTGTAGGAGAGGAAACTGGATCTCTTCCCAGAATGCCTTATCCTCTCTCTCTTTCTCTCTCTCCCCCCTGTTTTAAGATACTGGTTTTGTCTTTGTAGCGTTGGTGGTCCTGGACTCCCTTTTTAGACCAAGATGGTCTCAAACTCATAGATTTCTGCCTGACTATATCTCCCTGAGTGCTATGATTACAGGCATGCAGCATGGCACATGGTTTTTATGCTCTTTCTTATAAAACAGCTGAAAGGAATTTCTGAACACCTAGGACTTCATCCTTCCAGTTACCTCTGTGTAAATCTTGGGCAGCCCATTCAATATTCTCTGTCCCCACAGATGGTTTACTCACTATCTTAGCTTGTAAGCTCTACCGTGTTTGATTCTCTTGACCTCTATACCAGGAGGGTCCAATCAGGAAATAGATCTCACTTAAATAATGGAGACAGAAGATAGTTAATGAAGGGAAGTTCTTACTTTTGCTGGAAAGTTGAAAATTGACAAGAATGTACTACCAACTGCAGAAGCAGCCACCTTGCTCCTGCTAAGGGAGCTAAAGAAATGAGAATAAATGAATGTTCAGACCAGGGCTCAGGGAACCTCTCTTCTTGCATCTCTGAGGAAGGGGTTCAGCCCAGCACCCAAAGCAAGCCTGTGCCTGGTTAGTACAGGGCTGGTGCTCAGAGTCCTCGGATGCCATTTTCCTCCCTGTTCTTGTTCCTCTAATGTTGTACTTACTCTTGAACAGACCTTGCCCTGCCTGGAACCCCATATCTTCTTCTCTTCCAGAGTCTGGTGTTAATTCTGCAAGCCACTGATGTGTGCTCAATGGCATTTGTGTGTGTGGCTCTTCCTGTTGGCCCTTGGATAATTCTGTGCAGAGCTGGGGGTGAAGGGCTCTAAGTTGTAGCCTTGGACCTTGGATGTCCTCACCTTCCTGATCCAGAAGACAAATGGGGCATTAATGAGGAATAATGGATGTGTCCACAAGGGTGTGTCTAGAGACCATCATCTGAGGAAGAAAGGCCCACCCTCACTATGTGAGGTCCCCTCCACAAGCTGAGGTCCCAGACTGAAAATGAGGTGGCAGGTGGTGGGTAAAATGTCAGCATTCACCTCACACTGCTTATGGACACAGATTCACCAGCTGCCTCACGTTCTTGCCCATGTCTTCCTCTCCATGACTGGCTCTCTTTTCAAACTGGGAGCCAAAATAAACCCTTTCTCCCTTAAGCTATTTCTTTGTCATGGCAACAAGGAAGAGTAACTAACTCTGTGATGGATGGATGAGTTCATTCACTCAGTTGTGCTGACGCTTTCTCAGCACAGATGCCTGTCATCGCCATGTCATACAGACTATGTACACATGGTTTTCCTTGGTCATTAGGCTCCATTAATGCTCTAAAGACATGCTCAGGAATGGGTGAGATCAAAAGCTTGCACTGGCCCTAATATGTTGTAGACCTGGCTTCCCTGGCTGCATGTACAGTCATTTATACACTATTTATATATGCCTCCATTCCATCAGGTATGACAAGTAACATAGATATGACCTGAAGAACATGAGGGATTTGGGTTTGTACTTCCCTGAAGGCTAAAGATGTTCATTTTTCATGTAATTATTGGTCACTTTAGCTCTGTTTAAGTTCTTTATGTATTCTGGGTACTAGTTCTCTGTCAGATGAATAGCTTGTAGATATCTCCCCATTCTATATTAAAACTAGCAATCATTGAGAAGAAATAAGATCCTGGAGAGAGTGAAAGGGAAACAAATCTCCTACATCCTGCTTCTGAGAATGTAAATTAGTGCATCCACCACAGAGGTGACTATGGAAATTCCCCCTAAACACCTAAAACTAGAACTGCCACTACATAGCCATCCTAGTCCTGGGCACACACTGGAAGGAAGCTAAGGAGACACATGTTATGGCTACCTGCTTATCAGTGATTATCACAGCGCTCCGCACAGCAGCCAACTCATGAGGACAGCCTGAGTGTCCACCAGCGAATGAACAGATGAACACAATGCGGGACAGTCAGGTGTGCTAACTCAGAGTGGTAATTGCAACACTCAGGAGGCTGGAGCAGGAGGAGAGTCGCAAGTTCAAGGCAACTCGGATTCCATAGTGAGTTCCAGGGTGTCCTGAGCTGTGGAGTGAGACCTTGTGTCAGACACCAAATGTAAGAAAGTAAGGAGAAAGAAAATATGGAATAAATATGACAATGAAGTGTTATTCAATCATACAAAATGAAATCATTTATTTGAAGGAAAATGTGCACAAGTAGAGATTATCCTGTAAGTGAAATAAACCAGGGTCAGAAAAACAAACATCATGCTTTCTCTCAGATGGGGAATCTAAAGAGGAAAATTAAAAAGACACAAATATTGAAAGAGGACTTATTAGGGAAGCTAAAGGAAACAGGGGAGAAAGTGTAAGAAAGTAATGAGGATGAACACGATCAAAATATACAATTCACCAGATGAAAATGTCACAATAAAATCTGCTATCTTATACAATCAATATAACCTAATAACATGTGTAAGAAATAAAGCAACTGAAGGTATTGAACAAGTTACACACAAACAGTATCATACTGTATGTGAGAGAATTGGGGTACACATATTTTAGCATTTCCAGGGATTGCAGACCCTAACCATATATCTACATCATGTCTAGATTACCTGTAATTCCTACTACAGTATAAATGCTGTGTGCATAGTTCTCAGATATATTGTTTTATAATGACTAAAAAAGGTAGTCTGCACCAGTAATGACACATTTTTTTCTGAATATTTTTGCCAAGCAGTTGGTTAACTGCGCTGATGCAGAACTCCTAGGTAAGGCGAACTAGATACACCCTCTTACCAAATGCCTAATGTTGGCCTTTGGTTCATATACAAAGAGTCAAACACAGAGGTCAGACGAAGATTCTTTAATGAAGCTCAGGAAACCGCTGAATTCAGTAGGTTCACCTTCATTTTTCTGTCCCTTGGATTTAGAGTGCTAATTCAAATTCTATGAAACATGGATTCCCATGTTGTAGGCATACAGCACAGTTTGCGGCTCGGGCACCACGTGGAATGGACCCTTTCACTCATGAGGCATTTGTGACGGCAGATACCATATAAACGTCTGCACTTTTTACTGTTCCCTATTCCAAAACAAAAACAAGGACACCTGCATCAGTCCTGAGGATCCAAGTAGAGGCCAGAGGCTCAGGCAATGAAAGGGAGGCAGTGGAAGTGCTCACCTTTAGTGGATTGCGGACTTTGTGTCATCTCATGTCCTCTAAGGACACTCAGGACCAATCCCAGCCCTTCATAAATGCTTCTTCTTGGAAGTGCAGTAACTTGCAAGGATAAAAAGCACAGTGGGTTATGACGTTAACAAAAAATAAACTAATGACCTGGACTGGAAATCTAGCTGTGTCCCAAGCCAGCTGGTAGAACGTTGAGCTAGTGACTTCCTTCCTAGGGCTCTGTTTCCTCTTTAATACAGACATAGATGTCTCAGAGAGCTGTGGTAATGACTAGCAGAGACAGTTGGTGTTTGCCTAGCTTGAAGCCTGAGTTCCAGCCTTAGCATAGCATAGACTGGCATGTCAGCCCATATTTATAATCTCAGCACACAGGAGATAGGGGCAAGAGGGTCAAGAGCTCAAGAACCTTATGAACAATACATGGTGAGTGAGAGGCTTCAGCAATATGAGAACCTGTCTCACAAGAAATAAAAGTAAAATGTAAATAAATTAATTATTAATTGATATGTATAAAAATGCTAGTATTAAATAAATCTCCTATGCAATAACAATATCTCAGCAAAGAGTGAGCACTTAAGATATTTTACAAGGGAAAAACTAAAGTAGAAGGAACACATTAGGAAATAATGAAACTTAATGGCTTAAAAGAAATAAAAAGTGAAAAGCATATTTAAATAAAGAAGAAAAGACCCATAGCTGATCAAAATGCACACAATTAATAACCATAGGGAGCCTGACCCAAGTACTGTATCTACAATAGAACCCACCCACTCAGAGACAGCACAGGAGAGAAACAGAAAAACAATAGGAGAAAGAAGAACAGGACACCAGCTGCTAAAAAACTGTCTTCTAGACATGACTGGGATGCTATGCCCATGAAACTGTAACACTATGGATACATAAATAAGACCTACATGACCACACCAATGGACACACAAGCCTGGATAGGAGAACTCTCACAGGGCCTCACTCCCTGGAGGAAGAGTTATAGACAATCCACGGTGGCTGAGAGGGGAAGAAGCAGTTTCTCCAGGGATCAGCTCCCTGATCAGCTACCGTAGTGGTCAGCACTAAACACACATACATATCAGCATCACTGTATGAATAAATTCAGAAGACTAAACACACACGCAAACAAGAGGTCCACTTTATAATAAAACTTATTGAAAATAATGCTTTATGGCAGAATAAAGATTCTTGTGGTGTATTCAAGCTACTCATGCCTTCCAAGGACAAAGGAAAACAAAGGACTCTTCACATCTGAAACTGGACAAATATTGCCTCCATGTCCTTCCTAAGGACTCTAACAGGGACAGAGCTTCAGAAGAGCAAATTGAACACAAAATTCACTGTTAAGTGCACAATGCTTGTAGAACTCTAACTAAATGACAACTTAAAATCAGACCACCAGAGCTCAGTAACAGAGTGGTGGTCTATCATGAACCACAAAAATACAAACATGAAATGATTGTGTAAAAGATGCAGTGGCTACCGGTATTGACAAAAGAGCCACACAGCACAATATAAAGATGGGAGTGTACTGAGAACATGGGCAGACATGTTCCATGGCTTCAGGCCAAGTTACTGCAGAGGGATTTGTGGCAAGAGACAGTGAAAGGAAGAAGAAGGGTCTATCCCATCATTCCTAGCTGCCTGGTGTGGGACTCAGTGGCAAAGCACTTGCCTAACATCCATGAGGACCTGGGTTCCATGCAAACCATGGCAAAAAGAGAAAGAAAGAAGGGAATATGGAAGTAGGTTGTGAATTTAAATCAGAAGCACCAGTAGGAATTCATGGGTGCTTATTTTTAAAAAGTTCCCTCCCCCCACAGCTGTGGTGACTGCAAAGTTTAGAAACATTGGCCAGCCAATAAGAATTAGAAAGTGTAATTGTGGAGACCATTTCTGGTCAAAAAACTACAAAACAACCCTGAATCATTCTATTACACAAGAGACTGAGGAAGCTAGAAAAGACAAGAAACACAATATTGCAAGGATCAACACCTCAGATCTAAGGCTCTCCCTCTGCCTTGACTAGGAGTTTGTCTTGAAATAGGGATGATGGCAACAATAGATTCAACTTGTGGCTCAAAACAATTAGTCTAAAGTCTGTGAGTTCAAAGCCAGCTGAGTCTACAAAGTGAGTTCCAGGAGAGTCAGGGCTGTTACACAGAGAAACGCTGTCTCAGAAAACAAAGGAAACAAAAAAACACAAACCCATTAGTCTAAAATAAATCATATTTAACTGAGTAATGATGTATCCACTGTCTCCTGAATCCAGCTGTTACTGAGGGAAGAAGAGGAGGATGAAGGTGGAAACCCTGGAGGCCTAGCCCTTTCTCCAAGCCAGAACTGTATCTCAGACCATAAGAGGCTGATGGAATTGGCTACAGATTTATACACAATTCCTGCACCTCTAACTTATAACATTCCTACCAACAGAATAGAAGGTTCTGGTACTTTCTGAAGAATTACAGAAAATAAAGAAGCTGCCTTCATTGCACATTAATGTTCCCAGTCTTGACCTTTCTACCTAATTTTTTGTTAAATAAAAATTAGAAATTAGAAAATTGAAACATGGAGAACTGAGTGGCCCAGGAGATTTTGTCCCAAGATCTGAGGCTCTTCCCACAGCCCCAGACAAACAATCTCATACCCACCCCATCATCCAACCAGACCCACTCTCCAATTCTGTCCCTCCTCTGAAGGGGTCTAGGTTACCTGGAATGACCTGGGATTGAAGCAGCAGCAGAGCCATGGCCAGCACTGCAGTCTTCATGGCCTTAGGAAATCCAGGGTATTGACCTGTATCTAGGAAAAACACAAGGCACTGGGTGAGAGCTCTGGATGCCTGCTCCTTGTAGTCAGCTGGGACACATGTTCTCAGAGGTCCACAGGTACAGTCTGCCTCCCCATCCCTAGGCCTCCACATCCACAGCACTGACCACACACTCCTAAGCTAACACTCCCTTATCCACTCAAGGACCAGCAAGACTCATTCCTTCAATGGCCAGAGTATAGCCCTGCAAAATATGTAAGGCTTTATCAACAGCCAACCCAGAATCCCCTACTCTGGTGGCAAAGGAGTTTATGAGCCCAAAGCCATAACTGAGAATCTGTTCTCATTTCATGGCAGCTGAGAGAGGGAGATTCAGTTGTTTTCTTTTTAAGTGTGACCCCTAGTAGATTTTCTATGCTCTATTGAACGTCCCCACATCCATGAGTCTGTGAACAGCACAAATTGGACTAGCTGAGATATTGTTTAGAGGGCGGGGCCGGAGAGACAGCTCACTGGTGAAAATCACAGCTGCTCTTTAGTAGAACCCACATGACAGCTCGCAACTGTCAGCAACCCCAGTGCTGGAGGCTCCAACACCTTCCTTTGGCCTCTGTGGTGCAGGCGGTACACAGGCACACATGCAGAAAAAACACCCACAGCCCCTCACCCCCACACACATTATAATAAATATCTTTTACAAAGATAGACATGAGGTTGGGAGGAAGGCAGGGATTTTGGAGATGGATCTGAAGGAAGTCAGGGGAAGGAGTAGGGGCTGGATATGCTCAAAATACATTGTATGTAGATACAAAATTCTCAAAGATTTCATTAAACTATTATATGAAAAGTGTTAGTATATATAAAGATCCTCAACACTGCATGACTCTTTTCAGGATGATCTTTTCTACTTCCCACTATTTGCCTGCAAATTTCATGATTTCCTTGTTTTTAATTGCTGAGTAGTATTAAAAAGACAGATATATTGAAAGGGGGCTATTAAGGAATCTAAATGGGGCTGGAGGGAAGTTTAAGAAAGTAATGGGGATGAACATGATGTATGCCATATAACAATGTCACTATAAAACCTACCATCTTACACAATCAATACCCCTTAATGACATGTACAAGATATAAAGCAACTGATAAGGTAAACAAAGATTACACACAAACAGTATCATACCTTATGTGAGAGAATCAGGGTATACATATTTTGGCATTTCCAGGGATTGCAGAACCTAACCATCATGTCTAGATTACCTATAATTCCTAATACAGTATAAATGCCATGTACATACTTCTCAAATGTATTGTTTTAAAAAACAAGAAAAGGTAGTCTGCACCAGACATGACACATTTTTTTCTGAACAGTTTTGTCATGTGCTTGGTTAACTCCACTGACGTACAACTCCTAGGTAAGGTGAACTTGATACACCCTTTTACCAAATGCCTAATGTTGGCCTTTGGTTATGTATACAAAGAGGCAAACACAGAAGCCAACCAAAGACGCTTTAATGAAGCTCAGGAAACCACTGAGGTGAGTAGGTCCACCTTCCTTTGCCCGCCTTGGCCTTTGACTACTAATTCAAATTCTGTGCAGTATGTGACAGAGGGTTGTACTTCACACAGCACCATTTGTGTTTCGGGCACCGATCGGTATAGATCACTTCCTTCTTGAAGCATCTGAGACGGCAGGTACCAAGAAAATCCCAGCACAATTCATTTTTCCCTATTTCAGAGCAAAACAAAAGACACCTGCATCAGTCCTGAAGATCCAGGCAGAGGCCAGAGGCCCAGGCAATAGAAGGGAGGCAGTGGAAGGAGTGGTCATCTCTAGAAGTTCAGGAAACTCATATTATCTCACATCCTCTAAGGACACTCAGTACCAACCCCAGCCTTAATTAAATGCTTCCTCTTGGAAGTGCAGTGACTTGCAAGGCTTAACAAACACAGTGGGTTATGAGGTTAACAAAATGAACCATCAGAAACTATCAACCTGGATTTGAACTCTGTGTCCCAAGCCTGCTGGTAGACCTTGAGCTGGTGACTCTTTTCCTAAGAATATGTTAACTCTTTTCTACAGACTTAGTTATCTCAGAGAGCTGTGGGAATGAGCAGCATAAGCAGTGTACCTCAGTGGGTATTTGCCTAGCATGCGTGAAGCCCTGAGTTCCAGCCTTAGGATAGCAAAGACTGAGCATGTTGGTCCATAATTATAATCTCAGCATTCAGGAGATACAGGCAAGAGGATCAAGAATTCAAGGATCTCTTCAGCAATACATGTTGAGTTCAAGACGAGCTTCAGCTACATGAGACCCTGTCTCAAAAAAACTTGTAAAATGTAAATAAAATTAATCATTAACTGATTTGTATAAAAACACTAGTATTAAATAAATCCAGCTATGAAACAATAAAACTTCAGCAAAGATTGAGCAGTTTAAGATTTTTACAAGGAAAAAAAACAACCCTAATCATTAGCAAATAATGAAACCTAATGGCTTGAGAAAAAATACAATGTTGAAAGCATATTTAAATAAAAAAGAAAAGACGCACAACTGATCAAAATGCACACAATTAGTAACCATAGAGAGCCTGACCCAAGTACTGTGTCTGCATTAGAACCCACCCACTCAGGGACAGCACAGGAGAGAAATGGAAAGACAGCAGATGGAGGACCAGGACACCATCTGCTAAACACTGTCTTCTAGACATGACTGGGATGCTATCTCCATGAAACCCTAACATTATGGCTACATAAAAAATACCTACATGACCTCACCAGGAGACACACCAGCCTGGATAGAAGAATTCTCACAGAGCCTCACTCCCTAGAGGAAGAGCAATAGGCAATCCATGGTGGCTGAGATGGGAAGAAGCAGTTTTCTCCAGGGATCAGCTCCCTGATCCCAAAGTGGTCAGCCCTAAACACACATACATATGAGCATCACTGTATGACTGAATTCAGTAGACTGCACACACACATACACACACACACACACACATGAAAGTATGCACGGGTGCATGAATACATGCACAAATGCAGGCACCCACACAGATGAACACAAAATACTGCTTCATGCCAGCATAAAGATTGGTGTGTGTATTCAAGCTACTTGTACCTTCCAAGGACAAAGGACAGCAAGGAACTCTTCACATCTGAAACTGGGAAAATGTTAGCTCCGTGTCCTTCCTAAGGACCATAACAGGGACAGAGCTTCAGAAGAGCAAATTGAACACAGAATTAACTGTTAAGTGCACAGTGACTTGTAGAACTCTAACTAAATGACAACTTAAAATCAGACCACCAGAGCTCAGTAACAGAGTGTCTGTCCATCATGAACCACAAAGATACAAACATAGAATGACTGTGTGAAAGATTCGGCAGCTACACATTCTGACAAAAGAGCCACACAGCACAATATAAAGATGGGAGTGTACTGAGAACATGGGCAGACATGTTCCATGGCTTCAGGCCAAGTTACTGCAGAGGGATTTGTGGCAAGAGACAGTGAAAGGAGGAAGAAGGGTCTATCCCATCATCCCTAGCTGCCTGGTGTGGGACTCAGTGGCAGAGCACTTCCCTAACATCCATGAGGACCTCAGTTCCATGCAAACCATGGCAAAAAGAGAAAGAAAGAAGGGAATATGGAAGTAGGTTGTGAATTTAAATCAGAAGCACCAGTAGGAATTCATGGGTGCTTAATTTTAAAAAGTTCCCTCCCCCCACAGCTGTGGTGACTGCAAAGTTTAGAAACATTGGCCAGCCAATAAGAATTAGAAAGTGTAATTGTGGAGACCATTTCTGGTCAAAAAACTACAAAACAACCCTGAATCATCCTATCACACAAGAGACTGAGGAAGCTACAAAAGACAAACACAATATTGCAAAGATCAACACCTCAGATCTAAGGCTCTCCCTCTGCCTTGACTAGGAGTTTGTCTTGCAAGAGGGATGATGGCAGCAATAGATTCAACTTATGGCTCAAAACAATTAGTCTAAAGTCTGTGAGTTCAAAGCCAGCCAAGTATACAAAGTGAGGTCCGTGACAGCCAGGGCTGTTATAAAGAGAAACCCTGTCTCAAAAAAAAAACAAAAGAAACAAAAAACATAAACCCATTAGTTAAAATAAGTCATATTTAACTGAGTAATGATGTATCCACTATCTCCTGAATCCAGCTGTTACTGAGGGAAGAAGAAAGAGGAGGATGAAGGTAGAAACCCTGGAGGCCTAATTCTTTCTCCAAGCCAGAACTGTATCTCAGACCATAAGAGGCTATAGATGTATATGCAATTGCTGCACCTCTAACTCCCAACTTTCCTACCAACAGAATAGAAGGGTCTGGTACTCTCTGATGAATTACAAGAAACAAAGAAGCTGTCTTCATTGCACACTAAATTGCAGTGTTCCCAGTCTTGATCTTTCTACCTAATTTTTTTCTTACATAAAATAGTAGCAATTAGGAAATTGAAACACAGAGAAATGAGTGGCCCAGCAGGTTTTGTCCCAAGATCTGAGGCTCTTTCCACTGCCACAAACAAACATACCCATCCCACCATCCACCCAGACCCACTCTACAACTCTGTCCCTCCTCTGAAGGGGTCTAGGTTACCTGGAATGACCAGGGAATAAAGCAGCAGCAGAGCCATGGCCAACACTGCAGTCTTCATGGCTTTAGGAAATCCAGGGTATTGACCTGTGTCTAGCAAAACACAAGGCACTGGGTGAGAGCTCTGGATGCCTGCTCCTTGTAATCAGCTGGGACACATGTTCTCATAGGTCCACAGGTACAGTCTGCTTCTCCATCCCTAGGCCTCCACACCCACAACACTGACCACACACTCCTAAGCTAACGGTCCTTTATCCACTCAAGGACCAGCAAGACTGACTTCTACAATGGCCAGACTATACCACTGTAAGTATATGTCAGGCTTTATCAAAAGCCAACCCAGTATCCTCTACTCTGGTGGTAAAGGAACTTATGAGCCCAAAGCTGTAACTGAGAAGCTGTTCACATTTCATGGCAGCTAGGAGAGTGAGATTTTTTTTTCTTAAGAGTGTGGCCCCTAGTATACTTATTGTCTATGCTCCATTGAACAGGCTCACATCCATGAGTCTACGGGCAGCATATATTATGCTGACTGAGATATTTTTAAGAGGGCGGGGCTGAAGAGACTACTCAGTGGTTAAAATCGCAGGCTCTTCTTGAGGAACCACTTAGGTCTCAGAACCCACTTGACAGCTCAAAACTGTCAGCAATTCCAGTTCCAGAGGATCCAACACTATCTTTTGGCTTCTGTGGTCCAGGTGGTACACAGACATACATGCAGACCAAACACTTACAGCCTCCACACATACACACTATAATAAAATATTTCGTTAACAAAGATGAACATGAAGTTGGGGAGAAGGTAGGGAGGTAGGAGATGGATCTTAGAGAATGGGAATGTAAACTTGTTCAACCACTTTGGAAATAAATCTGGTGCATTCTCAGACAATTAGAAATAGTGCTACCTCAAGATCCAGTTATACCCCTCCTAGGCATATCCAAAATATGCTCAAGTGTACCACAAGGACATTTGCTCAACCATGTTTGTAGTATCTCAATTTGTTACGGCCAGAAAGTGGAAGCAATCTAGATGTCCCGACACTAAGAAATGGATACAGAAATTGTGGTACACTTACACAATGGAATACTACTCAGCTATTAAAAACAAGAAAATCATGAAATTTGCAGGCAAATGGTGGGAACTAGAAAAGAGCATCTTGAGTGAAGTATCCCAGGAGCAGAAAGACACACGTGGTGTATACTCACTCATAACTGGATATTAGCCATGTAATATAGGATAAACATACTAAAATCTGTACACCTAAAGAAGCTAAGCAAAGATGAGGACCTTAGGAAGATGCTCAATCCTCTTTCAGAAGGACAAATGCAATAGACATCAGAAACAAGAGAAGACAGCGAACAGGCCAGGAGCCTACCATAGACAGTCTCTGAAAGACTCAACTGATCAAGGTATCAAAGCAGAGGCTAAGACACATAGCCAAACTTTGGGCAGAGTGCAGGGAATCTTATGAAAGAAGGGAGAGATAGAAAGACCTGGAGGGGACAGGAGCTCCACAAGGAGACCAACAGAGTCACAAAAACTGAGCCTTGGGGGCCCTGCCGAGAATGATACCTCAACCAAGGACCATGCGTTGAGAGGACCTAAAACTCCAGCTCAGATATAACCCATTGACACAGTCCTCAAGTGAGGTTCCTAATAAGAGGAGCAGGGGCTTTCAGTGGCAGGCTTTCTGATCACCTCCCTCTGAGGGTTGCAGCCTGACCAGGCCACAGAGAAAGACAATGCAACCAGCCCTGATGAGACCTGACAGCAAGGGTCAAATAGAAGAAGAGGAGGACTTCCCTATCAGTAGACTAGGGGAGGAGCATAGGGAAAAAAACAGAGGGAGGGTGGGATTGGCAGGAGACAAGTAAGTGATCACAGCCAGAATACAAATTGAATAAAGTGTAATAAATGATGATAATTTAAAGAAGAAGAATATTTATAAAAATGGAAAAAAGAAACTACTCACACACTTTTGGTAAAGAAATGTTACCTGGGCATGGTGGCACAGGCATTTAATCCCAAAATTTGAGAGGCAGAGGGAGGAAGATATATACAGCAAGTTCCAGGACAGCCAAGACTTCATTGAGGGACCCTGTCTCAAACAAACATACATACATACACAAATGACTGTTTTAATTTTAGCATATATATATATGTGTGTGTGTGTATATATATATATATATTCCTGTGTGTGGGTATGTGTACATGAATGCAGTTGCCCTAAGAGGCATTAGATCTTCTGGAGCTGGAGTTAAGGGAAGTTGTCAGGCTCCACATGGTTGCTGGTCACTGAACTCAGGTCCTCTGGAAGACCAGGGCACATTCTTAACAGCCTTCGCTCCAGCCAAACAAGCTCCTTTCTCCAGGTGCTCTTTTCCATGGGAACTGAGAGGACACTGCCCACACTTTCAGCCATGTGAGTCTATCAAGATATTCTCTATCAAAGAAAAGCTCTCCTACTGCATAAAATGCTCAATTTGAAGAAGAATTTTGGCATTGAAGCCAAGAGAGGGCTTGTATCAATGATGGATTGGATTCCTAAAGCTCACTGTGCCAACTATGCCACTTGTTTGTGTGACCTTAGAGTGAATCCTATTCTCACTCTCTGGGATCAGAATCAGCAGTGAGCAGATTGGAGTCCACGTAGTAAAAACACTCAGTCCAACCCACTGGGGTTCCCAGGTCACTCAAGATACACAGAAAATGAAAGGCTGCAAAAGTCTAAGGTTTTGCAGCAATTGTGTGCCCAAATACATGGGCTTCCCTCTAGAGTCAGTCCCAGAGCCATGATACCTAATCTTTAATTCTGTACAATTCCTTTACCTCAGCTGCCTCAGCAAGGTTACATGGAGAACCAGGTAAGGGGTCTAAGAAAGGCACCCCAGCCTGGATATTTCTGGACAAATTCCAGACTGTTCTTGATTCCACTGCTGATGGCAGCCTTGGCTCTCTTCTTGGAGCTGCTTCACAGAGTCTTAGTGCTGACCCCACTCAGCCTTAGGAAGACGGATTACAAGGAGTGTGGGGGTGATCTTGGTTTTCAACTTGACACACTTGGAAAGAGAGAACCTCGGCTAAGGATTGGCTCCATCAGACTGGCCTGTGGACCTGCCTATTGTCATGTTGTTGATTGTCATTTAACACAGGAGAGCCCCAGCCACTGTGGGCAATACCATTTTTAGCTATAGAAGTAAGCTAGTTATTCAGAGAGATTCAGAGAAAGAGACAGGGACAGAAAGGAGACACACAAAGAGAGAGAGAGAGAGACAGAGTAAGTAGAATATACTCCCCATGGTCTCTGCTTCAGTTCCTCTCGCCAGGGCCCTGCTTTGAATTCCTGCCTTGTCTTGTATCAATGATGGATTGGATTCTTAAAGCCAAATAAACACTACCCAAGTTGCTTTTGGTCAGGGTTTTTATCACAGCAAGAGAAAAGATTAACTGGGAAAAGCAGGTCTGGAGTGTTCTCTCCTCTAGACCCCAGAAGAAGTCCTAGCTCTTGTGTTCCCAAAAGAGAAGAACTCAGACAGGACACAGCAGTACAGAGAGCAGACAGGGGTTTCCTCAACTCAGCTGGGTAAACCACGGTGTACACTTTCCACCAGGAGCCAGCTGAGCCAAACAGAAATGGTGCTGATCCTGGCAGGCGCAGGGCTTACGGCTCTCTTCTCTCTGTCACCCTCTCCCCTGTGCCTCCTCCAGGGTGGAAACTCCCGGGAAACTGGCGAGCTCTTCTTGGCAGCCCAATTTACCCACAAGTCAGTCTGTGTGTTATAAGTAAATATACACAATTCAACGGTTTAAGCGGTCCCTAAAATTGCAAACTTCACCAGGGGAAAGGGTGACTGTGGTCTGGGCATGCGCCCCAGGTGAGGCCGTCTCCCGAACTGGTTTGATCTGAACTAGACCAAGCCCACCACCATCGATTTTCTTTAAATCTTCTTTGGGGCCATCAACTGGCCCAGCCAGAGACGACAACACCTCTGTTAAAAAATCTGTTGTGTTAGCCACCACAACCTGGCTTTTGGGTCCAACTGAGGCACCTGGGTGAGAGTGGGGCACTGTTAGTCTCTCCCGAAGCTAATCCCCGGCCGAACCAACACCCTCCCATCCTGAGTCCCTGAAATAATCGAGAAAAGTTGCAAGGTTCTCAAACCTTCGAAGTCTTAGTCCTTCCTGTTGGACAGACTTGACGGATATTTTTAAGTTCCTTTACAAGGTTATTCTTTGTCTTTCGAACGCCTGAGAATTGCAGAATGTTCCATTCCAGCAAGCTCGGAGCGACACAAAGGCTTCCAATGACCTTGGGCAGTCAACCATGTCATGAGAAAAGGCAGGAAGGCGGCGCAGAGCTGAACATCTTTATAAGTTAGTCCTGAGATTGTAGCTTGGGAAACAAATGGCATTGGCTCCCCCAAAGAACTGGGGGAGACAGCAAGTGGATACATTCTCCTGCAGAGCCAAGGGAAGGAGGGGAAAGATTGCAGTGATGCCTTCTGCACAGGAGACTCACTGCTGAGTGCAGGAAGGGCAGGCTGAGCCCACAGCTCTTAGCCTCCTAATTCTGTGCGTGGATTCCCAGAAGAATGAGCTACC
>CM053766.1:140400937-140539853 GCA_028658305.1 Pachyuromys duprasi | reverse complement strand
CCCTCCCCACTGTTCAGAGGACAGGTTTCTCGTTTCTCCAGTTTCCGTGGCAACATCATGTGTGTAGTAATAGCAGGTTGAGGGAAGGACAGAGAAAGCACACACATTTGGGCTGCAGCTCAGCTGGGACAGTGCTCACCCGGTCCAGAGGAAGCCCAGGCTTTGATTCCCGGCCCCACGGACATTAGGTGTGGTCGTGCAGGATTGGAATCCCAGGCCTGGGAGGTGGAGGCTGAAGGATCTGAAATTCATCGGCTACTTGCCTAGTTTGAGGTCAGTCTGTGATAAACGAGGCCCTGTCTGAAAGAGGGGTGTTTCATGTGGACTGTGATGTTCATGTGAACATTCTCAGGAACCTCCATTCTGGAAGGGGTGGCAACCTTGCTTTCTCCTGGAAGACACAAAGGAGTTAAATGTCCAATGTTGTACACAGCGACGCCCGCTCTGGCCTGCGGGAGCTAAAGATGGTGCTGTTTACAATTCTCTCCACCTCACTCTTCCCTGTCGCTATCACGCCAGGGAATGTGGGAGCCTCCTGGGCTGGCGTTATGCTACCTGCTACTGAGGATAAAAGGAAGAGGTTCTGTTGCTTCCCTGCACTGTCTCCCATCCCTCTGAGGGTTGGATGAGGTGCAGAAGCTAAGCTTTTCCCAAAAGTCCTGGCTGACACCCACCTCCCTCCTGCAACGATACTCTGCTTCTCTCCACTTTCCTAATGTTCAGGTTAGTCAGCATCCATCCCTAGCATGTTGATGACATCAGGCTGACAGGGATAGGGGAGGTTTTCAGGCAGCACCTGCTGATGCTGCTGGTGGTGGTGATGATGATGACAGAGGTGAATGTAAGCTCCTGGGTTCCTAGGAAGCTCTTAGAAGAGTTGCTCTTCCACTTCCAAGGGGTTGAATGGAAGCCATCAGTCCTTTGGTCATGGCCTTCCTCTCTGACACCCTGCAGTGAGGTGGTTCTGTCTGAACCCACCAGGCTTTAGCTAGGCCTTTACTTTCTTTAGTAAATTTTGATTTCTGAAATGATGATCTTGCTGTGACCAACTCTTATCTCAGTTAAGCTAAATGATGACTGTCATCCTAACGGTTGCTCACCGGTGCCCCCGAGGCTGGGAATTCTACTCAGTTCCACCTTTTGACAGTCAAAGGGTCTCATGACGAAAAGGGGCCAAAATGTACAGCCTTTAAAAATCTTTAGAATGACACAGCAAAGATACTTGCTGCCAAACCTGACAACCTGAACTTGATTGAGCACTGAGACCCTCACGTTATGAGCAGACTGGCTGCTGCAAGTTGCCCTTGGTGTTTGCAAACAGTACATGAATGAATAAGTGTAAGGATAAAATGCTTCGGTGGGTAAGAACACTTCCTGTGCAAGCAAAGGGACCCGAGTTTGGATCCTCGGCACTCACATAAAATGCCAGACATGCCTGCTCAGTCCTTATTGCCACTGTGCTGGAAGGTGGCAACAGACAAATCCAGGAACCCGCTATCAAGCCAGGCTAGCCAAAATGGTGAATTTCCAGCTCAGCGAGAGACTCTGTCTCCATGCAACATGATGAATAGTGATAGAGAACACCAAATGTTCTCCACTAGCCTCTGTTCCTGCAACACACACACACACAGTAGTGCATTTTGACATTCTTGAGTTAAAAACTGACATCTCACAGCAGCTTACAGCTCCCAAGGATCAACACCCTCTTTCTGGCCTCTACAGGCTCTATATATGGTACTATAGCATGAGTTACATGGTACCTGTGCACACATGCAGACAAAAAAAAATACACATATAAAATAGAAATAAGTAAATCTTTAAAACATGAGATCTCATTAAGTGGTGGTTTCTTTCTTAGCTTTGCTGTAAAAATAGGGTAGAATCACAGACACAGAAAACAAATATGCTGCTTAGCAAATGTTACCAAGTATAGGTCCCCATAACACCACGAAGCTCAGTCAGCTGCCCTCCCCAACCCCCTCCTCCTTGTGCCCCTCCCAAAGTAAGTGTCCTGACTTGTATAGCAACTGATTGTTTTTGTTTTATGTCTTCATGAAACACTCATTGTCAAGGTTACATTCCTAAACATCTTTTGTCTGTGTCTTATTTCCGAGACAGGATCTCACAGTGTAGCCCTGACTGGCAAACATCCTGTTTTTAAAATCTGCCTTTTACTATTTCTCTGATCTTCACTCCTCTGTCTTTACAAGTTGTCTTGAAATAACTGCTCACTGACCTGGCTTCTCCCACAATTAGGATTTTGCCAGTTGTATGCTCAGGATAGAACTCACACCCTCTGGTGTGTAGGCCGGGATTGCCAGAAACTCACTATTTACACCAAGCTGTCCTCAAACACACGGAGAACCACCTGCCTCTACCTGCTGAGCGCTGCCACACCTGGCTACTCTTATTGAACTCAAATTGTCCCATCCTTGGTGAGGGGACTCTACTTGATGCACGAGCTTTACTTAATAACCTAGTAACTGTGTTAGTCTTCTTGTGCAGTGCCCATCCATCTTTATAAGACTCCAACACAGCCCTCCGGCCTCGCCACCTTAAACATGATGCCCTGCTGCAAAGGACCCTGCACAACTAAGGGTCTGGGAGGGTTGGCAACAGTTTACCCAACCGAGAAACAAACAGTTCTAGACACAGAAGTTCTCAACCTGTAAGCTGAGACCCCTTTGGGTATCTATATCAGATGGGTACGTTATGATTCATAACAGCAGCAAAATTACAGTTACGTAGTAGCAACAAAATGATTTTATGGTTGGAAGAAGCCACAAAATGAGGATTAAGGGGCTGCAGCATTAGGAAGTTTGAGGGCCACTGAATCTAGAGGGGAAAGGAAGGCATGGGGGTTAAGTGCAGTATGTATGATGCTTGGGGTAGTCGCAAGCAAGGCTGGGCCACAAAGCAAGCACAAAAGGCTGACATCAGGCCCAGGCTGAGAACAAATTTAAGGCCGAATTTCTGAGGAAAGCACAAAGTAAAGAGGAAGGAGGAAGCTAGGCAGAGTGCACAAACATGGGGATCCCAGCTCTTGAGAAAAGTCCAAGGTTATCCTCAGCTACAGAATGACACACACCCCCAAAAGAGAGAGAGAGAGGCAGAGAGAAAGAAAGACAGAGAGTGGGAGGAGGGGTAGAGAGCAAGAGTTTTGTATGAAACAGCCTATCTGCTCCTCACACCTCATAGAGATAAAAGCCGTGTTTGTTTTGGGAAACCCGATTCCTTGTAGGGACGAATGGGACATTTCATCCTTGGGGGACAGGATTTCAGATACAAAGTGTCCACCACTGCTATTTGAGAAACCTAGGCTTCTCAGCCTTTTGCTCATGAACAAATTGGTCAGAGGAGTTCAAGCTAGTATAACAGGAAGTTGTAGACCAAAGTAAGGATTCTACCCAGGTCTAGCAATTTACTAGCATGAGTGAGGGGTTATACACAGGGGCAACAGGTAACCCCAAAGCGGGTGCACCAGTGTCTCGTGGCAGCATGGAAAATGGTGTTCCTGCCGTTGGTAGATGAGTCCCCTTCCTCAGTTAGCCTTCCTGCTCAGTCCTCCAGTGGCTCCCAAGACAACATTCAGCTGGGCGAAAATTATGACAGCTGAGAGAGTGTGCAGGAGGAAGTGAGAGTCCAACGACCTCCCCAACCCTCTGTCTATGAGGGACCTTCAAGAGGCCCAGCCTGGAGGGTCTCTTGCAGGTAGTCACAGCTGCCCTGATTAAGATGGTAATGGCAGGACACGAGAACTTGATGCTCTTCCAAAGGCCCTGGACCAGGTTCCAGTACCCACACGGTAGCACTCAACCTGTTGTCACTGCAGTCCAGAGGATTCTATGTCCTCTTCTGGCTTCTTTGGGTACCGCACACGTGTGGTTCACATGCATACATACATGCAGGCACAACTCTCAAACACGCAGAATGAAATGAGTAAGCCCTCGCTATGGTGATGGCATAGGTTCACAGGGACGGCCACTCACACACACCTGAATTCATGCGGTCGGTCCCTGGGAAGGCCCAGGACTCGGACTGTTTACACCGTCTGTTGGATAGAACACCGTGATTGGCAGGCTTGTCATATGCTGGTCCTTGCTGTGGGGTGATGGGTCCGAGACCTGAAGAGACCCAGAGATACTTCCTAGAAAAATAAAAAGGCAAGGGTCCTCTACACCAGAGGGGGCAGAGGGGCTTCAGTTTTGACACTACTGGAACAGTGCACCCCAAAGATTTGCAATTTTCTCAGTAATCCCTTGGGCAGAAGCCCTGGGGCCTCCCTGGAAGAGATTCCAGGACAACACACCCACACCCTTTCATGTGTGTGTGTGTGTGTGTATACATATCTATGTATATATGTGTGTGTGTGTATATATGTGTGTGCATATATTTTTTTTTCTTTAATCCTTGTTTTTTGCCTCCCTGGAAGAGATCCTACACTGTTCTGACTGCTTATCTCGGGACAGGTGGGGATGCCTGGACTGTGGTTGCATCTTTCCTATGAAACTGTAACATCAATACAAGAAAGGGAGAAAGGAAGCCCATCTCTGTTGCCCCAGTTCAGCCAAATTATAAATAAATCTGTTTTCCTTAGGAATGGCTGTTATTCTCAAAGAAAAGCAGTCCAGAGCATGTGTGCACACGCACTCACACATACAGACACACACACACTGTCATACTCACACACATACACCACACACCACATACACACACACACACATCTGCCTACCCTCTGTAGTCCCCACCCACTCCTGCTGGTCTCCCTCCTACTCTCCAAACATCTCCCCTTCTGCTTCAGTGTCTACATGCGTGTACCACGGCAGGTATGTGCACGTGGGGACACCTGAGCACAACTTTTCGGGAGTTGTGTTAGGAAACAGGTTTCTGGCTGCTCGGAATCTTGTCACACTTGAGATTTTCCAGGTGCCGTTTCTTGGCATCCTCTGGTCGGCCCTGCCCCCTCACTCGTTTGGCACCTCAGCTGCTGACATGTTGATCTATTACCGTACGGTCACCGCTGCTTTGTTCTTCCTCTGTATTTCATTTTGAGTAGTTTCTGTTTTGTGTCTCCAAGTTCATTCATCTTTTTGAAGAGACTTTTTAACTTTGTTTATTTTTTGACTTATTCAGTCTCGTGTAACTCAGACTGACTTTGAACTCGCTATGTAGCTGGCACTCACCTCCGGTCTCCCTGCCTCCGCTTCCTGGGAGCTGGAATTATACCCGTGTGCTCACTGACAGGCCAAGTTTTTTTAAGAGGTATTTGTTTTCCTTTTATGTGTCTGTTGCCCGTATGTAGGTCTGGGCATCGTGTGCATGCCTGGTGTCTGCAGGGACCGGAGGCGGCTGTCAGGTCCCCTGGAACTGAAGTTTTGGCTTGTTGTGAGCTGCCCTGACAGAGCAGCAAGTGCTCTTTGCCTCTGAGCCATCCCTCCAGCCCCTGAATGCTACAGGTTTTCTAAAGCCTTTCTGCTCTGGCAGAAGAGCACACACATTCCCGGCCCTGAGGACAGCTCTGCCTAGCTCACTTTGGTGATTCCTCCCCAGACTTTGGTAGTTACCTCATATATGTGTTCAGATAAATGTTCAAAGATGAGAGGGGTTCCCTTTGGAGACTGCCATGGTGTGGACATGTTTCTCTCTCTCTCTGTCTCTCTCTCTCTGTCTCTCTCTCTCTCTCTCTCTCTCTGTCTGTCTCTCTCTCTCTGTCTCTCTCTGTCTCTGTCTCTCTCTCTTTCTTCTTCTTCTTCTTCTTCCCTCCCTCCTCTCTGCCCCATCTGAAATTTTTAATGCTGATTTAAGTAGTTGTTATTAGTCTTTTCAAATTATTTTTAATAATTTTTCAGCTAACCTACAACAGGTCTCAATGTGACATTTCCATGTACATATGTCGTATTTTCTGTCTCTCCTCTCATTTACACCCTGCCTTCCCTCTGCCCCTTGGCTGGTCCCCTTCCTACTTCTGCTTTAATGTCTATACATTCCATTGCCCTCTCTTGTTCCCTATTCTCACCTCAAGACAACTTCCCCTTTCATGGTTCCTATTCTACTTTCATGGCATACCTATATGTCTTTGTACATTTAAATCTTGATTGCATATATGAAAAAGGCAATGTTTGTCTTTCTGAGTCCAGGTCATAATGGTCCCCAGCTGCATCCATTTGGCTGCAAATGTCATGATTTCATTCTTGTTACAGCTGTGTATACGGACTTCATTAGCTTTATTCATCTGTTGATGGACCTCTAGACTGATGACATATCTTGGCTATTGTGAATGGTGCATCAATAGACATAGATGTGCAAGCATCTCTAATAGCACAGACTGCGGTAAAGGCCCTAAGGATATTTGGGAATGGTACACATGGGTTCTACAGTCATTCTAGTTTCAGTCCGCTGAGGAAGCTCTGTACTGATTCCCATCACGGCCGTGCAGGTGCACGCCCACCAGCAGTGAACAAGGGCTCCTCTTTCCTCACATCCTGGAGGGCATTTGTTGTCATTTCTTTCCTTGGTGACAAATGGAATGTCATTCCCTTTCTGTGAGGGGACACCCAGGCAGGGCAAGGCTGGTGCCGATGTATAGAAGCTGGAATTCTATGCCTCTTTTTCAAAGGCTTCCCTTGCCCTTCTCCATGTCTGGGCCTCTGTTTGACTTGTCAAAAGGAAACCTGTGACTCAGCTAGAGCTTAAAGACTTTGTTCATCTGAGGGACACTGAGGCATCGGCAAGCCAAAGCAGGACATGTGCCTCACAGGGAAGTGGGTGTGGGCCTTTGCTTTGTCTCAGGCGGCAACTGCTGTCACTCCTGCACAGACCCTGGTGGGACGTCATTCCTTCTGGTCCCCTGTTGTTTCTTTCTTGGTTTGGGATTTTTTTAAGACAAGTTTTGTGTAACCCAGGCTGGCTACAACAGCCCTTTCAAGGCAGATTTTCAACGTTCCATCATTTAGTCTAAATTTGTGGTCAAATAAAGGCAGGGGGAAAAATGAGGTCAGGAAAAATATCAGTAGGTGGAAGGGGTCAAAGGGAAGGAAGTGAGCTTCTCACACGTGTGCCAGCTCCTCCAGACCAGAGCCACCCTCTTGGGACTGACATGATCTCCTCTCTCTCTCTTCTTTGTATCAGGTGACGCTCAGAAGTGCTGGAATCTCCATGGCAAGTGCCGCCACCGGTGCTCCCGGAAGGAGAGTGTCTATGTCTACTGCACAAACGGGAAGATGTGCTGCGTGAAACCCAAGTTCCAGCCAAAGCCAAAGCCCTGGATGTTCTAAGCGTAACTGAAGCAAGGATGTCACAGTTGGCAAAGTCATCCTAGGCTGACCCTGTGGATTCTTGAGCCCAGTCAATAAATGCACCTGCCCAACCCCTGTGTTGCTTGGGAAATCAAAAGTATAATCATCATCATCAACATCATCATCATATGACATGTCTATCTCCCATAGGTGAATAGTGGGATTTTCTTGAATCCATGAAGCATATGATGACATTAACTGTTGGGCAGCCAGCAGAGGTGTGCTTGTGTACATGTGTGTTCTGGAACTGTTTAGGTCGAAGGCTTAAGGTATAATCATTTGCAGAAGTTGACTTGATCAGTTCAATCCCACTGCCCTCGGCCATTGAGCTTTGATATTATTAACCTCTGTAACCTCAAAATCATTATTTTTTAATCCTGAAACCTTCCTTGCACAAGACATAAGTGTACTCAATTGGCTCAGTTTGCAGAAGTGGACTAATAAGCATGTTCAACTGCCTAATAGGAGAAACTCTGCTGTCCCTAAAGGGAAGGAGATACCCTGTCTATACAGTATTTTAGATTGTCTTGGAATTTCTATTGCTGCAGTGAATCACCATGAACCAAAAGGCAAGCTGGGGAGAAAGGGTTTATTAGGCGTAGGCTTCCACACCACAGTTCATCATCAAAGGAAGTCAGGACAGGAACTTAAACACAGCAGGAACCTGGAGGCAGGAGCTGATGCAGAGGCCACAGAGAGGTGCTGCTTACTGGCTTAGTCCTCATGGCTGGTCAGTCTGCCTTCTTACAGAACCCAGGACCACTAGCACAGGGATGGCCCCATCAACAAAGAGCCAGGCCCTCCCATCAATCACTAATTAAGAACATGACTTACAGGCTTGTCTACAGCCCAACCCTATGCAGGCATTTTCTCAGTTGAGCTGTCCCTTCTCCCAGGTGGCTCCAGCTTGTGTCAAGTTGACATAAAACTGTCCGGCACAGGTGCCATTTATGACACGTGCACAACTTAAAAATTCTAAGTTGCAGGGATACAGCTCAGCGGCAGAATGGCTAGCATGCATAAGGCCCTAGGTTCAATCCCCAGCACCACATAAAAATTATTTATGTGTGTGTACATACATATATAAGACAATCACAAAGGAAGAAAACATAATCAACAGTAATAATAAACAAATGAATGAACAAACAAACAAACAGAAGTGGATTCCAGGCACACTTTCTGGAATTAGCAGTCAGCTTCAAAGGAACTGTCATAAATGTGTTTAGGAAATGAGAATAAAAGATCGATAACAGCCTAGACTGCACAGGACCAATTTCAAAACCCAAACAGTTGAAGGGCGTGGCTCATGCCCACAATTCCAGCACTTGGAAGGCTGAAGAGAGTAGGGAAATCACCAAGAGTTTGAGACCAGTCCAACACAAGCCTTGGCTACAGAATAAGACCTTTTCCTAATAATAATAATCTGATACATTATTCTATTGCTACATTACAAACCCAATCTAAAATAGAATATAGTAAAATAGCCACTGTGTGCTGACTCACAGTTCTGGGCCTTAATTGAACAGTTCTTCTGTTATTCCCATGTGAATCACCCGTGTGACTACATCTCCTTCCTTTACTTCCTCCATAGTGGCTGGTGTTTACCCAAGAGACTATGCCTCAATATATAACACTAAAGTCCTGGGGTCCACAGCAAGGCAGGTGACCCAGGATCATCGTGGGGGAAAAAACTCAGGACAAGAATAGGGGGATATACGATTCACAGTGTATGGATGCATCATCCTCAAACAGATCCCCTAAGGGTAAATTAGACAGTCTAAGCCGGAGTTTCAGTGTCTAAAATGAAGACTGCAGTTAATGTACTTAAGAGTGGCCTGCATGTGCAACAGAAGAAAATCAGTGAACTCACAGACAGACCAACAGAAAATATACAAATCATAGTTATATAATATGTATGATAATATAATTTGACAGGGAGTGGAAGTTAGCATTACCAACCAGTTGTACATTCCAGCACAGTCCCAGAAGAAGAGACAACAGGGAAGAAAAGCGTATTTTGAAAAGATAACAGCTGAAAGAAAGCTGTCAATCTACTGAGTGATCTGGAAGTTCAGTGAACTGAAAAGCAGTGAAAACCAAACACAAGATCACAGTGAAACACAAGCTTCCGAGCCTGTCTCAAACCACAAACAGCTCCTGAGAATTGACACCTGGGGGTGACCTCTGACTTTCACATACATATGCATTCGTACACCTGCACGCACACGCACACGCACACACACACACACACACACACGTGTGTGTTCGAGTACACATATACAAACACAGAAAATGAAAATCAAGGTAGCAATCAATTCCCATGGATCTTGATCCTGGAAGCCTGACTGGGGTGTGAAGAGAATGAAGAAAGGACAGACAGACACATAGACACACACAGAAAACCTGGAGTCAGGCAAGGCATGTGCTCTAATGAGGCTGCAGCCACTGCTAGCCTTGTTGGTGTGTCCAGCACAGCGGGACAGTCTTGCCAATCTCCTAGGAGGTCTCTGCAGGCCAGAAGTCTCAGGCTATAAACATCCAGCAGGAGGAAGCTGTAGTTGCTAGTTTTTTCGCACACTGATCAATTGTAAGCACTTGTGCTTGGACTACAGGAAGGAGGCTTTGCCAGTCTGAGCAGTGCCCCTTGTCATGGTGGTACCTGTGCCAACAACACTCAGGGCTTCCTGGGATCCCTATGAGCAACAGCAAGAGAAGTTATTCTACGCTCAGGATTTGAACAATGCACTCTTTGGTGGTCAGAGGGTCATTGAAGAAATCAAGGAAGAAAAAAATTTAATCCTAGGATTAAGTGAAAACACAACAGAGCAGAAGCTTTGTAAGACAACTAAGGTGGTTCTGGGAGAGATGTTCATCATTTTGAGAGCCTACATCTAAGGATGAGAGTGGTTTCACATAAACAACTTAATGATGTACCTCAAGGTCATAAAAACACAAGAACAGGCCAAACTCAAAATTGGTGGATGCAAAAATAATGAAGAAGCTAAAAGAATGAGACAAAGAAGTAATCAGACAGAGTTGGTTCTCGGAAAAGATAAGGAAGCTGGGAGGGGCCGAGGGATGGCAGAGGGTTGGGGAGGTGGCTCATTTGCTACACAGGTGTGAGACCTGAGTTCACAGCCCCAGAACCTGTGCAAATGCTGGATACAAAGCAAGAGTCTCTGTGACCCCAGCACTCTACAGAGAGATGGGAGGCAGATGAGGAGGGTCCCCAGGGGCACATGGACCACCTTGCCCAGTACATGCAGCAACGTGAAAGGGGAGGACCCACACACAAAGTCCTCCTCTGACCTCGACACACAGACCATGGGATTTACAGACACGAACATGCACACACATTAAAATAATAATGACAATAATAATAATAATAATAATAAGCAAGGTTGATACACTGAAAAGCAGAAGGCTCTGATTAGAGGGCCACTGAGGTGGCTCGGGGAGAGGCCGTACTTCCCACAGAGGCACGGTGACCTGAGATCGATACGTGGAACCCACACAAAGGTTGAAAGAGAGGAACAACTCCGCAACGTCGTCCTGTGACTTCCACATGCATGCCGTGGCTCACAGGCATCTCCAATACACAATGATGAGTAGTTTTTTTTTTAATTAAAAATACAAACAGAGATTAAAACAGAGACATTATAGCAGATACTAATGAAATCTAGAGAGTCATAAAGAAAGTTTTCGATGCAGAGCATGGTTGTGCACAATTTTGATCCCAGCACTCAGGGGGCAGAGGCAGGTAGATCTGAGTTCAAGACCAGCCTCGTCTACGAAAGTGTCTAGGACAGCCAGGGCTCTGTTACCCAGAGAACAGAGAAACCCTGTCTTAAGAAAACCAAAAGAGGAAGAGGAGAAGGAAGAGGACAAGAAGGAGGGGGAGGAGGGGGAGGAGGGGAAGGAGGGGGAGGAGAGGGAGGAGGGGAAGGTAGAGCAGGAGGAGGAGGAACAGGAGGAGGAGGAGGAACAGGAGGAGGAGAAGGAGAAAAGAAATTGTTTGAGGGCCCAGGGAGCTAGCTCAGCAGCACTTGTTGCCAAGCTTGATGGCCGGAGTTCGATCCCTAGGCCCTACCTGTCAGCAGAAAGAGAACCAGCTCCCTGTAATTGTCCTCTGACTCCACAGATGTGTCATGGCTGAGCATGGGTGCACATGTGCATGGGGTGGTGGAGTGCAAAGGTGTAAAATCTTAATAATTTTGAAATTTTATATACTGGTGAATTTTAGAGCTGAGATCAAATGCATACATTTTTAGGCCCATATCATTTGTAAAAAATCAAGTCAAGAGTATATGAACGAGTTAAACTTATCTACAAGCAGCAATAAAAGGATAGAGAGTGACTCAGAGTCCAACACTGGTCCAACATCTACATAGCGCTGGATCTGATCCCCAGGGCCACAGGGCAGAAAAGGGGGAAAAGGAGAAAGGAGGGAGGAAGAGGAAGCCGCAGCAGAAGCAGAGAGAGCAGGAGAGACGGCTCAGTGGTTAAGAGCGCTTGCTGTTCTTACAGAGGACCTGGGTGCAGTGCCCAGCACCCACATGGTGGCTCCAGGGCTCCGATACCCTCTTCCAACCTCTGCGGGAACCAGGTACAGATGTGGAGAAAACATCTGTAGACATCAAATAAAAATAAGTGACTCTTTTTCAAGCAGTGAATAGAAGTAATAAGGAATCGCCCAGTGGCTGGAGAGATGAGTCAGTGATCAAGGGCCTTTGCTGCTCTTGCAAAGGACTGAGTTGGGGTCCCAGCACCCACATGGCAGTTCACAAATAGCCTGTAACTCCAGTTCAGGGAATCCAAAGCTGTTCTTCTGGAGTCTGTGTATACCTACACTCGTGTGGTGCACAGACATTCATGCAAGCAAACACTCAAATATATAAATAATAAAAAGTAATAAATATTTTTAAAAGGATCTCCCAGAAAAAATGTAATGGTCCTGTGATTTGCACGGTATTTTTGCAATATACACAGGAAAATTCAGTTGACAATAGATACTTGCATCTGGCTTTCTCACCTACACGTATCAGAAATAAGGGAAATTTCATTTCCCTGGACAGTCACACACGTTGCATGCCAACCATCAAAAAAGGTGCCTAGTAGATTCCCCAAATAACCACGAGGTGGCAGTATCTGCCTGTGAGACTCATAGAGCTGGTCCTTGTCTGAAGTTGAAAGGGAAAGGTCAGATGGATTGTCTCCAATAGAGCTAGCTGCCCAGGCGGGCCTGGAACTCAGGATGTTCCCACTTCAGCCATCGGGGTGCTGAAATTACAGGTGCACGCTGCAATGTGCTCAAAGTGTCTTCAACATAAGACTGGAATTAGAAAAAGTGAAAATTTTTATAGTAACTTTGGGAGTTATTATAGGTCTAAACATCTTTCTTCAAAAAAAGAAAAAAAAATGCTGGGCATGGTGCAAATGAATCCCAGCATTTGAGAGGCAGAGACAGATTAATATCTGAGATAAAGTTCTGCCGGGACTACATAGGGAACTTTTCTAAAACAGAGAGAGAGAGAATATGTAAGCATGCCCAGAAATTTTCTGCCATGGCAGACACAAGGACATAAAGTAGCCACAGCTTGACTCCATTTTGTTTTTAAACCACATTTTACACATTTGTATTTGCTTTTCTGCACAGTAAACATCATTTTTGTTCTCTCATTTGTACTTTTCTCAGTGAGCATGTTCTATTTTGCAACTAGGGGCAATGGTTTTAAGGCACGGTGGTGAGCTGGATTCATGGTACAGTGTGTGGGAGCATGCACTGCCCTCACAGACCAGGGTTCAGTCCCCCGCGCCCACATCAGGCAGCTCACACCACATGCAAGTCCAGCTCCAGAGAATCCAAAGTCTCTGACCTCCAGGGCACTCACACATTGCTGTACACATAACCACATATGCACACTCACACACCACACACACACACACACACACACACACACACACACACACACACACACACATATATATATATATATAATAGTTTTAAATTAAACATTTTAAAAGATTTAGAAAACCATATGATCTGTCTGCCATGGCTTTCTCTGATATGACCCATTAAGAGAGACACACATCACTTCTGGAACATTCTGGCCAAAACTGTGTGTGGTGTCTAATCCAGTCATTATTAGTAAACACCAGCAACTCAAGCCGAGGGGCACGCCATAAGGCAAACAGCTGGATGGGCAACAAATGTCGGTGACTCTTCCTCATATACCCCAGGCTGGCTCTGGACTTTCTGTATCATTAATCCTGTTCTTCTAACTCCTCCTTGCATGTGCCATCTTCAACATGGTGCCAGCGATCAAGCCCAGGGCTTCATCCAGGAAGCCCTCTGTCCACTGAGCGGCAAAGCTAGCCCTGGCATCGCCAGTCTCGGGTCAAGGAGGTCAAACAAATGCTACAACCCAGAGCTGGTGTTTTCTGTCTAGGGAAGCTCTGAAGATTAAACAGTGAGATTCTCCCCCACCCCCACCCCATCCCCTCGCTGTCAACAGCTGGTTTTAGTCACATTCTGTGCGGGCTACATAAAAAGGTACCTTTGTCTTAGAAAAACAAAGAGGTGAAATAAATGAATAGATAAATAATTAAACCACCACACCTGAAATTTACGTGCAAACGGCTCACAAAAGATGCACACTAAGGGCGGGCTGGAGAGATGGCTCAGAGGTTGAGAGCACTGGCTGATGTTCCAGAAGTCCTCAGCTCAATTCCCAGCTACCACACCGTGGCTCACAACCATCTATAGTGAGATCTGGAGCCCTCTTTCCGGCGTGCAGGTGTATGTGCTGGCAGAACACTGTATACCTAATAAACAAATCTTTTTTAAAAATTTAAAAAGATGCACACTAAGACTATAAAGGTGGAAAAATGGAAACATTTTCTGAACTGAAGTTCCATCCTCTACAATGGCTTTAATTTGTCTCAAGTTGACAGAAAACTATTTGATACAACTGATCCTTTGTCAACTTGACACACAAATCACTGTTAAGCCACACCTTTGCATCCTTGTTCATCCCCAAGGTCACACATTAATATTGACATCACAATATAAACTATTTTCGAACTTAAAAGTCTTACAAATTCAAACACTTTAATTCAGTCTCTCTCTCTTTTTTAATTTTTTTTCTCTCTCTTTTAATCCAAAGTATCTTTTAGAATCTAAAGCCTCTCAACTGTGGACTTCAATAAAATAAAGTAAAATAAAATATTTCCTTACTTTAAAAAGGAAGAACCAAAAGAATCATCATAATCTGAGCAAAGCAAAACCAAACTCCAGCCGTATAAATGACTCAATATCTAATATCTGGAATCTTCTAGGCTCCTCCGAAGGGCTCGTCGGGTCACTGCTCTGGCTCTTCTGTCTGCAGTACACACAGCTTGCTTCCTAGGTCCCAGCCAGCTCCGTTCCACCGCTGCTGCTGTTCCTGCTGGTTACCATATGGTACTGGCATCTCCAAAATGCTGGGGTCTCTTGCTGTAACTGGACTGCACCTTCACCTTCTCCTGGCCTCTATTCGGGGGCTCCATCACACAGTGTCAAGCCTCAGCTGCCCTCCATGACCCTTTCATGCCTTCAAAACCAGCACCACCTGGGTGACTGACACTACCAAGTTCAGCCACCAGCAGGAGGCACAACATTGGCGGCCTCCGGACCATACAGCTTCAGTGTGTTAACTATCAGGAAACACTTCTCAGAAGATTTTGCTTTAGTGATGCTTAATCACAGCTAACCAGAGCCGCAGGTTCTTCCCACAGAAGGCCTGGTAGAGTCTTTGCTTCCCTCTGAAACTTCACAAGCCAGATCTCCATCCTGTTCTCAACACCAATCTCAACATTCTCATCTTCCAAGTTCCCACAGAACAGCCCACTGAGCTTTCAACACTTAATGGCTTTTCTAGCCCAAAGTTCCAAAGTCCTCCTCAAAACATGGTCAGGACTGTGACAGCAATACCCCACTCCTGGTAAAACTTGTCTTAGTTAGAATTGCTACAATGGTACACCATGACCAAAAGCAAGTTGTGAGGAAAAGGCTTACTGGGTTAAACTGCCACATTGTAGTCCATCACTAAAGGAAGCCAGGACAGGAACACAAACTGGGCAGAAACCTAGATACAGGAGCTCACACAGAGGCCATGGAGAAGTGCGGCTTACTGGCTTGCTCCTTATGGCTTGTTTAGTCTGCTTTATTATAAAACCCAGGACCACCAACTCAGGTACCATCCACAAGAGGGCTGGGCCCTCCACCATCAAGCACTTATTTTAAAATACGCCTGCATTCTGATCTGATGGAGGCATTTTCTCAGTTGAGGTTCCCGCCTCTCAGATGACTCTAGCTTGTGCCAAGTGGACACAAAATTATTGAACACAGTCAATACCTAAGGAAATCATGGAAACTCTTAGTACTATTTCTTGTGAGAGAACTATTCGGAGAAGGCGGCCAGGTGCCTTTCGCTCAGCAGCAGTGACAGATCGCAGTGGCTTGTATTAACAGGCACTTTCAAAGCGCTAAGCCACCTTCTCTGACCCCTGAACCCTCCATCAGCCACCCCATTTGCAGGCTGTGGTGATTTCCACTTGACAGCAAAGAAACCTGACAATCAGGCTCAGGAAGCGACTGGGTCTGGGTCCCACAGCCTACGGTATAGCTGGGGTCAGTCTGTCTGACCCCTGCTCTCAGAGGTCATCACCAACTTCACAGCAGAGTCTTGAAGCCACACATGCGACATCTGAGGCTGTGCATGGAGTACTGGGGAATGAGGTCAGGGCAAGGGGCTAAATTTAGTTAGGTCTAGCCTGGCTATTGGCTTAAGCCTGGGATTAAACGTCTGTTCTCGTATCATTTTTGTTGGCTGTGAAAAATACTCCCACATAAGGGAAGGAAAGGTTTATATGGCTTATGGTTCCTGGCTACAGGCTATCACTGAGAGGTTGAGGCAGGAACTCAAGCAGGTGGAGACATCATATCCAGTCAAAGGCAGAGACGAGTGTACCCGTGATGCCTGCTTACTTGCTGCGACTCCTCAACCAGCTTTCTTCACTCTTACATAGTTCAGGGTCCAGGCCATAAAATGAGGACAGTCTACATTCAGGGTGGACCTCCTACCTCAATTAACCATCAAGACAATCCTGCACAGACACGGCCACAAACCAGCCTGGTCTATGTAATTCATCATTGAGAATCTCTTTCCATATGGTTCTCCTAAACTGTCAAAGTGTTCCTTTGGGGTTTCCGAAATCCATAGGTTTAACCTGGATGAGAACTCAGTCTTCCAGGGTCCCACTTGTTGTAGTAATTTAAAAAAAAATGAGTGTAGGGCTATATATTTTTCTTAGCACTATAATTATTTTGGCAGTATTATCTAACCGGCTATCACAAATAATAAGACACAGACACCTGTTACATTTTATAATTGCCTTATTACCTACCGTGGGCCAGGCAGATATTTCTACCTATGCTATCTCAATAACCTCACTACCCATCTCCCAGCCCCATCCAATGCCATCTGCCTTAATTATTTTTATCTGGGCTACCTTCCATCCATAATCCCAAGAGACTTGCTTGTATTCTTCATCTGGGCCTTCTTGTGCCATTATTGGAGTCCTTCCTCCTGGCCCACGTGGTTTCTTCTCCACCCTAACCCATCCTCCTTCCTCCTCTCTTCCTGTCCATCTGTTTTTTGTGATTCTCCTGTCCTCTAAAGCTAGGGAACCTTAGCCATGGCTAACGCATTCAGCCCTGCCCAGGTATAGGCCTATAATCAACTAATCAGGTATAAGATCTTAGGAAGGTTTACAAAACAAGGGTAGGTGTGCCTGGGAGTAAGCAGATCCTGGGGACCAGTAATTAGCATCAGAATAACCCCCCAACACCTGCTCTTCTCACACAGCTTCACCGTGTGTAAGAGACAATGGGAAAGACTGGTGCTGGCTGGAGTCCACTGAGTTGTGGATGGCTTGTGCTCACCACTGAGGATAGCCTGGTGTGTCTCCCTCTGAGTCTTCACTGCTAATGTCACCTCGCACTCACTCCTGTGGCTCAGCTGGCTCCTGGAGTCCTTGGCACTCCTGTTTCTAAGCTCTTCCACCTTGGCTCCACCATGGGGTGCTGTGCCCTTGAACAGCTGCCTAACCCTCAGTTCCCCACACAGACCACACAGGAACAGAGCAGGAACCAGGGCACCGACATCTGACCTCCACTCTGTTTGCTTCGTGATGGAGATCATTCCGCACTGGAGCGTTGTTCCTGAGCTCCGTGCGCATGTCTTGTCTGTCTTCCTCTCCAGCCGCCTTGGCACATCTGCAAGTACCAAGGGGGCAAGAAACTAACGGTTCCACACTGAGCAGGACAGTGTTCCCCAGCACTTCACTGGCATAAACGCTGAAGTCTCAGGAACACCGGACAGGAGCCTCTGCTCTTGACGTCATTGTACACTATGTTCTTCTATGGGCTCAACCCCAGAGAGAAGGTGGCAGATAGGGGAGCTCCCTACCCTCTTTCTTGTAAGCTCAGGTCTCCTCGGGAACTGAAGGGCAGAATTCTTCTCCGGGTGTCTTAAGCAGGAAGCAGCCACAAGACCACGAGATGGCACACCAGACACAAGCAGAAGTCAGCCAAGAAGGTTCCAGGGAAAGTGTTACATTGCCAGTGTCATTGGCACTGCTATGTTGAGAGCTGTGACTGTCATTGGCTCTGATTCCCGACCACTCCCCTCCAGCCATTCCCCCACGCCTTCTCAAAGGAGGGCATGGGGCCTCAAATCTTCTCAGTGGTCATATAGTCAGTGGTCCAAGAAAATGGGATCATAGAAATGGGGGGGGGGGGTTGCATGCACATGAGTGTGTGTGTGTATGTTTTGCACGTACACTACAGAAGCACTCCACCACAAAACCACATCCCCACACCTCCAGATTGTCTTTGTAGTGAGGAGGGATCCCTGCAAAGTGAGCTTCCTGTTTTTCCATCCTAAGACAAACAGGCAGAGAGGAACTGAACCCCGTGCCTCTCTAAGTGTGTTCTTTGCTGGGGTTGCCTCCTCCACCTTCCCGCATCATCAGTCCTCATCCCAGAAGGGATAGACTTTCTTCTGTTCATGTGAAAACTGCTTAATGTGGTTCTTAGGGCCCCACTTACCTGGGCAGCTTCAGGAAGTACCGAGTAGGAGATGAAGGAGGAAGGCTTTCCCCTCCCAGCCAGGTTGCCTTGCCTTTCAAGCCAAACTCACTGTCTCCTGCTGGATGGCACACAGGTGTCATTGTGTCCTTAACCCTTGTTAATTTATCGAGAGCTCTACCTTGCTCTTGGTATTCTGCAAAGTCCCAAACATCCAATATCATTATCCCCACGTTGTGGGTGAGGATCGTGAGGAAGATGTCGGGAGGATGGATTCTTTTTTCCGGAGTTAATCAAGCCCGGAACATCGAGAATGGTCATTAACGCCCACTCTCCCCAGCACCTCCTCCTGCAACCATCCCCCGCCCCCGCCACACACGCACATACACACAAATCCCCTTCATCTCCTTCCCTGTGGGGAAATGAACTCAGTCATGCAAGCAGAACACAGAGAGAGCTGGCAGCATGGATTTTATTGGCCAGCAAGGGTGCCAGCCCCAGAGCAAGCTACTCTTCTCCGGTCTTGGGGCCTGGGGGACGCTGGAGTGAGTAGGCAAGGCAGCACAAGGATGCATCCGGACACAGGTGCATGAAGGACTCCTGCCTCGTGCAGTACGTCCGGCAGGCCCCCTGGCCGTTCCAGCACCGCTTGAATTCAGGGCTTCCTGTGTGGAAGAAGACCACAGATCACAGAACAGCCTGTGGGCCACAAGTTACACCACCGGTCACAAGTTGGACTACAGATTAGGTCGCGCTGGTAATAGATTAATGCTCCAGTCATTTGTTAGACCACAAGTCATAAGTGAGAGCACTTGGTTATAATGTAGGGTCCCAGATCTCAGTCTAGGTGAGCCCACGTGTCAGAGGTTAGACTACCGGTTAAGAGCATAATTCACTGTGCCAGTAAAACCACCCGCCAGCTGTACTCTTTACAGCACCAATGACTGCAGCTGGTCTTCTTGCAATCCATCCTATACAGGGGGAGAGGAGGTTAAAAATCTTAATTAAATCATCACAGTCTCTCTCTCTCTCTCTCTCTCTCTCTCTCTCTCTCTCTCTCACACACACACACACACACACAGATGATTACCTGGTGGCACATGACCCAGGACCAGAAGAGCCACAATGAGCAGAATCCACTGTGCCATGGCCGCTGAGCTCCTGGGGCGGCCACTGGGAAGAAGTCAGGAAAAGAACCCAGCAGACAGTCTTGCTGCTACCCAGCTTTTATGGTCTGCAGAGCCATGAGCAGCAAGTCCAGGTGGGAGGATGAGGCCACGTGATCCCAAGGATGTTTAACTCTCTTATGACTAGCTCTACGTGTAATAGCCAGCAACATCCTCCTAACGCTGTGCAAGGACTTGAGGTCTGAGAGAGAGGGAGAGAGAGAGACAACTGAATCTTCCCAGCCTGTGAGAGTAAGAGAACACTTGATAAAGGCCTGCTTCTGTTCAGTGTCTTCCCATGAGATTGCCAATACTGATTGTCAGCTTGACAGCACCTCTGATCACCTAAGAAGGCCAACATTTAGGTATGTCTGTAATTTCTAGGTTGGATTAACGGAGATGGGAAGACACACCCTAAATGTAGGCAACCTCTCCACGAGCCAGGATTATCCTGGACTGCACAGAAAAAAGAAAATGAGCTGAGCACCAGTATTCTCTCTCTCTCTCTCTCTCTCTCTCTCTCTCTCTCTCTCTCTCTCTCTCTCTCTCTCTCTCTCTCTCTCTCTCTCTCTCTCCCCTCCCCTCCCTCCCTCCTTCCCTTCCCACCCTCACAAAGATACAACAGGACCACCTGATTCCTGATGCCCACACTGATGGAAGGTACCCTCACACCATAAGCCAGACAGACCCTTCCTCCTTTAAGTTGATTTTGTCACAACAATGACAGAAGTCACCAACCCATTCCCTAATCACTATGAGAGCTTAAACAAGTCAACGAACTGCGAAGAGGCCCAGTGTGCCACCTACGAAATGATGACAACCATCCTTTTCACTCCTTCTCTGAATTAATTACTTATTTTTATTAGGTTTATTTATTTTATTTTATGTGGCTTTTTTTTTCTGCACGTGTGTATGTGCACCGGGTGTGTGCATGGTGCTTACAGAGGTCAGAAAGTGAAACAGATCTCCTGGAACTGGAGTTAGGGATGGTTGTGAGCCACCATGGGAGCACTGGGAACTGAACCTAGGTCCTCTGCAAGAGCATCAAGTGCTCTTAACCACTGAGCCATCTCTCCAGTCCCTAGGTCTACCCTGAAACTGGAAGAGCACTTTCCCTGTAGAAAGCAATAATCACCTTCGGAGCATTGAATGAAACAAGGTTCTCAAAGTGTGGTCCCTGGAGACATACACATTCCCCAGCCCTACCCCAAATTTCTGAATCAAAGAGCCATGGAAGTCTTCCAGGCCTTTCTAAAAATACCACTACAGACAGAGCCACCAAGATAACACATGCGCAGAGCTTAGCTTGGCGTCTGGTATATAAGCGTCTAGGTTACATCAGGAAAGATGAGCAGGGAAAGGGTATCCCCGACAGAGGGAGCAGAATGGACCTGAAAGGGCAGGTCACAGCATCAAGGCCTCCTTAGAAGAGGCTGAAATGACTACTGGCCATGATGTCTTAAATGCCAAGTTCACACTTCTATGTCATAGAAAAAAAAACATGTCTATTTGATTGTCTGCTTTAGGGAGGTTAGCTCCAGTTACTTTTTCCTTGGGTGTTAAGACAGGGCCATGCTGTGTAGCTAGGCTGGTCCAGAACTGACCATGGAGCCCAGGCTGACATGGAACTCAAAATCCTCCTGCCTCAATCCTCGAGTGCTGGAATTCATAGGCGCATCTCACCACATCCATCTAGGAGATTACAATTTTAAATCAAGAAACTGAACCCCAAGCTGGGGAGCTGACTTGACCACGCTCACTCAGTGACTGAGTCACAGAACGAGGGCTAGAAACCAAGTCACCACACTCCCCCCAGGCAGGGAAGGCTCTTTGTCCAGCACAGCTCATCCTGCAGGGAGCCTGGGGCAGCCAAACTACATGGCAGAAGCATGGTCACCTTTCCCCAGTGCCAGAACTTATTGAAAAACAATAAAACCACAAGCTATGTCTATTTCATTAGCTGCAATTTATAGGGCAGTCCTGGCTTGATAATTGGCCCTTGGCAATCTCAGAGTCTTTTATTCTGATCTTAATTATTAATATTACACTTCACACAGTTTTATGCATGTACCTGTTTATATAGGTCTCTCTCTCTCTCTCTTTCTCTCTGTGTGTGTGTGTGTGTGTGTGTGTGTGTGTGTGTGTGTGCGTGTGCGTGTGCATGCTATAGTATAGCTACAACAAGGGGTTAAAGCAAACACAGAGTTCAGAGAGTACCACTGGAGGCAGAAGGCAGATAGGACCTGAGAAGTCACCACCATGGTAAGACAAGATATTAACCACACAAGCAGACAGCTTCTGGAGGCTCACAGAGCCCAGACACAGGGTTGAGCCTCGAGCCAGAGAGGCCGGCAGGACCAGTCTAGCCGGATAAGTGGATGGACAGCCGGTGAATGAGTGGTAATTCAAGCAGGCCGTGTCAAATAGTGGAGACTGCTGAGCTGAAGCCCTGGATAACTGGGAGATCTATTCATCCCTTGACATGTGCAGCAGATGGTCACATGACAGGTCTGCGGGGACGTTGCCATGACTGCATCGCTTGACCTTTCTATGGGTGAGGGTTCCAGGTAAGGGTACGATGCCCTTTACTAATCTGGTGTTCTGTAAGTTTGCCTGTTTTTCTGCTGCAGTTTTTATGCACCAATGAGTCTCCATGGGCCCGGTCTGCTTTTCTGACAGAGGCTGCGTTTTCTCTTGTAGGACTACCTTGTGGTTGCTTTCTGCCTCCTGGGTGCTCACGGTAGTAGCATCTATACCCCGCTCTGCATGTGCAGTCACAACGAAGCCAGCTGCCGCTTTAGAAAGTGGGGTCACCCGAGGCGAGGCGCAACCCAGAAGCCACCGTTCTGCAGGGGCTGAAACCTGGAGCTGAGCACAGCTCAGGAACTGCGGAAGAAAGTCAGACCAGAGGGAGGTCTCCCTGTCCCAAGCCCTGCGGGGGCTGCTTCGTCGATCTGTTCCAAACCTGGAGCCCCTCAGCCGTGACCGGAAGCCCCACGCACAGGTACAGCCTGGCCTCCTGCCCCGCCGCCACCACCACGCATACACCACACACACACCTAACGAAAGTGGCTCCCCGCTCAAAGAGCTTAAATCCTGGCCTTGCAGCCAGCTTCTTTTCTCCTTTACCAAGATCAGTATCTTTCCTGCTTCTACAGGCCTACAACAGTTTAAGTGGGCAACTAACTGACGGATAGATTGGGCCATGAGATAGCTCAGCAGGTAAAGACCCTTGCTGCCAAGTCTGACAAGAGTTCAAATCCCCAAACCCACATGGTAGAAGGAAAGAACCATCCCCTATAAGTTGTCTCCTGACGCCTACACAGATGCCATGGCAAGCTCTCTCCACTCCCCCCCCCAAAAAAATTAATGTTCTTAAGTATTAATTTTTTAAATGGGATAGTAAAGGACAGATGCATTAGTCCCTACTTATCATGAGCAAATGGATGATGAGTGAATTAATAATATCAGAATCAGATGTTCCGAATTCTACTACAGATGACATAGACCCTCTCTTCTTCAAAGCCCTTTTCCAAAATTACCCCTCCACCCAGAGCTTTCTCAAAGTGTGTTCTGTGAGTTATCTGCATCGCTTGGGCGTGTGTTTAAAACGCAGACTCGTTAGCCCTAAGCCCAGTCCTGCAGAATCGCCTCCCTTGCAAAATGGAACCTGGGAGCCTGAACACCAAGTTCCCCTTAGAGGCTTCCGTCCAGGGCTGAAGTCGGTGTGCCCAGTAGGTAAAGGGAACAAAGGTGGACACAGAGGGACATCTAGAGCAAGAAATAAACTCTGTCTCCAGCACCCCATCCCTACCCGGCCACCCCCACCTCCCGGGGAGGATTGGAGGAGGAGGTCTACAGGGCGGGGACCCGGGCTGCTTTGACAGGGCGGGGCCGCACGGGGCGGGGTGGCGTTGGACTGACCGGGCGGGACCGGCCCGGGGGCTGCGTGCTGAGGCCGGGGGACAGCAGAGTACCCAACAACCGGGGCGGCGGGGACTTGGAGCCACCGCGCATCAAGGTAAGCTTGTCTGTCCACAGTTCTCCCGACCCCTGCACGCAGTGTGGTCCGAGGACTGGGAGCCTCAAACCCGTGTTCCAAAGGGTGCGGGCCGGGGGCCGGGGGTGGGGGTGGGGAACAGGGTGGGAGAGCCTGGCACAAGGGATACCCCCACCCCCACCCCCACCATCCCCGCGCGCGCCACAGGACTTGGGACTCACAGCCAGGACCTCGAGTCGGGAAAGTTCCAACCCAGACTCCCCGAAAGGGCTCTTGAGTCCCAAGCCTTGTGGGCTCCCCTCCCTGTTCCCCTCCTGCACCAAACCTGTTGCCGGATCCCTCGCAGCCTCCCACCCTCCCTAACAACAGCTGGGGGCCATGGCGCCAGCGGCTCCTGAATTTTTCACGCAGGGGCGGGCGGGGCACGCCGTTCCCATGGCACCAGGGCACTCGGGTTACAGCCAGAGAGATCCCGGGGGCTCCAGCGCACGGTGCCCTTCCTCTTCGGGCAGCAGGAATAAAACTTCCCAGAGGCCTCAGCTCTCCTCAGGGTTCCCCCAACTCTGAACGAGAAGGAGGCTGGGGGGGGGAGGCCGCGGTCCGATGCTTTCTGTAGGGAGGGACTGGTCTGGGTAGGCAGGACATGTGCGCTGTAGATGCTCTAGGTCTCCCAACTTGCTGCAGCCCTGTCTGTGTCTGTGTCATGGGGGAAAGGGGTCATCCTCGGATGCTGGAATCAGCTCCTGGGTGTGTGCATCTGTGGTGTTCACAGCCTGTACCCTCGCCTCTTCTAGGCGGACCCGGTGGATTCTAGGCCTGAAACTAGCAACGGCCCCAACCCCAAAGAACTGAAAAGCCTCTTCCCAGTTGAACCAGAGAGGACTCTGGAGGAAATCATTTCCGCAAGTTCATCAGGACCCAGAGAAGAAGAGACTTCGGACTTACTGCCCAGCCCCTTCTTTTGGAAGGAAGGAAGGAGCCAGGGAAGCTAGAGATCATCCTCCTCGCTGAGGATGACTCTTAACACCCAGCAGGAAGCAAAGACCACCCTGCGCCGTAGAGCCAGCACGCCACTGCCCCTGTCGGCCAGGGGCCACCAGCCTGGCCGCCTGTATGCAGCGCCCCCTCCTCAGTCCCAACATCCCCGACTGGGCCAGTCAGCCTCCCTCAACCCACCGGTTCGGAGACCCTCCGCTGTCCAGGATGGGTGGTCCTCTGAATCCAGTGACTCTGAAGGCTCATGGGAGGCCCTCTACCGGGTGGTGCTGCTTGGAGACTCCGGTGTTGGGAAGACCAGCCTGGCCAGCCTCTTCGCCGGGAAACAAGACCGGGACCTTCATGAACAGCTGGGAGGTAGGAGCCCTATGGGACAAGCCATGCTGTGACCATAGGACTGAAACACCAGTGACCAGGGGCACAGGACTGCAGGCCACACACTGTACAACTCAAAAAGGGCATCATTCACATATGCTGGGAAGTAATGATATTCACCTAGGACTGTGCAGAACACAGCCTGGGCAGGGCTAGAGGAGGGACATTGGATGAAAGGTACATGATTTGTCTCCATGCCATAGGGGAGAAAATCTGAAGCCATGGGTGTCAAGAAAAGATGGGCTTTCACCCAGCTTGGCATTTCCCAACCCCAAAACCTCCTGACTCTCAAACTCCCTCCCCTCCCATCTGTAAGCCACCAAGACTTAAAACAAAACTAACATTCTTCCCAAATAGAGGGTTTCAGAGCTTCAGTTCTGAGCTCTGGATTGGTTTACACCCCAAAATGCATTGATCACATGGGGTCAGGTACCACAGGACCATGGGGCCCAAGACAAGCAGATATACAGGAGGAGGACAGATGACATGAAGATAGGCTCCTGCAGGACTGTCTTTGAGGACACAGGGCACGTAGGGAAGGAGTGGCTAAACGTAGAAAGAAAATGGGGACCATCTAGCCAGGCCCGTTCTCCAGTAATGTTTGCATATGCAGACCTGTGCATAACAGATGGGGACACTGAAGCCAGTGACAACATGACCCGCCTAAGCACACGCTAAGCTAGAGTGGAGGGGGGAATTCCCAGGCTACCCCACCAGCCCACGTTCATTCAACTGACAAAATCCAGCTTCTAGCAAGTGCCTGCCATGTGCCAAGTACACAGCTGTGTGACACATGGACAGGATCCCCAACCCCAAGGAAAAGTGAAGGACTGACAGGAAAGGGGAGGCAAAGGAACCCTGTATCTGCAAGGGCCTGTGCCACGCTCAGGTTCGACCCTCCCACTTGGTTGCAGATGTGTACGAGAGAACCCTCTCAGTGGATGGAGAGGACGCCACGCTGGTGGTCATGGACACCTGGGAGGCCGAGAAACTGGTACGACACTGTGAGCATGGTTAGGGTGAGGGATGCTAAAATGGACATTAGATGCCTGTCTCCTCATGGGGCATACAGAGCAGGGATTAGCACAGGGACAGCCTCAGCGCCCCTCCCCCAAGCCTATAGCTTTTCCAAAGGCAGAAGAACCTCACAGTGCTGACCTCTGTCCTCACTGTCCCCTCCCAGCAAACATCCCAGGATGCACTTCTCCTTTTGCATGCCTCCTCGTCCTTATGACCATGCCCACATTTGGAGGGAAAAAGAAAGGCAGGAAGGAAGGATAGAAAGAGAAAACCACAAACAAAACCACTGGTTGTGTCATCTTTCCCCTAGACCTAAGCTTCATGAAGGAGGCGTAGAGCACAGTGCTGGACCAGGATTGGTGGCACATGTCTTTAATCCTAGTACTTGGGAGGCAGAGGTAGGTGCATCTCCGAGTTGGAGGTCAGCCCGGGCTACATAGTGAATTCCAGGACAACTAGGGCTGTGTAGAGAGACCCTGTTTCAAAAAAAAAAAATTAAATAAATAAGTGGGCAGTGTTCAGTAGCTGCCAGCGCTGCTGACAGAACCAAAGAGGAGAATAAAGGGCTGTGTGGGCAGCTCCTTCTCACTCTTCTAGATTGGGCCTCACTATGTACCACCATTTTTTTTTAGATTTATATTGGGGGTAGGGTACAAGCACAAGGTAGAAGTCAGAAGACAATGTGCTGAAATCAGGTCTCTCCTTCTATCCTGTGGGTCTGGGGATCGAACTTGGATCCTCCAGCTTGGTAGCAGGCACCTTTACCTGGCCATCAAATTCTTGATCCTCCTGCCTCAGCCTCCCCAGTGCTGCAATCACATCATGCATGCATCCTCATGTCTGGCTTGGACAATTCCTTTCAACAGTATAAAATGACATCCAGGTGGGAGTGAGCCTAAAGAGCCTTAAAAGAGCAACTGGGGTTTATGGTCCACCCTCTCCCCCGATGCTGGAAAATGATGGGCAAATGACATGCAGTTAAAGCTTCCCTTTCTGTCACCGAGGATGCTGAGAGGGGCTGTGTCCACAGCTCTTTGATAGCCGGGCAGCTCACAGATAACACTGCGACTCTGTCCCCATCGGCCCCGGGAGCATCCCTTTCTGAACCTTCAGCTTAAGTCTCGAGTTGGTGTTCTTAATTGCTCAGGTGGATCAGAGACAGAGAGAGACCACATGGTGTCAGCAGCAGGATGGAACTGTCTCTGGGGACTGAACTCTGAACTACCTTACAGAAGCATCTTTATTGTTACACGGAAGGCAGCTTGAGGCAGTCAATTTCTGAGTACCAAAACCTCTTATCGATCCAGGGGTGGTCATAAAGGAACCATCACCTAAGCAGTTCTCAGCCATACAAGACATCCTGCTTTGTCCTCAGGACTAAGTTACGAAAAGGCTCTGAGAATCCTTCTGGAAAAGCGACTCCATAAACCTCAGATAACAATCACTAACTATTTACAAAAGGATACATCAAAGCCTAGGTGCGTCACTCCATAATTCATGCCAGGTACAATGGCTCTCTCTGGTAAACTCCCCACTACAGTCTCACTTCCTCGCTTATTCATTCATTAGAAACACTTACTGGGCATCTGAAGTGAGCCAGAATGCTGAAGACCCTCGAGTGAATGAGTCAGCAGGGCGCTAGCTTTGTGGAGCTCATCAAGGAAGAACTGCTTTCTGAATAGGAATCTGTGGGGTAGTCAGTGAGTTAGGCAGACATCAAGGGCCAGGCATGGGGGCCTGCAAGATGGCTAAGCCTAGCAAAGGGGCTGTGGCCAAGCCTGACAAGCAGAGATTTACCCCCCTCAGCGGAAGGAAGAAATCTACTCCTGAAAGTTGTCCTCTGACCTCGCCATTGCACCTAGGTTTGGGGGTTGTTTTGTTTTGTTGATATTTTTTTTTTTGTAACCTGTGTCCTGGGAATCAAATTCAGTCAAACTCAGGTCTTCACGTGTGCAACACACACATCACCCAGGGAGCTATCCTCCAGGCCCTGACATTCTACATCTGACTGATTCTACTCGAATGTTATTTGGCCTGAGGGATGGTCAGTACAACTGTTGAGCATGCACCCCCACCCCCACCAAGGAACTGATTCATCTCTGTTCATCTGTCCTGCTCTCCAGCAGCTTCCTCCCTTTCTATACACTGAGCCTTTCCCACCATGGCTGGTAAGACTGGCCCTTCCCTTCCCCTGGACTGCCTTCTCCCTGCTTTCAGACCCTGCCCATTGGTTCACTGGCCTCCCATAGTGGTCAGGCTTTACCTGACACCCCGTCCCACCTCTTACCCCTCCTCCACCTCTGTTGCAGTCCCTCCTGATGGCCCTTGCCACCCTGCACCGTACCTCCCCATCCCCTAACCCGCCTTCCAGAACCTGAGCCTCCAGGACAGGAACCAGACCTCATTAAGGGCCTGAAATCTACACTCTAGGAGCTCTGCCTCTGTTATTCTGGTTCTTTCCTTTCCTTGGTCAAAGCACTAGAAAAGAGCTCTGCTTCTGAAGTGTCCCTTTCCACTCCCATCTCTTTCTGTCCTCACCCCCAACACACAGGGGACCTTTCAGCTCTCTCCAAAACTGTGCTGAGAAAGGCCTCCCCTGAATTTAGCCTTCTGTTCTCTCTCTCCCTCCCTCTCTCTCACACACACACAATTTTATTACCAGGTTTGTAGCTTTGTGTGAGTGTGTATGTGTGTGGTGAGGTGTGTGTGTAAATGAGTGCAGGTACAGGCTCTCCGTGAGCAGGCTGCAACCGTGCAGTTGGCTCTCTCCATCCACGGTGGGATGCAAGAACCCTGCTCAGGCATTCACTGCCAGCACTTTACCCACTGAGCCTTCTCTTCCTTTTTTCTCTTAATTCTGGATTGCAGAAACACTAAAGAACTGTGTCCCAAACTCCCCTCACAGACTAGATAGAGCTAAATGAGCCAGGCACACATAATATAGTCCCAGAACTCCAGGAGCTGAGGCGGGAGAGTCGCTTCAACATCAGAACCACTCTCGACTACAGCGTTCGACCTTATCAAAAGAAGAGGAGGAAGAGGAAGGGAGAAAAGGAAGGAGAGGAGACGACTAGGCAAAGCTAGACCCTTTTACAGGAAAGAGACCCTACTCAATTTCCGTCCGAAATCCCCAGCATGGAGGGAAACGGAAGGAAACATCAGTTTTTCGAGAAAAGAAACTGACGCTCAGAGAATCAGTGGTTTTTCCCAAGGTGTCACGGGGCGTTATGATAGAATTTGTCCCCTGCAAAACTACCCAGAGTAGAACCTCTACCTGCTCCACCCTTTAGACCAACAAAGCCTCTTTCTCAGCCAGGGCTAGGCACCCTCTGAGGATGAGCCTGGGGTCCCTCCCCCGCAGGGTGAAAGCCGGAGCCAGGAGTCGTGCTTGCGGGCGGGCAGCGCCTACGTCATCGTGTACTCCATCGCCGACCGCAGCAGCTTCGAGAGCGCCTCGGAGCTCCGCATCCAGCTGAGGCGAGCGCACCAGGCCGACCACGTGCCCATCATCCTGGTGGGCAACAAGGCAGACCTGGCCCGCTGCCGGGAAGTCTCCGTAGAAGGTGAGTCCTTTACCTTATCCCACCCCCTCCCCTTCCGCCTTCCCGCCCCTCCTCCGGTGCTCATCTCAGAAAACGCCTGTTCCCCACAGCCTCGCCCAGTCCTGCAACTAACAACCTACCTGGCCCGGCCTCCCCAATCAGTACCCAAGTCCTACAGGCACCTTCCTCTTCGCCCACACCCAAGCCTCTGCCCTGTCCTGGCATCCCCGCTTTGTCCAGTCCCTATATTTCTCTGACCCTATTCAATCATTCCCCGACAGCTGACAGAGATTTCCAGAACCACATCTTACCTTGTGACCTTCCTTTAAAATACACCCCCCCCCTCGTATCTCCCCACTCTACCCACACCTAATTTCTATCAGCTTCTCTCAAAGGCTAAAAATGGCCATTGATGGCTCCAGTTATAAATAAGGGAGATTATAAATTCAAGCTTTGTATGAAACAGTGTGTTGGCCAGGAACTACAAACCAAAACTTTTAAAGTTAGGTGTAAATTATATTTACAGTGGCATAGGAATATTTTAATAAGGTTCGTGTATCTAGTGAGGCCCATAAAGATCTTTAAGACGGCCCTACTTGCGAGGTGAACTCTTCCCACCCTTGTTCTTGCTGGGTATCATCCCCTAGACTGAGCTGCTGTCTCAAAGTTTCGTGTGACTTGCCCCTGAGTCCCCTGACACCTGGGAAATTGCTCCCTGAGGGTCTGATAAGGGTCTTTCAACCCGTATCTCTGCCTTCTGGCTGTCTCCGCCCCACCAACCCACAGAGGGCCGCGCCTGCGCAGTAGTGTTCGACTGCAAGTTCATCGAGACTTCAGCGGCTCTGCAGCACAACGTGACAGAGCTCTTCGAGGGCGTGGTGCGCCAACTGCGCCTGCGCCGCCACGATGGTGTGGCCCCAGAGCCACCTTCCCCCCGACGACGGGACAGCTTGGGCCAGCGTGCCCGCCGCTTCCTGTCACGCCTGACGGCACGCAGTGCAGGACGCCGGGCACTCAAAGCCCGCTCCAAGTCCTGCCACAACCTGGCTGTGCTCTGAGAACAGCGCCTCTCTGGGGTGATGGGACGCAGTGGTACCACCGAGGGCCAACTGGTGCATCTCCTGGAGTCCCCATGGTGGACCCTACCGGTTGCCAAGATGGCCAGAGCATTATCAGGAGCCAGAGATCTCCAGGAGCCAGGGCTGTGAGGCCCCTTCCTGTCTGAGGAAGTGATGACTAGGCTATAACGCTGTAAACCTAAGCTGGGCACAAGCGGGGTCTTTTGATTTGGGGGTTTTCTGTTTTTACAGGGTGGGTGTCTTTTTGTTTAAAAGAAACGTTTTTGTCCCTGGGCTGTGTGCAGTTCTCAGAATGCTTCATCCTAAGCCAGTCCAGGAAGTCCTGTCTGGTGCGTGGGAACTCCCTCCCTGGACTCTTCCAGGCATCTCCACCTCCTCCCCAAACATCTAATGCGACTGTAGACTGGTTTGACCTGCTGGCCTAGATGTCTTGGACAATCAATAAAGTCAGTGAATTAATTATCCACTCAGGCCCTCCTCCCAACGCCTGGGTTTAGTTTCTACCCCAGGCCTTTTTGAGACAGGTACACTGTGGGCCACGTGATAGCGCAATTCCTAGTGACCTGCTGTCTCCACCTTAGTTCATTTCTCAGACTCTAGACCCACAAAGTGTTGTTTGTCTGGACTCATCCTGGCACTGACTATGCCAAGCTGCCAGCCTGTCACACATACTAGGAATTGTCAACGTGGAGCTGCACACCCAGCCCTTGTGTTCATGTGTATGAGTGTGTGTGTGTGTGTGTGTGTGCGTGCCCACTTAGGAAGGGAGGTTCAGAGAGTGAAGACAGGAGCCCATAATCACACAGATGCTAAGAGAGGCCACTGAGATCCCAAGTCCTGTGAGACCCTTGCCACAGTCTTCTTTAGGAGGGGGTGGGCGAATAACTCAGTGATAAAGAGCTAAGGAGAGGTCCTGAGTTCCATCCCTAGAACTCAGGCAAAGAGCCAGCCAGGTGCAACAACCCTGTAATTCCAGGGACTAATGGATCCCTGGAACTCACAGGCCACCCAGCCTGCTTTATTGCTGAGCTCCAGGCCAGTCAGGGGGTTTGCCTCTGGAAAAAAAAAAAAAAAAGTGGGCAGATGACTTCTGAGCTACCCACATAGAGTTGTTAGGAGGTAGAGGTGTGACTCAGGGGTCACACTTCCTAACATGAGAGGTCATAGGTTTGATTCTGGCACTGGACAAAAAAGGGGGGCAGAGTGTTAAAATTCTATGGGGGAGGTGGGAATAAGTGGCACATGCCCATGACCCTAGACCTCAGGAGGTTCAGGCAGAAGAATCTAGAGTTCAAGGCCAATCTAGCCTATCAGGAAATGGAGGTGGAAATTAGGTACATAGCCATAATCCTAACATTCAGGGAAGGCAGAGGCAAGAGGAGCCACTGAAACTTGAAAGCCAGCCTGGTCTACATCACAAGTTTCAGGCCAGGGTAGTCTGCGTAGCCAGATGCTCGAAAAACAATGGGAGGACACAAATTTTCTAACACAATTTTTCGTATAATTTAAGGGCGGGAATGGATTCCATGGAACTCAGTCCATTAATCCCAGGATAGACACTAATTTAGTCCAGTGCATTCATTTTCCAAATGTGGAAAGTGAAGCCCTGAGAGGAACAGAGAGCACGCCAGGGTCACCAGTCGGTGAGCTCCAGGGCCCCCAGGCCCCAGCCCCCTCCTCCGACCTCCCTTGGCTGTGAGGGATGGAGGACACTGTGAGGCTTCCCGCCCGGCTGGGGACCCCGCTGGTCGGGTCAGGAGTTTCCACTGGGGAGGATGGAGGAGGAAGGACTGTCACCACTTTGAGAAGAGAACAAGATACAAACTGTTTGGACCTTCCTGGCTCAGAGCCTGACATCCCTGCCTCCAACCAACTGCCCCCCCCTCACACTCACCAAGACTCCTGGACCCCCACACAGAAATCACCCGTGACCCAATCCTGAGGATGAAGTGCCCAAACCCGTGCCTTGGTGTACCCGGTTCCCCTCGGCTCACCATCTCACTGGTCACCAGCCATGCCCAGGAAGCGGAGGAGGGTCTCCCCGCCCAAAGTTGTCTCCGGCCTGTGGTTGAGAACGGGGTGGGAGGCTGTAACTGTGGAAAGTTGGCAGAGGCTGCCGGCAGCAGCCGGGAGAGTGGAAAAAATGATATCAAACCCGGAAAAATGCAGGCCGGATGGAGGGCCGGGTGCGAGGGCGGGAGGAGGGGAAGGCAGCTGCTGGAATGAGAACCCAGAGAGAAGGCCGACCAGAGTTTCCCAGCAGGCATCGAGAACCACGGACAAGCGCTGTCCCATCGTCCATTCTTGCACCGTGCGTTTTATTGAGGGTCTACTATGTGCCAAGGCAGGGAGCTGGCCCAGGAGAGACTCTGCTGGCTGCCTGGAGCTCACCCCGGATGGTGGGAAGGTACACTAGAGAACCAAGTGAATAAAGGAGTCACAGGGAGAAGAGGCTATCGCGAGGACTCCTCAATTCACCCAGAGGAAAGTGAAGCCAGAAAGAGACGAGGCCTTCCCCCAGCCCACTCAGAAAGGAAAGGAAGCCAGGGTGGGGAAAGGGTATGTGGATGGCTGGGAGCCTCCCTCCCTCCCTGTGTGCCCCATCGCCACCCCACACTATAAAATAAGATGCATGACAATTCCCTGCCCCAGACTTGATGCAAGAATTAAATGTTTTGAGATGTATAAAACAGGGATGGGGGATGGCTCAGCGCTGCACAGGCTCAAAGACCCAAGTTTCAACAGAACCCATGCAAAAAGCCAGGCACCATGGCACAGGCTTGTGACCTCAACACTGAGGAGACAGAGATGTACAGGCCCCTGGCCCTCGCTGGACCGTCATCCTAGCTCACTTTGTGAGCTGTCTGTCCCAGTAACAGACCCTGTCCCAAAACTACAAGGCAAGTGGAGGGGGCACACACCTTTAGTCCCAGCACTTAGGGAGGAGGAAGCAGGTGAATCTCAGTTTGAGGCCAGCCTGGTTATGGGACAGCCAGGACTACACAGAGAAACCCTGTCTTGAAAAACAAAACAAAAAGCCAGGTGAGGTGGCACATGCTGATAATGCCAGCAATCGGGGATGCAGAGGCAGAAGGGTCTCCCGTGAGTTTGAGGCCAGTCTGGTCTATAGCGCGAGATCCAGGACAGCCATGGCTACACAGAGAAACTCTGTCTCGAAAAACCAAAAAGAAAGAAAAGAAAAACAAAACCAAAAAGGTGGAATGGATGTCCGCTGAGACACAATACCTGAGGCTGGCCTGTAGCCTCCTCACACGTGTGCCATTGCATGTTAAGACCTTGGGGAGGTCCAGCGTTGAGGGTAGGCAGGCCTAAACGGTGAGGACTTGCCTGGAGGTTTCCATCTGGATATGCTGCTGGAGGGCTTTAGGAAGTTCTCCTTGGGCCTCCGTTTCTCCGTCGGCAAAAGGAAAGGGTTGAGTCTGGGCCTGTGTTGTGTTGCTCCCGTGTTTGCTTGTCTGACGTCCCCAGCCTGAGACGTGGAGGCTCACAGGGTGAGGCTCCGTGCTGTTCTGGCTCCAGCACCAGGGGCTGTAACAGCGGAGGGTGGGCTTCTACAGATGCTCAGTGAGTGTGGCCGGGTTACTTCCCTGACGACCTTGCGGGCCAGACGGCAGGTGGGACAGCACGTGAGAAAAGCACAACCGACCCTGACTTAGGAAGGCCTCCCCCACCAAAACAAACATGGTGGCTAACTGTGAAGTCTTTCCACGTGTCAGGGTCAGGCCCTGTGCCTTGGTACCTGTTTCCTCAGGTCAACACTGTCACCACCGGCTTCTCAGGAGCTGCATTTACAGATGAACACACTGACGTGAAAAGTATGTAAGACATGGGCCCAAGGCAGGGTCACCTCAGCCACTGTCAAGAGGCAACCCCTCTCCCCATCTACCCAACTTCATGCTCTTTCTCTCTCTCTTGAAGAAAGGGGGTAGGGAACTGGAGAGAGTGCTTGTTGCTCTTGCAGAGGACCCAAGTTCCATTCCCCACCTCCACAAGGTGACTCACCACCATCAGTAATTCCAGTGCCAGGGGATCCTGTGTCCTCTTCCAGGCCTGCATGTGGTGCACATATAGTAATCCTCTTAGTTATATGGCTGAAGAAACTAAAGGCAGCCAGAGGACAGGGGCCAACATCAAGATAGTATGATATAATAACAGCAAGTATCATTTTTGCTCTGAGCAAGGAACTACTGTTGTAGGTGCTTTCCATGGGAAACTTACTAAGTCCTCAGGACTGGTGATGTGGTCACCATGCCAGCTTTAAGGCGGACAAATTGTAGCACAGAGAAGTTCGGGACCCAGCCAAGGTCGCACAGTTAGCAAATAGCACCAAAATCCAAACTAGCGCAGTCTTGTCCCACAGTGGCTGAGGCTCACCTACATCCCACCTTTGGCTGGCCCTGCAAGCCCAGAAAAGACCATCATGGAAATAGAACGTCTGTTGCCCTGCACATAGTTGCCTGCAATGGGAATAGGGCGCAGAACAAAAGCACACTGAAAGCCCTCCGCCTCCAGCTGGCCCACTGAGCCTCAAAGGGAGAGTACTGTTATGGAAAAAAATGATAAAGGCTGGGAAGATGAATGTCTCCCCAGGGGCCCCAAGGCTCCTCAGAGTCCCCCTCTTGCTGTGGAGGAAGGTCATGCTCTGTGCTGGCCTCATCCTGAAGAGATGAAGGCCACCTGGCTCCTGAGACAACCCAGCTGCTGTTCAGAAGACAGAGGCTCCCTGTTGGTGTAACACTTGGGTTTCTCTGCTCAGATCATGAGGCTTCTGCCTAGAGCCCCCAAAGGGATCAAGTTCCAGCCATAGCTTCCTGGTCTTGAGTGGTGGTCTCACAGGACCCAGCTTCCTCCTGCCTTCATCTGTGCTGTGCAGGAAGGCCAGGGGCATAGAGGGCATTGCTGGAAAATATGGAAATGTGCAAGTGTCTGGCTCGGGAGGGGAAAGGAATGGGAAATGTAGGGGAAAAAAAAACACAACTCCTTTGTGTCTCCTTCAGAGCGATTAAGTGTCTCTAGACTCTAGCCACTCATGCGACCTTAGACAAATCAAAATACACTGAAGGAGGAGATTATGGTGGAATTTGTTGCATGGTGGATTCTGTCTCAAAAACTACTTGAGCAATCAATTTTAACAGCTTGAAAAAATATACAAGTTCCATCTCAATTTAAGCACTGTCCCCTTCAGTTCAGAGTTCAGTTAAAAATAGCACTAATGATGGGATGGAAGGTTTGGGTTCACCAACGTTCTGTGGTTTTCCCCGCTTCCATCTGCCCCAAGTTCAAGGCGAGGGGTATTGTTTGTGTGTGTGTGTGTGTGTGTGAGAGAGAGAGAGAGAGAGAGAGAGAGAGAGAGAGAGAGAGAGAGAGAGAGAGAGATTCCCATGCTTTATAGTGAAACCAGTTGGTAAAGCTTTAGAACTAGACAAACTCAATATTTGATCCCATCTAGGAAGCTTGGTCTCTGTGCACCCTGAGGCCTCACTCAGCCTGTCTCCCTTTGGAAGTGATAATTCCAGTTCACAAAATGAAATGGGGTGCCAGTGTGGTGGTGCCAGCACTCGGGAGGCAGAGGCAGGAGGATCTCTGTGAGTTCGAGGCCAGTCTGGGCTACCTAGTGAGTCCAGGACAGCCAGGACTGCAGAAAGAGATCCTGTCTCAAAAAATAAAAATGAAAAAGTGAAATGAGCTTTAAGTGTTTGGAACCACTGGGTAATTTCCTTGTCTCTCTGAACTGTTTTCTCATCTGGAAAATGTGGGTACTGGCTTCCCTTCTCCCTCCCTTCTTTTGGGGGGAGGTGAGGAGGCTTATTCAATGTTATGGGTAACAAAGACATTGTGCTAGTCAGAATTTTCGTCACTTTGAAACAAACTAGAGTCATTTGAGAAGAGGAACCCTTGGATGAGGATTTGCCTCACCAGACTGGTCTGTAGGTGTGTCTGTAGGGCTTTTCTTTTTGTTTCTTTGTTTGGCTTGGTTTTTTGTTTTTATTTTTCTTTTTTTTTTTTAGAATTTCATGCAATACATTTTGATTATATTCTTCCCCTTATGTCAACTCCTCCCAGATCCCCTCTCCCCATCTACTCAACCTCATGCTCCTTCTCTCTCTTGAAGAAAGAGTTTAGGGGAGCTGGAGAGATGGCTCAGTGGTTAAGAACACTTGCAGAAGACCCAAGTTCCATTCCTCACACCACAAGGTGATTCACAACCATCAATAATTCCAGTCCCAGAGGATCCAGTGTCCTCTTCTGGGCATGCATGTGGTGCACAGACATACAAGCAGGCAAAACCCTCACTCACATAAAATAATAAAATAAATGAATCTATACACACACACATGAAGCCATGTGTGTGATCTGTGTTGGCTGATGATTCCTGAGCATGGAGCTTGCCCTGAAGTGTGGTGACCCCCATGTCACCCCACTGAGGATAACTGCTATTTCCTTTTCTAGCAGCTTTTGACTACAAATAGCTTCTCTGACTAGGGGTCGGGCTTTATGCCACTTCCCTTCTCCATGCCGGGCTTTCGTGTGACGTGAGCTTGTGCAGGTTGTGTGCATGCTGTCGTAGTCTGGGAGTTCATATGCCCATCAGCCCTGTTATGTCTACAAAATGTTTCCTTGAAGCCACCCACCACCTCTGGCTCACCCTGCCCTCACTTACAGTCAGTGTGAGCTCATATTACTGTTTCTTAACATGATGCTTCTCACACACAGTGAGTGGGCACTCTATGATCTGTAGTTATATTTTTGTTCAATTTGTTTTCCCTTTCCCACGTATATGCTCTCTGAAGCTTTTAGACCACTCAGCTGTGATATATATATATATTATATATATATATAATATATATGGGGGGTGGGGTGTGTAGATATATATATATATCCTTCAGCTTTACTTTTCATGCTGTGTTGTATTTATGAGATTCATTTGCATTGATAATTAACTATAATATATATACATATATATATTTATATTTCGAAACAGGATTTCTCTTTGTAGCCTTGGCTGTCCTGGACTCGCTTTGTAGACCAGTCTGGCCTTGAACTCACAAGAGATCTGTTGGCCTCTGCCTTCCTGAGTGCTGGGATTAAAGGCATGCACCACTGTGCCCAGCTTTAGTTCATACTTTTTGGTGCATTTTTGTATTCTACTGTGTGGTTTATAAACGTGCAAGTTTTTTTTTTCATCTTTCTTCCCATTGAACTTTTTCTGACATTGCAAACAGTGCTGCTATGAACACTAAGCACGTGTCTTAAGTTTTTTCTCCCATCTTTCCTCTCTGCCAGCTTCTGAGTGCCAGCTTACCTGGGCTCACTATCTTTGAGGTGCCAATATGGCCACCCCAGCTTCAAATATCAAATATGAACAGAATAATATCCAGGAGATGTGAGGAAGCTGCTGCTTCCTGGGTACATGACTTTCTTCAACCGGGAGTCTTCAGCATCTTTTAGCAACCTAAGTTTCCCATTGGACCAGATATAGCCACGTGGCCACCTTCAAACCAATCATCGGTTTGGCTTAACCAACTTTTATCCCTGAGCAAAGCTGCCCCGAGGGGTCCGGCAGAAATGGCTCTGCCTGTAAAGACACTTGCCGCTGAGCCTGAAGATAATGCCTTTAATCCTCAGGACCCACACGGCGGAAGAAAAGAACCATACACACGCTAAATAAACAAACAGATTCTGTAAGAAAAAAGTTACAAACGTGGAAAGCTACGCCTGAGACAACAAAAGCAGGAGCTGTGTCAGGTGGGTCGTTAGTCCCCACCCTGGGCTGCGTTAACGCTGCCCGGAAGTGCAGACCATCAAAGCCGCCATTTCTCATACCCAGAAACTACGAGTCAGGAGCTCACGCAGAAGAAAGTAGGTCTGAGGGGCTGGAGGGATGGCTCAGAGGTTAAGAGCACTGGCTGGACTTGCAGCGGTCCTGAGTTCAAGTCGCTGGTGGCTCACAACCACCTATAATGAGATCTCGTGGCCTCTTCTGGCGCGCAGGTGTACATGCAGGAGGAACATTGTATACGAAATAAATCTTTAAAACAAAAAAGTGGGTCTGAGGTAGGACAGAGAATAGGGGGTTGATGGGAGCATGGGAAGGAAAAGAACCACCCTCTCTGGGTGCTTCTTGCCAGCTGACAGCTAAGGATTCCAGCACAATCAGCACTGGCCATAGCATAGAGACAATACTCACTTTACATAGAGATTAATCCATTTAAAAAGTTAAAATAACAGTGAACCTTGCACATAAGTGTGGCCTGGCTCTCTGGATATTTTGCAAGAATCTCACAAGTGAAGCTATTGATGTTTGCTTTCAGTAAAGCTGTCCTGTTTCTGTTCCCAGCCGTAACCCTGGCCTGGTGCACCTCAGGAATCACCTGTCACCTTATTTAAATTCCTTAACAAGCCTTTGAAGATGATAACCTCAAAAGTCACCAAAATCACATGTACACCGTAGAAAAGATAATGCAGTGTGATGGACCTATAAAAACCAACAGCCACGCTCTTGGGTGTCTCTTATTCCTTGTCTGGGCCTGTCTCTTTCGATTAACCCCTGAACTTAAGTCTATTTTTTAAAATCTTGGGGCTGGAGAGAGGGGCCCTGCACAGAAACTGGGTTCAGTTCCCACTGCCCACATAGGGGCTCTCACTCATCCAGAATTTCCATTTCAGGGGGACCTAACACCTTCGTCACCTCTGAAGGCACTGCACACACGTGGGGCATGTACATATATGAAGGCAAAAAATGCCCATACACATAAAATAAAAATAATCAATAATAAAATATTTAAATATATTTTTAATAAGCTCCAACTCTGCTTCATACTGTTAGGGTCTGGAACTCACTGAAAGAACGACCCCAGACTCAAGTAGCATGCAAGCGACAAAGGGTATTTATTCTGCAGAAGTCCAGCATGCTGGGGTCACCACCTTCACAGCAGGGCAGCGACCCCCAGGGGAGCTCAAAGGCCCCTTTTTAAAGCCAGAGAGGGGAATTCCTACTGTGGCTACACGAGCTCAATTGGGATTGGCTGGTGCCCATGGAGGCTCCATGACTCGGGTCAGGACTTGGGTGCTTTTCAAACCCATAGTTAAGCAACCTTATCTTCCCCAGGCCAGATGTCTTGGCTGTTTCTGATTAACTGGCCTTTTTCTGTGGTTTTTCCTGTAACTCTTTGGCCTGTTCTGTCTAGCAAGAAAATGAAGCCTGTCATGGAGCTGGTCAGGCTTTTTTAGCCAGGCTCTCAGTACAGGTTCTTCCCGGGATTCCTTTCTGTGGTGAAGTCAAGGATCCAACTTTATCTGAGGGCAGGTCTCTGGTAAGAGCTCCCAAACTGCTGTCAGAGCAGTGCTGTGCCTCCACAGACAGATCCAGCTGTCCCCGGGGCCTCTGCTGAGACCACGGTGCCTGGGAAGCAGGGCCCCGGGTGAGCAGGAGGTGATGTCACATGTCAGGGGTACCACAGGCAGTAAGCAGGGGTCTCATCTACACGCGGCCTCTCCAAGTGGTTCAGAGTATCCGTTCCTTATTGTTCCTACGATAAATGTCCTTCATCTCAGTGGCTTTCAATAGCACGGGTTTACTACTTACAATTTGGCAAAATTGGGGCACAGGTCTGGTAAGACTGAATACCCGGCATTGCACAGCAGTGCGCTCAGGAGAGAAGGCAGTTCTTTCTTTTCGGCTCCCAGAGGGAACTGCCTCAGTGCCAGCAATGTCAAGCCAAGCACACGCACCATCTCTCCAACCCCTCTTTTGCTTTTCTTTCCACCCCGAGATTACACTGAACCCACACCGATATCCTGGATTACCTCCCTGTTCTGTGTGTGTGTGTGTGGTGCCCAAGGGGGCCGGAAGAAGATGTCAGGTTCCCTGGAGCTGACATTAGAGGCATGTTGGCATAATGTTCTTATGGACTGTGTTCAGTTGTTTACCCTGTTCATTCAAATGCTGATTTCTCAACCAGCATTTCAATCCAGATATCGCATTGTTAGGTTTATTCTAAGCCTCTCCTGTCTCAAGTTTGTGTAAACATGCCACCATTTGTTCTCTGTATTGCCAATAAAGCTAACTAGCCAATGCTGAACAATACAGAGAATAGGGTGGAACATCCTGGTCCATTGAGGGGAGGAGAAAGGTAAAACGCAGGCAGGAGAAGGGGGGGGGGGATCTGCAAGGAGAGGACCAGAAAACATCAGGAAAAATGAACCAGACCTAGGGTATGACTAAAAAGCAAGTATAATGTGAGAAATCTGAATGGGAGGAAGCTATACTAGCTTGGAGGTTTAGGATGGAGTAATCATTGTGCAGCATTGTGCTCTAGGCTAATTAAATAAATCCTCATCTCTCTGGGTGGTTATTTGGCTATGTTGCAGATTAGGGATTTATATTTACTAAAATATAAATAAATATTAAATATTAATAATCTTTCAACACAGGCAGTTGTAAATCACCCAGTGTGTGTTCTGAGAACCAAACTCAGGACCTCTGCAAGAGAGGCAAGTGTTCTTAACCATCCAGACAGATGTCAAGTGTGCCTCTGTGCCTCTTCAACTAATTTTAAGATAGAGCCTCTCACGGAGCCTGGCCTCGCTGCTTCCTGCTGGCCAGCAGCTCCTCAGGACCCGCTTGTAGTGAGAGTCACAGAGGTACAGCACCATGCCTAGCTGCTAGATGGAGATACAAACTCGGGTCCTCAACCTTGCCCGCAGCCATGTCCCCAGCCACCAGGTTCTCTATTAAAGTTGTCTATCTTGTTAGTGAGTGTAATGTAACACATCTTCATCATGTCATGTAACAGACGTCAGAGATTTAGACTGTCGTTGTGGAGAGCTAGTTACCTCCCCACCATAGTGGGGCAGAGAAAAGAATGCAGGGAAGTGATGGATGGGCTTTCGTTCGTTCACCCCTTCACCCTAGCCATGTTCCAGGGGTCATGAAGAGAACACCTGGGCACACTGTCCCCAGAGGCTGATCTCACCACCACCCCAGTCTCACGGACCTGAATGTTATGATGCTGTTTTAAGAGGCCTGGGGACAGAAGAGGCCACTAGGAAGATCCCTAAGAATTATAACCCAGCTGGGCTTCCTGGTCCATGCCATGTGAGAAGCCAGCACTGCAAGCTCCCATCACCTCAGAGCTTCTGCCACCATGTCTTCATGGTAGACTGTGTCCCCTGAAACTGTGAGCCAAACTAAACTTCTTCTACTTTAAGTTGCTTCTGACAGGTATTTGGTCACTAGCATACCTGCACTGAGGAAATATCTCCCTCTTCATCTTTTAGGAAACCCTACTCAATATTCACAGAAGTAGAACATGTCTCCCAATTATCCTCCTTTATCAACAAGACAGCTTCCACAGTCTGAGCTACCAGGTAGGTTAATACCCCATCACTTCAGCGGGACAGTGAAGGGCACTCCTTGCTCATGGCTGTTCCAGGCATATACAAGAGTCCAAACACACAAACACATACACAAACCATCAGTCACTAACTGAAATGTTCACAAAGTTAGGTCACATAAATCATGGAGGCCACAGGTAGACTTCAGAGAGCATCAAGGTTCAGAACAAACTCTCCCATGTTCAGGCATTTGAACACTTAATCCCTAGTTGGTGGAGCTGTTTAGGGAGATGTAGGAGGTGTGGCCTTGTTAGAGGAAGTATGTCACTGAGGCATGCTTTGAGAGTATATAACCTGCCTCATTTGTAGTTCACTCTCTCTACTTCAGCTTGAGGTTCAACAGATGAGCTCTCTGCTTCCTGCTTCAGCCACCATGTCTGCTACCTGACATAATGGACTCTTATTCACCTCTAAGCCTGGAACTCACTATGTAGTCCAGGCTAGACTTGACCTCATCAGAGTCTTCCTGCCTCTGCCTTCTAAAGGCTGGGATTAAAGCTGTGTGACACCATGCTTCCGTGGGCACCAGGCACATACATGGTGCACAGACATACATGCAGGCAAAACACCCATACACATAAATTTAAATCTGAAAGAACTGGATATGTTTAGCAGTTATATGCGGCCTTCATCTAAAGTCTAACCAGAGGCTAGCATTTTATGACCTTTGATGAAAACCCAAAAAGAGATGAGAAATGGATTCCCAGCTGCTGCCCAGTCTGCAAGGCCACTCCTCAGAGTTAGGACAAGGTTACAGGGAACAGCGTGTTCCTTTTATTCACTCCTCACTGGCTCTCTCTCCACCAGTACCTCTTCCTGCCACTTGGAATACCAAGAATGCCCTAGGACAGTAGGTGTATATTTCAAACTGAACTTGGAATTACAGCAATAATACATTTTCATCCAAAGGATAAATCAAAACAACAGAGAATATATGGCATGAAATTTCAAAGATGCCTTTATCTATGAAGCTGCCTCCATAGCTATGCATGATGGGAATCCTGCAGAGAACATTTCCTACCTACATGTCCTGAGGTGGGCAATTTTGGGTTGATTCATCAGCCCTAAAAGTAAGGACCCTGGTCTGCAACTCTGTAACTCTGTCAGTCTTTTCCCATGGCTGTAATATGACTACCACAATTCCAAGCATTCCACCTTTATACTGGTATCCCAAACAACTAGTGAGAAAAGACAATGTCAGAACTCTCTCTCTCTCTCCCTCCCTTCCTCCCTCTTTTTCTCCCCTCCTCTTCCTCCTCCTCCTTCCTTTCTCCTTTCTTTTAATCAAGGGGGAAATTGTTTGCCAAGAGACTTTTGTTCATAGCTCACTGGCCAAAGTGAATCTTACTACCTCTAGAGCTGCAAGGGAAGCTGGAAAAGCCACTATAGGGCAGAAGCAAATGGGAATGAGGTGGCCACATCTGCTTTGGGCCAATCCTGCTTCATCCCCTCTGTTCCAAACAAGATGGTTTCTGTAAGGAAATGAGGGCCACTGGACAAAACTGTGTTTTCTGTCATAGGACTCCTTCCATGCCTTGTCCCTTCTCGCTGGAGGTATCTACCACTAACATACAACTCCATATATCCTATAAAAATGTTTGACCATTTTTTTTCATTTCTTCCACATTGCCAGAACTGCAGTGTTGTTCTCTGATGTGGGATCAAGAAGGAATTCTGATTACATTTAGCTAGAGGACTGACCCTAAGGGGAATCTACCCAATTAGGTCAATGAAATGTGCAGGAATGTTTTCTGGGTGATGGGCTGGCAGCTATCCACAAAAACACTTGTTTGCTCTTAAGGATGTCAAGGTGGACTTGAATTTACAGTAATAATTTTGTTGCAAGAATAAATAAAATAACAGAAAACATATGGTAAGAAATTTAAAAGGTGCTTTTACCCATGAGGCTGCCTGCAGCTTCACAAAGAAAGTTCTGGCTATGACTGAAAGTCGGAACTGGTCCCTGGAGGACACAGATGTGATGGTTGGACCTGTGCCCAGGGGTTAAGGCCACATACTGCTCTTCTGGAGGATCCACACCCAGTTCCCACCACCCATGTCAGGCAGCCTACAACCACCTGTAACACCTCCCAAGGATCCAAAGCCTCTGGACTCTGTAGGCAGCTGTCCTTGTATGCACATACCCATGCCCCACACACATAAACATAATTAAAATAATAAAAAAATAAATGTTTAAAAAGTGGAGGAGAGAACTGACTCCACACAGTTGTTTTCTGGTCTCCACACAGGCACTGTGCCACGCTGGTCAAGCCTTCCATGTACCTGGTAATTATGTACCTTCTTTTAACATTCATGCTGAGGAGCACTGAAATCTCCAACAATCTCTATTGATTGTTTTTCTATTTCTTTTTTGTTTGTCAGTGTTTTTCTTTACCGTGTTCTTTTTCATGACTGAGAAATATTTCACAGTTTGGATACACAGTAATATACATTATCTGCTGACAGACACCTGGGCTGGTTGAACATGTGTTGCCTGGCTGTGAATATTTTAACGTTGAAGAGGGATTACCAGAGTCAAGCTTGGGATCCAATGCATGTACATTTTATTAGTTCAATTGTCCTCCAAAAGAGCTGCACCCGATACCACACCACAGCCCACCTTATTCAGCACCAGGCCTTTTTATGGGGGGAAGAGTGTCTTGGTTTGTTCGTTTGTTTGTTTCCATTCTGTTAGAGAACGGGCTGAAAGGCAGCTAGGAAAGTCCTCCATTGCTTACACATTTCCCACACTGCAATAATTGGGCGATATTCCTCTCCGTGGTTGTGCTCCCTGGCTGCTCAAAAGCCCAGCAAAGCTCTGAAAGGAAAGCTTCTAAAAGCTGGCTTGCACTTTGTTTTTGTTGTTTGTTTGGGAGGGGTTGTCTTAGTTTGCTTTTTTGTCGTTTTGTTTTTGAGACAGGGTTTGGCTGTCCTGGACTCGATTTATAGGCCAGGCTGGCTTCAGACTCACGGTGATCCGCCTGCCTCTGCCTCCCTGAATGCTGGAATCAAAGGTGTGCACCCCCACACCTGGCTCTGGCTTGCACTTTACTGTGGACTACTGCACTCTGTTCTCTGCCTAGCTAGAGAAGTGCTCTGCCACTGAGGAGAGCCTCAGCTACAACAGGAAGCCTGAAGCCACCTAGCTAGGCCTGTGAGGGCCTTGTACTTAGCCAAGAGCCAGGCAAGAAATTACAGGAGAAACTTGGCCTCTGAAATGTGGGATCTGCTCAGTTTAACAAAGGAATGGAAGCGGTGTGTGCCATGATGTTTTATGTGTAATTAATTAGTTACAAATTAAAAAGAATTGGAATAGAAGTGGGGGTACAATAGCGCACACCTTTAATCCCAGCATTCAGGAGGCAGAGGTAGGTGGATCTTTGTGAGTTTGAGGCCAGCCTGGTCTACAAAGCAAGTTCCAGGACAGCCAGGAAAGTTACACAGAGAAGCCCGGTATGAAAGAGAGAAGGAGAGAAAGGGAATGGAGAAATGGCTCAGTGGTCAAGAGCACTTGCTGTTCTTGTGGAAGGCCTGGGTTCAGTTTGCAGCACCCACATGACAGCTCACAAGCATCCTTAACTCCAGTCCCAGAAGATCCCAGTACCTTCTTCCAGCTTCCAGGGGCACCAGGTACACAGGCTATGCACATACATGCATGCAGGCAAAACACTCATACACACCAATTAAAATAATAAGCAAACCTTTTAGAAATAAAATGGCCAGACATGATGGCATATGCCTGAAATCCAGCACTGAGATAGGAAGATGGAGAGTTTGAGGCCAGCCTGGGCTACATAGAAAGTTCTAGCTCATTTAAACTCTGTAGTGAGACCCTGTCTTGAACATAGAGCTAAAAGTGCTGGCACATACCCGTAACCCCAGCCCCCAAGAGGCAGAAGGATCATGAGTTTGGAGACTAGCTTCGATCCATAGTGAGACTCTGTCTCACAACAAAAGATGGAAGCAGATAGCACTGAGCACTGAGATGTGCACAGCACAGCTACTTCATCAACACCTACAGTAGTAAGAGATGTGAATTTTACAGAGGAGCAGAGTGAAGGCTCCAACCTTGTGCAAAGTCACAGGCAACATATAATATGAAATACAAAAGAAGAAATGTCTGAGATCTTGCAGGTGTAGTGGCCCATGCCTCTGCTCCCAGAAACTCAGGAGGCAGAAGCAGGTAGATTTCGGAGAGTTTGAGGCCAGTCTGGTCTACACAGTGAGTTCCAGAACAGCCAAGCCTACACAGAGAAACCCTGTCTCAACCCTGCCCCCTCCAAAAAAATTTTCTGAGTTCTAACTAAGCCTCTTTCCCAAGTAGCTCATTCTGTGTGTGTGTGTGTGTCTGTGTGTGTGTCTGTGTGCCTGTGTGTGTGTTTGTGTAGCATATGTGAGGTTCTACATGAAGATGTGTGGATGTGATGACGTGTCCTTCCTCTGTCACTCTTTACTTGTTTGTTTGAGACAGGGTCTCTCTACATGGCCCTATCTGTCCTGGAACTCACTTTATAGCCCAGGCTGGCCTCGAACTCAGAGATCTGCCTGTCTCTGCCTCCCGAGTGGTGGGATTAAAGGTGTGTGCCACCACACCTGGCTTCACCTTTACTTTTTGAGACAGGGTCTCTCCTGAACCTTATTTTTTTTTTTTGGCTAAGTTGGCCAGCCAATGAGCTTCAGGGTCTGTTCACCCCTGCCCCTACCCCAAGGCTATGGGTTACAGGCCTATGCCTTTGTACCCAGCTTTTTATGCAGAGTCTGGAGATCTGAACTCAGAACTTGCGCTTGTGTGGCAGGTACTTTACCAACTAAGCCATGTGGGGTGTGTGTGTGTGTGTGTGTGTGTGTGTGTTGCTGTTGTTGTTTGTTTGGATTTGATGGTTTATTTTTCTTGTTCACATATGTGGGGTCAGATGTACGTGTGCTGGGGTACATGTGCACATGAGCTTGTGAGGGCCAGAGGTTGACTTCACTTGTCTTCTGCAATCTCTCTCCACCTTATGTATTGAGGCAGGGTCCTGTCTCCATCTCCCTGAGTGCTGGAATCCCGTGGTGCTGTCATGACTACCCGTCAGTGATGAAGGTCCGAATCTGGTCCTCATAGTCTCAACTTGCTCTCCTTCTGCATCCTTCTCTCAAGTGCTAGGACTACAGCCTGCAACCACCACATGCAAGCTGAATAGCTTATTCGTAGATTTGAACACTGAGGCCCAGGGAGATGAAATGACTTCAAATCAAGTGGTGGATGAATAACAGCAGGTTAACCAAACAGCACCCCCTCTTTCTGGGTGTGGGTCACTAGAGGGAGAAGAGGCTGGAGAGCGCCAGCACAGCCAGAGGAGTCAAGAGCATGGAAAATGTCTCTTTCAGCCAATTTTCCTGAGGAAGCCTGGCGGAGGCTCAGTCTGAGAATGGAAAGTGTGCAGGGAGGAGGCGCGGCTGTGTCCAGTGTCCATCCGGAGACTGTTTTCCAAGTCCTGCTATGAAAAGCAAGGGGTGGGGACTGTCGGGCTTGCAGGGGGAAGGGCAGATCCTGGAGACTACAGTTCTGGCATCTGCCCAGGGAGAAGCATCCAAGCTCCTGGCTTCCTCCCTGAGTTCCTGGGCCCTGCCTTTTCATGCTGTGCTCTGCCTGTTTTTCAAAATGCCAGCCATCCCTGACTAGCAAACCTAGGGAGGGTGGAGACCAGAAAGAAGGAAGGTGTTTGTGCTGGCATCTCTACCAAGGCTGGGCTTGGGTACCTTCAGCTAAACCAGATGCAGCCTGATCTCTCTGACACCAGGAAGTGCAGTGTCCATGAACTCCACCACAACAGACACAGCCAGGCTGTTAGCCTGGTGTAGGATGCAAGTATGGGATCATTCTATAGGCTGGGGCTGGAGCTAGGTTGGTAGAGTGCTCACCTCTGTCTAGCATTCATGAAGCCCTGACTTCGATTCCCAGCACCGTATAAACTGGGTGTGGTGACATACTCCTGGACTGAGCAGGCTAAAGCAGGAGGGTCATAATTTAGAGGCCAGCCATATCTAGATAAGCAGAGGCCATCCGAAAGAAAATGTGTATGCAGCCCTGATGATTATTAATGGCTCTGTCTGGAGGGCCTAGTGCCGCTCACCTGGAACGCAATGAGCACTCCCAATTCTTCGAAAGGACCCCACACCCAGGCCTCCTCACAGCCACAAAGACACTGAGTGCCATCAGGGCAGTAAGGATCATCAGTAAGGGCCCTTGACGCCTGTGGCTCGCTACTTTTGTAACAACCCTTTGGTCTCCAGTTTGTTTCCCAGGCTCAATTTACAACTGGAGGGAGCTCGTACAGTCTTTGAAATATCCAGATAGCGAAACTAAAAGCACAGACCAAAAAAGTGGATTTCCCCCATTGCACAGAACATCAACCTACGCCCAGGTCCTGTGCCTGACACCTCAGCTAAGCGTCACTCCCCTCCTCCCCTCCCCCTCCCATCCTGCACACTGCACTTTAGCAGTTGGTAGCAGGAGGAGGAAGAGAGAAAGAATCCGTCTCAAGGTGAAACCGGTAGCCAATCATTTGTCTCTTATACCTGACAGCCATAGTCATGGCAACGCTCTCCTTGGTCGCTACAGCGTAGGGATGGTTGCTGTGGTAACCAACACCCAGAGCTGGCAACTTCCTAACACGGCAAACTCGTAATAAAAACCCAGAAGCAAGTCAGCACCATAGCACTGACCTAGAACCAGTTGGCGGTAAAGCCGGGCTCCCTACATCCTCACCCCAGGCTCTCACAGCCGCCTGACTAACACACCCTCCCAGCCCTGCTGTTCTGCCTGCCTGGTGCTTCCCACGTTCCTCAGGCCCCCAGTCAGGATCTCCTTCCCACGGCATCTCGCCCTTGGCTGCCGGTCAGCGGGCTCATCCTCCTGGGAACAGGCTGACGTGGGCTTATCAGAGGGCGCATCACAGGAGTTTTCAACATGAGCTGGGGCTCCCTGAAGACCAGGAGGCCTTCAGTTCCCTTTGCCCTCCGAAGGAAATGGCCTCCAATGCTGGACCTCCAAGCATTGTGCTCAGAACCAGGAAGTTATTTGGGGTGGTCAGGCCTCCATATACTGTGGTTGGTGCCTGGCAGATCCTCTGGCTAGTTATGGAAAGAACTGTGGGCCGGGAGGCCAAAGGCTGAGAGCCTACCCCTCTCTGAGTCTGATCTTCTGTTTGGCTTTTAATCAAGTCCCTTCTGTCTGGTACCCTGCCCTCTCTCCAGCAGAAAGCTAGGGATGAGGGGAGGAGGACAGTGTGGCCTCCCGGAACTTTGGTATTATCAAAGGAGCTGGCGGTGGCTCAAAGAGCTAGCCTGCCGTCCTGGGCTCTTTTAGAATAATGAAACTAGGCCTGATGGCACACGCCAGCCATCTCAGCACTGAGGACATAGAAGGATCATGAGTTTAAGGCCAGCTTGGGCTACATAGCAAGACCCTGTCTTTAAAATTAAAAATAATGAGTGAATAGGGCTGGAGAGATAACTCAGCCATTATTAGCACTTCCTGCTCTTTCAGAGGACCTGAGTTTGGCTCCTAGCACCTATGTCACATGGCTTACAGCCACCTAGCTCCAGGCACCTGCATGCATGTGGTGCACAAATATGCCCACAGGAACACACATACAGGTAAATTAAAAACAAACAAACAAACAAAAACTCATGGCCTACAGAGTCAACTAAGCAGGGCTCACAGGGGCTCCCAGAACCTGGAGGCTAGGGTTTGTGCCTAGCCTTATTGTAGCTTGTTATGCGGTGTTCAGTGGCTCTTCCTGGGAGGCCTGCTGTTTCCTGAAGGGAAAAGGAGGAGCAGCGGATCTTGGAGTCTGGGGGGTCTGGAAAGACTGGAGAGAGGGGAAACTGTGGTCAGGATGTAATGTGCGAGAGAAGAGAAAATAAAAATTAATTAATTCATTGTAGAAAATCTTTCCAGGCATGGTGGCACACCATTTTTAATCCTAGCACTCAAGAGGCTGAGACAAGTAGATCTGGGTGGTTTTGAGTTTGAGCCAGTCTGGTCCATACATCAAGTTCCAAGACAACCCAGCCAACATAGATAGATTCTGCCTCAAAAAGACAACAGGAAGAAAATGTAATGCTCGTGTTTAGAGCTGGCGAGATGGCTCAGCAGTTAAGAGCAGTTAAGAGCTCTTCCAGAAGACCCAGCACCCACATAATGGATCCGTAACACCAGTTCCCAGGGCACATAACACCTGACTTCCTCATGTGGCACACATACATGCTTGAAGACAAAACACTCATATACATAAAATAACATAAATACATCTTTAAAATAAAATTAAATATTGAAAAAATAAGTAAGTAAATAAACAACTTGTGAGGAAAATGCAGTGGGATGGCTCAGCAGCCCAAGCTGCTTGCCATGTAGGTACCGATACCAATGTTCAGTCTCCAAGACCCATGTGTGTTAGTCAGGGTTCTTTAGAGGAACAGAACTTACAGAGTGAATTTATAGGGAGAGGAAAAGGGGAGTTATCGGAATGCTTACAGGCTGTGGTCCAGCTAGCCCAATAATGGCTGTCTACCAACAGAAGGTCCAAGAGTCCAGTGTTTGTTCAGTCCACACGGCTGGGTATGTCAGCCGGTCTTCAGAATATGCCAGAATCTTGAAGGAGTGGGCTCTCATGCCAGTGAAGGAATGGACTTGCCAGCAAGAGCTGCCAGCAGAAGGTGTGGCCCAGATTAACAGTGGCTCTTACAGCCTCAGAAGATCTGGATTTAAAATGGCTCTTCCCACCTCTAATGCTTTCATTAAGAAAAAGAAAATCTCTCACAGGTGTACCGGGACTTGGGTTTTAGTTAATTCCAGAGGTAGAAAGGTTGACAGCCAAGAGTAAGTGTCACCCATGTAAAGGTGAAAAGAGAAAACTGACTCCAAAGACTTCTCCTGTGACCTCCACAGATGCATCAGGATACCCATGACCCACACACAAAAATAGATAGATAGATAGATAGATAGATAGATAGATAGATAGATAGATAGATAGATAGATTTCATGGACTAGGGAGTTCTTACATTAACATTACGAAAGCTACAGCTGAGTAGTTTTGGCAAGCTTAAAGTCTGGGGACAGGAGAGATCAGGCAAGCCAGACATAAAAGGATCAGTTACCAGCCCAAAGAGTGAGGACACTGTCCTGTGGACCTCAGAGACTCACCAAAAGTCTCTGGCCACCTTTAACCTACAGGATTCTGTACCCTGAGACAGAGCTATGTAAGATGAAGAATGGAGGGCAGGACACTGAGACCACAGTACACTCTGGGAAATCACCCATTCGTCATTTTATTTAATAATTATTTAGAGCTAGACAGATAGTTCCATAGTTAAACACACCTGGTGCTCTTACAGAGAACCTGGGTTCGATTCCCAGCACCCCCACAGCAGCTCACAACCACCAGTAACTCCAGCTCAAGGGTTTTTGATAGCCTTTGATCTTGGGCACCTGGCACAAATACGGTACATGTACATATATGCAAGACAGGGTCACAATTGCTAGGTCCTTCAGATTCTCAGAGAAGCTACATGTTCCAGTATTCACCCAGATCTAGCTGGACAAACAAAACAGCACATGAAGGTATCGGTGATGGCATCTCGAGGCATACAGAATCTCTTGACAGGTTTCTAACAGTGCGCCAGGCACGCTGGGAAGGAACTCTAGGAATTGGGAAGCTGTTGAAATACTCTAGCAGAGGCTGTGTGGCTTGGATTCCCCAGCAGTAGTGGGCTTGATCAGGCCCAGATTTCTCTGGCTAGACTCAACCTAAAGTCAAAGGCTGAACCTGCGTCTTAGAGCTGGATAGTGGCTTCTCCATAGCCAAGCGTGGCCTTCGCAAGAGTTCTCCTTGCAAACAACCACCCCGCGGGGACCAAATCTGTTAACTAGCTTAGACTGCCCTCTGCTGGCAGGAGTGGACACTACTAAGGGGAGGTGGTCTCTACCTCCAAGATAAAGAGCTCCAGAAAGACACATTTAGAAGGACTTCCTACCTCACTCCGGGCTAGTTCATCATCCAGTACCTCACTTCTGAAGCCCAGAGTCCAGGCAGGTAAGATGTCATGCACCTGCAATTCCAAAACTCAAGAGGCTGAAGCCAGAGATCAAGGGTTCAGGGCTAGGCAGAGCTACACAGCAAGACCCTGGAGGATGAGGAGAGTCTGCCAATACATTCTTGCTAACACTTCCTCGACTTTATTTCTTTTTTACCTCATATGTTTTAAGGATTTATATTTTTATATAGATGAATGCTTTGCCTGCGCATATGAATGTGCCCCGTATAAACACCAGTGCCCAAAGAAGTCAGAAAAAAGTCAGATCTCTGGAACTGGAGCTGCAGAAAGTTGTGAGCCATCTTATGAGTGCAAGGAATTGAACCCAACTCTTGCAGATCCTCTGAAGAGTTGCAAGTGTCCTTACTGCGCATCTGTCTCTCCAGCCCTGAGATTCTTTATTTACATGTGCGTGTGTGCGTGTGTGCCTGCCTGAGTTTTGAGCACCACATGTGTGCAGGTGCCTGCAGAGGCCAGAAGAAGGCATCGGATTCCCTAGAATTGAAGGTACAGGCAGCTGTGAGCCAGCATGTGAGTGCCAGCCGCCAATGCTGGGTGAGCACCAGTGCCCTTAACTGCTGGGCATCTCTCCTGCCCCACTCTACTTTCTAAGTGGAATTCTAACAGTAAATTTCACCTACATTTTTTCCTAACTGTATCTTGTGTCCATTATGCCTTATATCTGGCCCTGCCGCCATATCTTTCGTTTGTGTGTGTGTTTTCATTTATTCATACATTCACTCTCACTATGATCCTGATCAATGCATTTCCCATGGGGCAGAACATGCATAGTTCCCTCTCATCCCCAAATCCCTTCTCCTCTGTGCCTAGCTCCTCATCCCACTTAAAGAAAGCACTGAGGTGCTCAGGTACCTTCCACCAGGAAACTAGGGATGAGGGGGAGGCTGTAAGAAGTCTTACAATCAAGCTGTCATGAACAAGGCATCCCTCCACACATACACACACACGCACACACACACACGCGCACACACACACACACCACTCTGCCTAAGTAGCTCAGTCTTTTCTCCCCTCCATTCCCTCCTTCCCACAATTCCTGTTCACTTCTAGTATAAGGCAGTTGCCACGCCAGCCCTTCCAGCCAACGCACTCAGGGGCTCCCCTCCTTCCCGCAGGTTGCCAAAGAATCTTCCCATGCACAGTTCCCTCCCTAGGAAAAACGCCAGTGCCAGGAGAATGTCTGCAACCGGTGTGTGGGAGGCTAACAGTACATGACTAACACACTGTCATTCTGAGGCAGGCCAGAGAGATGGGGAAGTTAAGGGAACAGAGGAAGGGAAAATATCCCCTCCCTCCAGAGGCTGAGGAAGCCTCCCACCAGCTGAGAAGCGAGAATTCTCAAGCAATTAGCATTTTCTGGGAAGGCTGACAACATAGAGACAATATTCCTTTCCTAGAGAGATGTTTCAAATGAAAATGTTAAAATAAAGAGTATGCCTTGAATCTCAGCACTCAGGAGGCCAAGGCAAGAGGATCTCTGTGAGTTCAATGCCATCCTGGTCTACACAGATAATATTAGGCTGCTCAGGGCTACATATTAAGACTCTATCTCAAAAGAAACAAAAGAAAAGATTTTCCGTTAAAATAGCAAAGGACCATGCTTAAGGCCTGAGCGTATATGACAAAGTGTGGCCATTCTCTTTTCCCTGCTACGGACCTGAAGCCTTGAAACCTGACAAGAAAAACTGTAAATCCCACTCACAGTAAAAGACATACTTTAGCTCCTTTTCAAACTTCACGATTTGTGGTTTTGAGGCAGGATGGAAAGGCAATGAAAGAGACCTGGGGATGCAAAGGGGCCCGCCATCCCCTGCTCTGGTTTGCCTTTCCTGCTGACCCTCGGGAGACTCCAGACACCAGAGAAAGCCAACTGCTAGCATAAATTATGCTTTCCTTATGTCTTCCTAGAGACAGACACCTCAACCAAAATGCCCAAGACAATGAACTGTGTTACCTAGGGTCAGAAGGATGTACAAGACCTCCCCTCTCCTGAATCTAAACAACAGCCCTGTGCATCCACCTTAAAATTTTGTTTACAAAAGGAAAGCCTCTAGCCTTTGACTCTTGTTGAAAATTAATGGAACCTAAAAGCACTTGCACACCCATCACACCCAAGGTGAAAACAGCCGACGACTCCTTTCTCACACTGGGCTAAGTCTTGTCTAACCCTCCTGCTTGGAATCTATGCTAGCACCTCTTCTAATAAACTCCAACTCTGTCTAACAGTGGCTTGTTCTGAAACCCTTTGTCTGCAGTGAGTATGGGCAGGAATCCGCTTTCCATCAGTAGAGGTCTCTGAAAAGAACTGTTGAGGCAGCTGCCAGGGATACCGTGGAGCTGAGTCTCCGTACCCACCACTGCTAAGATCATTCACCACCTCAGCTGCTTGTAATTTGATCCAGTGCAACTCAGAAACTTCCCTCTGAGCTCATTACCAAAAAGATTAATTTTTTAATTAAAAATTTATTTTATTATTTAACTTTGTTTCTGTGGTAGGGGTATGTATATGTAAGTGCAGATGCCAGAGGCGGCCAGAAGAGGGCAGCAGATCCCATGAATCTGATTACAGGTTGGTGCCGGGACTAGAATGTGGGTCCTCTGCAAGAATGAGATGTGCTCTCAACCACTCATCCATCTCTCCTGATGCTAAAGAAGAAAAGGGATTTGTAATGGGTTCCTTGGAGTTCCTTTGAGCAATGCAACTTCAGAAGCCACCAAAATTGTATATATTGCTACTGAGACAGTAAGCATGACTCTCTCTAGAAGCTCTTGCCCACACCTGGTATTGGATCTCTTCTTCTTAACTCCCATACTTAAATCTATGTTTAAAATCTCCCTTATAAACTCAAGTTCTGTTTTCTACCAACTCTTCCTGAAATGCTTTTCTGTATCCAGTACTGAATTCCAGTAATGGGGGCTGGAGAGATGGCTCAGAGGTTAAGAACACTTGCTGTTCTTTCAAAGGTCCTGAATTCAACTCCCAGCAACCACATGGCGGCTCATAACCATCTATAGTGAGATCTGGTGTGCAGGCAGAATGCTATATAAATAATAAATAAATCTTAAAAAAAAAAAAAGAATTCCAGTAAAAGAATGCCCGCAGCTGCTCCTGCTGCTGCTGCTGCTGCTGCTGCTACCCCCACTGCAGCTGACAATTCCAGCCTCTTATGTTGGACCTGAGATGGCTGAGGTCCTCCCCAACCTCAGACTCAGCCCAAACAGGAGACTTGCCTGTCCCAAAGGACTTCCAACTGGGCACCCTGGAAATTCCCCTGACCCTCAACTCAAATCACAGCGCCTGACAGGTTTTTAGTAGAGAAGAATACATACAGTAGACAGACAAAAGCAGACGAGGGATACGGACAGAGGATCCTGGCTCCACGGACACCCTGGCACCTGGGAGTTCCTGAGGCCCTTCTTCACTTTCTCTTGGGAATTTAAGTACTAGTGCATCCCTCCTCTGCTAAAATGTTTCACTCTTGGCTTCTAGCCCTCTCGAACCAAAGCCATCCCTAGCCTCTCAGAGAACAAAGTGTGTTGGTTAGCTTTCATCGTGAGTTTGACTGGATTTAAAACACCCCTCTGGAAAAGTCCATGAGGTCATCTCTGGTAAGTTTCAGTGGGAAGGGAAGACCCACCCTGAATGTGAGGGGTGCCATCTCATGGCCAGACCCAGACTAAGTAAAAAGCAGAAAGTGGGCGGAGCCCTCCCTCACATGCCTCTCTCTTGGAGACCAGCAGTCTCCACTCCTACCATCATGCCTTCCTGCCAGGATGGGCTGTATCTGTGAGAAAGAAAAAAAAAAAAAAAAAACGCTAATACAAAAGGGAACTCTAAAATGACAACTTTCTTTTTTAAGTCCTCAAACATCTTTTATTTTCTTTTTTGAATTTCAGGAACAGAGAGATGAGTCCATGTTTCTTTTCTTTTTGAGACAAGGTCTTATTGTGTAGCCCTGGCTGGCCTGTAACTTACTGTGTAGTCCAGGCTAGCCTCAAACTCAGAGATCCATCTGTCTCTGCAGGACATAAACAGCAGGGGAAGAAAACTACAGTGGATGTTCTCTGCACACATTGTCAACAGTCAGGCCCACGGGAGGCTTTGCCATCTCTCTGTGTCTCCTTTGAGAAAGGACGGGGCTGAGGCATTGCATCCTTACCACGGCTGTGTCAGTCTACAATACATATTCACTCAGGACTCCATGGGATGCACATATGAAACTCTCAAAGAATTAATATAAACATGGTGATTCTTTTTAAAACATGGAGCTAAGGATATAGCTCAGTTATGATAGTGTTTACCTAGCATGCACAAAGCCCTGGATTCAGTGGTCAGCCCTGAATTAAAATGGATCTGGTGGCTAGTAAATCAGCAGTCTGGAGGGGGGATCAGAAGCTCGGGTCACCCTCATCCCAGGTGACATTAGATTATATCAAAAAAAAACAAAAGCAAACAAACAAAACCACCTTCTTGGTACATCTGTACACAAACCCAGAACAGTTACAAGATGCTCTGAGGGGCAGGGAAGTTTGTTGTTACTGTTTTGTTTTGCTTTGCTTTTGTTTTGTTTTGTTTTGTTTTGTTTTTGAAACAGGGTCTCACTATGAACTCTAGGTGTCCTGGAACTCACTATGTAGGCTGGCTTGGCCTCAAACTGGCAGAGAACTGCTAGCCTCTGCCTCCCAAGTGCTAGAATTAAAAATATATGCCATCACTCCCAGTTTCAGAAAGTTTTATTGTTTCTTTTACATTCCGGTGACAATGCTGACTCCACTCTGCTAGGAGTATGCAAGGCTGTGGAACTGAAAAGCAAGTCACTACAAGGAAAAATGGATTCATTCACCTGTATACAAATGGTTGTTAAATGACTTTAGAGGTCCTACAGGCTTGGCAGATGGAACAGCAAATACATGTGTAGAAATTTACAGGCATCTAGCCTGGTCTCACAGGATCAAGGCACCACGTTGGCTTAAGGATAGCTCTACCTGAAAGACTAATTCCTGACACAACCAAGTAAACCATTCTTGGGGTAGAGTAGGCTCTTGGGGACAGGGAGCGCTCTTCTCTCTTCATGGGAGCCACCTGAAGGCTGAACCCCTGGAAACAGTCACCTGGGCCTTCATGGAGCCTGATATAGTGCATTTCTCAGGTTCCAGAGTGAAGCCTGAGTCCAGTTCAGCTCAGCTGGGGACCCCACTGTGAACCCCAGGACCCTAACAACCACAATAGCTTTATCACACAGGAGAGTGCACCTTAATGCAGAAGTGCTATTTCTAATTCCTGTAACCCGTGACAAATTGTTTTATTTTACCTCTTTCTTTGAGAGTTGAATCTTCTGAAAACTCTAACTCCAAGGTATCTGATACCCTTTTCTGACTCATAGGACACCCAAATACACATAGCATACAGACACATACATCCACCCATTGATAGAAATTTTAATCAAAATTTTAATTTAACTGTTAAAAAGAGCCATCAAACTTTACTCAATATTCTATCTTTGCACCATTCTGAGAAATGAAAGAGATTAGCTTTAATCATACTGAATCTCATGTTTGCTGGTTTGAGACAGAGTCTTGCTATGTAGTCCTTGCTAGCCTGGAACCTTCCATGTAGACCAGGCTGGGGTGAGACTTACAGAGATCTTGCTGCTTCTGCCTTTAGAATGCTGGGGTTACAGGCACAAGTCATGAACCTAGCTAAGACTGAAATTATTTTAGATTTATTTATTTTAAGCGTGCAGCTGATCACCTGCATAGATGTATTGTTCCATGTACATCCCTGGTGCCTAAGGAGGTGAGAAGTGGGCGTGATCCCTCTGGAGCTAGCCTTATGAATGGTTAAAAGCCACTAATGTAGGTGCTGGGAACCACACTCCTGCCCTCTATGAGAGCAAAGGGCTCTTAGTTCTTAGCATCACAAGGTGGAATTTTTTTATGAGGGGGAGGGTTGGGTTGTTGTCGTTCTGTGGTTGGTTTTGTTTTTGTTTCTGAGACAAGGTCTCACTATAGTGCCATGGCTGGCCTCAAACTCACAGAGATGCAGCTGCCTCTGCCTCTCAATGCTGCAATTAAAATCATGTACGACCATGACTGGTTTCCAAGATTAACTTATTTAATGTGCATAAACTAACTGCTTTTTAAGGCAAACAAGGAATGGCAACATGGCATCATTCTAGGAATCAAATGCCCATAAAAATGGCATCAGTTCAAAGATGTAAATCTCAAAGACAGCAGATGAATAATTAGAACACGATGTGATGATGTGATTTTAGCAAGAACAAGACACTTAGCAATAGGTAAAAGAAGCAGCATATTAATTGTATTGAATATTAAAGTATGTAGCCATAATTTTATAAACTCTCCACATTTATGTAACCAGTTGCTTTTGAAAATGCTAAATTTTGTTTGTTTCAGTCAGTGAGCCAACTGAAGACAACCTGAAGAATTACCCAGTTTCTTTTTCCTTTTCTCTTCTTTCCTTCCTTCCTTTCTCCTTCTTCTCTTCTTTCATTTTTTTTTCTGTTGGGAGTTGGATACACACAAACTGGATTCCCTCTTGCATATTTATTTTCAGTTTTCCTTGACAAAAACGACAGAGAATCCCTGACAGAGCTAGAAGAACTAAACTTGATCCTGGGGACTGGAGAGGCCACCACGTTTCTGTAAGTGGCAGGGGACATGGTGGTAGTGTGCACCATAGACGCAAAAGGCACTGGCATGCCAGCCAAGGGTGTCTCTTCTGATTAGGGACTTTGCATTAAGGCCAGATCTCCTTCAAGGCTGGCCTTGAACTCCTGACTCTCCAAAGCCACCTCTCTAATGCTAAGATTACAGGTGTGTGTCATGACCCCCAACTTTAGATTTCACTTCTTTTTAGTCTCTTCCACCTATAATAATCTCCGCTATTTCTTGTTTGAGGATGAGTGTGTTATGTAGAATACATCTTACAGGTTCTGAATTGCTTTCACTCTCTCAGCCTTCTCCCCATTTGGCACTACCTAGATGATGTGCCCACACTTCACTGCATATTGTCACGTTGCTCCTGTATAGGTGGTAAGCTTGATCGTTTGGCTAATGGGGACCACTCTGTTGGAAGGGCATGTTTGTCTTTGTAAGTGCTTAGTAGGGTGACATGGTAAGGCTCTGGGAGTATCCTGTTCCTTAACTATCTGCCCCCCAAATGAGTTTATGCACACTGATGATCCTTGCTAGTTATTATATGAAATAAAAGTACGTTTAAAGAGACTGGAGAGATGGCTCAGAGGTTAAGAGCACTGGCTGCTCTTCCAGAGGTCCTGAGTTCAATTCCCAGCAACCACATGGTAGCTCACAACCATCTATGATGAGATCTGGTGTACACAGAACAATATATACACAATAAAATAAATAAATCTACTTTTTTTAAAAAAGTACATTTAAATACATTGAACAGGGCATGAAAGAATCTGTGTCTATGTAGGTGAACATGCACAAGGAACAAAGAGGTATGTTTGTCAGAGAGGAATGAGATGTAGTTAGAAACTTTCTTCGAAATAAATATCTGGTAATTTAACCACCCCAGACTTTAAACTCTTGACCTCAACCACATATCCCCCAAGGAAGTAATCCTACAGAGGATGCTCCCCCCTGGAGCATTCTCCCTCTGACTTCCTCACCACTCTCTCTAAGGAACAGCAAGACAGCATCTCCAAGCCAGGAACTGAACCCTCCAGCAGAAACCTTCTGAACCCGACAGTGGCCTTCTGAACCTGGGTCAGCTCTTAGACTTTCTGGCTTGGTTTACTACTTCCTATCCAGAGGGTGATGGGAGAGGCCTCACTGAATCCAGGGCTTAGCCCAACAGGAATCAACTGTCTTAGTCTGCTGTGTGACAGAGACAGGAAGATCTGTATGAGTCCCAGGCAAGTCAGAGCTGCATGGTAAGACCCTGTCTCAATAAGCAAAAGGAAAAAGTAAAAGAACTCTCTCTACTTTCCAGTCCTGAGCTCTCAAATGAAGAGTCTCCACGACACTATGCCTGACTCCGGCTCGACAGGCTGCGATGGAGTTATTGGTGCCTGGGCTTAACAAGCTCCTTAGCCTTCTGGATAGCTCAGCTGTTGGAGTGGAAGCTTTGGAGACCTACAGACCTAAAGCCAAGGCCCCGCTCCTCCACGTTCAACTTTGTGACCTGGAGGAGCAACTTTGTCTCTCTGAAACTCAGCGTTCTCAACTGTCAAATAGGACAAATCACCCCATACTGATATTATTGTGATAAAAAAACAAATACAAATAAAATCCAGTACCTATTATGAATTGCCTTCTAAACATGAAGTAGGCTGTGTCATTTTTTTCCATCCACACTTTCTGTCAAGATTCTAAATCTCCATTTCAAATTCACATCTTTGCCTGCCCAGCCACCATGTCTCTCTTTTGCCAGCTATTGTGTGTTAAGCCTCTTTGGTAGATTTACTAGATTCATACAGATTCATACTGGACGACAGGAGATCTTCCAAGTTTCAGGCAGACTTCTATGAGGTCCACACTGTCTCCAATGCTAGGCACCTGAAGAACATGACTTTCTCTTTTGCTTTCAGCGCCTGCCTTGACTAAGGCCACACAGCATCACCAGGAGCCACAAGAGATTTTCTATTTGTGTGGAAGAAGCATCTCAAAGCTCAAATGAGATTATCATTCAGTTATTCATTGAGTAGGGTCAGGTAAAGTGGCACACGACTGCAATGCCAGCATTTAGAAACCTGAGGCAAAAGAGTCACATTTTTGAGGTCAGCCTGGAGTGTCCGGTACCCCGCTCCCAACATATACACACTGTGTTACAAACACTATCTCAGGTGCTTGAAACTCAGCAGTGGATATTAGTGATCTTGTTTCTGCTTTTATACACTGTACCATTTAGCAGAGAAAATAGATATTAAAATGATACGTATATGTACATATACATAACACCCTAAACTAGCCTCTGCCTGGAATTCTTAGCCTTGTTCTGTCACCCCTTTCTCTTTCAACACCAGGCTTCCTCTGAGCACCCTCCAAGCCATGGATTCCCTCCTGTCACTCACTGCCTAGCTCTATATTTGTTTCATCTCCCACAACTGAGCAGAACACCACTTCCATATTAGATGTGCAATTTGTGATTTGTTTCATGAATTAGTAAATCAATATATGTGTTTATAAGCTCAAGAAAAGGTCTAGAATGATCCACAAGGGGCCTAAAGTTATAGCTCAGCTGGTAGGGTGCATGCCTAGTAGGAGGGCTTAGGTTCAATCTTCAACATTGCACATTCAAAGAACAGTGGTATGCACCTGTAATCCGAGAGCTGGGGAGTTTGAGACAAGAAGGTCAGAAGTTGAAGGTCATCCTCAACTACTTACAAAGTTTGGAGTCAGCCTGGGCTACATGAAAGCATGTTTTAAAAAATGATACACAAGAAACTACTAAGATTGGCTGCCTTGGGGAGTGGGGGCTGACTCTGACAAGGACTGCTTTTTAATCACTTCTCCCTAGTAAGGCTGCCTTGCCAGGCCACAGGGGAAGAGGATTCAATCAGTCCTGATTCGACTTGATGTGCTAAGGTGGGTTGGGGGGGACCACCCCTTTTCTAAGGAATTGGGAAGGGGGAGGAGGGAGAGGGACAGAGGATAGAACCAGGAGGAAAGAAGGAAGGGGGCTGGAGTGGAAGTGTGAAGGGAACACATATATACATACATACATCAATGACTTTATTTTAAAAATAAAAAATTGGCTACCTTGAGGTTGGACAGATGGCTCAGCAGTTAAAAGCACTGGCTGCACTTCCAGGACCCCCATGAAGGCTCACAACTCTATGTTACTCCAGTTCCAGAGGATCTCACTCCCTCTTCTGGCCTCTGCAATCACCAGGCACCAGGAATGAAGTGGTACACAGATTAACAAAAACAAAAACAAAATCCATATGAAATAAAATAAAAACTAAGAGTGGCTGCCTTTAAGAAAGAATCTTGCTTTCAAATCCCCTTTTGTACTGTTGGATTATTGTCATGTGCATTTATGAGCTTCCTGTTTTTAAAAACACGCTAAAAGTAGCCTAAACAGTTCTTTCCAGTTATGATAAGAGCCACAGAGTTTATAGACGGTATGGGGTTATGGAGTGATAAGGTTTATTACTGCCTGGCACATAATAAGCATTTCAAACCTTTTACACACCCTCCCTATTTTGCTTTATTTATCTTATTTATCTTACCTGAATTAGCATGGTTTTTAACTCATACCTAAATACTGGCATCTTTACATTTTAAAGCTATTCTAAAAGATATATTTTAGACTTTATAAGTTATTGTGTTCATTTTACTCTCTTTCCGCCTCCTCCCTCTCAACTCCCACATTAAAATTTGAGCTTCATGAGTTCGGGGACAAACCTTGGCTTGTTCACCTCAGTGTCCTTACGTCCTAGGAGAGTGACAAAAATAAGTGGAACCCTCCCCCCTCCAAAAAAAATTTTAAGGCACAAATGAACAACTGAGCATTGATTGAATGCATACATAAGTTCTTGGATGAATGATGAGGATTTGTGGAGAGCTGGATAGCCTGGCACTGAAGAAATCTCAGGACGGATTACACCCATAGTGGTCCAGAACCCCTTTATGCAGGTAACTTAGCAACAAGCCGCCCCTCCCTCAGCGCCGCTAGAGGGCGAGCCGGCGCAGGGTAGCATGAACGCGCGCGCGTTCACTGCGCGGCGCGGAAAGGCGGGGGAGGCACGTCACTTCCTGTTTCTTTAGGGGAACGTGGCTTTCCCCGCAGTGCCTCTCCTTCCATCTGCCTTCGTGCTGCGGCGGCTGGAGCTGGAGTAGGAGCCTGAGCACAGCCTCGCCATGGATTCGGCCCTCAGCGACCCGCACAACGGCAGCGCCGAGGCAGGCGGCACGACCAACAACACGACGCGGCCGCCCTCTACGCCCGAGGGCATCGCGCTGGCCTACGGCAGCCTCCTGCTCATGGCGCTGCTGCCCATCTTCTTCGGTGCCCTGCGCTCAGTGCGCTGCGCCCGCGGCAAGGTAGGGTCAGGGCGAGAGCGGGCTCCTTCCTCTTCCATCCCCGCTAGCCCCTACGGACCTGTCCACTCAGGCCTGATAGCTGCCCTCCGGAGTCACTCCCCCGGGCATCGAGCACCATTCCCTCCACCTGCGTTCACATCTGTGGCCAGCCTTCCAGGATCTGGCCAATCCCAGAAACGGGGATTAGCATTTTCCTCCGGTAGCGACCCTCGGACACACCCTGCCACATCCCCTCCCTCAGACCCCCTACTTCTTGTCATAGCTGGGAACACCGTCTGCCGGATCCCAGACACAAAAGCAGGCACTGATTCCTCTGAGCCTCCAGGGCCCAGCCCCACCTGATGCCAAGGCTAATCAGCCTCCAGGTGTTTGCACCTCACTAGGGGCAATCACCCCATGAAATGGCTTGGGTCCCTTGAAACACAGCCCCAGTGTTCTTACAGGTATGGCTCTGAAAGGCACCATCTTTTGTCATCCTGCTAGGAGCCACGCCTGGTCACACCCACAGTTAATTGTAGCATCCAGGTCCATCCCTAGGCCCTGATTTCTGTCTTCCTGGAATCACAGCTCTGTGTGTACCCACCAGGAACTCCTAGATCAGACCCTTCTCCCTGCCTTAAAAGCAAAACCCAGAGGTGGGGAGGTTAAAGCACAGCGGTTAAAGCAGCTTGTCGCCAAGCCTGATGACTTGAGTTAAATTCTAGAGACACATATAGTGGAAGGAGAAACCCCAACTGCTGCATGATATTTTCTGACCTCGTCGTGATCACACTAAATAAATAAATGTAAAAAGAATTTTTTTAAATAAAATAGAAGCCCAGCACTCAAGGAGCCAAATCAGGAGAATGAAAAATTCTAGGGCAGCTAGGGTACAGAGAGAGACTTAGTCGCCCAGGGGGAAAAGGGGTGTGTGATAGGCTTGGGGGAAATAGAGCACCAGTTAGACTTGTCTTTTGTTCATTATTTAGAACCAGTTCCAGCCATCCAGCTTTTTGAAATGTAGTACCTTGGTTCTGCCTGGGTTTAGGCTATTTTGATTTCTTCTCCCTACTTCACACCCAGCCTTGGATCCATCCAAGCCAAAGCCCAGATAGTGACTACATCAAAGTAGCCTTTCTCCCCAGGCCCCATTAAGACAAGTCTGTTTGCAAATTGAGTCTGTTCGCTGAATAATAGCCACTGTTGAACTCACAGTTAATGAGACTGGGGCTTAGCCTATCCTTGGCTTTTCCTGACACCTGTCTCTGGATATCCAGGGGAACTCCAGAACCTTCCACCCCCTCTTCAGATCTCTCCTACCCTGTCTCAAGCCTCTGTAACCCATAGAAACTAACAGCTCCCTTCCTGGCATCCTCTCTCCAACAGCCTCACAACAGTTCCTCGCTGCTCCTCCCCCACCAAACCTGAAGGTGGCCCGGAGAGGAAGCTGCCTTACGCAGAGAGGACAGCTGGCACTTTTGAAACTGCTTCAGTACAGATTCTCAAAACACTGCAAGTGGCTGAGGGCACACCACCTTCCTGTCTAAGAACAGGAAACCTACTGCTGGCTCTTTCTGAGCAGACAGAGTACCCTGTCTGGACTCGGGCTGAAAGTCTGGGTGGGACCCATTTTCTGTGCTCCTTTGACTCTTCTAAGCAGATTTCGGGTGTCCTTAGCCTCCCCTGATCTGGTCAGGCAGATACTTGGTGCCAAGGCAAGTTTCCAAAACACAGAATAGGACAAAAGAGATGCAAGATAGACAGCATAGTCTGAGACTGAGTAGGCCCCAGACTGAGAGGTGCTCCTTGGCACCTTCTGCACATGGACTACTCTGCAGAAAATACCTTCCAGGCAACAGTGTTTGTTGGAGTTAAGCTGTTACCGGGTGTGAGGGGTGCCACACAGAGGAGCAGGTCAGAGCCTTGCCACCATGTAGTTCAGGAAGATGGGTAAGGTCTGTGGCTGGAATACAGCAGGCGCCACAGTAGGCTATGGAGACAGGCACCAGGAGGCACCCTGCCTGGATGGGATGTAGCACTCCAGCCAGAAGAGGGCATTCTTAAGCTTCAGAAAGCAAGACAGGTACCAAAGCACGAAGGAAGGAGGCACTTCAGGAAATAGCGGGTGACTTGGTATAGCTGGAGCAGAGGGTATGGATAGAAAAAAGGGAGCCATAATGTCTGTTATCTGTTCCAAGCATTGCCCACAGGGAGGCCTTCTTAGAAGAAGATTGAGACTACGAAGGACCTGCCCATTAGTTTGTGGCTTCCTGTCCCAGTAGCCAGGATGCTCTAATCTTATGGAACTTTTATCTGCCTTGACACTTAGTCAGCAGATAGAGCCAATTTATCATATCTTCCAGGAAAAAGAACTGAAGGTCTTTCCACAATTAGAGAATGCATCAGGTGGGTCCACTTCTAGACCAGGCCACTATCCTTGATGCAAATGCCTCTGAATACACACAAGTAGTATTTTGGCCTGAGATATGAGCCAAAAGACTCCTTTGTCCACCTTGCTTGTTTAGCAAGAGAGAAGAGGTAGAGTGAGGACCCAGGAGCTTGGCACTCCCAGCTGGTATTCGACACCAAGGCCTACAGAGAGAGCACTTGAGGACAGATCCCCTGGGATCAACAGCATCCATAAAAGGCAGAGCATATTGTAAAGTCCTGGGCAAAAGACTGTGAAATGTGTAGGGGGTTAGGAAGAAGTTGCCCTGTAGGAGTATCAGAAACCTGTGTCCCCCAGAGGGGCTAAATTCCAGCCAAGCAGGAGCCAACTTGGATAGTTCATAGGACTTTCACTTACAGCAAAGAAGGATCTCTTAGTCAACAGGCCTGAGCATCTGTTGTTAGGTCCTGGACAAGGTGCCAGGGCTACTGGGATAAGGCACAGAATGTACCATGAGCCAAGTGAGTGAATTCTGCTGTGTCTCCTGGAAGAGGCAACAGGTGTCTTTGCACACATAAATGAGAATTCCGAAGGCTGCGGATAAGGGACAGTGCGAAGCATAGTGGGCCCAGGAGAGGGACTCGGGTGCTGTGACAAGATGCGCAGGGACCCTACAGCCTTTCTGAGGAAAAGACTCCTGAAGGTAATGTAACACTTAAAATGAGCAATTAGAAAATGCCGCTCGTGGGTAACCTTCAAGCAGTTACCGGGACAAAGGAAAGCCACCTTAGAAGGGATACACACAACACCCAGCTACTTACGGCACCTAACAGAACTGTGTCATTCCTGTGGCACTCCTGATCTAACCTAGGGCCTCACACATGCTAAGCATATACTCTGCCACCAATTTATATCCTCAGCCTGCTTTCTAGAACGTTTTCTGTGTGTATACAAATACATACCTGCTTTTATATATACTCAGTTAGGTCTGTTACCATAAAGGGGTTGTTCAGTACCTGCTGCTTTGCAGCCTGTTTTCCTTCAACAGTGTGAATTAGTCATTTGCTGGGTTACAGCGCCTTTTTGTAGTAAGCTAGCTCCCTAGTGCATGATGCAAAAGGCCCACTGGTATATACAAATATCTCCCTCCCACCTCAGCTTTCCCTGCCAGCAGCCCCTGTAGCCTGGACGTTACTTATCCATCCATAGAAATTATATTCCTTCAGATACCTAGCTGTGTCGGTACATCTGGAATGGTCCTTTGTGGGGAGGGGTTTGGGCCTTGGGTTTGTTTTTATGAGGCTGGATCCTGCTGTGTTGCTCTGACTGGCCTGGTGCTCAGTAGCCAGTCCACTGTGGCCTCTAACTCAGCTCTCTTTCTGCCTCAACTTCCCAGGTGCTGGAACTGTAGGTGTGAGCATATGCCCACTGTACCCACATTTTGTTCAGGTCACCAGTTCTGAAAGGGCAGGACTCAAACTCTCTTGGGAAATACAGATTAAAAATCAGAAATTCAAGGTGGGCCCTGAAGAGTGTTTAGTTAGCCCTCCTACTAGAGATTTTGGTGCACACTCAAAATTTGAAAGCCACTAATTTAGAGATCTCCACAGTTTGTTTTAGTCTTAGGCACTACAAACCATGCTGAAGTCAGTATCCTTACACAATTGTTATTTCCTAATCTGTGTATAGGGCAAGTGTCTTGAAATCGGCCTGTTGAGACAACGCTGCCTGAGTCTGTCTTAGCTTCCACAGCATGACCTGCCGTAGAGGCTTTAGTCATTCACTCAACTACAGACCAGTGTGGGCTTTAGGGGGAGGACCCTGTCATTTGGTACAAGACACAAAATGGCCAGTGCAGTTGGTGAAGCCAGCTTGGGGCGGGACAACAAAGATGAGGGAAGGAGAGCACGGGACATTGGCCCAGAGGCAGAACAGTTGCAGAGGGCCAGTGTGGGCTAAGTACAGGCAGGAGGCCCGGGGCCTCAGTCTGGGTAGACAGTAATAAAGTGGCCCAGGAATTCCAGGATGTCTCTGGGTGTGGTCAGGAAGCAGGCTTCCAGGGCTCTGGCTGTGCCCGTGGCTTGGAGCTGGGCGTTGGGCTCCCTCTGTTGCTTTGGCTTCCATCCTGGTATCTGAATGCCCAGGGTGCTGATAGCTGTTTCTTCCAGCTATTTGTAAAGCTTTCCCCCTATTAATTCTTTTCAGTGTGCTTAGCTTAAAAACCCAAAGCAAAGGTAGCAAATCCTAATAAGTTGTAGTATTTTTTGTAAATATAAAGTTCTTCAACCTGGTGGTGCACACCTTTAAACCCAGCACTCAGGAGGCAGAAGCAGATGGATCTCTTGAGATTGAGGCCAGCCTTGTCTACAGAGGGAGTTCTAGGTTATACAGTGCTACATAGAGAACCCTGTCTCCAAAAGGAACTGTTCAAGCACTGCGCATGCCTGTGATCCCAGCACTCAGAGAGGCAGAGGCATGTGGATCTCTGTGAGTTCAAGGCCGGACTTCTCTACAAGTCCAGTCTAGGACAGCCAAGGCTACACAGAGAAACCTTGTTTCAAAAAAAAAAAAAGAACTGTTCAACTGTTCTTCAGGATTCTGAGTCTTGGAAAGGCTATGGGCCTCCTTAGCATCATCAGTTTTCCAACAGAATTCTCCAGAAAAGAAAGGTAGAGATCACTAGTAAGAAGTAATGAGGCCCTGAGGCTGCCTGGGTTTAATCCCTGGCTTAGCCACTCACTATTATACCAAGCAAGAGCTTGTTTCTTTAAGCTCATATCCTCATGTTTAAAAGTACCTGTTGGAGGTGGGGCCTAAGTACAGATCTCCGGGACCCTGCCTGACACATAGAAACGGCTCAGTTTCTCCTTCTGTTATTAGATCAGATCTCAAGGCCCCCACTCTGACTCAACACTGCAGCGTGAGTTATTTATAAGCAGCACCCACAGAGGAGACCAGATTCCTCTGTTTGGTGAAGCATCTGTCCAACCTCGGTTTTTCATCGGATAACACGAATCCTCTTCCTGCTCTGGGTCTCGGCTGAACTGAGAAGAATTTGTGGAAATGAGCTACAGCGCTGGTTTGTAGGGAAGCCACAAAGTCCTGAGTATGCTTTCAAGCTGCAAGCCTCTCAGCAGGCCGCCTGGAAACTGCTCCACTGTGTACATAGAGCAAACGCCTCCACACAGTTGGCCTTTATTGGGCCTCTGCTGCATTCCAGACCCCCGTGTCTGGCTGTCGAGGCTTTAAATGGCATCTGTTCTAGCCACCTGTGGCACTTCCCTGCAGAAATAGTGTTGGCTTACCCGTGATTCCTTCTACATAGTGATAGAAATAGCACATAGGCTTGAGCAAATAGCACAAAGGCTCTATGCTAGGACTTTCCACTGCAGGCACTGGAGTCCTGGTTTTCTAGTCAAGGCAAGTGAAGGCTCTGAGAGAGAAATGCAGTCAGGATGCTGGGCAGCCCCTCAGTCCTACAAGGTGGGGTGGGGCGCGCATTAAGGGCCTTCCTGTCCACAGTCTGCGCTTTTCTTGTTTTCATACCCCATGTGTGTCCTCGTCTCCAATCCTCCTCTTAGCATGCGCATGCACACACGTCATTTTTAGGTAAGTAAAGCCTTTTTGATAGAAGAGTAAGCTGAGAATCAAGAGTGACAAATATCTGTAGGAGAGATTTGCAGTCTTGGAATTGCTTGGCCAAATGGTATGAACGGTAAGGCTTTGGTGTATATCACCAATTATCTCCACGGGAAAACCTGTTGGCCCTCGCTTGCCCCATGGCTCGTCAGCTTGGTAGCTTACACAGCGTGGATTCTTGTCATTCTGGTAGATCAAAAATAGAATCATGATATACTGTTAATCTGAGCTTCTCGTAAAATGGCAGGCTGGCAGACAGAAGTAGAGTGCCTGTCAGGCTGTGTGTGAGAGGCTCTGGATTTGTTCCCCAGCGCCAGGAAAAGAATTTCAAAAAGAGTAAGGATTGGAGCTAAGGAAGTGGTTGAGTGCGGAAAGAAGAAGATCAGCATTCAGATCCCCACCTCTGGGGTAAATGCTGGTGGGTGTGGCAATCCACCTGTAAGCACAGCTGTCTACCCCAACTATCCAAAGTGAGGTGAGAGGGGTTCAAGTGAGAGCCCCTGTTTCCATGAAAGGGGTACACACATGCACCCACAAACACATGGAAATACATGCACACCACAGCATGTACTCCTGTCATTGGACATTTGTGAACTTACTTTACCCATCCCACCAAATGCCATCCCAGAGGCTCCCTGGGTCTGTGCATATGTGTCCTAGCCGCCTCCCTTCCTCGCTTCACGCGCTCGTTCCCCAGCCACTGTCTCCTTGTCCTCTCACAGCTCTTGGCCTTCTGAGGCACAAGGGCTCAGATTCACAATCCTCAAGATAGCTGCTCTCTTGGCATGCTTTTTTCTAATGACTTTGGTGAGCTGAACTATTCATGAGACTCCATGGCTGCCTGAGGTCCTTTCATGAAGAAGTTCGGGTGCCTCATTCACAGGAGCTGTGGTGACAGAGACTCTGGTGAGGAGACTGGCTACCATGGGGAGATTTTTCCTTTGGCATGAGCAGGCGTCCAGTCTGGCATTACTAGGACTTCATGTAGCTGTGATATAAAGTAGGAGAGCCAAGCACTGTGGTGCACACCTGTAAGCCCAGCTAATCAGGAGGCTGAAGAAGGCCAAGTGGCAGGTTCATTCCATTAATATTTCTCGGGGATGTTGCCTGGGTCCCTAAAGACAATAAGGATTTGGGCTGTTGTTTTGCTTTGGTTTTTGAGACAAGTTCTCACTGTGTAGACCAGACTGGCCTCGAAATCACAGATAGTCACCTGCCTCTGCCTCCTGAGTGCTGGTGTTAAAGGTGTACCACCAACCCCATGTTGAAAGTTTTTTAGTACAAATGTTAACTAGGATTGTCCTACCACGAGACTTTGACTTAAATAGTATAAAACTGATTTAATTTTTATGCTATACTATTATTCCATTTTCATTTGCTTACAATACTGAAATGCCTTTGTTTTACATTCAGTTCTTTTTTGTGTAAATATTTATCATCTCCTTACCCATGCCATATTTTTGCTAATTATAACATCTGTAGTTATAAAGGGAATAACATTAGCGAAAGCCTTGAGACAGAGACTGTGGGCCGCCCCCCTGGGACACCAGAGTGGACCAGCATGAAGGGAGAAAGAGCTCTCTGCCGAAGCGTGTCCCAGCAGTGTGCGGTCATGGTGGTTCAACCTGCACCCTTCTCTCTCTAGAGCTCTTCAGACATGCCAGAAACCATCACCAGCCGAGACGCTGCCCGCTTCCCGATCATCGCCAGCTGCACTCTCTTGGGACTCTACCTCTTTTTCAAAGTAAGTCCTCTGCTGCCTAGATCATTATGTCATTTGTAGGAAACAGCAGAGAGAGTGAGTAGTCCAGCCCCAAGTCCCCACCAGACAGCCCTTTTTCTCCGTGTAGCTTTGTGTTCTTGTTCTACCATTTCTGTTTCCTTGTATTGTTTGTGCTGTTCTGGATTTTAGTTTTTGTTGCAGACATAACTACCATAATAATCATTTACCTTTTTTTTTTAGGTTCTATTGTATTAATTTTAAAAATTGAATGTTGGGCTATATAATGTTTATTATTAGCCCTATGATTATCACAACTGTATTATCTAACCTGCTATCACAAGTAATGAAACACAGATACCTGTTAGCTTTTATACTTGCCTTATTTTCCTTGGGCTGGGCAGATATTTCTACACTGGCTGTCTCAGTAACCTCACCATTTACCCCCCAGGCCCCATCCAATGCCGCCCACCTTAATCCTCCTCATCTGGTATATCTTTGATCCATAATCCCAAGATACTTGCTTGTGTTCTTCATCTGGGCCTTTTTACGCCATTATTGGTGTCCTTCATGGTTCTTCACAGTAAGCCATCTTCCTTCTGTCTTTGAGATTCTCCCAAACCTGGGAACCTTAGCCACGCCTACCGCATTCTGCCCTGCCCAGGTATAGGCTGTTTAATCAACCAATCAGATTAGGTCTTATGCAGATTTACAAAACAAGGATAGGTGTAACCAGATCCTGAGGGCCAGTAACACGCATCAGACCAACCTCCAAACAAGGTACATTTCCCAATAAAAGTTAAACAAGCTCAGTGTTGAAAACTTGGAAAATGCAGAAAAGTAAAAAACACAGCCATCCAAAACCCAGCTTCCAGATGCACTCCAGTTCTTCAGAGGTGTGTCTTCCCCCGGTCTTCCCAGGCATGCTCTTCATAGCTGTGGCTGCACAGGGTAACCACCCCGTCCACTTCCTGCTAAAATGTCGTGAAAGTTTTCTCATTTAGCTAAATGCGCCTTAAACTTGTTCTGCCTCATGTCTGTGTGCTGCTGCTTTCTGAGTGTGAAAGTCTAGCCGTGTAACGTTACACAGAAGAGTCTGTTGAGAAAGAGAAGCAGCTCCCGTGACAGGGCAGTCACTGTCACCATTTAGTGTGGCGCCTTCAGTTCTTTAAGTGCAACTTCGCAGCAGAAGGACAGTGTTAAACTCTTGCTGGATCACAGTTCTTTCTTACTAATTGTTGAAAATTAGTCAAGAATAGCTTTACTTTGCAATTGCAAAGTACCTTTAAATGATTTTTTTTCAAGGCTGGTAGTGTGGCTTAGTCATAAAATTCTTACCTACCGAGTACAAGGCCTTGTAATCCCTTATTAACATAGTAACAAATTGTGTGTATGTGTTCTTCAATCCAAGAAAAGCTACAAACAAGCTGGACCTTCTGTAGTTTCTTGAGGATCTGGAATGCTCGAGCTAGATTGTGTTATGTTTGAGGAATTAGAAGGGTGTATGTGGGTTGATTGGTTGCCTGTGTCAACACAGTCAAATGTGCTTGGTTGTTTCATGTGCCCTCAGAGTGTTTAGGTGTGCCCAATGTTGGGGTAGCAAAGCAATGCTGCTATGAATATGTTCATTCCACATTGTAGCATAAAATACATCTTTGGTGCACAAATACATCTTTCTCAAGTATATGCAGTAAGATTCCAGCTCAAGCAGGGCCGCTGTCGGCAGCTCTGCAGACAGTGACAAGTTCCTTTGTAGAAGTGGCGGTGACGGCAGGAGTGGTCTGCCGAGAGCCGAGGCTCTGTGCATGCCAAGCACAGTTTCGTACCACGAGCTGCACCCTCACCCCAGGCGGCATCAAACTGCCCTCCGAGAAGGCAGCACTGTTTTGCCTTCCACTGACTTACATGTATACTGCCTTTTCCCACCTTGCATCAGCCACCACCAAAACTTAGTTTTACAGTCTGTGAAGCAAGTAAAAGCCCAAATTTTAATGCCTGTGTCATAGTGCATTGATCACTTTTTTCTATTATTTAGTGTATATGAGTGTTTTGCCTGCGTATATGTGTGTGTGCCACATGCATGCCTGGTTCCTGAGGAGGTGGCAAGCCTCCATATGGGTGCTGGGAATCAAACCCTGGCCCTTTGCAAGAACAACACACACTGAACCAACTCTCTAGCCCCACCTTTTTTTGTGGGGTTGTTTTTTGTTGTTTTTTTTTTTTTACATTTAACTTCTTTTGGGGGTTGTATATGCTATGACATATGTGCTGAGGTCTGAAGAACACTTGCAGGAGTGTTCTTTCCTTTCCACTAGGTGAGTTTCAGGGATCAAACTCGGGCCTTCAGGCTTGGCTGTGAGCACCTTGATTCATGGAGCCATTTCAGGAGCCCCTGCATCGATTGCTCTTCAATTCTTAAATCATGAATACTCATTACTGGTTTCAGAATACCCTGCAAGCATATACACCACCCTTGGCTGACTACATCCCTGTCTCCCTGATTGTCACTGTAAAAACTAAGGCTATACTACTGGTTATTCTGGGTGTTCTCTGGTTTTGAGTTTTGGTCTTCCTTTGTTTTCCTACACTTGAGATGAAAGCTATATCAAAGGCCTTGGTTTACAGCTCGCTCTGCTCAGAGCCCTGTCTTGTTTCTCCCGTTGCCCCTAATACTTACTTCCATCACCCTTTCTCCCAGAGGCCCTTGCTCTAAAGTCCCGTCCAGTGTGTCCATGTGTCAGGGCGCAGCATGTAGCGGGGCCCTAATCTTCCCTCAGTCCCACACTGGCACCCGTGTCCTGTCATGACAGCCACTGCAGCTCGGCTGGAGCGAGGTCTCAAGCCTCTTGCACTGAGTGCACATCTAGCCTCTTGCCTCCAGACCCTGTCTCACATTTTTAATAATTTAGTTTAATTCTTTAATGTTTAACTAAACAGTTGCCCCGCAAAAAAAATTTTTTAAGTTTACTATTTTTATTTATTTAACTTCATTTTATGTGGATTATTATGAAGGTGTCAGGTCCCTTGGAATGGGCATTACAGACAGTTGTAAGCTGCCATAGGAGTGCTGGGAATTGAACCCAGGTCCTTTGGAAGAGCAGACAGTGCCCTTAAGCACTGAGCCCTCTCTCCAGCCCAGGGGGAAAAAAATTCTGACAACAAAGGTGTCTAACTTTGTCTAAGGTTTTGCAGTGCTTAGTCTTTCTCCCTGGGCAGGTCAACAGAACGCAAGCTCTTCCCATGCCACTTGAGTGACCTTGTGAGACAAGGTGGCCACTGAGCTCTGCTGGAACTCTAGCCAGATGGTTCTGTGGTTTGTGTAACAAGAAAAGGTCACCTTGGTGGCACTTACTCAGCCGTCTGCTTCCTTCCTACTTTTTGCTACCTGTGCTCAGGCTCTAAGCAGCCCAGGTGGCCGGGTGCCACCAGTGCAGTGGGACTGCTCCTGGTCATGGCTTCCTTCTCCTGTGCCCTCAGAACTGGGAGATAACTGATAAAATCCCTTCAGCCTTCGTTTGTGTATTCCATTCTGACCCGTGTGGTCATGTGCTCCCTGTAGGTCTTCCTTGGCTCCTCTCCCTGGAGGACCCATGAGAAGTCCTTTCTTCTGATGTTCCTTTCTGGGGAACTTCCCATCTTTCTTGGCCACCAACTATGGTGTGAATGGGGAAGTGAGTTCCCATTACGTGACATCAGTTTACTGGCTGTTCAATCATTCTGAATTTAGGCCTTGTGCTGGTCCCTGAGCAATATGCAGGAGCATCTTATGAGATGGATTCATCCACCAGTCACACAGATTAAATGGAAAGTGTGGAATTAGTCCATTGTGAGCGCCTCCTGATGGAGCCCATACCTCACATACCGCCACCTGCTCAGCCAGGAACAGCAGGAGTCCCTTTGCCTCTGGCCTCTGAGTAGCCAACCCCTCTGTACACCCACTGGTCCAGGACAGACTGGACCCTGCTTCTCCTTAGTTGCCATGCATTTTGTCCAGGACACAACGTGCTCCTGGCTCGTGCGGGACCCTTCTCCCTGGGCGCTCTGTGTCCGCTCTTGATCTATTTGCAGCAACAGGATCCTCCCAGGCCCTCCAGTCAGGCCACAGCCCTCCCTGTAACCCACCAGTTGTGCTTGGTGAATCTGAACTCTGTCTGGTACTGCAGAGCCTGGCCCCACCCCACCCCCCGGCCCCCCGTGTCCTTTGAGATTCTTCTCTTCCCATCAGCATATGAACTCTAAAGTTGCCTTATTCCTCATTGTATGGCTAGTATTTGGTACAGTGCCCTGCACACAGTAGCACTCAGGAAATGCAGCCAGATTGTTGGCCAGGGGCCAGTTATCTGAGTAAAGCGTCTCAGTGCTGAGCATTAAGGAAAGAAGAGTTGTGGCTTAGGTAAGGGGGACATGCCATGTGTGAAACACAGGCAGTGTGTGAGCAGGACAGAGTGGTTGACAGCCTCCATCAGCAGGGCCTGTAAGGCCTTCCCACCCACGGGAACAGGGAACAGCACCCAAACAAAGGGAAACAGTAGCAAGACTTGAAATGGGAGAGTGATATGCTCAGACTAATATTTCAACAGATAACTCTCAGAGTCTTACTCAAGCAGTGTGGTCCCTACACACACCAGGAAAGTACATCCCTGCTTCCCACTTAAGAGAGCAACACAGTGACCAGTGTAGCAGAAGCTGCAGCAGACACAATCAGTTCAACACAGCCTTCCCGGGTTCTAGAAAGAATATGACAACTTGCTTTGGAGCACTATGACAGAGTATTTATTTCCCCTGGAGATGTTAAGATGATCCAGGGCCTGGTGTCCCAGGTTTCAGCTGTCAATCACAGGCATGGGGAGGCAGTACCAGAAGAGTTGATGTGAAGAGTGAAACACAGAATATAAAAATAACTTTATTTTCCTGCTTCAGTTGTTGTCTCTGAGGCTTATTGCCTCCTTCTGCTAAACTAGGCCTAGTCCAGGAAGCTTCTAGCCTCCATACAGTCTAACCTAGACCTAGAATGTTTTCAGCCTCCGAGACTTACTACTGAATAAGCTCACTCTTTCTTGTTCTTACTGAGCTCTATGCTGGCTGATTTCAGCTCAGCTGTTCTAGCTCAAACAACTTTCCCAGCTGGCATATTCAGTCTGGCTTTTCTCTCGGCCTCTGAATTGTACTCTTTGGCCTCATACTGATTCCAGCAATCTTTTCTATTCTTCTTGCTCCTCATTCTCTGGCTCATTTGATCTTCACCTGAGTTCTCTCTCATTCAGCCTATCCCTATAAAACTCCCCAGTAGAACTGTATCCTCCTTCCTCCCTCCCTCTCTCCATTCTTCCCTCCCCTTCTCTCCCTCCCTCTTTCCCTCTCCCTCTCCTTCCCCCTCCTTCTCCCCCTGTTCCCTTCCCCCCTCCATTGCCCCTTAAGTAGCTTCCCCTTTTCCTCTCTTTTCTCCTGAGAGATGGGCATGTACTATTTTGTCAACTCTTTCTCTGATTCATCACTGTTTTTGCCTCTCAGTCAGACATCACTTTTAAACATAGGGACTTCCTTCTACAAACTATCTTTACCTTCATTGTTTGAGATTAAAGGTACCACCAAGGCAGTACCTAAGCTTTTCTTTACCTGAAACTTGTTCTATACCAGCCTGGCCATGAACTCAGATCTGCTTGCCTCTGTCTCCTGGATTAAAGGTATGTTGTATTCTGGCCAGATCACACAGACTTAGAAGAGGTCTTTGGATGTGATCTCTTGCCAGAACAGCCATGTTCCGAATTAACATTCCTCTACAACAGAATACCTAGTTATCTTGGAACTAGCATGCTTGAGGGCCTTGTCCCTCTGAAGGGGCTCACGGACTTTTAAGCGGGGAAAAGGAAAGAGTGAATTCTATGGTTCTGACATTGCTCTTGGGTTTGGTCTCCTCCCCTATTCCCCTGGGACTGCCATCTAACACCCTGGGCACACAAAGTAATTGCCCTTCTCCAAATGGTGAATATGTAAGCTTCTAGACACCACTGAGTGTAGAGTCCATCTAGGTGAACCTGAGGTACTACCCTTCCCCATAGCTGCAAAAATGGAAGTTCTGCAGTCTGAGAGTCTTCCTGCTTGCCCCTCACTCCAGAGGCAGAAGAAGATCAACCTTCAGGGTGTTCCTCATGGTTTCCTGCAACCCTGACTTGTTTCTTTTTGTATTTCCTCCTCAGCTCTTCTCCCAGGAGTACATCAATCTCTTGCTGTCCATGTATTTCTTCGTGCTGGGGATCCTGGCCCTGTCCCACACCATCAGGTCAGAAGGCATCTCTCATCTGAAAGGCAGCCTTTGAAACTACTTTCTCAGGAGCCAATACAGGGTCTTGGATGGGAGCGATCTTTTATGTCATTCAGAGACAGGTTTAAATCCTGGCTGTAAAATCCAAGGGAATCTTGCCCTTTGTCACACTGTACATGACCAAGGATGGAACCCAGAACCTCTCTGGGCCACAGTCTCATAGGGAGTTACAAGGCTAGCCAGTTATAGTGGATGTCAGCACTCAGGAGGCTGAGGTAAGTTCCAGGCCAACCTGGGCTACCGCAGAAGACCCAGACTTAGAATCCAGTGTGTCGAAGAGTGTCAAAGAGTCATTACACTGCTGTCAAGCGTTGCCATCAGTGCCCTTTGCCAAGCGGTGCTCAGCTCCTCACAGAACACCTCTTAACATCAGAGGGTTGGGAACGCAGCTCTGAATGTCACCACCTGGCCTTATGTCCACCCTCTAGACTCTTAAGTTAGTCTCTCTGACTCCATCTCCTTATGGGTGTGTTAAAAAAAAAAAAAAGTAGTGACCTTTGTACAGAAAACATCTCACAGTCAACAGATGCACTGTTACCTTTGTTAGGACTGCTGGGATCACCTGCGTCAGCTTGTTAGGCACACTTGACTGGCCAGCTCTTGTTGTCCTGGGTTATAGACAGAGAAGCTGAAGTTAGTGAGATTAAGACATTCAGTAGGATCTCACAGCTGGTAAACAGCAAAACCAGGATGGAAGCCCAGGTCTGTGGACACAGGCCACTCCGCTCAGACTCAATCACTCACATCAGAGCATGAGACATAAATGATTTTGGACAGTGTCATGGGAACAAGGGGCCATTGGCCACCTTCATGCTGCAGAGCTAGCCTGCACACTAAAATCTCTTAGCATCCTTTTACATTCACCAAATGAGAGTCTTATTCTCAGTATGGACAACAAAGATAGCCTAGCGTACTTCTGTCTGCCTGTTTGCAATAGTCTATAGATAGACTGAGGATTGGCCAGGAAAAGTTGCCCAAAGAAAGAAGTTCAGCTTGAACTTGAATTTGAAAGGTAAGAAGCCTGGTAGAGGTATAAGGAGAAAGGTACCAGGCTAGGAACTGGATGGTCTCTGCATATCAAGAGATCAATGTCAGGCTCTTTCTAGAGTAGGCAGAGCTAGGCAGAGCAGTATCTGCCCAAAGGCAGTAATAGTGCAGAATCTGCACCAAGGAGCACTGTGGCTTATTCTTCTAGGCACACTGTGGATGAAGGCAGTCATAGTGTGGTCTCAAAAGGTAGCCTTGACCTCTTGATCCCTGTCCGCACTCCCTAGACAGAGAGCGTGTACAGCCAGGAAGCATTGAATGTGCTGCTATCTTCAGCATGCCTTGAACCTTGCCAGGCACACAGTGAGCTCAGGATTGGCCCAGCATTAAATAGCTGGGATTTGGGGTATGCCCTTTGTACTAAATCCAGCACCATCTTCACATGTAAAATCTTGTTCTAGCTGCAATGGAAGTACAGTGGCACTTCTCAGAGAATCTGGATGACTTGGACTTGGCAAGCAAGAATAGCAGGTCCAGCATACATGAAGACCCAAGGCAAGGATAGGAGCCATCACTTTGAAACTTGGGGTCTCCTCCTTTTCCATGCTGATGGGGACTACTCCAAATCTAGCCACTCCCATCCCAGTGTCTGCAGGTTGGAGACCTCCTAGCTCTTGCTACAGCCTAGCTTCACCACACAGTGAGAACGAACTCTAAAAGCATCACTTAGGCCATATGCTGGAGTAATGTTTTTTTTCATAGTATCTCAAGAGCCCTGCATCCAACTGCCCAGAAATGGCTGTGCTCCACATGTCTCAGGTTAGCCACTTGTCTCTCTACCCTCCAACCAATTCGTGGATGTTGGTGGTAGATATTATCAGCAGAAAATAAAACCTGGAAGTGCAGCTTAGTGGTAGAGCACTTGGCCTGGGCTTGATCTTAGCACTACAAACAAAAGTTAACAGTTAACTACATGGGAAGCCAGGTGGCACCACACACCTTTAGTTATTTTTTTTTTAAGATTTATTTATTTATTATGTATATAATTTTCTGTCTGCATGTACACTGGCATGCCAGAGGAGGGCACCAGACCTCATTGTAGATAGTTGTGGGCCACCATGTAATTTCTGGGAATTGAATTCAGGACTTCTGGAAGAACAGACAGAGCTCTTAACCGCTGAGCCGTCTCTCCAGCCCAGCACTCAAGAGGCAGAAGTAGGCAAACTTCTGAGTTCAAAGTCAGCCTGTTCTACATAGTTCAACACCAAGGCTACGCTGTGAGAGAGCTGTCTCAAAAAAAAAAAAGAGAGAGAGAGAGGAAAGAAAAGAAAGGGCACGTGGAGGCTTACTGTATTGGCTCAGGCTTCTGATCCTAGGACTTGGGATACAGAGGCAGGAGGAGCTGGCTGGAGCTCATGGTTACACAGTTTACACAGCTAGTTAAAACCCACTTGAGTTATAGGAGATGGTCTCAAAACAAGTAAATGGTACATAGTAACTTGTTAGATAGAAACTGGTTTTGTTTTTCTGTGTTGGGTGTTGAAGTCAGGGCCTTGTAAATTCTACCTAGCTACAGCCTGGCCCTAAGTTTTGTTTTTTTTCTTTTGGTGTTAGGAATTGAACCAAGGACCTCCCAAATGCTAGTCAAATGTAGCACTGAGCCACATCCCCAGCCACGAATCATTTTAATAAAATTCAGAGCATTAGTAATCTGCCATGGCACCCATGTAGAGGGCCCAGGAACTTGGGAGGCTGAGGCTTAAAGTTCTCATGAGAAAGAACTAAAACCAACAAAAGCAATTTATTGCAGGGGGGGTTAATTTAATCTTTTTTTTTTAAGAGTGTTGATCCAAAATTAAACTCTTACTTACTAGAGTTGTGTTTTCTCACGTCTTTTGGTTATAAAAGCTACAATATTAAAGAGTTTCCATGAGCTGTTTGTAATCACAAGTCAGACCTTCCTTTGGATTTGCACCATAAGGTCTGAAGGTTGAAACAGGGAAGTTGAGGTTCAAAAGAGTTATTATGGCTAGCAGGGTTCACATCTGACTAAAGCAATGGGCTTGATCCCAGGCTCTGGCCCCAGTGCTAGAATTCTTTGTTGTTTTGGCAGAAGTTAAGGGGAAAGGAGAACTTGGAGGGAACAGACTCACCTCTCCACAGCTCTCTCTGAAATGTTAGAGCCATATTCTAGGCTGTGCTGGCCCAGGCTGCAGTTCTCTACCTCTGCTGCGTCCCACGGCCTGTCTCAGACCTCTCAGAACAGACCACAGCTCACAGTATTGGGGGTAGGAGGAGGGGCTGTCACATCCCTCCTTTACCCGATACAATCACCAGGACTACAACCCAGCCAGAAACACATTCTGCCAGTGCAGCCTTGCCCTATTTTTATTACCTGGGACTCAGCTCCTGCCCCACTCAAGTGTCCCACAGAAAGAAAGCCCTAGACTTCTACCTCAGGAGAACAAGGACATATCACCAGTTTCATTAAACCTCACCATCTACCCCCCCCCCCAGTGGAAGGGAGGGCACAAGGATGTTTCTCAGCAGGAAGCAGTGAACTTTAAGTCTCCTGTGAACCGTGGAGGGTCATAAAAGCACTCTGCCCACAGTAAAGTGCATTCAAAGAGTTGGCTAGCAAACATATATCACTATGCCTGGCATGTGGCGATGAGGTTGAGACAGGGCACCGCCCCTCAAGTTCACAGACTCAGACCAGTTACATCACATGAGTCATCTTTTGTGGTGAGCAAAAGCAGATCCTTTTTCTCAACGCTTGCCTGTAATCCCAACTGTTTAGAGGGATGAGACGGAGGATCAAAAATGGGAGGCCAGCCTGGGTAGCTTAGTGAGACTCTGTCTCCAAAGGATGTATATAGTTCAGTGGTATAGCACACATGCAGAAATCAGTCCAGACATTTAACACTTGAAGTGGAAGCTGCAGTTGAACCCACGGGTTACCAAACATTAGTTTAATTCTCTTAATAATCCTTGAGATTATCAGACTTGGATTGTTCTATAATTCCAGCAAATTATAATTCTATAATTCCACCAAATTTGGGAGGTAAAGCAGGAGAATCATTGCAAGTTTGAGGCTGACCTGAGCTGTAGAGTGAGACCCCATCTTAAACAATAATCTTTTGAGAAAAATATTGTAATGTTCTGAATTAGAAAGAGTTGCACGGAGCAGTTGGAAGTAGTAGAGATAGGACTTGAACCTAGAAAGCATGTCTCCAGTCTATTTTGTTAAGATGCCAAGTTCCTAAGAGGTTAGGCAGGGTATGTGCTTCAGCTCCTCAAGCCACTTTCTGCCTCTGCCTGTATCCGCACATGCTCTGCAGGCTCACCTTCCCCCAAAAGAGAGTCATCGACCTGAGCCCCCAGCTGCTTCTGCCTTCCATTTCGTCAGAGCCCTTCTGTGGATGCTTACTCCATATTCCAGCCGTGTGCCTGCCACTTCTCTCTTTGATGCCATTCATCATCAATCACTTCACACAGCCTGAGGCTGCAAGGGATCAGCTGTTTGACAAGTGGAGAACTTGCGCAGAGATAGCTCTGAAATTCATATTCTCCAAACCACTAGACTTTAAAAAAAAAAAAAAAAAACCTCTCTTATCCATGCTTTATCCATTGTGACCTAGATGTTTCCAGGCCTACCTTGGTTTACTTTTTAGTTGGGAAACCAATCTGGGTTGTCTTCTATGACACACATTCACAGTTCTTAAACATCCTGCTACTGGCCAGCCCTGAGCTGGGCATCTTTCCTGCTTTATTTCATCTTCATACCCCTCTTTGAGACAGGCGCTAAGCTTATCCTCACACTCAGGTAAGGAGACCAAAGCCCTGGGACACTACCACTAATGAGGCCCCCACAGGACTGCAGTACGGTCACGCCCACAACCAAGAGGCCTTGGTTTGCTAGTCTTGCTCTAACATAAGCTGTGAAAGAACATCTTTGTTCCCAGCGTGGCCAGGATATGGGACATGCTGGGGAACAATGTTTTTAAAGTTAGGCTAGTCCTGAGCCATGGAAACCTCATAGTAAAGTGAGGATGTTCCCACCCTGGGGACTGCGATTCATGTGGCTGGTGGATTTTAACTACATTTGTAAAAGCCCAGTTCTCTCATCAGATCAGTTGCATAGGACTTGATAGATCAAGTCTGAGAGGACATTTCTTGACAAGAAACTGATTAACAGAAGGCACGTGGGCCAGACTTTGAAATTCTAACTCTTCCCCCAAATTTTTCATACCAGATCTTCTTGTGTCCACTTTGCCAATAAGTAAATCAAATCACTAAGAGTTCAGAAACCTCAGTTCGTATCCCAGCTCAGATCCTGGCTTCCTGTGTGACCCTGGTCAAGTCATCCTCTTGATAGACTGCAAATCTGTAGCGAGGGAACAGAAACATGTTCCTACCAGGGTCCAGGGTAACAGCCACAGATAGGTATTAGTGGGGACTGTTAGAGCTGTGATGTCTGTGGGCTGTGTTTGCCGACCTGCTTTGTCTTTCTTTCCAGCCCCTTCATGAATAAGTTTTTTCCAGCCAACTTCCCAAATCGCCAGTATCAGCTGCTCTTCACACAGGGCTCTGGGGAAAACAAGGAAGGTCAGTGCTGCCCAATTTCCCCTGGGGTGTGTTTTCCCCTCTTCTCTTTCTTTATCCAATACTGGGTTCTGCAAAGAAACAGATGATAAAGGAGAAATTCAAATCTCAGGGTCCTGGTTCATATCCCAGCTCTGCTACTACCCAGACTTGGGAATCAGAGTAAATTCATTATTTCAGAGCACTGGGTGTTTTTAATGGAGGGTAGTTACCCATCTGTAAAAATTTAATTATACATATATATATAATTAAATTTATATAAATATATTTTTTAAATATAAATATATATTTATATTAAATATATATATCGGATACCTTCTCCAGTTAGGGAGTAAATAGTAAGCAGAAAGCATTCATCACAGTGCCTGCCTCAGTAAAATCTGTGACAGCTGGTACTAGCATGTTTGTAAAGTGATTGTTTAAAAAAGAAAACTATGAAGATGTGTTATCATATGAATACAAACAAAGTGAGGAGTTCAACTATGGCTTGGACCAAATGGAACATAAATCTCACACATGAAATGAATAGCCTTTGGAATGTATTCTATCCTCTCCTGGTTGCCAAGCACATTCTGCCTTGTCCTCGGAAAAGGTGATGCGATGATTCGTCTCTACGTCAAGTACATCTGTGCCAAATAAATTATTAATGGAATTTTTTTTTTAAGGCTAAGCCTGTTTTTTGTTTTTTTTTAATCGACTGTAGAGCATTTGGGGTTTGAAGCCTCATTTACCTCAAGCTCCGCTCAGGGGACGCTGGAGGGAGGTCTACCGCGGCAACTAGGGGTCTAGAGCGGCAACCTCTGCAGCCGGAGGGAGGGCGAGAACGTTCCTATTGGCCAGTTCCGCAGCGCAGTGCGCATGTCCAGTCCAAACCCGAAGTGACTGTCCATTCCTAGATACCGATACACTGACGCATCTTCCGCTTGAGCCCCGCCCTTTCTGCCATCCTAAGCCCAGAGAAGAGCTGGCGGGGCAACCACGTGGGAGTCAGCGAAGCGGAAGTAATCGGATTTTGCGCAGCCGTAAAGCGCAATCTGTCGGACCACCTTCCGGTTAGCGACAACGGCCGGCTAGGACGCCAGAGCGATCTTTCCTGTACACCACAACTCGGTGGGACCCTCGGTATTCCGCGCTTTGCCTCAGCTCTTCCTGTCGGCGCCCCTTCACCAAGATCATGTTCAAGAAATTTGACGAGAAGGAGAGCGTTTCCAACTGCATCCAGCTGAAAACTTCCGTTATTAAGGGTATTAAGAGCCAACTGACTGAACAGTTTCCAGGTATGGAACCATGGCTTAATCAAATCATGCCAAAGAAAGATCCCGTCAAAATAGTGAGATGCCATGAACACATGGAAATTCTTACAGTCAACGGAGAATTGCTGTTTTTCAGGCAGAGAAAAGGACCTTTTTATCCAACGCTAAGATTACTTCACAAATACCCGTTTATCCTGCCACACCAGCAGGTCGACAAAGGAGCCATCAAATTTGTGCTTAGTGGTGCAAATATCATGTGTCCGGGTTTAACGTCTCCTGGAGCGAAGCTCTACGAAGCTGCAGTAGATACAATAGTGGCTGTCATGGCAGAAGGGAAAGAGCATGCCTTGTGTGTCGGAGTCATGAAGATGGCTGCTGCAGACATTGAGAAGGTCAACAAGGGGATTGGCATTGAAAATATCCATTATTTAAATGATGGGCTGTGGCACATGAAGACATATAAGTGAGCCTTAGACGCAATACACTTGAGCTAAATATAAATATTGTGTTGTATCTGTGTTTGTGTCTGTATATGATATCATGAAGGCAATGCCTCTGTGGTTATGAATAAATTCAACAGATACCTTTAAAAAACAAAAATGGGGTGTTGTAGCCACAGGAGAGAGCAGAAATTGGCTAACCAGCAACTGCTTGCTGCACTTTGGAATCTGACAGAAGCGGCTGCTCGCTGTGGCCTGGGGAAGGCTGCACCACCTCTCTGGGCTTCCTTATTAGGAAATTTGGAAGCATTCAGAGCTGGTCTGACATCAGGGTCTCTACCAAGGTACTCGCAACTAGAGCAGCCTTTGAGATTCCCTCTTGCCTCTTTTCTACATCTCTCTTTCCTCCTCCCTCTGCTTGTGAAGGGTCACCAACAGTCCCCTTCATTTCCTAAAATTCTGAACTTGGGAGGAGTGGCATTAATTGGGAATCCACTGTGATCCGGGCACTGTGATGAGAGCATTGTAAGAACAGCCTTACTCCTCATGGCTGCCCCCTGAGGAAGGTACTGGTTGACCTTTTACAGACCAGGAAACAAACTCTAGAGGGGCTGCCTCCCCACAATCACCCGGCTTCAGGTGGCAGAGCTTATGTCTCCAACACCCTGTATTTTATCTGGGCCTATGCCCCCACCCCCTTTAGAAAATTAAGAGGGTTGGAGATGGCTCCAGTGAGCTCTCCCCAGCCTAATACCCCTGCCAGTCTGACCGAGCCAAGGCTGAGCCCATGGCCTGTCTGGCCATGCTGACAGCCATGCCCCCTCCCATCCAGGGGCTGACAGGTTGGGGGGACAGTCTCACTCTGGGGAGTGGACTTACCTGGCCTCTCTGCCCAGAGATCATCAACTATGAGTTTGACACCAAGGACCTGGTGTGCCTGGGCCTAAGCAGCGTCGTTGGTGTCTGGTACCTGCTGAGGAAGGTAAGTAGTCAGGGCCTGAGCAGAAGGGGAGGTTGGGGTGACGGGGCAGGATGGGGCACAGCCAGCTAGTCTCACTCCCACCTTTCTTCAGCACTGGATTGCCAACAACCTGTTTGGCCTGGCCTTCTCCCTTAATGGGGTAGAGCTTCTGCACCTGAACAACGTGAGCACTGGCTGCATCCTGCTTGGCGGACTCTTCATCTATGACATCTTCTGGGTGAGTCAGGCAGGGATGTGATACCCAGCTCTGAGGCTCCTCCTCAGCTTCCCTGCATCTCTGGTCCACGTGGCAGTCTGATGGAAGTTGGTACCCCAGAGCAGATCTATTTTTGGTCCATCTGTAAATCCAGATGACCAAATCTCCTACTAAAGCCTAGTGTACCCATTGCCTTCAGATACCCTCAGGTGGTACTTACAAGGGTACTACTTAATCCTGTGTCTCTAGGGAAAATAGTTGAGACCTGGGGACATTTGGACAGGAATGTTGGATGCTGGTGAATGGCCCAGCAAGGAGGACCGAGGTTAGCTGTGCTCTGGCTGCAGGCTCACTTTCTAAGGCACTGCTAAGGGGTCTGAGTTGCCTGAGTTGAACATCCTTTCCCTGGCTCCAGAAGACCTGTCTTTGAAGGAATGCTGCCCTAAGACTTTGTCTGCCTGCCCCTCCCCTTTGTAGCCCTGGCTGACCTAGATCTTGCTCTGTAGACCACACTGACCTCGAACTTGGGGTTCTTCCTCCCTCTGCCTCATGGAGTGCTGGGATTAAAGGCACATGCCACCACTGCCCAGCAGGGTCTTTGTCTCTTAAGAGTGATGGAAGCTTGAGTAACAGGCTGCCTGGCTTGGGCCAGTTAGGGTCTTTCTCAGACTCTGTCACATTTTCTTTTCCTGGAACCACATGAATGACTGCCTCGACTCAATGTCAGGTCAGCTCTCCCAGTTCTCTGTTCGGCTCTCTCACACCTCAGACAACACTGCATCTAGAAGCCTAGGGACAGCCTTTTCTTACCCACCCACCTCCCTTTAGACTCCTGTCTTCTCCTTCCAGGTATTCGGCACCAACGTGATGGTAACTGTGGCCAAGTCCTTTGAGGCACCAATAAAATGTAAGTGATCACCTCCCACAGCCCTGCATCCTCTCTACCCCATCATCTCTGGTGTCACATCATTGGTGTCAGGACTTCTTATTTTCTCATCATTGATTCATCTGTTTACGTTCTTGATCTCAGCCTTCTTCACAGACCCTGGTCTTGGTCTACTTTGTCATGACATGGTGTGGCATGAAATGTATAGGAATGAGATTAAACCTAGAGGCGAGGTGCTTAACAGTCCATTTTTGGGCCTGCAGACAGCCATACTAACTAGGACCCCCTTGTTACCTGACTGCCGGGTGCTCTCACCACACCTTGGTTTTGTTTTTTAGAATAACCATTGTTTATGAAAGTACTAGAAAATCCAGTTGTTGGGGGTTGCACGCTTTAATCCCAGCACTTGGGAAGCAGAGGCAGGCAGATCTCTTGAGTTCAAGGCTGGCCTGATCTACAGATCGAGTTTCCAGGACAGCCAGGGCTACACAGAGAAATCCTGTCTCAACCCCTCAATCCCCCCCCCCCCAAAAAAAAGACCTCAAATACCAGTGTCTTTCAAGGAGAGTTGAGTTCTTGTTTGTTTGTGTGTCAGTTGAGATGGGTTTCGATAGCCAAAGTCATCCTGGAACTCACTGATTAGTGAAAGGTGGCTTTGAGCCTTTGGCCTTCTGCTTCTACCTCCAAAGTGCTGGGATTGCAGGGCCTGAATAAACAAGAAGAAAATTGTTACCTCAAGCTACAGTAAGCCTGGGTAGAACAGCTCGGGATGGGTTGCGCCTCAGTGGAATCACCGAAACCAAGATTATTTCTGCCCTCCCAACCCACCAGTCTCCACATGTTTGTTACCTGCCCCTTAGCTCACCTTTCGAGGCCCCTGGAGAGGGCCACGGCTCTAGCACTGACTGCTCATCCAGACACGTCCAGAAGGGACGAGTATTTATTTGTCTTTCCTCACGGAGTGCTCCCTCCCTCTGCCTCCACCTTGAAGCTTCCTTGCTCTTTCCTTGGCCAGGTCCTATGCTCTGCGGCTGCAGTGCAGCCAGTAGTGCAGTCACCTGCCATGCATGAGGACCTGGACTCAATCTCCACCGCCCAAAAGATAGAAAAATAAAAACATATTGGGATTTTTGGCTGAGCATGGTGCCACACATGTAATCCTGGTACTTGAGAGGAGTGAAAACTCAAGACCAAGCCCGGCTCAGTAATGCACACCTTTAATTCCAGTGCTCAGGGAGACAGAGGCAGGTGGACCACTCTGAGTTGGAGACCAGCTTGGTCTACAAAGCAATTCTAGGACAGCCAAGGCTACACAGAGAAACCCTGTCTCAAAAACAACTACCGTGCTTCAGCACGGTAGATGAGGAATGCGAGTTACCATAGAGTCTCAGCCCTAGAGTAACCTGGGATTACCACGCTCAAGGACTGAACTGGGTGTGGTTGCCAGGAGGAAGAGAGTGGGGTGACCTTGAGAGATGCTTGGTGGTCTCTAGAATCATTGCAGCACTGGCTTGTGGCAGAAAGCTGTTGGGATGAAATCAGTTTAGGGCTTCTTCCTCATAGTCCCATAGCAATGCAGAAGAAAAATGGTGAGTGAAACCTTTGGCTAGATGATCCTAGAGTCCTCCTTGCTGTTAAAGCTGCCATTTCATCCTGTGGGCACTCTGTCATCCCCCTATACACTTGGAACAAGTGTGTGTGAGTTGTCTTTCACAGGGATGGAGGCTGGCAGCCAGAGTAAACAGGGCTCCCTCTGACCCCTCCCGTCTCACCCCTGCCTCTCCCTGCAGTGGTGTTCCCCCAGGATCTGCTGGAGAAGGGCCTTGAAGCTGACAACTTTGCCATGCTGGGACTTGGAGACATTGTCATTCCAGGTGATTGCTAGGAGAGGGTTGTGGTGGAGGGGTGGACAAGGTGGCTGTGTTAGGCATTTACTGTGAAGCAGGTAGCTAGCCTTACCTATTAGGAATGGGCAAGGTCATGAGGATTCTGCAGAGCCTTGCTCAGTACATGTTTGGTGGCATAGGACAGGTCTCTTTCCTACAAGTTTGGACTTAAAGAGGAGCCCATAGGCAGCTTCAGGTGAGTATGCTCAGAATAGCCTTGAACATAGCTGGCCAACTGGGACTGGTCAGAAGGGGGGACCCTACTGTTGGGAGGAAAAGCCTGCCAGGCCTTTGTCTCAGATCAGGAGAGTGAGGAAGCTGGAAGTGTGCTTCTTTATCCCTGACCCCATCTTCCTGTGTGCGTGCCAGGGATCTGTCGAGCTTTTAGCCCTTTAGCTTTTAAAGGGCTGATAGAAATCCACACCATTCCCATCAGTGGGGCTGTCTGGCAGTACAAGAGGGCAGGACCCTGGGTTCATCTGCAGACCACAGACACATAAAGGCCTACAGTGTCAGAACTGTTCCTAGGACAGTAGCAACAGGAGAATGAGGGTGACAGCACCTGTCACTCACTAAGCACTGTCTGGGTGCGTGTTGTGTCGTTATTGCTACTTCCATCAATTCCAGGGGACAGAGGGAACTTCTGTATTCCGGGTTAAAGAAACGGGTTCAGAGAAATGGCTCAACTTGTCTGAGAGATTGGCCTGATATACCCCACCCACTCCAAGTATCCCCATGGTTTAGAGCACCTAAGTCAGCAAGGACTTGCTTCCCAGGTAACATAGGAGAGATATGAGCCCTGTAGTAGAAAGTGATGGTACATGCCTATAACTTCAGTGACCCCAGACACAGACAGGAGGGTTTTTATAAGAAAATGATGGAATTCCAGCCCCAAAACAAATGCCTTATGGCAGTGGGTCTCAGCCTTCCTAACACTGCTACCCTTTAATACAGTTCCTCATTTTGTGGTGACCCCCAACCACACAATTATTTTTATTGCTACTTTGTAACTGTAATGTTGCTACTGTTGTGGATCGTAAATATCTGTATTTTTTCTGATGGTCTTAGGTGACCCCTTGAAATGGTCACTTGACTTGAAAAGGATCACAACCCATAGATTGAGAACCACTACCTTACAGAGACCCAGTGTCTGGCTTCCCCAGTCTCCTTGGTACGTGGTTCTGGGGTTTAGGAGTGCACACAGTCCTTTCTGTATTAGTCCTTCCCGGATTCATACGTGGCTCCAAATCTTCCAGCAGTCACCCAGCCCAGAGAGCTGAAACTCCCTCAGCTGCTAGGAGTTAATTCACTAGCAGAGCCCCTGCCCCTGCTTTAGTTGGAGAGCTGTTACAAGTGATAGTCACCAGGGGTCGCTGAGCTCCAAACACTGTAGAAAAGGCAGCTCTGGTCAGCCTTCTCCACCCATCTCTCTTCTCATAGTCCTCACCACTAAGGAGCACTCATTTCCCTTTTTAAAGTTAGTGGCACAGGGTAGGGAGTATGACTCGGGGGTAGAGCTCTTGCCTAACATACATCACTGTGGGCTGGGGTTCCAAACAACACTGCCAAAGTATCTGTTGATCATGCTTGCTAGCTGATGCTTTCGATGGACACAGAATGCTTCCGCTCTTGAGAGGCCAAACTCAATTACGGGAGACTTCGTCTGTGTCCTCTGCGAGCCTGGAGGCCAGTGACGAGGGAGGTTCCTAAAGGATGTGGTGTGTGAGGCATGAGGAGGTTGGGGTGGCTGCCTGTGTCTCAGGGACTCAGATTCTTGGACATCTGGACTTGGTTTTGAAGTGGGAGTCATGTGCTAAGGACAGAGTTAGCACCCTGGGCTCCTGTGGCATCTCCTAGTGCTCTGCGTCTTGCTCCATCTCCAACCAGGCAGCAGCCACAGGGCTCTTTCTAAACCTGTTCAGGTGGCTCTGCCCAGAACTCTTCCAGAGTGTTGTGTTCCTCAGAGTGTAGACCTTGGCCGGCCCCTGGCCATTCTGTGCCTCCTCCTCCTGCTCCTCTCAGCCTCACTAGCTCCTCAGAGCATCCTTTCACTCTCCCTGGCCAGGGTCACTCTGAAGAAGCCCTCTTCAGACCAGCCCTACCCCATTCCACCTTTTACAAAAAGTCCATGTTTCAGTTAAGACAGGCCTAGATTTGGTATCCTGTTGGAATCTCACAGATAGTGTCATTCTCCCTACCATCTTGCCCTCTTGGCTGAGCTCTGAGAGCTGCAGCTTCACTTGACCTACACTGCGCCTGGTCATGGACACTCAACAGAAGGCCCATTGTGATACGGGGTGGTGCTGGAGGTTTGGGACCAGGCTAGTCTCCCAACCCCAACACCAACCCAGGCCTTCTAACCCTGCCTTTTCCTCCTCAGGGATCTTCATTGCTTTGCTGCTTCGTTTTGACATCAGGTAAGCAAAGTAGGGTGTGTGGCCTGCCCTGTCCTGGGGCTCTCCCAGCATTCTCCAGCCCAGAGAAGGTACCTCCACCCATATGCAGCCAGCAAAATTCTCGTTTCACCTGCATTTTACCTGTCCCCAAAAGATCCTTTTAATTGAGATTGGTGCTTGTAGTTCTGCCCTTGGCAGCCAGTCTGACTTTGTAAGCCTCAATCTCATATCCATGTGGAGAGAGTGCTGAGCGCAGGCTGACCTCTGTGGCTGTGGGGAAAGCCAGCAGCAGCCGTCGCTTGTCAGGCAGTACTCAAGTCACCGTGTGCAGCTCTAGCTGTCCTCTGTGCTCTCCCTTCTTGGGTTTCTTCCCGGCTGTTGGAGAAACTAAACCTAATGCTAGACTGGAGTTTAGAGGACACTTGCTAAGCATGCGCAGGGCCAGACTCAGTCCCCAGCAGACTCCTGGGCCTTGCCCCAAACTTACATTCAGTGGGGATAACCTAGAACATGGCTTCTTCCTCCCCCCACCCCCACTCCCAAGAGATTCTATGCTGGCTAAAAATCTTATAGCCAATTCTATATCATGACATTTGTTATTTGTTATTTATGGGCTTACAGCTTTCGCATTTTGCAAAGATATAAATTGGGTATGAAAGAAGAAAGGTAACTTACTAAAAGAGTCATAGCTCAGGGAGGGTATGTGCCCCTCCAGGCTCCCAGCAGGGACCCTCCCCACACCCATAGCAGCTGCAGTCTTTCCAGAAGGAATGTCCCTGCTCTAACCTCTTCTCCCACCTTCCCTGCAGCTTGAAGAAGAACACCCACACCTACTTCTATACCAGCTTCACTGCCTACATCTTTGGCCTGGGCCTCACTATCTTCATCATGCACATCTTCAAGCATGCCCAGGTAAGCAGAACAGTTCCCGGGGTGTCCAGAGCACTTCCCTGAGGGCACAGAACTTACTTAGAGGCGCTCTGGCTCACGTGCAAGTGGCCCAGAGGTCAGCACCCTGCAGTGGCACCAAAGCAGTCATGTTCTTTGTTGCCTCTGACTGGTGGCATGATGGCAGCTGCTGCTACAGGCTACAGCTGCACATTTGCAGCACACCACTGTCTTCATCAGGAAAGCAGGCATTTTGCCAGAGCTGGCCTACCTGGCTTCTTCCTGTAGCCCATACGCAGATAGTAATCACACGGCCCTGCCAGCTGTGGGCCAAGAGGCTGGGGAAGAGAAGATGGCTTTCCAGGCAAGCTAACACAGGTGAACAAAGAGCAGGGTTGGGTGAGAGTTGAGTGCTTCAGCCAAGTGAAAGCCAGTTATGCCCACCCCAGCAAAATCAAGGCTCTGCTGCCCCCTCCCACCACAGTGGGCACCAGATACTGAGCCACCACAGTGGATAGACAGCATGTGTGAAGGCTGGGCTCTCAGTGCTCTAGAGAGAGGTAGGGAATGAGCAGGCAGGATTGCCTCTTTTGTCTGACAAATACAATGACGTGACAAGCTCTGTGCACCTGAGAGTCCTAGAGAGCTCATGAGGAAGCTGGAGCTGCAGTACTCCCCTCCACCACCACCCCCGCCCTCCTAGTGAGAGGATAGTAGAACTAGGAGTTTGCCTGGGACAGTATATAAATCAGAGCCACTGGGCAATGGTGGCTCACACCTTTAATCCTAGCACTCAGGAGGCAGAGGTAGGTGGATGTCTGTGAGTTCAAGAATAGCCAGGGCTGTTATGTAGAGAAATCCTGTCTTGAGGGTGGGGGTAGGGAAAAGCCCATTACACATTTAAGCTGGGTGGTATTGGCGCACTTCTTAAATCTCAGCACCCGGGAGGCAAAGGTCTTGAATTCGAGGCCAGCTTGGTCTACAAAGTGAGTTCCAGGGCAGCCAGGGCTACACAGAGAAACTGTCAAAAAAAAAAAAAAAAACAGGCTGCAGAGGCAGCATGAGGTGCAAAAGCTGAGGAAGCCCCACTGGGAATCCCCCAGACTCCTCTCTGGGACTCAGGTCAAGTTACCAGTTATAGAAGTTACATGCTCCAGTTTCCTGGTTCATTAATAAAAGAAAACAAAAGGGCGTGAGTTGAGGATGGGATCGATGGAAGTACTCAGAAGTACCTCAGATAGCCTGCCCCCAGCACAGCATTGCTTTCTGTGAGTTCAGTTGCCTGCAGCCCAGAAACATTGAATGGAAAACTCCATGTTTTAAGTGCCATGCATTCTGAATACCAAAATGAGCTCTTACTGCCTCGAGAACCATTCCTTGATCCAGCATGTCACAACTACACACTGCTCACCATTAGAAACCTAGGCACTCAGCGTATCATACTATACAGTTTTGAGGTGACCTAAGGATAACGGGGGGCTACTGTATTACAGCTCTTCACTCCTCCCCTCACCAGAGTTCCATCACCTAGGAGCTGCCTTTGAATTCAGCACAAGATCAGATTTTTGAGCATCAGAGATCCAAGGAAGGGAAGCGCAGAGTGCTGCCGTCACCCTCTCATTCATTTATTTATGTTTCTCACGGCCTCTGCTGTGGCATCGGAGCATGGTGCCACAGTGTCGTGCTGAGAGAATTGCAGAGCGCCAGGTCGGGAACAAGCTTAGAGGCCTTTTCAAGGCCTGTACTGCAACTCCCTTCCGTATGTTGGAGTAGGCCAGGGCCATTCCCCCAGCAGCCACCACCAGGTGGCAGGCTTGTCTTCGCCGGAGAGACTCTTGCGCTCAAGCAGGTTACAAGGCCCAGAGGTACTGTCCTCCCTGTTGTGTTTGGGCCTAGAAGGCCAGACTTAACAGGTAATCCAGCTAGCCAGGCTGTGCCCAGGCCTGTGCTGTTCCTGACCTTCATCCAGATGGCCATATTCCTGAAAGCCCTTGAAGGGGGGATCCAGGATCTAGGAAGAGCCTGTTGATTGCGGTCCCCTTCTCCAAGAGGACACAGTCCCTAGGCCAGCATTGCTCTAGGTAGAAATCCCCCTATGTGCCCTTCAGTTCACTTAGCCTTTTTTTTTTTTTAACAGACTTATTCACTTTATTTTTCTTATATAAAAAACCCTCATGTGGTAGCCACAGCTGGCGCCTGTGACCTCTGAACAGAGACTCTGGTGTGGATTTTCACAAAATGATCAATGAATTCCTGATAAGGAGACTTGGTGAACACAGTCTCTTTCCAGAGGTCAGGGGTCAGGTAACTGTAGGTCTTGGAGATGGCATCAAGGGTAGCCTTGGCAAACTTGCCTGGGTGGCAGTGCAGCCCCTGGCTGACGTGTAGCAATCGTCAGTCCCAGCCATCATCGGTACCGTCTTGGGCACAGGGGCAGAGATCATGCCAGTGCCTCAAGGAACAGGGATGAGACGCACCAAAAGGGAGCACAGTGGCCTGTCACCTGTCATGGATCAGTGTGGAGCTTGCCGGTCTAGTTCCCCCAGCACCCTCTCGCACCGGGTTGATGGAAAGCTTGGCCACCATGATGGCCCCTTGGATGGCAGTGGCTACCTCCTTGGAGTGCTTAACACCGAGACCAACAGGACCATTGTAGTTCCCGACAGCAACAAAAGCCTTGAACCTGGTCCACTAGCCAGCCCGTGTCTGCTTCTGCACTGGCATGATCTTTAGAACCTCATCCTTTAGAAATGCACCCAGGAAAAAGTCCCCTCAGGTTCCTTAATGGGCAGGGAGAACAGGTCGTAGACCTCCTGTCTTCATGTCCTTAATGAGGCAGCCCAGCTTGGTGACAGGGATCCATTCCTTGTCTTCAGCTTTACCTCCCCGAGCCCCACAGCCTTGACCATAGCCTGGGCTGCTGAATCCTCCAGAAGGTGCCGAGGCCTCCTAATCCTGGGCCCCCAGGTCCTCCAGGCATCTCCTGCTGCACTGGCATCGTCCGCCATTTGGTGTTTTCCCAAAGAGGAAGCTTAGACTTTTTTTTTAATAACTTTTTATTTTATTTGCATTGGTGTTTTGCCTGCATGTATGTCTGTGTAAGTGTGTGTGTCAGAGCTTGAAGTTACAGACAGTTGTGAACTGCCATGTGAGTGCTGGGAATTGAACCTGGGTCCTTTGGAAGAGCACTCAGTGTTCTTAACCATTGAACCATCTCTCCAGCCCCCACTTTTAGCCTTTAAAAAAAAAAAAAAAACCTTCCCAGCCAGGCATGGTGGCACATGCCTATGATCCCAGCACTTAGGAGGTAGAAGCAGGAGAAACAGTTTAGTCATTCTCAGCTACACTAATTCAGGTGAGCCTGGGTTACATATATGAGAAGCTGCCTCAAAAATCCCTGGCCACTAGCTCACTGCCCTGAACAGTACATCTCTCTCTCTCTCTTTCACACTCTCATTGAAGAGTTCCCCAGATGCTTTGAGCAGAAAGAAAAGAAGGCAGGCTTGTATCCCTCTGATAAAAGCAAAGTTGTTCTCTCTTAAAGGAACCTTTCACATGCGCCTGAGGCCACAGGGAAAGAGTGAAAGCCACATCCTCTCCAAGTCCAAGCCCTACATTCTGTCCAAGACTGTCTTGGGCAAGCGAATTCGCTGGGTTATAAAGGAGGCCCGGCTCTGAGTCCTTACCAGCCCTTCTCCATCCTCAGTCTCCAGTTTGCTCATCTGTTTGTTTTTAGATTGTTACTACTGTGTGAAAGTGTTGGGTTTGTATACATGAGATTAGGTGCCTGCAGAAGCCAGCAGAGGGTGTCAGATTCCCTAGAGCTGGAGTTACAGGCTGTTGTGAGCCAACAGGACCAAACTTGGGTGTTCTACAAGAGGACTATGCGTTCCCACCACTCCCTCCAGCCCCCACAAATTGAATTTTAATGTTTGAGTTTGATCTTCCATTCCTGCTTCTGCTCATGTTATTTCCTGTTTATAGGGGCCTGTGTGGTTTGGTTGGGTTTGGTTGGTGGTGGTTTGACACAGGGTCTCATTGTATTTCCCTGACTAGCCTGGAACTCACTGTGTAAGAGTAGCCCATCATTCATGAGGTCTGCCCACCTCTGCTTCCCAAATGCTTAGATTAAAGGTGTCTACCACCACACCCAGCCTGGTTTTAAGTATGTGTTTGTTTGGTTAGTTGGTTTTGTTGTTTTGAGGCAAGTTCTCCTGTGGACTTGGACTTTCTACATTCAGGATACTTTATTCTTTCTCTAGCCTCCCCACCCACCCCACCCGTGGCAGTGCTGGGAACCCAACCCCAGCACTGCCTAAGCTTAGGTGAGCTCTCCCACTGAGCTAGACCCCTGCCCACGTTTCTAGTTTTGTGACCTGAACTTAAGGCATTTCACGTGTCTTGTTTCTCATGAGCTCTTTTAGGGCTAGAGTGCCTCTAGCTGCTTCTCAAGCTTGGGTCCACAGCAAGGACCCAAGGCTTCTCCACAGAGATGAGGTCTAAGGAGCAGGGACTGGGCAGAGGGAGGAAGAGCAACCGAGGCAGCTGAAAGTGCACGTGCCAAGGTCCTGGCTGGGGCTGGGACCAGAGCAAAGTGGATCAGGTGAGCCTGGAGACAGTGACAAGGGTTACACCTCATGGGGCCTTCAGGCCAGTGGCAGCGCTGGGGACTTGGGAGCATCCAGCGGCAGTGGCGTGCCGTCCACCTTTCAGAGGAAGCAGACGGGGGATGCCGCCATCCTCGAGTCAGCTCTCAGACCTGAGACCTGGACTGGCTCCTCTCTCCCCAAAGACGGTGATAACAGCCACGGAGGTGGGCTGGAACCACCAGCAAAATCCTCATGCCTTGAAGAGTCTTCCTTGTCTCCCAGCCTGGCCCTCCCAGGAGTCTTAGCAGACCTGGGAACCCGAGAAGGGAAGGGCAGAGCACGAGTGTGAAAACCAGTGAGCAGGGGTCTGTATGAATGCTGGCTGCAGCCCCGTATGCAGAGTCTCCCAGATGCAAGGCTCTGCCCCAGCCTAGGCTGCAGGCTGCAGGCTTCTAGGAAGAAAGCCAGCCTGAGAAGTAGCAGCATTGAACTAGTGTCTGGGATTCAGATGCTACCAGGCAGTTTTCTGAAGAGCCTTGGAGTCTGGGTCCAATTTCTTACAGTGTACGCTTTCTCTCCCAGGGAGAAGCAGCCCTGGTCTGTGACTCTAGCCCCGTGTTTAGGCTCAACCACTGACTCACTATGAAAACCTGGGTCTGAGCTACCCCTCAGTCCAGTCCAGAAGAGGGTTGGGGTGTTGGGTGTGGTCCTGAGTTGGCGCCTTGCCTCACCGGCCTCTGTCTTCTTCTAGCCGGCTCTCTTGTACTTGGTCCCTGCGTGTATCGGCTTTCCTGTCCTGGTGGCACTGGCAAAGGGAGAAGTGGCAGAGATGTTCAGGTAAGGCGGGGTGGAGCAGACATTCCGAAGGGCCCTAGCACACCTGCACACAGCCTGCCAGATCACATGAGCATTGTCTCCAAGGGCACATTCCCACCATCTGCACCTTCTGCTCATGACAAGGTGTCTGGTCTGTGGTCAGCAGTGGGACCTTCCGTGGAGCCTAGTGTGTCTTAAAGGAATGGCTGGTGGGGGTCCTCTCCAGGCTGCCCACTGTCCAGGGCCGTGGATCACTGGCTAGCTCTGTCATCCAGTGACTTGATGTCTTTTCCCCACCCTCAGCAAGAAAGCGTATGTCCATTCCTGTCTAGCTGCCTCTGAAACCATAACCCACAGCCCGCTCTCTTCTCATATGCATCCCCCCTTCCCCACAGCCACTACCCTATGTGCCACACCTTGTACATAGCCTGCATGACTCCCAGCAGGTGTCTGCTCCCAGGCACCACCAGCCCTGTCTGCCAGAGACCTAGAAATAGCTGCCAGCTACTATTAAAGCTGCCCACTCGGGGGCCTTCACCCAACTCCACCCGCTTGGCCTCAAGTTGTCCCCCAGGTGCCTGCCAGGGCCTCCTGTGCACCTGGCTGCCTCAGGGCAACAGATGACTCACCCTTCCCCACGTCTGCCCTGCCTGGAATCCCCAGCTCCTGGCTTGGCCTGCCCATTGGAAGCCCGCCCAGCCCCATCTTCTGGCATGGCAGCTGATTCTTGAGGTCAGCACCTCCCATGCCTTCCCCCTGCGCACCCATGCTTGGAGAGCCTTCCAGACCAGTCCCCTGTATCCTCAGTGGCTTGAGCTCTCAGCACCCAGCCAGGGCAGAGGTGCCTCCCTCCCCTCACTGAGGCCTGGCTTTCCTTAGTGCTCTTCTGTGTAAGCCCCATGATACCCAGGCAAGCAGTCTTTCTCTCTTCTGTCCTCAATCCCATTCTCAACCTGATCTTTTGCTTTGTTTTCTTTCCCTGCTATTCCCCTTTGGAAAAACTAATTTGCTGCTTCATTCTTGAATAGTACATATTTACATGGTTCTAAATTCCATTCTGGTGCTAGAGCATTGCCTCCCCAGTTAAAAGTGTCTGCTGTTCTCTGGGAGGACTCTAATTTGGTTCCCAGCACCCATACTGAGCAGCTCACAACCATCCCTGGGCGGGATCTGAAACCTCCATGGGCACTTATACTTGGTGTGTACACACACTCTCCTGAGCACGCCAAATCCCATAAGTTGTCCTCTGACCTCAAAAGCACCATGACACACACAAATAATATGTATTTGACTTACTCATGATTCTATTGCTGTGAAGAGACACCATCACCAAGGCAACTCTTAGGAAAGAAAACATTTAGTTGGGGGCTGGCTTGCTGTCTATTTTCATCATGGCAGGGAGCATGGTGCTAGAGCAGGCGCTGAGAGCTACATCCTGGCCTGCAGGCTGAGTTCGAGAGACACTGGGCGGCTATGGACTTTTGAAATGCATCGTCTACCTCCTGTGACACACTTCCTCCAACAGGGCTACACCTAATTCTTTCCAGATAGTGCCACTCCCTGAAGACTAAGCATTCAAATATATAAGCCTATGGGGCATTCTTTATCAAACCACCAGAGTGTTTTTGGAAAACAGACTAGGAAGAGAGAATGCCTGCTGTGCAAGAATGGAGGCCTAAGTTCGGATACTCTGCACACAGCTGGGTATAAAAACGAATTATTTTGCTGAGCAGTGGTAGCATATACCTTTAATCCCAGCACTCGGGAGGCAGAGGCAGGTGGATCTCTGAGGCCAGCCTAGTCTACAGACAGAATGACAGGACAGCCACTGCTACAAAGTGAAACCCTGTCTCGAAAAACAAAACAACAAAACACTTACTCTTTTAATACTGAGAGCTGAGCCTGTGCCTTGTGGTAGGTACCTTGTGCCTTAATCCTTGTACTTGGAAGACTAAGGCAGAAGGGTCACTGATCTCAGGACCGGCCTGACTGTGCACGCTCTGGGCCAGCAGCTTGAGCAGCAAAATGAAACCTTGTTTCAGCCAGGCGGGGTGGCACATGCCGGTAGTCCCAGCTGCTGGAGAGGCTGAGACAGGAGTGCAGGAGTTCTGGACTGTACTGTGCTATGCTGATCAGCCATCAATACGGTGACCTGCCAGAAGCTGGGGACCACCAGGTTGCCTAAGAAGGGCTGAACTGGCCCAGGTTACCAAATCAGAAATAGAGCAAGTCAAACCTTGTTAAAAGAAAAAAACAACAAAAACACACAGTGATATCCGACCTTAACCCCAGCATGGTTGTGCATGCCCTTGATTCTAGCATTCACTATCTGAGTTCCAGCCCAGCCACAGCTACATAGTAAGATCCTGTCTCAAAATTAATAAATAAAAATTGAACAGTTAAATTTTTTTCCAAAAACTGAGCATGGTGGCACATGCCTGTAATCCAGTACTCAGAGACAGGCAGATCTCTGAGTTCAAGGCCAGCCTGAGTCCAGGACAGCAGGGCTCTGTTACACTGTTACAGGCCTCTGAAACCCTGTCTCAAAAAAAACCAATAATAATAAACTTTTGAAAGAGACCAGGTAGATGGCTCAGCAGTTAAGAGCACTTGTCCTTCTAGGATCTGGCTTTGGTTCCCACCCACATGGCGGCTCACAACCATTGTACACTCCAGGGGATCCAGCTTCTCTTTCTTTGCAGGCACCAGGTACACATGTATAAAGGCAGACAAAGAACTCACAGAAAAAGAAATTAAGGTTAATTTTTTTAAAAAAGATAATCTTAATAGGCTAGAGAGGTGGCTCAGTATTTAAGAGCCCTATCTGTTTTTTCAAAGGACCCGGGTGCAATTCCCAGCACCCACATGGGAGCTCACAACTGTCTGTAATGGCCAATTCCAAGGGATCTGACACCTTCGCATTAATGCATATAAAATAAAGTTAAATAATTTTTTTGAAAAAGGATAAGTGAGAGGCTAGAGAGATGGATCAGCAGTTACGAGCACTGGCTGCTTTTCCAGAGGACCCAGGTTCGGTTCCCAGCACCCACATGGCAGCTCACAACTGTAATTCTAAAGGATTCCACACTCTCATTCAGGCAAAACACCAATGCATGTGAATAGAAATAAATACTGTTTTTTACATGGGTGAGTAAGGTAGCTCACAAGGCGGCGTAGCTTGCTACCAAGCCTAAGACCTGAGCTTAATCCCCAGAATCTACATGGTAGGGCAGCATCAGCCCCCACAAGTTGTCCTCTGACCTCCTTACAAGTACTATGGTTCGTACAAATAGATTTTTTTTAAAAAAACAAACTGGGGAGATGGCTCAGTTGTGAACGTGCCTGCGGCACGAGCATGATGCTGGGCACCCAGCACCCGGCTGGGTGGGGTGACTGTAACCGTGGCTTTGGGTGAGAACAGACATACAGATCCTTAGAGTTCACTGGACAGCCGATCTAGCCGGTAGGTGAGCTGGGGCTTCAATAAAAGACCCTCTCTCAGAACCTGCGGTGTAGAGTTATCAAGGAAGTCAGTATGAATCTCTGACCTTTACTCTCACATACATACACCGCACACATGCACACCTGTGAGAAGGGAGGCTATCATCCTGGCCTGCTGGAGAGACCAGTTCTTACAGACCTTCAGAGACATCAACACTGACAGGTGTCATTCTCCAGCATCTTCTCTGTACTTTGGTGCTTTTCCTGTGTGCACTGTGCCAGAGGCCAAGGTTCAAACCCAGGGCCTCCCTTAGGCTAAGCACGTGCTCTCCTGCTGAGCTACACCCTGACACTTGGTGTGTTGCAGAACAGCGGATGTCAAAGACACTGGTTTGGCAGCACGCTCAGCCCAGCATACCACACCCTCCTCTCTTTGCATGGTGCACTTTGCAGTAGTGTGTCTTCCCTCAAAACAATACAGGCTGCTTTACACACAGCAAAGTGTAAGCGCAAGCCAGGTAACCAAGACAGTGATGCTGCCTATCTGTCCTTCCCTGATCTCCTCTCTGTCTCCTTGTTCTATCTTCTCTGTCTGTCTCTTACACAGCTACGAGTCCTCGGCCGTAATCCTGCCTCACACACCGAGGCTCACTCACTTTCCCACAGTCTCGGGCTCCCCTGCTAGCCTGGCCGACTCCATGCAGCAGAAGCTGGCTGGCCCTCGTCGCCGGCGCCCGCAGAATCCCAGCGCCATGTAATGCCCAGCGGGTGCCTACCTGCCCACTCCCCTACTGTCCTGGGCCTAAGGTAGGGCAGACATTCCAGCCCTAGTGTAAATTCAGGGAGTGTCACTGGGGCTGGTGGCAGGAGGTAGCACTTGATGCCCAGCCCCAAGGCAAGCAGGTAGCACTCACTTGCAGTGGCGAGTCACGTGAGATGGGTACGAGGCCCTGTCGGGCTGTAGTTGATGCTGAGACTGCTTGCTTATTTGTGTGACTTTGGACATACCACCTTCTCCTCTGTGCTCCTTTATTCATCAAGCAGGCACCTGCTGCCAGCCTAACCAGCCACAAACTATGCATTGTGCTTAAATGGGCACATTGCTCGGTAAGCAGAACCCTTGATAAGAGCTAACATGTCCACCCTAAAGAGTGGCATTGTGCTGCACACCAGAACAGCCCCCGCTCAGGGCAGAACTGTTAGCTTTGCCATGTGCCCAAGGAGACAGCGTGTCTCCCAGAGTTCCATCCCCACCACTCCCTGCTGCTGTTCGGCAGAAGGTTCAAGAGGCTTAAAGTTGATCCGATCCACCCAGTCCAAGCCAGCCTTTCCTGCTCGCTGCTGCCCTTGAAGCCCCTTGGCAGCCTGGGGCACAGGAGAAACCACGCAGGTACCCCTGAGGACACACAGGGTTGGAGCAAGGTACTGGCAGAGGCTAGGCTTGAGACAGTGACCTTGTCATTCCCTGGAACTGCAAGGAGAGGGGACAGCAAAGACTCTGCCCTCAGCATCCTCCAAGTACCCTCCTTTGTTTTCTGGTCAGCTACGAGGAGTCAAACCCTAAAGATCCGGCAGTCGTGACTGAATCCAAAGAGGAGTCAACAGAGGCGTCAGCAGTGAAGAATCTAGAGAAGAAGGAGAAATGAGGCCGCGCTGCCTGACCTTTGAGGGCCAGACCAGACAGGCAGGGGACGACCTGTAGGCGACACAGCCAGAGGACACCGGCAGGAGGCGAACTCCAGGATGGGAGCGGGCCTCTGCCGCCTGCCTCCCTCTCCCCCTCCTCTGGCTTCCCCTGCTCCTCCTCATCCCCTGCAGGCAAAGGAAACCCACTGCTGCTTCTTTTCCCAAGAGCCAGGTGGGAACTGAAGGTGGCTTTTAGATTTTTGTATTGTGGACTGACTTTGCCTCACATTAAAAACTCATCCCATGGCCACCCGGCCACCGAGCTCCTGGAGGGTTCTTAGCAACTTTACTGAGTGTCTCGTGCTAAACCCACTAGGTCTCTGCAAACCCCTTCTTGGGTGCCCACCCCATTGCCAGGTCAGAAGAGGAGGTACCCATAAGCCTTCTCCAGCCAGAGATTTTCCTTGCTCCTCTCTTCCAAACACTTGAGGACAGTGACAGTTGTGGGCAAGTGCTTGTTGTGCCCCCACTGGTCTTGGCATGAAAAGATGAAGAAAGAGTATCACAGGGCAGCGTGCCCCAGGAAAGGAACCCTAACTATAGACACACAGTTCTCCCTGGCCTTGCTGTCCATCTGACTGGAGCTCAAAGGGACATCTCTTCCATTCTGCCCATTTCCCAAAATAAAGCCCAGATCTTCAGAGAACCTGCACTGGGAAGGGAACAGTCCCCAGAGAATACAAGAGGCCATTCAGGAGCTGGAGCCCAATGCCCCTGACCTTCAGGAGAGTCCCCAGAGGACAGGGAGGGGCAGCTCATCCCTTGTCCGCCTGCCCAAATGGGAAAACTGAGACTGGAGAATGGCCCTGACCTCTGAGCCAGGTTTCTAGTTCCCAGCCCCTGACCCTCCCTGTCCAGGGTTTGGTTTTAATAGCTGGAAATAACAGCTTGGAAGGTGGCCAGAGAACAAAGCATGTCAATAGCCTGGGCAAGGAGAATAGGGGGTTGAGTCTCCCCTGGGTTCAGATGTAGACCAAGGGTGTTGATAGAGGGTTCTGCTCACCACTTACAGGCCTAAGCTATGAGTGTTGTTAGCCTCGTTGTACAGAGGAGGAAATGGGGTGCCTCACCCTCACACAGTGATGTGACCTCATACAGTTGGTTCCAGCTCAGTATACTAAGCACTATGCTGTTCTCTTCTAGGACCAAGTCACTGTGGCTGGCTTGCTGGGCCCCTCTGAGTCAGCCACCCCAACTTCTTCTGGGTCTAAAATTCTATGGAGAGGAAAACCTGAAAGGCTTCTTCAGCCAGAGGGTCTCTTAAGGGGCTTCTTGGATCTTTGCAGGCTTGTACTGCCTTTAGGGGGAGGCCGTGTGGTCCTGGAACAAAGCCCCTCTGAGGGTGGCAGATGGGGCAGGCAGCCCAGGCATACACTGTGGTTGGCTCTACAGCCCACAGCCCACAAAGACTTCATTGAGTCACTGCCGGCCCCCAGCAGAGGCTGAGGTGGCAGTGGCGCCGGGCGCCTGCCACCTAATGACTGTCCTGGCCCGGCCAGATGTTCCACAGACCTTGCAGCACCGATCGGGGCCTGCCTGGCCAGCCAGCCACAGAGGCCACTCCAGTTCCAATTAACCAGCTTCAGCTGAGCAAACAGCGGGCAGCGGGGCCCAGCCTGGGCGGTAGGCCCGGCCGGCAGAGCCTCTGAGTCTAGACTCCAGATGTGAACCGCCACCGCCTGAACCCCATGGAAAAATGGCACCAGGCCGGGCACGCATTGGGCCTGCATACTGGGAGGTGGGGTGGGTGGTTGGGCAGGGCCTCAAGTGGGCCTGGTGCCAGGCTCACCCTGGGGTAGGGGTGGATTCCTTCGAAGCTGCTGTCAAACAGCTTTCCCCTGGTTTGTGGTGTCCTCTCTGCCTTGGTTTCTCCTGGTTCCAGTAGGAGTAGGAGGAGGCTCTAAGGGCTAAGACCATCCCCGGCAGGAGATCCCATCCTCCGTACTTGCCAGGTTAGTATGTGGCCAGCACTGTGCCAGTATTCTAGAAACACTTGATTGTATCCCTGTGTGGTGCATGCCTGCCATCCCAGTGCTTGTAGAGGCCGCAAGCTGAAATAAGCCTAGTCTACATACAAGTTCCAGGCTACATGATGAGAACAAGCACAAATATAAGCAAGAAAAGCAAGACTGATCATGCTGGTGCATGACTAATCTTAGCGCAGGGTGATCAGTTCAAAGTTCCCCTTGGCTACTTAGAGCTCAAGGCCTGAACCTGGCTCCCAAAGCCAGGGGGTGGTTAATTATAACAATCCCATAATAATGACACCCACCTTACAGATAAGGAAACTGAGGCAGTGAGTTGGTGCCTGGAAGTCGTTTGAGGCTCCTGTTCACTACTGTGTTGGATTCCTGATTCTTTTCCTTGGGGACAGCATAGAGATGTGGTGACAGGGAAAAGATGACAATGTCAAAGCCTTCCCAAGACCAGCTTCCAGGACGGGTCCTTTGAGAGCTTCCTTTCAGGGCAAGTCCCCCTTCCGGGAAGTAGAGCCCTGCTGTTTTCTTGCAGTGTGCCAGACACCAGCTAAGTCACTGAGGACATAGCAGGGGATACCAATGGTGGCGTTCTAGAGCTGACATCCTGCAAGATGCCATTCCTCTTGGGGACACTGGCATAAACGACTGGGTGAATATGCCAAGAGATGACGCCACAGGAGAGGGGCCTTCCGTCCGGGACGTTGTGGGCAAAGCAACGGGTTGTGCCATCAAGCTATCCTTGCATAAAACAGCAAAACAAAAATACCACTGCCACCACCCCAGGGGGGAAAGCCGGACTGGCTAGGGTCTCGGCGGCGGCCTGCGCCTCCTTCCTGTTCTTCAACTTTGGACTCCCCACGTGACTGCCAGCCACGGGACTGCATCCTGCGGGGTGCGCCAGGAAGGGCCGTGCAAGCGGGAAGGAAAGCGCCACCTCTCCCGCCCCCGCCAAGGCCACACCTGGGCTCCGCAGGCGGTAGCACCCGGCCAGCGCCTGGCTCCAGCGAGTCTGGGCCGCCTCCCTACGCACTGCGGGGGCCGCCAGCTGGGCCTGTCGCCCGAGCTGCTCTGTGGCCGGAAGACATCCGCCCTGGGGGCGTGGACCAGATTGGTCCCACCCAGGAGGGCGGGGTCACTGTGACCCAAGGACAAGCTTTGGAATTTCAGCTGGTTTTTGTTTTTCTTTCTCCCCAGACCCAAGGGACTGAAATGTTTAGGTGAGTGCGTTATCACTGAGCTTTATCCTGCAAGCCTGTACTTTGGGGTTTTACCTAGAAAACGAGGGGACAATTGTACCCCTCCACATCTGGCCCAATGCAAGGTCATGCAGGCACTGTTGGATGAATGGATGCACAGGTCTAGAACAGTCATGAGGTCTGGCATTTGTCTTGGTCAAATGCGTTCCACAGATGAGATCGTTTCGGCCCTAGGCTGGGTTCCTCTCTACTTCACGGGTGGCTGACAGACCTTGGAAACATGGACACCTCAGTGTCTTTACTAAGGAAGAATCTCCAAGATGTGAAAAAACAATATTAAGTGAAAGCTAAGTGTGGTTACACACTCCTGTAATCCTAGAACTCAGGGAGGCAGAAGGATGGTTTTTTTTGGAGCCAGCTTCTGCAGAATTTGAGGCTAGTTTAGACTACATAAAATCTGTTGTCTGTAAACAAATATTAGATTAATTTGGGGATAAAAAATATACATAAGAATTCTACTTGGAAGATTTTCCTTTTTGAAGGGTAAGGGGGTTGGGGGTGTGTGGATCATTTGGTCTTGAAATACGGCCTTGTTATGTAACCCAGGCTGGGCAGGATGGAACCCTATGTATACCAGACTAGGATTGTAAGAAATTTCGTACATATGCAGTCTTTTGTTTGTATTTTTTAAAGATTTTGATCCAAGGCTGGAGAAGTTGGCTCAGCACCTGGGTTTAATTCCCAAAACCTGTGTGGTGGCCCACAATTGTAACTCCAGGTCCAGGGAATCTGACACCACCCACTTCTGACCACCATAGGCCCCGTGTACACATAAGCATACATGCAGGCAAAACACTCACGCATAAATAATCTTTGAAAAAGAACTAAGAAACCCATATGGTGCCTACAGGTTAGATTCAAGATATTTGTCAAATTTCAGTTAGGTATTTAGTGCAGAGGCTAGAGCTTATATTCAGTTAGTAAAGCACAGATATAGAAGAGGAAAACCGTGGGCTCAGTCCCCAGTACCAAAACCAAGTGGTAACAAGGACCGTAGAGGGAAACAGTGGAGATGAATGAAAATCTGCTGGACTCCAAATTAAATGTACAGAAAAGTGAGAGGACGAAGCTCATCTCCCTGGCTTTTCATCACTTCTCTAAGAGTGAGTCCTAGTCCAAAAGAGGAAAGGAGTCCAGCAGAGGAGGAGAGAAGCCAGAAGCTTTAGAGATGAGGTGGGGGAGGAGTCAACAGCCGATGCACAAAGCCATCCCTAGGAAGGACCTTAGAAAGTACTCTGAAGGCAATGGGGAGCGGATACAGAACTCTGAGCAGGGGCCTGTCCTCATCCTTAATGCCATTAAAATAAAGGAGGCCGGGCCAGAGACTGGGAAGGATAGAAAGGAGTGACAGACAGAGCCAGGTGATGGTTGCACACACCTTTAGTCCCTGCACTCAGGAGGCAGGTAACTCCCTGTGATTTTGAGGCCAGCCTGGTCTATGGAGCAAGTTCCAGGACAGCCAGGACTACACAAAAAGGAAAAAAAAAAAAAAAGGAAAGGATAGAACTGCAGCACACTGTAAAGTAGACCCAAGGTCATCCAGATGTCCCTTAACATGTCCTGACAATTTTCTCACAGCCTCGTTCATGTGAATAATCTTCACGTTCTTACAGCTTACCACTCTACCCAAAAAAACAGGGGAGCAGAAGTCAGTAGAAGGAAACAGGTTTTTTCAAAGGCAGCCTCAGGACTGGGTGTGGTGGTACATGCCTATAATTCCAGCCAGAGGTTCAGAAGTTTAAGGCCACCAGCCAGGCAAGAGCTCAGTCATCAGGCAAGACAGCTCAGTGGGTGAAGGTACCTGCCTCCCAGCATGATAAGCTGGGGCCGCGTTAGGTAGAAAGAAAGAACCTGCGCCTGATAGTTGTTCTCCGACTTTTACACATGTGCTAGAGCATGCATTTATCCCAACACACAGAAGCACAAACAATGTGGCGTGAAAGACTGGTCTTGGCTGTGAGAAACTGTCTCAGAAGAGAAGGAGCCAGCAAGATGACTTGGTGAGGCAGTGGTGACACAAGCCGTTAACCCCAGCGCTTGGGAGGCTAGGTGGGTCTCTGTGAGTTCAGGGCCAGCCTGGTCTACAGAGCGAGTCCAGGACAGCCGCGGCTACCCTGCCGCAACCAAAGACTCCGTGGATAGAAAGCACTGCTGCCATGCCTAAAACCCAAGACTGATCCTCAGAACCACCAGAATCTAAGGAGAGAACTGATTCTTGCAAGTTGTACCCAACTTCTTATGCACATTCACACCAGGGCTTGCCCAATTACTAAAATAATGTCATTTAAAATGTTTCAGAAAAAGGCTGAGGGAGGAAGGGGAGAGGCAACCCTGCAGGAGGGACAAGGGAGTTGTCCACCTTGAATCTCTTTCCAGGAGACGTAAGGCCACAGACACTTAGGGGCAGACTACAGGGAGTCCGCGCCGTGGTCAGGGCCTTCATCACCCAGGGCATTTTCTTCCTTCTCAGGATGGACTTTGTTCTCCAGCCAGGTACCCAGAACCGAGAGGCCTACTTCTCCTTAGCCTGAGGTGAGAGCCCGGGGAGCAGAGGGCAGTTTCAAGTCAACTCCCATCCTCTCACCTTGAAAAGTCCTAAGACAAAGGCCGGGGGCTGTGGCTCAGTGGAACAGTGCCGGCCTAGCATGCAAGGCCAGGGTTTGATCCCCCACACTGCAAAAGGAAAAAGTCCCAAGCCTCAAGAGCTCTGGGGTCTGGTTGGGTCCTGGAAAGAAGCATATCCCATCCCCAGCAGGGTCGAGATGGAGGAATGTGGGTACGCACGAGAGGGAGCTGTGCTGCTTACTATTCTAGGAGCAAAGAGCCTGGGAACTTTGTTGCTTGTGCACGGAGCCTCCTGCAATATACATGTTTGGGTGTGCATAAAGCATATGTCTCCGGGTTTCTGTTGATGAAAACCACAAGCAAAAGCAACTTGAGGAGAGGTTTCTTTGGCTTACATGTCCTCAGTCACAGTCCATTAAAGGAAGCCAAGGCAGGAACTCAAACTAGGTGGGGACCTGGAGGTCATGGAGGGGTGCTGCTTACTGGCTTGTTCCTCACTGCTTGCTCAGCCTACTTTCTTTCAGAACCACCAGCTGGAGGAGGCCCCACCCACAATGGACTGGGCCCTCTCCCAACTATCTCTAATTAAGAAAATGTCCTATAGGCTTGTCCTTCCTATCTTACAGAGGCATTTTTCCCAGCTGAGGTTCCCTCATCTCAGATGACTCCAGCGCTTGTCAACTTGATATAAAAACTAGTAGGACAAGTCAGGCGCAGTGGCACACACCTGTAATCCCAGCACTCAGAGAGGCAGAAGCAGGTGGATCTCTGAGTTCAAGACCAGCCTGGTCTACAGAGTGGGCCCAGGGCAACCAGAGCTACACAGAAAAACCCTGTCTCAAAGAAAAGATAACAGGACAATACATGCACACTCAAAGACCTCCATGTGTGTGAACCTGTTCATCCCTTATTGCATGGCTCTGTCCAGGAGGCAACAGTATGAACTGGGCAATACAGACATGAACCTTCATGTAAGAAACATACCAACAGTACTTACCATGTTTATTTACCACATGCTGACAGCATTCCAAGTGTTGGAGTGTTTCATATCCCTCGACCCCATCCCAGAAGATGAGTTCCCATTGTGCAGATGGGGAAATAAAGGCACAGAAGGGAAAGGGTCAGCACAAGGTCATATAGCAATCAAGAACCTTCCTGAGTTCTCACACCAGGACGCCATTTCTCCTAGCCTGGCTGGTCCATTACCCTGTTTCCAGTCATTCAGTTTTAGTTTATAAAAACTTGTTAGGTAGGGTGGTGCACGCCTTTAATCCCAGCACTCAGGAGAAAGAGGCTTATAAGACTTCTGAGTTTGAGGCCAGCCTAGTCTATAGAACAAGTTCCAGGACAGCCAGGGCTACACAGAGAAACCCTATTTTCAAAGACAAAAACAAGGGCTGGAGGGATGGCTTAGAGGTTAAGAGCTGCTCTTCTCAGGGTCCTGAGTTCAATTCCCAGCAACCACATAATGGCTGCCAACCATCTATAGTGAGATCTGATGCCTTCTGGCATGCACGTAGAAAACTGTATGCACAATAGCTAGATAGATTAGATAGATAGGTAGATAGATTAGATAGCTAGGTAGATAGATTAGATAGGTAGGCAGGAAGGTAGGTAGGTAGATAGATAGATAGATAGATAGATAGATAGATAGATAGATAGATAGATAGATAGATAGATAGATAGATAGATAGAATAGAACTTTTAAAATACAAAACCTTTGTCGGGGATGCTAAGGAGACAGCCCAGTGGCTGAGAGCATTTGCTGCTCTTACAGAGGATCTCTGGTTCACAGCACAGATATGGTGATTTACAGCCTGTTGTAGCCTCTTACAATGGAGTCTATAACTCTATTCATAACTCCAGCAACACCCAGTGTGGGCTGTGTTGCCCTCTTACTTCTGTGGGTACCAGGCACTCATTTGGTACACAGAAATACCTGTGGGCAAAACATAACAAATTATTTTTAAAAAGAAAGAACTTTTATTAGGGCCAGGAGTGTAGCTTAATGATAAAGCACTTGCTTGACAAGTACAAGGCCCTGTTGGTATTATTTGTTTCTGTTGTTATCTGTCTCCTTGTACCAGTTCTCTGGGAATATATTTTTATCGTATTTGCCCGTTCCCCCTATGTCTAGGCCCAGCCCAACTTTGGATATTTCCCCCCATCTAGTCCAATTTGTGTTGCTCCTACATTGTCAGTTGGGTGACCAACCTGACACGGTGTTCTAGAACCAAAGGGCCAGGGAACTTTTTGCCCATGCCCCGCGCCTCCTGCAATGTACGTGTTTGGGTGTGCACAAGGCCCACCTCTCAGGGTCTCCACTGCTCCGATGAAAACACCACAGCTGAGAGCAGCTTGAGAATATGGGCTACACCAGGGACCATGCCACAAAGCAAACTGGCTTTCCCTCTCCCCGCAGCTGTGAATTGCCAGTGCCTTCTCAGCTAGGGGGTGGGCTTGATGCCACTCCCCCTCTTTACTGAGATTTTGTCGGGGCCTTGTGCTTGCTGTCACTGTGAGTTCATAGCCGCCCTGCTATGTCTGAGAAACACCTTGTAGTCACCCCTTGCCTCCAGCTCTTACCATCTTCCACAATAATCCCTGAGCCTTGCTTGGGAGGAGAGTTGTGAAAAAGATGTCCCACTCAGGGCTGAGCATCCTGCAGTCTCTTTAGTCTGTACCTTGATCAGCTGTGCTAATTGCCATCCATTGTGAATAAAAACTTCTCAGATGACCTTTGAGAGATGTTCTAACCTATGGGTATGGTATCATTAGGAGTCAATTTAATATTGTGCCTATTATGCAGAGTGTAGTAGTAGGTTTCCCCTGGGGTCTGTGACCTACCGAGCCACAGGTTCTTAGCCTGATAATGGTGTTAGGTGTGGGGTTCGTTTTGTAGCTTTCTAATTAAATCTAATTAGAAAGTGATTGGCTATTCCTATAATGTTTGTGCCACTATTGCATCATTGGGCTTCAGGATAAGAACCCTGAATAGCACCTTCCAGAACTATGACACTAGCAAGTAGGGGCGATACTTCCAGTACCAGCTTGATTTCTCCTTTTTTGTTTTTTGTTTGTTTGTTTGTTTTTTAAGACAGAGTTTATCTGTGTAGCCCTGGCTGTCTTGGAACTCACTAGACCACACTGGCCTTGAACTCAAATTCACATGCCTCCTCCTCCCAAGTGCTGGGATTAAGGGTGTTTGCCACCACCATGCATTCTATGACTCAAGGATGGAGTGTCTTCAGCAATGGGTGTCTTAGTTAGGGTTTCTGTTACTATGAGAAGACACCAAGACCATGACAACTCATGGGAAATATTTAAGTGGGGCTGGCTTACAGTTTCAGAGGTTTAGTCCATCATGGTCATGGCGGAAGCATGGCAGCGTGCAGGCAGACATGGTGCTGGAGAAGGAGCTGAGAATTCTGCATCTGGATCCACAGGCAGCAGAAGGAGACTGTGAGCCACATGGTGTAGCTTGAGCATATGAGACCCCACAGTGAAATGTTTCCTCAGAGAAGGCCACACCTCTTAGTAGCGCCACTTCCTGTGGGCCAAGCATTCAAACACGTAAATCTGTGGGGCCAGTCCTGTTCAAACCACCACAGTAGCTGACTTATCGTCACACACTCATAGCACTGGCAATAGTCTGTAATGTTTGAGTGTCTATGAGACATCATTGGCCAACAACTTCAAAAGAGATAACCCTGGCATTGAGTTTGTAAATTTGTTAGCCTGTAGTATCTGTAGGGGCACTGTCCCATTGTAAGGTAACACCAGTGTGTGTGTGTGTGTGTGTGTGTGTGTGTGTGTTTAGGAATCTTTGGTAATAGGTTTCTATAGGGAAGGCAGGTTAGAGGAGCTAATACAGAGAAGACTAACTAACACCAAAGACTTTTTTTTTAAGTTATATTACACTGGGCCTGGTGGCACATGCCTTGAAGCCCAGAACTCAGGAGGCAGAGGCAGGTGGATCTTCATGAGTTAGAGGCCAGCCTGGTCTACAAAGCAAGTTCAGGACAGCCAGGGCTATTACACAGAAAAACCCAGTCTTTCTACATAAACCTGATTGTCCTGGAACTCATTATGTAGACCACCAGGCTGGTTTTAAACTCACAGAGATATACCTACCTCTGCCTCCCAAGTGCTGGTGTTAAAGGCATGTGCTGCTGAGCCTGGCTACATCTTAAATATTTTAGCCCAAATCTGATCCACAGAGCACATTGTTTTGATAGCTTCCTTTTTCCCATCTGTTTCTGGCATCTTGTTTAATAGCAGCCAGGACCCAATCTCTGTGGTTTTGAAGCGGTACTGGTGGTATAATTGGCTGTCGGCACGTGAAGGCCAAACTGTGGCTTGGGAGTGAGGCCCTAAGCACCCTCTCCTCCCTTCTGAGTCCCCAGTCGGTGGAGTAATTCAGACCTGTGCCACCCACATGGCCATCGGGAGGGAAGGAGCTCTGTACAGCAGTGGATACCTGCCAGTGGTCAGTTACACTTGGGAGGTAGAGACAAGAAGATCTGGAGGTCAAGCTCCTCCTCAGCCTCAAGTCTGTTTCTTGTTTCAGTCTAGCCTGGTCTGCATGGACCATGTTAAAGAAAATGGGGTGGGAGTCAGGGAGGCCGGCCTTAGTAGTCCATGTCTACAACCCAGATACCCAGGCGAGGGATGTCTCATGATCAAAGCGGTCTAGGCCAGCCTTAGCTACGTGAGATGTCTCAAAATAGACAAAGAAAGAAAACAGCTGGGTTTGGGGGCGTATGCTTTTAAAAAATTCCAGCATTTAGGAGGCAGAGGCAGATGGAGCTCTGAGTTTGAGGCCGGACTGGTCTATATAGTGAGTTCAAAAGAAGATCAGACAAATTTACAAGTGTATCTTTAAAATATTTTTTTCTTGAAAAATCCAGAATAGAATTTTTTTTTCAAAATTTATTTTATGCTTTGTCTGTGTGTCTGTATTTGGACCATATGCATGCCTGGTGCCCACAAGGCCCTTGGGAGCTGAGTTACAGAAAGTTGTGAGTTGTGAGCTACCATGTGAGTGCCGGGGAATTGAACCTGGGTTCCCTGGAAAGCAGACTTATCCACTCAGCCAGTTTTTCAGCCCCCTACGTTCAGAATCATACCTACCTTTCTTTTGTTGTTTTGGCACTAAGAGTGATTCCTAAGGCATCAAGCAAGCTGCTGTTGTTTTGAGATAGGGCTTACTATCTAGCCCTGGCTGGCTCTTATTCCCAAGAGATCTGTCTACCTTTGCCTCCTGAGTTTAAGGCTGGGTCTGAGGTGTGGACTGTCACACCTGGCCAACCCTGTACTTCAGATCTTAGTTGGCTTTTATGTGTGGTTCTGTAATCTGGCAGCACCTGATCTGTAAAACAAAATGACTGTTCCGGCTGCTTGTACTGATCCAAAACCTCTCATTCTAGCCCTTGGAAGGCAGAGACAGAAGGATAACTTCAAGTTTGAGGCCAGCCTGGTCTACTTAGCAAAATCCAGGCCAGCCAGGGAGACACAGGGAGATTCTGTCTCACAAAAACTACAAGAAGGGGGAGGTGAGTGAAAGAGTCTGAATTCATGGATGGAGATGATCCAGAGGAGGGAGGTAGAAACTGCAAAAAGTGAATTAGTCATTTCAAAGTTACCTTCCTCAATGGATGCAGAGGCTGAGGCAGGAAGATAGTGGCATTGGAGGCCAGCCTGAGCTACAAAGGGAGGCCTTGTCTTAATAAAATAAAATTGATCCAAGTCACTTTCCATCATAAAGGTCACAGGCACAAAGGAGGGCCTTCCCAACATGCTTGGCTGAACTGGCCTTCGGAGCAGTTGGCTTTCATCTCTCTCTGCTCATTTCTTGGACAGTCAGATAAGCATCTGGATGTGGGGCTCATCAAGTGTGCTTTCACCAGCAGAGGCCATTCTGGTCTAGTGCCAGAGCTCAGGCCAACCAGTGGCTGCCTATACTTTTTACACCACATTGTGCAAGCCTGGCCCTCTGTGTTTCCACACTTAGGGGTGTGTGCATTTATGAGACTGTGTCAAGATGCTTGGTGGGGAGAGGAGGCACAGCAGCCGAGAATGGGTTCATAAAGGGTTTCAGGCCTCGTTTGATCAACTTGTGAACCTGTGCCCTTCTGCCTTTTCCCTGCTCTGTGGTGTCTGTGTCTGTGTCTGTGTCTGTATGTGTGTATGGGTGTCAGGTCTGGATTTGGGGTCCTTATTTCTCTTTGCCTAGGTTACTCCCCAATGATGGTTGTCTGTGTCCCCTCCACCCACCCCATCTCCCAAGAAGCCTTCCTTTCTTCTGCCCCCAAGGGAAAACTCCAGAATGGCAGAAACTGAAAGACTTCACGATGCTGACCATGCTGCAGCTCTCTCCTTGTGTGGATTCTGTCAGCAAACTCATCCTTGTCTGGAAAGTGGGGGATGCATGGTCCCCGACACCGGATGTCGTGGTTCCGCTCCATCCCTCATCAGACAGCCCTTTCCACTCTGAGCAAATTGACCACATCTTGTCCAAGCCCTGACTCTACCAATTTGCTCACCAACTAGTTGCTAATCACTCTGGAGTTACCTAGGACATATTTGAGGAGCAGTCAGGAAGAGCCCTGCTGGCTACAGTTTGCTGTGATAGGCAGTTGGTGGGCCAGCGCCAGCGGTGGGAAATTGCAACTGAGAAAGTATGGGTGGGAAACAAGAGTGTTTCTCCCTTTAAAAGGGATTCTTGTTTTGGTCTGTGTCCTGTTTAAGCTTCACTGGATGGAAATGTTCTAAAAATAAGGACTTAAACAAAAGGAGGAATCCCATTACCTGGGATTTAAAAGGGCTCTCTCAGGGCTCGCAGGGACCCCCTTCCCAGCCGCTGTGTGGTCTGGCCAGGGCCAGCCAAGTCCCCCATCCACCCACCTCCAGCCCCGCGCTTTCCCAGGATTCACATGGTAATGAAGGCATCCATCTTCCCACACACACACTCACGACCCTCTAGGCCACACAATGGTCCCAGCATGGAGGCCCCACCACCTGTTGGATTTTCCCAGGGAAGGGAGGGAGCCCACAGAGAGAAGCCTGGTTCCCAGCCCCCAGCAGACCCTGGTCTTGGGAATCAACCAGTCTCGGGCTGCTGTCCTTGAACTGCTATCCTCCTCAGGACCATTTCCTCCTCAGCAAATAGAGGTGACTATTCGAGTGTTAGCAACTTAGTGTGGCAGGCCGGGCTACCAATGTCATAGTGGTGATAGGCTAGCGCGGAAATGCTGCAGGACAAATGCAGAATGGTCCAGGAGTAAACACCAGGCTAGGACTGGGCTCCCTGATTGTAAACATTTTACTGATATAATTAATTTTTTTCTGATCAAGTCCTTGCCCAGCATATAGGAAACCCTGGGTTCCAGCCCCAAGAAAAACTCCAGTCCTCATGGTTTCTTGAGGATTAAGCTGGACTAAGCTGGGCAGGAGAAAGTTCCAAGTTTGTCACTGTACATCCCCACCACAACCCTACTAGTGGACAGCTGGGATCCCCTTTGCAAAGGAGGGCACCCAGAGCCAAGAAGATGCATACCCCCCCAAGCAGCAGAGCTGGGAAATAGAAACAGTTTTACCATCCCAGCCTGAATTCAAACACACTACATCATTATCATCATTATTAATAAAGTCATGACCCTGGTCATGTGAAAGCTAAGAAGGGAAAGATACCAAATAAATGTTAACACAACACCAGTCTTTCCAGGGGTTGGCCAGAGCATGACACACAGTAGATACATAATAACTGAAGACCAAAGCCAAGTATGATGGACCTGCCCAGAAGTCCTGCTCTCACTCCCGATGCTAAGGCATGGGGATTACAGTGTCTTTTCTTTAAAAAAAAAAAAAAAAGTTATATTTTTAAAATAGGAGCTTAGATTGACCTGGAATTTGCTGTATAGCTAAAGATGACCTTGAGTTCTGATCCTCCTGCATCTACTTCCTGAGTGCTGGGATTATAGAAGTGTATCAAGTTTATCTGGTGCTAGGGAATAGAGCACAGGGCTTCCTGCATACTAGGCACACACGACTGAGCTGCACTGCCTGCCCAGTTCAGCCACAACTACACAGCAAGACCCTGCCTGGGGAGAAAAAAAAAATGAAGGGTGACCAGACAGAATGACCAAATGAACACACATCTTTGCCTACATGTGTCATGCCATAAGATGATGATGTTCTCCTGTAATTGAGCCACTGAGCTCTGTCTACTTCCAAGCTTCATTTGCCAAGTCTCTAAGAGATGTGGAGATGTTATTTCTATTTGGTTTATAGCCTCCAACAACTCAAATGCTCCTGAACTAAATGAAGCCTCAAACACGCAATTCCACCTCAACATAAAGGAAGGATGTTGGGGTGACTTGGGAAGTTCGCCAATGACAGCTAGAACCAGAATCAGAACCCTTGTCCATTCCCATGGGATTTTAGAAGTCATTGGCTCCCTGGCTCTCCAATCCCCATGTAAATTAGCATCTTCACACTTCCCAAACGCATCTCCTTCTGCCCACACTCAAACATTCAAGCTCATTATCTCCGGGTATTCAGGAGATAGAACTGAGAAAGTCTTCCATTCTGCTTAAAGCCAAAATGTGTTTCTAAGCGTTCCGCTGTGAATGTGTCAGTACATTTCAGTCAAGCAGAGCAGCACCATGGACCAGCAATGGATGCAGAAACGTGGCCAACACAACGAAAGGTCCACCTGAAGTCTGACTTGCCCATCCCAATCCCTACCTAAACAGTTTGCCAAGCTGGACGTGGGGATCCATGTCTTTATCCCATCCTTGGTAGGCAGAGGCAGGTGGGTCCCCGAGTTTGAGGCCAGCCTTGTCTACAGAGCGAGTTTCAGGGCAATCAGGGCCACACCAGAGAAACTCTGTCTTGAAAAGATCAATAAAACAAACAGCTTGTTGCTGTCTTCATGGTTTTGCTGGTTTTGAGAAGCGGGTCTTAGACTGGACTTAAACTCCCTCTGTAGGAAAAGAAGGCTTCAAACTCCTGATTCAGCTGCTCCTGCTTCTCAGGTGCTGAGGAGCAGACATACAAGTGTATGCCACCATGCCCAGTGTGCCCTTATAGGATATGGTCTGCTAGCCATGGTAGCATACACTTCCAATACCAGCACTCCAGAGGCAGAGGCAGGCCGGTCTCTGTGAGTTTAAGGCTACCGCGGCCCACATACCATATGCCAGCCTGAGTTACAGAGTGAGACACTGACTCAGAAGCAAAAACATACAATCAAAACCGTGTCCTATGGCTGGAAATGTAGCTCACTTGGTAAAGTGCCTGCCCAGCGAGCTGAACAAAGCCCTACGTTCAGTCCCCAGCACTACATAAACCAGACATAGCGATATGCTCCTGTTACCTAAGGACACAAAAAAACAGACAGAAAAGGCCACCCTGTCACACAGCAAATTCAAGGCCAGCTGGAGCTACATAAGACCTTTTCAAAGAAAAAAGAAATGGAAAGGGGGGGTGCCCTGGAGAGATGATTCAGTGACCCCGCACCCACAACGGTGGCTTGCAACAGCCTGCCACTCCAGCTCCAAGAGTTGGCAACTCTGGCTCCCATGGGCACCCACAGGCATAGATAAATACACTGGCACACACAATTTTTTTAAAGTCTAAATATAAATAAGAAAGAAAATTAGTTTTAGTTGGGTGTGTAGCTGGCAGTTCAGTGATGAAGCCCTTACAGGAAAGGTCCTGGGGTAGCTGTTTTAGCCTTGCTTAATTAGAGAGGTGGGCTGAGAAAAGAAGAGAAAGGATGGAGGGAAGGAGGGAGGGAGGGAGGAGAGGGGCACCTTGAAAACCTTGTTGCTATAAGAGAAAATTGCATGCCCATGCAAACTGAGCATGGTGGTGCACACCTTTAATCCTAGCATTTGAGAAGCAGGGGCAGGTGGATCTCTAAGTTAGAGGCCAACCTGCTCTACATAGTGAGTTCCAGAACAGCCATAGCCATGTAAAGAGACCCTGTCTCAAAACATAGATAGTACATTGATGCATACATAGATTAAAAAAAAAAGCAGAGGTGACTAAGGGTCCATACTGAACAACTCCACGTACATCAAGTATTCAGAACAGTTAGATGCACAAAGACAGAAAATTAATTATAGGCCTTGGGGTGGGTTCCATGGCAAGCAGTTACTAATGGCTTCTCTGAAGCCGTGGGAATGCTCCAGAACTGGCTGTCATGGTGGCTGTGCACTAAATACCGGCGAGCAGCAAGCCATTGTTTTAATATCTCCACATTTTTATTCATGTGTGTGTGGTGTGTGGGGTTTGTGTATGTTGTGTGGTGTATGTGGTGTGTGTGTGTGAATTCGTGTTTGTGGTATATATGTGGGTGGTATATATGTACGAGTGTGTGTGCACGTGTAAACATATGGTCGTGGTGTGTGATGTATGTGTGTGTTGTGGGGGAAGGGACACATGCCATGGCATGAGTGTGGAGATCAAAGGACAACTCTCTGGAGTCATTGCTGTCCTTCCTCCTTTACATGGGTTCCCGGGACTGAACTCAGGCCGACAGCAAGTACTTTTTTCACCCCTCCTCTTAAGGTTTTTGAATTGTTTGCAGTTGTAAAGCTTGAGCCAAGGATTGCACGCAATCAGGGCAAAGACTGGGCTACAGAAACAGCCTGTTGTTTCCTTTTCTTCTTTGTTGTTTGTTTCTTTTAGACAGGTCTTACTGGTGCAGCCCTGACTGTCCTGGAACTCACTGTGTAGACCAAGCTGGCCTCAAACTCACAGACATCCACCTGGCCTTGACTCTAGAATGCTAGAGTTTTTAAAGGGCATTCACCACTACACCTGGATGTTTTACTTTTGAAAATATTTAATTGTGTGCATGAATGTGTATGGGTGTGTGCACAGATGTGCATGGAAGAGGCCAGAATGCATTGGAACCCTGGAACTGGAGTTAGAGATGGTTGCAAGCTGCCATGTGAGTGCTGGGCACCAAACCTGGGTCCTTTGCAAGAGCAGCAAATGCTCTTAACTGGTGAGCCACCCCTCCAACCCAGACAGTTTTTGTTTTGTTTTGTTTTGGACAGGGCTTTGTTATGTAGCCCACGCTAGCCTGGAACACGAGTATAGCATAGCTAAGGCCATTTTCCATCCCCTTGCTTGCTGCCTCCCAAGGGCGGGAATTACAGGCCACATTCCATGCTCACCACTCCTCGTCCTCTCAAATGACCGCGACACCAGGCGTGATTCAAGAGGTGTGCTGCTGATGGCTGTGTGGCTTTTTCCAGTCGGCTGCCTTCTCATACATACATATTTCCCACGTTTGAGGCCATCCTTAGGACAAATTCCTGAGAGAAAAGTGCTGTCTCATGATGTCCCAGAGACATGAGGAATTCATAGTTTATTCAGCCATTCCTTCAGTGGCTTTTTATTAGGACTTTTTTTCTGGTTGCTCTTTCAAACAAGCGGATACAAACAGCCTGGTAGCCCTCCTTGAGCCCTGGCTGCCTGTCAGCAGCTGTGGCCTTCCTCTTCCCAAGAAACAAAACAAATTGACCTAACTTTAAGTATTTTATTCCTCTCTCTCCCCCTTCTCTCTCTCTCTGTGTATGTGTGTGTGTTTAAGTTTGGAGGTCAGAAGACAATTTTTGGGAGTCAGTTCTCTTCCTCCATTGAGTGAGGACTCCCTGGGACTGAGAGATGGAACCCAGTTCGTCAGGTTTAGTGGTAGGTACCAATACTGACTGAGCCGCCTCACTTAAACTGAGGCTCACGGAACCCAGTCTGGCCCCTAAAGCTTCTGATCTTCCCATTCTACCTCCCCAGTGCAGGCAGACAGACAGACAGAGTTGGAGAGATGGCTTAGCAGTTAAGAGCACCTATTGCTTTTAGAGGACTGGGGTTCATTTCCCAGTACCCGTATGGTGGCTTACAACCATTTATAACTCCAACCCTCTGCTGGCCTCTTTGGGCCCCAGGTCCCTACCCAGTACATTTACATATATTCAGGAAAGACACCCATACACATAAATACAAATAAATAATTTTTTTAAAGGTGAGTTACCTTTTGTATCTCTCACAGTGGTATATACTCATCATCCTAGAATGGGGGCCGGAGGTAACAAAGCAGGGGTATTCTGAGTTCAAGGCCCACCTGGGCTTCATAACAAGACTTTCAAAATCAGTAGTAGCGGTAGCAGTAACTGTTCTCATATGAGATAATGTTATACGTTTATATTGCATGTGTCCTTGTCTCCAAAAGAAAAGCTGCTCAGGACGAAGATGGTTCTGCTTCCTCTAATAGCCCAGGACTGGCCAGAAACTGACATAATTGTCTGTGGAAGCACAGACAACTGAGACACGGTTTCTTAGAGTCCAGGACAAGAAGACAGGCGATTCTCAGCTGAGAACGACCCTTAACACGGATCGTCCTGCCAAGTACTGAAATTAAAGGTTTGTCTCCACACCATCTTACAGCCCCTCCCCCTCCCCACAGATGCTTGGGAAAGGTGTGTAAGGTCTTTAGCTTCTTGTGTGCTTTCTTTAACAGACAAGAAGGTATGATTGCTGGGTGTGGCGGCGCACGCCTTGGGCATGCCTTTAATCCCAGCCCTCGGTATGCAGAGTCAGGTGGATCTTCCTGAGTTCGAGGCCCTCCTGGTCTACAAAGCGAATCCAGGACAGCCAGGGCCTGTCCATAACGGTGCTATTGCACCCACAGACTCCTGTGCCCCGTTTGTCAGGGTAGAACAGTAGTTCCGGGTGCAGCGGCAGTAGACTCAGGTTGAGACACAGCAGCACAGCAGCCCTAGACCCGGACCTCGATCCCTAGATTCCCAGGCCCTCCCCCAGGGAGGGAAGGGTGCAGGAAACTGGCCTGTAGGTTTTTTCCCAGGCCCCCGCCTCACTCGCGCGAACATCTGGTCACAAACATCTGCCCTTCGCCTTTGTCGCATAGCCGGGGCACCCATCTGCCGCCGCCCCCGGCGCCCGCCCCATCTGCGCCCTGCCTAGCCCGAGCCGCCGCTGGTTCCCACGGCCCGGCGTGCGCGCGCAGTCTGGGCGCCCATCTGCCGGGGCAGTTGCCCTGGCTGGGGATGCTTTCGGGAAGTGCGAGCCTCTTCCTGGCCATCCAGCTCTGCCTCAGTTCTGAACACTGGGCGGCCTGGACCAGGAGACATTAGCCTTGGTTGCAGTTGTTGCTGTTCTGTTGAGGGAGGGAGGAGAGGGCAGACTCAGCTTGTCCTTCGCTGAGTCTCTCTTCCACTGTTGGGTTTCAGACCCTGCAGGAGAGGCTGAGGTGCCTAGTTGACACACTAAAGGGGACCTGGCCTCCAGGTTCTCCCAGCATCCCTCAGTCCCTACCTGTTACCAGGTATGGCAGGCATACCCCGCCCTTTACCTTGTGAAATCAATGAACCCATCCTGAGATGCCCCCAGTAAACCTGCCTTTTATATACTCTTAATTTGCCTTGCATTGGCCTATTTTGTCGGCAGTGAAAACTTAAGACCCACCCTACCCCTAGAGCTTAGGCTTAGGCGAGCACTCTCTCCCTTAGTAGCCTGGGATGATCTTGAACTTCTGATCCTCTCCCTCCCAAGCACTGGCATTACAGACATGTACCAGCATGTCTAGCTTATTCAGTGCAGGGAGTCAAGCCCAGGGCCTCTGAGCGTTGCCCAAGCACTCTGCCAGCTCAGCTGCATTCCTAGCCACCTCATCCATTTTCTTTTTCTTTCTTTTCCTTTATTTGTTTTTCAAGACAGGGTCTCTTTTTTGTATAGTCCTGGTTGTTCTGGAACTCACTCTATAGACCAGGCTGGCTTTGACCTCACAGGGACCCGCCTGCCTCTGCCTCCTGAGTACTGTGATTAAAGACGACTGACACCATGTGTAGCTCTTGCTTTTATTTCTCATTACCCCCCCATGCTTCTTTCGTTTTTTATTCCTTTTTTCTTTCTTTTTCCATGCTTCTTTCTTTAGACTAGTGGTTCTCAGCCTTCCTATTGCTGTGACCCTTTAATACAGTTTTTCATGTTGTGGTACTCCTAACCATGAAATCATTTTTGTTGCTACATCCTAACTGTAGTTTTGCTGGTGTTATGAATTATAATGTAAATATTTGTTTACGGTCTAAGGTGACCCCTGTGAAAGGGCTGTTTGACCATCAAAGGGGTCACAACCCACAGGTTGAGAACTACTGCTTTAAATTTTGCTACACATAGATATATGATTTTTTTTGCCTGTTCAGTTGGTTGGATGGGTGGGGGTTTTGTTTTTTCAAGACAGAGTTTTTCTGTGTAGCCCTCCCTGGCTGTCCTGGAACTTACTCTGTAGACCAGGCTGGCCTCAAACTCACAGAAATCCAACTGCCTCTGCCTCCATAGTGCTGGAATTAAAGGCATGGGCCACCAGGGCTGCTCGTGAGGTTTTCGTGTGTTTGTTTATTCTGTCATTCAGCGTTGCCCTTAGCAAGAGTCTGTTGTGCATCTTGAGTGCTGTTCTCTCCCTATCTCACCCAGATGAAATGTTGCACAGTTGGCCATTGTCACTTTATTTCTGTCCTGTGGAGGACAAGGAGCTTTCTTTTTGAGGCTTCTGGGCAAGCACTGTGGGCTCCAGCCCACATCTGCAGCGGTTTGTGTGCAAGACTCTCTGGGTTTGTCCGTGGGAGTGAGAGAGAGCAAACCTCTGGGTCACAGGGCGGCTGTTTGAATGTTCACTTTTACTCCTCGTTGCCACACAGAGCTGGGAGCGAGCCTACCAGTTTCCACACCCACCAGCAGAGGACAAGAGAGGTCTTCTCCCACGCCATCACCAGCATTTTAAATTACCTGACTTGAAAGGGCTTTGTGATGTGACCATAGTCTCCTGCAGGCATTTCAGGTCGGCAGATGTTAGAGCTAGAAACATCTGCCTCAGGGAGACAGTAGCCTCCGCTGACAGGAAGACCTTTGACTTCCCTAACCGTCTTTAGTGGGCCATCTCCCATAGTTCTCTGTGTCCCCATCACAGTCCTGGGAACCTGGGAGGTGATGGCCTCATTACAGTCTGTCTCTCCCCCAGACTGAGTTCCCTAGGCAGGCACAGAGTCTCGGGGCTGCTAAACCAGCTGTGAAGGGCACCTGGGTGCTACGGATAGTGTTCTTGCAGAAGTCTCCCCTACCCAGAACAGAGAGCTTTCACTATTCTACAAAGTGTACCCTTGGGGTGACAATGGCCAGCATCAGATAGCATCTGTGTGACCCAAGCAAAGTGTTCCCATTTGGGCACTCCCAGCTGAAAGAACGGGTTTGCCTAAAGTTATGAGGCCAAGTCTTTCCTATGGAATAAGCGGCCATGGCAGAGCTTCTCAGAGTGACAGTTATGGGAATGATTAAAAAGCAGTGTCTGCTGAAGGCTGACTTTGCTGGACTCCGTTCCAAGCTGATCAACGGGCTGAATGAAGTCTCCCTCTCAGCGGTGGGAGCATTGCAGTCCTCAGTCTTACAGATAAAGACACAGAGACACGAAGAAATGAAGTGGCTTGTAAGAAGTGAGCCGAACCCGGGGCCTCTGAGATGCCCAAAGGTTCCTTTCATTCTTAAGTGTTCCTGGATGACCTTTTTAATAGCTTTTTGTTTAATTAGCTTGTTTGGTTGTGGTGGCGGTGATTGAGACAAGCTCTCCCATGTTGCGCAGGCTGCTTGGAACTCACTAGGTAGCCCAGGCTAGCCCTGAGCTACAGGTAACCCTCTTGACTCAGCATCCCAAGTACTAGGATTACAGGTGTGAGCCATCACGCCCAGCTTCCTGGATGTCTTAACATGCTTTCAACCAGCACTTCACTGCTTTATCCTCGGTAAAGAGGCAATGTGGTGAGTCACACAGGGTGTCTAGATCTAGCTGTCCTTCCTTGGGGCCTGAGAGGAGGGAGCAGCTCATCTCGGGAGGTGCCACCCTCTGGTGACAGGATACTCAGGGCTGGGAGGAGCAAGACAGGAAGGGGGTGCTGAGGCTTTGAAGGATGGGCAGGGAGCTGGGTGGGGTCCTATGAGAACCTCAGCCTCAGCTGCTCTCCTGGTTCCAGGCCCCGGAGCAGTGGGAGGTGGAACCCAGGTGTGCAGGAGGTAGGTGAGTCAAAGGAAGGCCAGGTCATGTGCCAGGAAGGGAGCATGCTGCTTCCAGGATGGGATCTCTAGAGTCTCCTGTTTCCCCCAGTGGGTGCGTGCAAAAACCAGCGAGGTCCCACCCAGAGGTCTCTTGTGCAATCTCCTTGTCCCACCCTCCCACCTCTGCTGGGCTTTGCTTAGGCTGTGGCCTGCCAGCCTCGGAGTGTGACAGAGTCAGGCTAACTCCTACACCACAGTCCTGGAAAAGGGCTAGGCCTTCGTGTGTTGGGTGGGACTCCTGAGGTCAGGATAGGTACAGCTGTGTGTCTGTAGCCTTCTGAAACATACAGTGTTGAGGGCCAAGGGGCCATGCACAACTAAGAATACACAGGGCTGGGCGGCAGGATGGGGGTCACTCCCGCCTGTTTTGGTTCTAAACTCTTTAGAATCTATTGGTCTACCCTTTCTTTTTGCTTATCTGTTGTCTTGAGACAAGGTCTCCATAGGTAGTCTAGGCTGGCCTTGAACCTGTGATCCTCTTGTTTCTGCCTCCCAAGTAGTTGGGATCCTAGTTGCAGGGTAACACCCAGGCCAGCATGGACTCTTCATCCTGGGGTTGACGGTGGCTGAGCAGTAGCACTGTGATGGATGCCTGGAAGAGAAGTTTTTGTTGTAGCAACGGGTCTCGGTGTATCTGGGAGGTTGTTTGTTTTTGTTTTGTTGTTTTGTTTTTCTTTAATGTTTTCATTTTTGCTCTGGCCTTTGTGTGTGTGTGTTTGTGTGACAGGCTCTCAATTTGCGTGGAGTCCCTGTTGACCTGGGACTTCCAGGCCTCCAATTCTCAGTGATGTTTCAGAAACCTCCCCCACACTAGAAGTGAGGGCTATGCTTAGTGTGTGTGTGTGTGTGTGTGTGTGTTTGGTTTGGTTTCTGCAGTGTTGGGAATGGAACCTAGGGCCTCCAAGCTGCACCCTGTCCCAAGCTACACTGCAGCCTGTGAATGGTACTTTGGTTTGAACAGTGCTACACAGTTGGAAGCATGTGTTCCGGTGTGGGAGAGGAAGGTGTGTGCACCTGTGTGTTCCTGTTCCTGGGAAGGCTGCTTGTGAGTGGCTGGGATGAGGGTAACCATCCTGTGATTGGACGCGGCACCTCCTTAGTCTTTTCCAGTGTGTCGGCTTCGTGCAGATCTGCTGTTTGTGTTCGTATGTGCATGTTAACGTCTGCTCATGTGCATCCTGGCAGGCTACTCCTCTGGCTGTATGTGTGGGTGTGCTGTTGTCCTGCTGGCTGTGTCTGTTGCACGCTCAGGTAGTGCTGGATCTGTGCAGCCATGTTCTGCAATGTGGGTGTGTGTGGCAGTGAGGTGCCTTAAGGTCTGGTAGCTTGAGATGGGGTCTGCCCTTTCTCCTGGCCACTGGAAACACTGAGGGCGATGTGGGCAGCAGCCCTTTGTCCAGCCACAGTTAAGCTCCACCCCTCCATCTGCAGGGACCCCTTCATCTCCAGGATGGAGGAGGGCTCAGATGGCTAGGCTCCAAGCTCCCTCCTGTTGTTCTAGGGCCTCTTTGGAAAACTGGGTGGAAGGCAAAAGGCGGGTGTAAGCCATCACACTCCCTAGAACCACCAGAAACACAGCCTGAAACCTTTAGGGTAAGGCTGGCTGCGGACCCATTGTGCAGATGGAGACGTTGAGTTAAGAGCAGAAATGGATGATTCCAGAGTGCTCACAGCCTTCACACTCCTCATGTACACGCCCACCTCCTGCTGGATTTGGGGCCTAGATTAACAAGACCCCAGAAAAGATACAAAACCGTCTGCTTTGGCTTCCATTTCAGAGTTGAGTCCCTCTTGTGGGTTTAACATTAACCCTAACTCTGGGTTAAGTTCAACTCTTAAATTTTTATCTTGTTACTGTATTCTTTATTTAGTGTGCATGTAGTGACATGGAGGGGTCACGCCATAGCACTCATGTGGAGGGCAAAGGACAACTTGTCAGAGGTGGTTCTCTCCCTCTATCATGTGGGGAGGTCAGACTTGGCCCCAAACCTTTCCACTGAGCCATCGCAGGGGTCCAAATTCAATTTTTGTCCTCATTTGCAAACTGATGACTTAGATAAACAATTCATTGTTTAGCTAAGATTATCTAAAAATTATTCAGCTTCAGTTATTATGCTGTGTGACTCTGAGCAAATTGTTCACCTTTTCTGACCTTCTTCAGTGACCAAAGGAGCCATTAACCCTGTTCCCCATCCCCTCTCGATAGGGTTGTACTGTGCAGTTCCGGCCTGCTGCAGACTTTCAGTTCTCCAGCTGCCCCTGCCTGATTACTGGGATTACAGGTTCAGCATGCCCTGTAGATCCTCCTGCTTTCCAGAGCTCACATCCCCATAGGGGGAGGATGGGAATAGAGTGTGGATAGTAGAACACAGAGATCGCTTTAGATAGTAAAAGAAAATAGCCGAGGGTGTTCTGAGGTCTCCTGGGAGAAGGGGACCTTTGACCTGGGACCTCAGGGTGACAAACTTGCAGAGATCTGGCTGGTGAGTGCTCCAGGGTGGAGGCACATTCAGGGCAAGGGCTGGAGGCTGGATGGAGCCGGTTAGAGGAAGTCAAGAGGCTGGGGAGCAAAATGGGAAGACAGGACTTGGGGTGGGGGTGGGGGTAAGTGAAGAGGAGGAGTCAGGACATGGGGTGGGGGTAAGTGAAGGGGAGGAGTCTGGGCTCTGTTCTCAGTGAGATGGCCACAGATACAGTGTTGGCTGGGCCAGAGTCCTAGGGTGGAGTGGGGACTCTGTAGTCTCTGGTTACAAGCAGGGGTGGGACTGCCGGAGCCCAAGGTCTTTCCCCAAAGCTCCCTCAGTCCCAGCCCAGAGGCGCCGGCCTGGCTGCTGGAAGACTTCACTGTGGGCACATCTGGGGAGCAGCTGCAGGGCCAGGGCCAGAGTAGGTCACGTGGCACCCAACAGGCCCGCCCTAGAGCCTACAGAGCCAAGACTCTGGGAAAGGGCAGTTGAGGAGTATCTGGAAGTGCACGTGTCCACAGAGACACACTGTACAGTGTGGACTTATAGACAGAGTCTCCCCGCCCCCGAGCAGGGAGGCAATGCCCCCTCCACACTGTGATCTGAAGCTAGCCACTCTGCAGAGTGGACATGAAGGGGCTGCTTACTCAGGGGCTGTTGGTTTCTCATTCAGGGACTACTCCCTGTGCCTCCTCTGTGCGGCAGGCCCTGCAAAGGACCTGAGCTACAGGGCTGGATGCAGCAGCTGAGCCCTTGCTTTCTGGAGCTCAGACTTAGGCTAATGCTTAGAAGGATGCCTATACGAGGGAGCGCTAAGTTACTCTGAGCTGCTTGCATGGCAGGGCCAGTGACAGAAATCATACAGAAGAGGCTTTCCCTAGCGGATGTGACGGCACACCTGCATCCGTTCAGTACATTTTCCCTGTGCCTCTCTACAGAGCACAAAGAGGGTAAGTCTTCATCTTGATTGTCAGCTGGATTTAGGAATGCTTAAGAGACACACCTCTGCGCATGTCCGTGGGAGCTATCTCATAAAGCTTGAGCCAAGGAGCCCCAGGGTCCCAGACTGAATAAAAACAGGAAAGTGAGAACCAGAGCTCAGAGCAGGGTTGTCTCTGTGCCCTTCAGAGATACACTGTGTCTTTGGATACAACGTAATCAGCCACTTCCCATTCACGCTGCTGCCCGGTTCCCACCCTGATGGACTCTCTCCTCTGACCAGTTCCTCCCTGGGTTGTTCTGTCAGGTACTCTATGGCAGGGAAGAAAAAAGTAACTAATGGAATAACTCACCCAGCTAGGAAGCTTCAACCACATCAGCCACACACCTATAGTCGTAGCCACAAGCCACACAGATAGTCTCTGTAGTGATGGTCCTCTGCAGTCCCAGCTACTCTGAAAGGATGGCTTGTGCCCAGAAGTTTGAAACCAACCTGGGTCACACCTAAAAAAAAAAAGATGGCTCCAAGGTTAAGAACACTGGCTGCTTGCTCTTCCAGAGGGTCAGGGTTCGACTCCCAGCCTCTATATGGTGGCTCACAACTATCTGTCACTCCAGTTCCAGAGACTCTGACACCCTCTTTCTGGCTTCAGTGGGCATGGGCACCAGGGACCCACAGACATGCATGCAGGCAAAAAGGTCTATACATATAAAAAGAAAACAAGAGGGCTGGAAGGGGCTCAGCCGGTAGAGAGCCTCCCTAGCACCCACAAAGCCCTGATCCCCAACAACACACAGAGTAGGCATGGTGGGGCCCATTTCTAAATCCTAGAGGTCAGCAGGGTCAGAAATGAAGGCTGCACGGTGAAGTGGAGTCCAGCCTGGGCAAGTGAGACCCTGTCTCATGGCAGAAAAGAACAGGAGAGGGAGGACCCTCTTGTTTCTAGGGCATCCAGTAAGGTGAGTTGATTTTGTGGTCCTGCCGGGAGAATAACGGCAAGCACTAGACGGGATGTTAGTGCGTACATAAAAATGCCATGCACACAACAGACCCTACATGAAAGAGTTTATTTGGGGGAAGGGAAGCAGAAGAGAGTTAGTGCCTGAGTGAGCCATGAGGGTCGAAAAAGAGAGAGACAGACAGACAAAGAGACAGAAAGAGACAGAGATGGGGGAGGGGCACCCCAACAGAAAACAGGGAAGCAGTAAGAGAGGAGAGAAAGGTAAGCCGCAGGGGTCCTTTTATCCTGGACCACTGTGGTGGTGACCAACGCTGACATCACAGGTGGCTAAGCAACTTAGGAGTGGGCTAGTGCATCAACTTGTGAACCAACACAGGACAGGTGTTCAGGCCTTTCCAGGGCCTTAGAGAAAGTATAGCAGGTAGGAGCAACTGACCTGCAATCCTGACAGTTTGATTCCATCCCCAGAAGCTTCAGGGGAAGAAGACCAAGGAGGAAGAAAAGAACCAACTCCTGTAAGTTGTCCTCTGACCACCACATGAACAAGGCACACACACACCTGCGCTTAGACACCCTCATGTATTTCACTTTGGGGGTTCTAATTGTCCTTTCATTTCTGTTTCCCCTACGGTGGCCTTGACCTCACCTCAGCAAGCAGTCGGGCCCAGAAGTAGGAACTAAGCCTGTGAGGTGGACCTCTACACGAAGGGGTGTGAAAGCTGCCCCCCACTCCATCCTTCTCCGTTCTCTCTGTTCACATTGAGATGGAGCCCATGCACTGTGACACAGTGAGCACCAGCTGCATGGCTAAAGCTGTGCCACAGCCCTACATATGCTTCTGTTCAAAACCGAGTTCAGAGCCAGGCATGGCGGTGCACGCCTTTAATCTCAGCATTCCAGTCTCCTCTGAGTGTGAGGCCAGCCTGCTTCCAGAGCTCCAGAGTTCCAGGCCAGTCAGGGCTACAGAGTGAGAGACCCTGTCTCAAAACAAACACACATGCATGCCCAAGCGGGCATGCTGGCTCACACTGCAGTCCCAGCCCTGGAGCAGATGCAGTGGCGAGGGTCAGGAGCTCATGGCCAAACTTTGGCTATGTGGTGTGTTTTGGGGACCAGCATGGGCTACATGAGACTGTCAGAAGAAGAGGAGGAGGAGGAAGGAAGAAGGAGCAGCATAGGAGGAGGAAGAGGAAGAAGGGAAGAAAAGAACAGAAGGAGGAGGAGGAAAAGAAGGAAGAGAAAGAGCTGTGCAGTGGTGCACGTCTGCAGTCCCAGGGAGGCAGAGGCAGGCGGACCGCTGTGAGTTCGAGGCCAGCCTGGTCTACAAAGTGAGTCCAGGATAGCCAAGGCTACACCGAGAAATCCTTTACTTGGTGAGCCAGATCACCCACTCCAAAGCAATTCTTTTGAGTAGTGCACAGTTCAGACTTATTGTGATATGGCTGGTAGCAGTCAGCAGATACTGGAATATGAAAGGAGCTGTGGAGGAGTTCAGCTCGTTGCCCGGACGGTGCCTTTTCTTTTTAGAACAGGCCGACCTTAAACTCCTAATCCTTCAGATCCTCCTGCCTCATCCTTTGGGAAATACTAGGATTACAGCTGTGACAGCCTCTCCTTTGAGGCTGGGCTCACTAGTAAGTTCTCCTGGTTTCCTGAGGTGCAGACATTGGGCTGTCCATTGTTCCACCAAGTATTTGTATGAATTCATTGCTGTGAGGAGGGGGACCATAATTCACCTCTCCTAGGGAGCATTAGTATTTTACTCCTGATTCTCAGGTAGTCTGAGTGACAAGTCAGAGCCTCTAGTTCCTGTTTCTGGTTGTCTTGGGCGCTGGAGTGAGTCTTTGGGAGGCAGAGTGAGGGTGTTGCTGGCCTTGAGGATGTGTGATTTAGGATAATAAATGGTTGCTTGGTTGGTTTTTTGAGATAGGTTTTCTCTGTGCAACAGCCTTAGCTGTTCTGGAACTCAAACTCACAAAGATCCACCTGCCTCTGCCTCCCGAATGCTGGGGTTAAAGGCATGCACCACCACCAAACTTAGGATATATATTCTTGATCCTCCTGCCTCAACCTTCTGAGTGTTGGGATTGCAAGTATGTGCCTCACACCAGGTTTTATGCCATGCTGGGGACAGAATCCAGGGTTTCCCCCATGCTAAGCAAGACACCCAGTGAGCTATCCCCAGAGTGACACTGTGTGTACCCTTGATATAACAATGCTTCCGGGACAAAGGCTAAGAATCCTGGGAGGTCTTAGGCTCTCCGGGGCTTTTTGTTTGTTTGTTTTTAATAAACTAACCAGGTCCATCTTTAGTGTTGTGAGAAGAACAATAGATGAAGGCAAACTTCACACAGTTCTGGCTCTGAAAGAGAGCCACAAATGGTCGAGAGTGCAGAAAAGAGCTCAGAGATAGCAAGAGAAGCAACTGTGCTGCAATTGTTCTATCTAGTTCAGGTTTCAGCCTCTGGCCTCCATGTAAAAGACATTCTTGGCATCACTCCCAGTTCAATGTACCTAGGTCCCTGTCCCAGGGACGTTTAAGTTCATTTTCTGGAAACTGAGTCAGCCTCGGTGTCCAGAATAAAAGAGTCTTAAAATCTGTCTCAGAACTTGCAGGGCACACCTGTAATCTCAGCGTAGGAATTCAGTTCGGATAGGGAGGGGCCTCAGTCGTGAGGGGTTTGGGGTGGCACGGTGTGAGAAAACCTCCCAAACCGCTCGGGCTGTGGGGCTGGGTGGGGGAGACTCGGCAGGTGTGGGGCGGGGAGGTAAGTTGACCCTTGGTCAGCAACCGCGCCCACGAGAAAAGCATTCCCAGGCTTTCCGCCCTAGGTCTGCAGGTGACGGGCGCAGGGGCGGGGGGGCTGGAGGGGGAGAGCGGAGAATGCTCCAGCCCAGTTTGCCGTCTCCATGGCGACCGCCCGCGCGGCGCCAGGCTGACAGCCCGTCCGGGTTTTATGAATGGGTGACGTCACGGGCCTGGCGTCTAACGGTCTGAGCCGCTTGTTCAGACGCTGACACAGACCAGCCCGAGAAAGGAAAGGGAGGGGGCGATCTCCGCAGCTGCTGCGCCGTGGGAGGGAGAGCTTGCTCGGAGGCCTTCAAGAAAATAAATAAATAAATAAATAAATCTAGCAAAAAGAGAAGAAAATTAAAAAAAGAAAGAAAATCACCAGCTGCTGCTGATTTGGAAACTTTCTGCAGGAGGCTGCAAACCCAGGGTAGAATTGGGAGAGGTAGTCTGACCTCCCTCCCCCACCCCCGAGTTCAACGGACCTAGGTCATCGTCCTAGGAACACAATTCATGTTCTGGAAATTGAGTCAGGCCCGGAGTTCGGAGTGGAAGAGGGCCTGCTTTAAAAATCTGGCCCAGCCCGCTGTGGCAGGCCACCTGCACTCAGCACCTGGGAGTCAGAGCACGGCGCACCTTACGCTACACAGCAAGCTCCGAGTCCAGCCTGGGCTCCTGAGACTCACTCTAAAGGACAGCAGCAGCAGCGACAACAAACCCTCAAAAGTAAAAAAGTAAAAATAAAGTTCGGGTTTGGTAAGCAGAGCTTGCAGCTGGATCTTCCGACAGCGTGTGGGGATTCTGGGCTAGTCCTGAGCCCCCGGCCCACCCGGAGCCAGCCACTTCTCCGGTCCTGTTTATCTGCAAAATGGACCTGGAGACGCTCCTTCCTGCGGTCTTTTTGTTATCCGCAGGACTGGCTTGGCCTCTTGGCTTCCTCGAGGAAGCACTGGCGGATCTCGGTTCCCGAGCCCCGCCGCCTTTCCGTCAGCCTGAGGGTGCGCTGGGAGATCCAGAGGTGGCACCGGAGGGCGCGCTCGGCCGCGCCTCCCGCGGCCCATTGGCTGCTTTTGAACGTCCCGGGCCCGCCCTGGGCCCGCCCTTATAAAAGGCCGGCTCCGGCGCGCAGCCCGCTCGTTGTACCATCTTCTTCTACTGCTCGGCTCCTTCGCTCCGCCCGTCCTCAGGATCATGAAGGTCGCCAGCAGCAGTGCCTCGGCCGCCGCAGGCCCCAGCTGCTCGCTGAAGGCGGGCAGGGCCGCGGGTGGCGCGGGCGAGGTGGTGCTTGGTCTGTCGGAGCAGAGCGTGGCCATCTCGCGCTGCGCCGGGACGCGCCTGCCCGCCCTGCTGGACGAACAGCAGGTGAACGTCCTGCTCTACGACATGAACGGCTGCTACTCACGCCTCAAGGAGCTGGTGCCCACCCTGCCTCAGAACCGCAAGGTGAGCAAGGTGGAGATCCTGCAGCATGTCATCGACTACATCAGGGACCTGCAGCTGGAGCTGAACTCCGAGTCCGAAGTCGGGACCGCCGGAGGCCGGGGGATGCCTGTCCGGGCCCCGCTCAGCACCCTGAACGGCGAGATCAGTGCCTTGACCGCCGAGGTGAGGTCCTGGTCAGAACGTTACATGCTCCTATGGGAACTGAGGCCACGGGTGTGTGTGTGTGTGTGTGTGTGACAGTATGCCCGTCTTACTTTTTGGGTGCATAGCTATTTAGGGGAGCCCAATAGGAAAACTCTCGCGCCTTCATCGTGACCCCTGGAGTGCAGAAATGAGAGCGCCTGTCCTCTCCTCCTTGACCCTTCCAGCTCATCCCTTATCTCGCTCTGGTGTTCACAGGCGGCATGTGTTCCAGCGGACGATCGCATCTTGTGTCGCTGAGGCGGCGTGCCGAGGGACCAGATGGACTTCAACCCTTCAGGAGTCAAAAGGAATAAAATGCTCTCCGGGGAGCCCGGGAAAAGACACCGAGCAGGCCACCGGACTCTTGGCGGATCTGGCCAGATGGCTGACCAGTGGAGGTTCACCTCTCCACCTTTCAGTCCCCAGAGACTGTGGGGAGGGGGTTAACCAACCCCGTGTGTTTTCTATTTTTTGGAAAGCAGACATTTTTTTTAAATGGTCACATTTCGTGCTTCTCAGATTTCTGAGGAAATGTTCTGTATTGTATATTACAATGATCACTGGGTGAGAATATTGTTTTACAATAGTTCTATGGGGATGGGTTTTTTTGTTGTTATTAAACAAATACTTTAGATAACCTTGCAGTGACTTCTTGGATGGGGCGGGGCGGGGGGGTCCTGGGGCAGGAGTGACCTCTGACCGTTTTCACAGCTGGTGTTGAGAATTGGAGGGCCACATCTGGACTGTCATTCTTACCGACCTGAATGAGTGTTTCCGGTGTCTTTAATATCTACTCTTGACCTCATCCCTGGCCATTTCCCTGTTCCCTAGTGTCATAAAATTAAATCCTAGACCTCTTGTAGGGCTTTCTCTCAAAGTGGTCCCAGGGCCATCTGGATCCAGGGAAGTTGTTAAAATGCAGATGGACCTGCTGGATTGCCCACTCTGGGCTGGGGGGGGGGAGGGGAGGGAGTATTCAAGCCATTCAGGTTGGAAAAGCAAGTCACTGGACCATTCATTTCCTTGCCAAGGGCAGGGGTTTGTGTGTGATGAGACCTAATCAAAGGGACCTGTCTAGGGTCCTAGCTGGCCTGAAGCAGGACTTCTGTTGGCCCCTCTTCCCTGCTGAGCCACTTTTCTCTGGATGCCAGCAGGCTGCCCTAAGGCTCCTGGCCTGTCCAAGTCGGTGATGAAATTGGCAGGGTTAGGCTGTGCACAGCTGCAAGGCCACCTGCTCTGGGTCTGGACTCAGCCCCCTCACCCTGGCCTGGCTCTGCTAACCTCAACATTTCCCCTGAGGCTACTGTGTGGGCTAGTCATGTCCCCAACTCCTTAGAAGGAAAAAGGTTTCGCTTAGGTTCTGGCTACCTGGACATGTGGCTTTGTGCTCACAAGGGGAGTGCACAGAAGTCTGGGCTTGGCAGTGTGTGACCTGAGTGACACAGCAGTCTGGGGCATCTCCTGAGCGTGCTTGGCATGGGGTAGTATATGTACGTAGCAAGGCACGTGGGTTCTACAGACTAGTGTATGCCCTGCAGCCCTTGAGACTTTGCTTGGGTGCACTGTGCTCATAACCTGCCTGGCCCTGGGTGGCTGTCATGGCTAGAGAGCCACACTAGGCTCCTTTGTAACTGTAGATTGCTTGGCATTCCTCCTCGGTCACTGCAGGTGTAGGGTAGGAGTGTTTAGGAAAAACCATTTCTCAAAAAGTACAGTTCCCACCTCTCTGGCCAATTGTGAGTTAGACCTTGGGGACATCCTTCAAGTACCCCTGTCATGTTCATTCCCATGGAGAAAGAGTCCTAGAAAGGGCAGAGACAAAACAAACCAAGTTGTGCTAGAAGCATCTTACCAGCCATCCTGGTCTGTGTAGCATGATCCAGGCAATCTAGAGCTACCGAAGGAGACCCTGTCTCAAAAATAAAAAAGTAAAGATTGAGACCCAAATAAGTAACACCTAGAATCAGGAGTCTGGAGGACTTATGGATCCCGGTAGGATTCTGAGCCCAGTTTTACCATGGAAGAAACAAACAGCATAAATAAAATTTGTAATTATTTATCAAGCACTTACATGAAGTTTGACTAAGTTACATTAACTTGAACTAACACTAAGCCAGGTACATAAAATTATCTCAAGCATTTGATGGATTTTACCAAACAGCACAGTATTTGTAGGTGATTAAACCCTTCACTGTGCCCTCTCCACCTGGCAGTTTTATAGTTCTGACCTCACAGAACTGTCCAATATAAATGAAATCCAGCTCCGAGTTTAGCACACAGCCTGGTACATAAGACAGAAATATTAATCGGAGGCACACGTGTGTGTGTGTGTGTGTGTGTGTGTGTGTGTGTGCGCGTGCGCGCGCGCGCGCTTACTTCCTCACCACGTGTGAGTCCCCCCCCCTTTGCAAGCCCACCCACCGGGACGTGGGCGTGTCCTCGCGTGCACATCTACTCTGCAGAGCCTTCTGGCCCAGGAACCCCCCCATCCCCGCCCCCCAGCCATCCAGGCACACTCTGGCTTCCACGTTTCCCTCTCTTCCTCTTTGGCCCGGACCCAGCCCATCTGGAGGCCGGCTCCGCAGCGGCCTGGGAGCGTTTCCATCAGCTGGGCCCGAGGAATGCGGAGCTATTTAACCTGAGCATCCCCAGGTGTACGGAGGCGCCTTGCTGTCTGGGCCCGCCGACTTTGGCACGGCCGCGCTAGACAAACAGCGGCCGCCCCCGCCCTGCCCCTCCGCCCGCAGCTGCAGCCGGGCCTGGGAACGGGGCGGGGGCCGGCAGCTTGCATAAGAGGCACCAAGGAGGGAGGGGGCCAGAGGCCACCAATGTGTGTACATATTCCAATTGTGTGTGTACCCCAGACCCAGAAGCCACCAATGGGGTGGGGAGAGCTAGTGTGAGAGAGAAAGAACCCCAAACCCAGGGCCAGAGGCCACCAACGTGTGTGTAGGTATGTGTGTGTGCACAAGCCAAACCCTCTTCTTTTGGAAATCATTAACATCTCAACTCCTCCCAGACATTGTGCTGCTGGGAGCAGAGCAAAGACTGAAGAGGAACCACAGGACAAGCTTCTTGGGTGCTGGACTCAGGGTCCTCTTTATCTTATTTAACAAACACAGTGCTTAGCATTTGCTAGGCCTTATCCTAGCTTGGGTCTTACACGAAAGGCCAAGAAGTGATTAGGAGCTAACACTAGACTTTTAAAAATATCAACTTGTTTAACCCCTCAGTGGCCAAGTGCAATCTTATGCTCATTTTGGTGGAGCCTAGCCGTTAGTGCTGAATCTCTCCAGCCCCTTAAACTCATTTTAATGGCAACAACAGTAAGGACTGGCTAACCTCTTTTTCAGTAATGGAGAACCAAATGCTAAGCCTCGAAAATGCTAGGACAGTGCCTTCACACCAGCCACATGCTTTTTTTTTTGTCAGCCTCTCACTCTATAGTCTGCCCATATGTAAGCTGGCCTGAAATTCCATCCTCCTGCCTCTGAGATTACAAACTGAGCAGGAGGGTCAGGAGTTCAAGGTAATCCTCACCTACCTAGCAAATCTGAAGCCAGCCTGGGCTACATGGCACCTCCTCTCAGCAACAAGAACAAAATCTGACTGGAACCAAGAAAGGCAGAAATAGGCCAGGCTCCCTCAGCATCTAAGACATCCTGGGTGAGGCTCTGTGTGTCTTGCCTTGGAGAAGACACAGGTCACATAGCTGGACATAGGTCTTAAAACCAGGTCAAAACCAACCAAGCTCTATGGAAAAGTTTGGTTCTGTCCGGAGCGTGTGGGATCATCAAGCTCTTATATCTACGTGGATTTATCCCCCTCACCAGGGACCAGTGGTGCTTTTTACACACATATATGCCCACTCCTGCCTGGGCGCTGAGCAAATCATTCAGGATAGTGCCTTGGGTGCTGGCTGGAAGCAGGTGCTGCTTTGCACCCCCGCACACACCCCTAACACTTTATTTTTTATGGTACCGGAGATTGAACCTAGGGCATCACGTGTGCTAGGCAAACACCTGCCTAGTATTATCCTAATTCCTACCCTCTTTAAATGCTGCCTTACACTGAGGCCCAGCCTCAGACTTTTCTTAACGCATTTGTTTTTCTTTTCTGTTTGCTTAATTTTTAATTTTTTATTTATTTTCCTTGAAACAAGGTCTCACTATGTAGCCCTGGCTGGTCCTGGAACTCACTATGTAAACCAAGCTAGCCTCGAACTTCGAACTTACAGAGATCCACCTGCCTCTGTATCTGGAGTGCTAGGACCAAAGGCACGTGCCACCACAGTTGGCTAGTTTTGTTTTTGAGACAAGGTTTCACTCTGTCACCCAGGCTGGCCTTGAACTACTTTAGCTCTGAATGACTGGGATTGTGTGTGTGTGAGCCAGTCACTGCACCCAGCAGTAGCTGCAGCGGTAGCATTTACTCTTACTGAACACCAGAAACACCAACCAGGGAGGGTTACCTAATACCCAGGGACACATAGCTGGGTTCCCAAGTGGTAGGCAGACCTCAGATCCTGCCCGGCTGCTGTAGTGAAAGGAGGTGAGTCACAGGGCAAGAGCTGGGTGAGATTGGGGTGAGGACCGGGCGCTACTTTCCTGGAAAAGGAAGGGAAGAGGAAACCAGGGCTAAGAGGAACCTCAGGCCTGGGAGCCTTATCTCTCTGACCCCACCCCGGCTGGCTCTGCTTCCTGCCCCCAACTCTTGCAAAACCTCCTTCCCAGAGCTGCCCCCAAGAGAGGTGCCCCAGGCCTTTACAGGGTTGCATCAGGGCCTTGTGCAAGGAGCGGTTAGGAGAGGATGAGAGGCTGGCTGGGGGCCAAGAGGGAAGCAGGGAAGGCAGCCCCAGTGCCATTTCTATCGGATGTTTGCTCCTTCTGCCCCGCTCCCAAGCATCCTGAGCTCTCTATCCTGTACTCTGAGGTTCCAGCCGGGCCAAACCCATTCACTCTGACTTCCAGGCTATGCTGTGGTCACTTCTCCCCTAAAGTGTGGAGGAGTCCCAACTCTTAGTCATTTTGAGCTAGCAAGCCCTTCCCGTGCTCTGGGGACATGCTGGAACAACTAAGATGTGCAACAAGACTCCATACCTAGTTGAGGAGTTTCTGTTCTTAGCTGGAGACTGCCAGTGAGTGGACACACACAGCCAGAGGTTCATTTGCTCTGAAATTACCCAAGAAACTTCAAGGGTCCTCCCTCCCTCCCCCCACTACCACCACACACACACAGAGTTCTCCTGTTTGGTCCTTGTCACTAGCGCTTAATTATGCCGGAAGACTTTAACCGAACCGAGCTGCCTCTCTAGGGCAGCAAGGTATTGATAAGAGCCAATGCCAGAATGATTTTGAATGCTGCTTTAATCACACAAATCACACAAATATCTAAGCATTGCATAGCACATTGTACATCTCATAGGATATACGACCTGACCGCAGGTACGGGCTTGGACATGTTGCCTCCGGTGTAGAGCTGTGCCCGCAGGGTCATGAGAGCCAGCCTGGGTCCCTTGGTGGTCAGAGACAGCCTGAATCCTGGCGGCCTCTAACAGACTGCGAGAGCAGTAAATGCAAGTGTGTGTCTGTGTGTGTGTGTTTACGTGTCCAGGTACTCAGATAACTGTACATCAGAATCTAGAAACTTCCACCCACAGCAGAGCTCTGATCAAGATCTTAAATATTGCTGGGCGTGATGGCGCACACCTGTAATCCCAGCACTCAGGAGGCAGAGGCAGGCAGATCACTGTGAGTTCGAGGGCAGCCTGGTCTACAGAGTGAGTCCCGGACAACCAAGGCCACACAGAGAAACTCTGTCTCGAAAAACAAAACAACAAATTTTAAATATCTGGGCTGGAGAGACAGCTCTCGTTAAGAGCAGGTACTGTTCTTGGCTGAGTTCAGTTCCCTGAAACTCCAGCTTCAGGGAGACC